>JAWNOC010000046.1:20000000-20653985 GCA_035046325.1 Drosophila niveifrons
TCTCAAATGCCACATATTGAACTCTCTTCGTCAAGTGCTTTAAACGCATCCTTGAAGAACTATCGAGATACAAAAGTATCTCCGCATCTGAGTTGACCTCATGATGTCATATTTCCTCAACACTAAATTGCTCCAGTTTATTCTTTCATTGTCTATGCCAAAAATTGAAGACAAAATTCTCTTCACACTTCCGACAGCTCTGCATAAATCATAGAATGGGTTGACTGCAGTTTAGTCATTGGTCTCAGGGTTTTCCTTCTGTTATTATCGCTCAAGTTTTTTTCCTTGAGTTACATACGATTATACACACATTTCTATTTCGTTTTTTGTTCTGTTTTTTGCCCTGGATTCTCTCACTCGTCGCACTCTTTTAGCTGCTGTTTTTTACGCTAATGGCACAGCCCGTGAATGACATTTATGTTTATGGTCTAGTTTCTTTCTTGTACACCTCGCCTCAGTAGAGGGAGCACAGAAGCAAACATTCATGTGTCCAATAAGGCAACGCTTACTATGTTCTATGTCTATGTTACAGATGTTCAGATACGAAGGGAAAATGCCATTTCACATTTATTTCTATGCATTTTATGAAGGCTAAGAGTGCGTTCAAGTAAAACGCAACTGCGATAGATAACTGTCAAAAAGATATCAAGTGGAAATGTGCCAATCAGAAAGGTTCCGAGTTCTTTAACTAACTTAATGTTAATCTGAAACCTTTTCTACCTAAAGTAAAGATTAAAAAAATATATATTAAACTTCTAAATGACATATTTCTAAAAGTAAACTTCATATATAATACTAACTTTGACTTTTTAACTCAACTATGATTTCCCTATAGTAAACTTTAATCAGATTATACTATTAAAGCTCCCTAAGTGCGCTTACATATAATATAGTTACTATATTAGTTATCTCAATTCAGTCTTCCCCTCTTAAAAATACAACTAAATTATAAAAGAATAAATTTCAGTCCATATCAAAAAGCGAAAAAAATTAATAATAATGGAGCGTGTAAAGATATTAATTTTATACGTGGCTATAATTTGTTTATAACTCACCTTTAAATAAAACTTGAATTTTACAACTGTTGAACTATTGAAATTGCTGTTTTTTTGTTGTTGTTGGGGGAAGACAATGAGAGAGAGAAAGACAGAGAATGATACGCGTTAAGCAACAGCAACAAATTAACAATAATAATAACAATCGCAGAAACAACAACAAAGACGACGGCGACGACGTCGGATAAATAAATACGAAAGAAATGTTTGCGCAGAAAAGAAGCAAAAAAAAAAAAGTGGAAACCGGTTGCAGTTTTTGTTTACAACGAACGAGGAGCAAATAGTTATTATAGAAGGGGGAGCAAGATGCAGGGGGGAAGTTTGGCGAATGGAAATCAATAAAACAAACATAAAGAGCAGACACAGCGTTGTGTATAAACGGAGAAGCAGACAGAAGTGACAGGCAACAGACAACGAATCCAACACACACACACACACGTTCATACATACTCACAAGCACACACACTTGCATATATCACACACATACACATGGAAATGGAAAGCAGGCGCTTTAGTTTTGGGGCGGCGGCGTTTTTGGTATTTTTGTTGCTTGCTGCGCACAGCCGGCTGTGAAGAAGACGGACCGAAAATGGGGGGCGAGAAAAGGGGCGAAACGACTACAACGTCGACGTCGTTTTTCGGTTAATTTAACAAATAGGCGAATAGGTTGTGCGTGTGTGTGCGAATGCGTGCAAATCTGTGTGTGTGTGTGTGTGTGTGAGCAGGATGCTCGTGCAAAAAAAAAAAAGCAGCAGACGCCGACAGCTGAGCGGCAGCGCTCAAAATGAATCATCTGCTTTGCGCCTTTTGACGAAAGATATGAAAAGATAAAACAAAAAAAAATGTTGCTGCAAAGCACACGCACACAAAGGAACACACACACACGCAGCTAGCAAAGAATGAAAGAGAGAGAAGCGATTGTATTATTTTGAATTCCAGACACGCGGATATGTATAGTAAAATATTTATAATTCTTTATGCAGCCGCCGCATTCAGCGAGGAGAGCTTCTTATTTCACGGCGGCGACAAATTCTGCTCTGTCTGCTTTGCGGGCGGCAGCAGCATAGCAAACAGCACGCGTTGGTCTTTTTTCGATTCGTTTTCTTTTTTCATTTGCTGGGTTCTTTTCTTGGTTTGTTGGTTGGTTGGGTTTTGGTTGCTTGTTGGTCAACGGCGGCAGTCGCGACGCAGCAGCAGCAGCGTATTTCGTTTCACACACACACTAACACACATACACATAAATACACATATGTATATTGGGCAAAGACAGCAGCAATAGCAGCGCGCTGCTTTTAGCTTTCATCATTCAAATTTTTTGTAATTATATAACTGTGCATGTGCATTTTGATTTCGATCCCGTTACATATAAGAGCGCACTTCAGCTTTGCTTCACTTACACTTGTTTTGGTTCTAAAAACACACTGTCGTTTTTCAAATCGTCGCGTCTACCGTGCTCAATGGTTTTTTTTCGACTGCACTAGTGTTGGCGGCAGTGTGACCACGAAGCGCAAACTCGAAAATGCACAAAGCACATTAGAAAAAATACCAAAGATATAAACTTGCAAAGTTTTAGATGCAGCAAGCTAGCTACAAATATAAATGAAAAACTACACAAAATGCTAATTTTAACTGCTTCTTTAAATAACACGGACCATTATGCCACAAATCTGGCTATAAGTTATAGTGCTACTCAAATTGCATCGCTGTTAGGCTGTAATTGGAGTAGTCATGTTAAAAAACACTCTGTTAAAACATATGGGATTGTTGTTAAGCCAAAACGAACTAGTTCCACCCACTCCAGCTAGCTCCAAACTCAATTTATTTGCCAGCGCGGAACCAGCGTGTATTGTTTGTTTGCGAAAATTGATTGAATTTGACTTTTAAAAATGGTAAATTGTAATTCATAAAAAGAAAGTGCTTAGTGTAAATTGTTATTTATACTTTTGCAGTTCTCATTACTGCACAAAGAGGAAAACGCACACGACAACGCACTGTGGGCATGCGCCTGGGGACGCGACCCGGAGCCGGCAACAAATGCCGACGATGAAAACACTGATGAACCTGCTGAGGAAAATCCCTTTGATTTCGACAAAAAGGAGCCAAAACCCACGGATTTCATTGTTAGCGGCGGACTAGATGATCTGGTGAAGGTGTGGGATCTACGTGAGGATAACACAATCAAGCTGCGTCATCAACTTAAGGGCCATGCTCTAGGCGTTGTCTCCGTGGCAGTCAGCTCCGATGGACAAAGTAAGTTTGTTCAAGATGAAAATCAGCCTTAAATATAATTTATTCTCCCGCAGCAATTGCCAGCAGCTCGCTGGACTCGAGCATGTTTCTGTGGGATGCCAAAACGGGTGAAAAGAAACACAAGCTGACTTTTGGTCCTGTGGATTTGTGGACTGTGGGCTTCTCGCCTTGCAATAAGTATGTGATCTCAGGCCTCAACGATGGCAAGATTTCCATGTACAGCGTGGAAACGGGTAAAGCGGAGCAAGTGTTGGATGCCCAAAATGGCAAATATACGTTGAGTATAGCTTATGTGAGTAAAGCACAGCAAAAGATTGCTTAGAAAGAAATTAAATTCTTTGTCAAATCCCTTACAGAGTCCCGATGGCAAGTATATTGCAAATGGTGCTATCGATGGCATTATTACCATCTTTGATGTGGTTGCTGGAAAAGTGGCGCAAACTCTCGAGGGTCATGCGATGCCTGTTAGAAGTCTCTGCTTCTCGCCCAACTCACAAATGTTGCTGACGGGCTCGGACGACGGACACATGAAGCTCTACGACGTGTAAGCATAGCTTTAAAGCAACTTTGTCAAGCTCTTGTATCAATTTGTTGTTACTTCACAGTGCACATTCCGATGTGGTGGGCACGCTGTCTGGTCATGCCTCCTGGGTGCTTTGTGTGTCGTTTTCCGAGGATGGCAAACACTTTGCCAGCTCCTCCAGTGATCGCAGCGTCAAAGTTTGGGATACAGCGGAACGAAAATGCTTGAATACCTTCAATGAACACACAGATCAAGTGTGGGGCGTTAAATATAGTCCAGGCAATGATAAAGTGATTTCTGTCTCGGAAGACAAGTCGCTGAATATTTACTATTGCCCACCCAATGCCATTGTGTGATCCATTGCAAGTTGTACAATAAATCATAGGTTTAACATTAACAACAATTATTACATCTTTTTGCTATCCTAATTATGGTTTGCTACTTTCGGCATCCTCTGGACTCGATTTCCTCTCCAGCAGCTCTTGCTTGGCGCGCGTTAGCAGCGTATCCTTGTACTTCTGATCTGGTATGTAGACGCTGAAGGTCTTAAAATAGTACAATATGTTCTCTGTAAGCAAAAATATATTGAAGTTTTAACGGTCAATATTATAATTGAGTATTATTACCTAGATGCGCTTGCTTTAATTTGTAATCGGTTGCAATTTTACTGGCTGTATACGTTTCGGGGTCCAGCTGATGATCGTTTATGAACTGCAGCGCCTGTCGCAGTGTGCAACGTCCCTGCGCCACACGCTCCGGCTCCAAGTAACCGTATTCAAAATCATCCGGCGTTGTGCGTTGCAAAGGCAGCGGCCGCTCCTGCTTCTCTTCGCTGGCTGTTGTTGCCGCTTGCCGTTTGATAACACGTTCAATCTATTGATTGATAAAATAACATTAATATCCTTATTGGTATTGTGTAGTGTTTAACCCACAAATTGATCCTCTGATGTTACATAAACATCTTTTAGTCGTGTGTTCAAGCCATCGTCCTTTATGTTTAGCTTGTCCACAAACTTGGGATCCACTGTGCTTGTCAAAAATCGTTAATATAGTAAAATAGTTTTTGTAAAACAGAAACAATCTCACATTCAAGAGTGCGCTCCATGTCCCGCAGATTGGATTCGTATTTGGGCGCCGGCATTGGTTTCTCACGTTCTAGCACACGATGCGCACGATTCTCCACATTAAACCGATTGGCTTTGCGTGCCACCATCGACATAACTTTGCCCATGGCCAAGTTCTTTATTTTTAATTAATAATTTCTACAATAAAAGTGTGTTTATCTCTTGAGTACTAAAATTGCAGCAGCTGTGATACGACTGCAAATTGTAAACATAACCAACAAAGCAGTGCTGCAAAGCGGCAACAGCGACTGTGTTAGAAAGCGTGCATAAGAATGTGAGCGCTGTAAGCTTTACAGGCCACAGTGTAAACATAAACAAAGCGTCGCAGCTGTTACTTGTTTAAGCAAAATAAATAAGAAATTACATACTTTCAATTAAAAAAATGGAAAATGCAGCTATTAGCTTTTCCCTTTAATTTATTTATTAACCACAATAAAAAGTCGTTTTGTTTACCATGTTAAAATTGCAACAGCTGTGGATTGAGTGCAATTTTGTAAACCTAACCGTAAAACAGTGCTGCAAAACTACAGATTCTGCATTAGTGTTGGCAGGTGCGCCTTTAAATGCGAGTGCTGTAAATATAAACAAACCGTTGCAGATGTTTGCCAACAATTAACCGAAAAAATACAAAGTATTAATTAAAAAATGATGCCACTGCGCTTCAGCCTGCGGCTGTGCGGTGCCAGAAACCTGTCAAATATAACCCCAGCATGCTATCAAAGCACCAAGGCGCAGCGTGCCGAGCAAGCGGAACGCATGAGTCGATATAGCACCGAATTCCCAGAGAAGCTGCTGGCCAAGAAACAAAAGAGCGCCGCCCAAATGTATATAGCGGATGCACAAGCAGCACAACAAATCAATAGTTACCTGGAACCTCATCTAGCCCAGTCAACATGCGATACTGTGGTCGAACTCAATCCTGGGCCGGGTCATTTGACGCGTCATTTGCTGGATCGTGAGGCGCAGTTTCGTAAGATTGTTTTGCTAGAATCCACAGAGCACTTTATGCCACGGCTGCAGGAGCTGCATGCTCTGTATCCAGATCGAGTCAAGGTTCGGCAAGGCGACTTTGTCAGTCTCTGGAAGTTGGCCTTTATGGACAAAATAGACAGCGGCATGAGAGTGGCGGATTTGCTGTACGAGATGCCACAGAAAGGATTCACTGAAGGTACTAAAAGGAAAGGGTTCGATATTATAGATTGATAATGAGAACTGCTTACGAAATGTTTAATAATTTATTTTCTCTGTTTCTTTTGCAGATATTAATGCCCTCGTTTTAGGTGCCGTTGGCTCCTATCCGTTCTTCATGCATCTGATCAACTCTTTAATCTTCCAGACGAGTCTCTATAATTTGGGACGCTGTGAAATGATTCTCGCGGTGCCGCCACCAATTTATATAGTGCGTATTACTGAACAATACTATATGCCTTATCTCAATCTCGCTCTCTCTCGTTTACAGCACTTGACATGCTCCAATGACATAGGTTATCTGATCTATCGCTCCACCTCGGTGCTGTTTCAAATACTATTCGAGCATCATTTCATTGCCAAAGTGCCTCGTGAACATTTTTTACCCCAGCAAGCTAAACACACGCCGTCCAAAAGCAGCAAATTGCGCAAGGTCAAGTCCATCAATCCGGAGTATTTGTATCTGGTGAAGTTTCAGCCACGTCGAAATCTGCATGAGCTTTGTGCACTACAGGATTTGCCTGCCTTATGGTTCTTCGTCAAGCAGAACCTTGTGAGTCGTCGCAATCGGATCATACCCAATTTAGAGTGAGTTGATCAAACTACTTGTTACTCTAAATAAATCGCAATCCCTTTCAGAAAATGGGTGCCAGGCTGTGGCCCACGATTGATAATCAATCAAGGCACTCCGACGCCTGTTGAGCCCCTTTATGCCGATGAGGCTGTTGAGAACTTGCCCCCTTACTCCATGCCCAGCACCACAATGAGCACCAGCGATTACTTTCCCAACATTAACATTTACACGCAGTTTGGCGATCTCTCTCCCAGCCAAATGCTCACACTCTTCACACAGTTTCGCCAATGGCCCGAATACAGTGAGAGTTCATTCTTGGCCTCGCTGGAAAATACGATGCTCAAGCTGGAAGCGGTGAACGATGAGCCCGGGTTGGATGATGGCGTCAATCTGCCTGAGGAGGATGATTTAAGCAGTGAACAGGCCGAGGAACTGCTCGAAGTTGTGGCCGAAGAAGCGACACCAAAGCCCGCCAAGAGTCGCAAGAAAAGCAAGAAGTCAACAACTGTTTAAATACGATACATAAGTAGTTTTGTTATTTGTTTTCTTCACAATTATTAAACTTGTTTTGAAGGCGTAGCAGCTGCAGCATTGCAAACTCCTTGGGAGTAAAGGCGACTGCCTGGCAAACATTTCTCAGCCACCTCAATGTGATAATAAGGTGGGGCCTCCGCCGCCTCCTCATCGCCAACGCCCAGACGTGTCTCCAGCTGCATCGACAGCTGCACACAGTCCACCATCAAGGTCTTGGGGTTGACGCCCAGCACAAAGGTGTACTCCTTAAACGGACAGGGATTGCTGCTGTGATTGCTGTTGCCAAATTCATAGCATTTGTCACGTATCATGAAATGGCCATCCTGCTGGCAAGGATTGTTCACACACTCGGGTATCACCTTCTCCTTGTAGAGCACCAGTATCTCGCCTACCTTGCAGGGGCCTTGCCTATAAGCTGGATAACAGGCATCGGTTTCTGGATAATACAAAGCAGCTGGAAAGTACACGAATTAATTAATTGTGTTTAAAATTGTGTATGCACAATTATGTCATCATCATTATCATGATCGTCGTTTTGCTTACCTGGCGCGCAATCGCATATCCAGTCGTTTTGCTGATCGCCCGGGTAGAGCAGTTGATAGCGGGAGCAGCGAGCGGGGGAGTAAAGCGGCTTACGACCCTGCTTGCGGGCAAGGTGGTCAGAATGAGAGAGAAAGTGTATGTGTGTGTGTGTTGTACAGTGACGAGGCACATAGTTAAACTTTGTGTGATTTTTTACTACTAAATATGATTGCTAATTTTTTTATGTTATTGTCGCATAGCATGATCAATTAGCAAGGTTTTTCTTTTTATACTTTTATCATTTTTAAAGTTAAACACTTAAGAAATTCTCGAGGAGTATGCTTAACAATTGCTTCAATTACTTTGGTTGACAATATATTTTAATTTTATATTTTATTTCATAAAAATATAGTGCCATTTTCATTTTCCTACTTCCTTGAATATGGCGCTACAATTCCTCCTTTTTAAGTTTGTTTCTGTTTATACATTTTGTTGATTAATTATATTTAATAATTCAGCCATCAGTTGTTCACTTCCTATGTGCCAATAATTATGTTCGTCACTGTATCTTGAGTTCAATGATGTTGTTATCATCAACTCTCGAGCTAGTCTCATACATGCGCTTATATTTATTATTTATAGGCTTACCTCCAGATTACTTTTAGACTTATCTATGTCTTGATCCTCCACATAGGCAATTTGTGCAATCACCAATCCAAAGAAAACCCCAAACATTAAGAAACGGAACTCAAACATTTTCTTTTTTTTTTGCTTCCGATTAAATGCAAATTATAGTGTCGTCTTTTTTGCGGTGACGCGCGCTTTAATAGCTCTGTTTTGCGCGTTGAAATCAACAACTTTGATACTCCTGTTTAATGACCAAACGTCTCAGCGGTTCAATTTCAACTGAGCTCGGCTCTCCTGAGAAACAACTCCAAGCTCAGCATCTTAGCTCTCGAGCAACCATTGCTGTTAGCTTAGCTTTTTAGCTGCTAAAAGCGGCGTTTTGAAAATGTAATTAAACAACTGGCCCAAAGTATAGTAATATTAAAAAATCATGTTAACAATCGTTAAAGTTTCTTTGAATAATGTAAAATCATAGCTCATAAGCCCCATTCTAAGTTTTAAAACATTTTGAAATTTTGACTCGCTAGCAGTTGATGGGGCAGCACTGTCACAAACACATCCGAATGTTAACAGAATGCTGTTACAGATCATGTTAAGCAGGTCAGTGTGGCTGGTAGACAAATGTTCAACCGCCTTTAGAGCTGTCAGCCTGCTACAAACGAAACTACGCAGCAGTTGATTATATTATATATTAAAAAAAATAAAACTGTTTAAAATGCTGCCAAGTTGGCCATATATTACAATTTTTAATTTTTTTTTAACAAAGTGTGTGCTCTGTTAGCAAAGTATTTTATTTCAGTCACATAGTGCCGCCATTTGGCAACCCTGGGTCAAAACCTTCAGCTGTGCTTTTGTATACATATCAAAATAACACAGGAAAACAGCAGCGAAAATTCAAGAGTAATCATTTCTTGGTGTAAATTGTAAAAATAAAAGCAATAATCGCCTAAAATGGATGACGAAGAGACAGCAGGTGAGTGTGAAAATTGTATGCAATAGCTTACAGTGTCTTATATGCTAAACACACGCATAGAAATCGATGAGACAACCTCGAACGAGGCATCAAACGCTGCACTTGCTGTCGCTGCTGATGCAAGCGACGACATGCAAGTGGTTGAGCCAGAGACAGTGGCAGAGGCGGGTTCGGGGGAGGAGGAGCACGCTATACAACAAGCGACAAGTGAAAATGTCCGAGCACGACTTGCGAATATGCTGCAGGTAGTGGAAAATATGGTCGAGGAAGTTAACGATCTAATGGGCGCTGAAGCAACCTCATACGAGGCGTCAAATGCTGCATATGCTGCCGCTGCTGCTGCTGCTGCAAGCGACAACATGCAAGTGGTAGAGGCAGAGTCGTCGGCACAGGCAGGCTCGGCTTCAGCGGCGGTTGATACTAGAGCACAAATTACTGCTGCACATAGTGCACATCAAAATACGACAGATCGACTTACGGATATGCTCAGGGCAGAGGATAACATGGTCGTGGAGGTCAGCGATCTTACACTTAGCATACGTCGTGCCTATACACCGAGAGATGAGAGAGATGAAGCAGCAGCAAACGCATCGCCGCCTCCCGCCGAGGACAGCGCTAGCAGTGATAGCATCAGCAGTGACATGTCTCTGGGTAGTCCAGGCAGCGAAGGTGAGCATTAATTTGTTTATTGTGCAACTTCTTTTACTGGAATCGTTGCTGGTTGCAGATGACTCCGACATAGAGGCTATGCCGCGCTGGATGATACCAGCGAATCGTGTGCGTTCTGCTGTCGATATGCTTGTGTCGCAGGCACGCACTCAGGATGGCGGAATCTCGAGTTTTTTGCGACGCGAGAACTTTTTGCAGCGTGTGCGCAGTATGGTCTTTAGCCAGGATCGCATACGCAATCGTGTTACCAATGAAGCCAATGCTGTTGCCGAGGATGCAGCCGAAGTGGAGACACCCCCAATGGACACCGAGATGAATGACGATGTGCGCTTCGACACGAATTTGCCGGCAGAACATTCGTATTTTGGCAACAATTTGAGTCGTGTGCCTGGCGTGGATTATTTGGAAGTGGGAAGCACACATCGCATGCTCATCTTTATGCACCAGCATATCTTGTTTCCCGGTGAAGTGTTGCCCTTCATGATAAATGGCAGCATCATCGATGAAGAAGTTAATGACACGGGACGCGATGGCGTCATTTTTGGCGTAGGCTTCCCATTGATGCAGCCACCCGATGATAATCCCCACAAGCTTTATGGCGTCACATGCCAGATCTATGAGAAGGGCGAGAGTGGCAATCATTTGGTATTCTACAAATCTCGTGCCCTGCAACGCATTGTCATCAATTGCGATGACATACAAGGGTGAGTTAATTGATTTAAAGATTTCTAGATGGAAGCTCCATTTACTTGCTGCTCAGAAATCCTTTCAGACCGCCGCAGTATATCGCACGCAATCCGACCATTAAGTGCTACAGCAACGTCAAGATTTTGCCAGAGTATTTCCTGCCGGAGCCACTCAAATGCCTGGACATGGGCTCGTTGAATCGTTTTCGTGATATACCCTCGATGCGGGATAAATTCCAACGCTATCAGTTGACGACAACGCCTTGGCCACTGGAGGCGTGTCAGGAGTACTCGTTTGAAGACATCATAGAGAAGGCACGCAAGAAGCTAGAAATACACAAGATTGACACAATGCCCCGGTGTCCCATACAATTGTCATTTTGGTTGGTGCGCAATCTGCATCTGACCGAGAAGATGATGCGTTTGACGTTCCTTACGAATTCGGTGAACACAAGACTGCAGCTCATTGGCACCACACTGAAGCAGGAGTCGCTCTTCTACTGTCGCTACTGCAATAGCAGTTTGGCCTCTTGTTCCGATCTGTTTGCCATGTCCAAGCATGGCGTGCAAACACAATACTGCAATTCAGGTAATGAGTACAAATTTATTTTCTCTTCAACTATGTTAATTAAATCGAATCTTATCGTTTAGGTGGCTATATTCACGAGACAAACACCGTGTATCGCGTCATCTCGCATGCCATTGGCTATAGTGGCGAACCATCCACCGAGTTCAGCTGGTTCCCAGGCTATCAGTGGCATATTATCATCTGCAAGTTTTGTGCTCAGCATGTGGGCTGGGAATTCAAGGCAGTCGAACCAAATTTGGCGCCCAAGGTCTTCTTTGGCCTGGCTGGCTCCAGTGTCCGCATCGGAAGAACCAGTGAACGCACGCCAACCAATAATGGCAGCACCTATGTAGTCCGTAATCTATTGCGTCTCGTCTCAAGAGAATTAGAATGAGGCTGGCGACTAGTGAAACGCATTGGCGGCGGCTTCAATTGTTTATTCTGCTACTGTTGTCGTCGATGTCCACGTCGACGCCAACCGGTTGGATCTTTGGAGCTGCGTAATCTCTAGCAAAAATAGCGTAGAGCATTTAAAATTCGTTTCACAATTTTCTCCTAGAAGTAATTACATTAATTTCCTTATTTGGTTTTTCTATTTCTCAATGGAAATTTGAACTGGATGAATACAGAATGGACTTAAATGTGTGTGTATGCAAACATTAAGATTGATTTACCAAGTTATATTAAAATTTAACCATAACTAAGATAAACTATTAGTTTTATTTGTAAGGGTTTCTTGAAAGGTAGATGAAAAGGAGAGAAAGTGAATAAAAACAGTATTTTTCGAATCTTAAATAATAATTAATCTTATATATTATAATTTAACCATGTTTAGTTTGTTTTATTTCGTAAACTTTTTGGTTTTTTAGAATTCAGCTTGAGATTTTATGAGGTAGATAATTTAAAATTGATTCTCTCTTTAATGGGTTTCATTTTGTTTCCGACAATACTGTTTACTTTCTGAGGATCTTCAAGTTTTTAACAAGGCAGCGAATGAGGTGGATAATTTCTGCAAATATATAAAGTTTATTAATGTAATCTAGTTAAAAATAAAGCTGTTTAAACTCACCGCCTTGCAGAATGGGCAGAGGCCAAAAGATACCTCCAGAAAAGTTTTGCCATCGATCAACGTGTCAAACCATTCCTTTAAACAAGCAGCATGACACTTGAGCACGCAGCGCGAATTGTCGCAGGAGACAAGCGGCACTTCGCCCGTATCCAAGCGATAGACATAGCAAATATTGCAATGCTGCTCCTCTTCACTCGCCGCCTGCATCTGGCCAAGATCACCGCGCATGGGAAAGTAGCACAAATCAAAGATGCGCAAGAGATTCTTATGCATGTCCAGTTCCATGTCCCAGCTGCCGAGTCCATCGCTTAGTACGTGTCGCAATTGTGCCACCTCCTCGGTGGGTCCAATTATCTGCAGCGCCATCGAACCGTAGCTGGCAAAGGGATCAGCGATGGTGAGTTTTAAATAGACACGATCCTTGAGCGGAAATACGCGACTATTGTGCTTGGTGGTAATGGGTGATGGCTCCAACACATCACACAGTTCATCAATGTCAGCTAAGCTATCGTAGAAGGGACGCAGCTCGTCCAGCAGCCTTAGATAGAGAGCCAAGGCATCTGCTAGCGATCGCGCGCTTGTTGCCAGCATCTCACCAAGGGAAACACAGTCGGGCAGGCTGTGCTCCAATGGACGCATTGACGGCAGCTCCAGCTCCAGATAATGCGCATCATAATCCGCAAAATTGCTGAATCGAATTCGTGAGCAGCGATCATCCAACTGTAGGCGATACTCTTGGGGTTTATGCAGCTGCAGAATCTCAGCATAGATATTGTGTTGCTTGCTTTGGTCGTTGTCCACTGCAGTAGGCGACGGTAGCATTTCGGCTAGCTGCTTTAGCAAATCCTCTAGACTGGTGTCTGCTTTCACTTTAAGATTGGCATGGTTGTAGAGTTTGTATTCCAGTTGCTGCTGCAGATGCAATTGAAAGTCTCGCAGCTCTGGAAAATGCGGTAAATACAATTTCAATCTTAACCATTTTTCATTTATGCAAACGACTCCACTAATAACATAGGCTTTATTTTGGATGTGCTTTACTTGGAGGCCAGGATATTTGGCTACCAAATCACGTAAATCGTTATTTTTCTCACAAAACATTTGAATTAAGTTGTATATGCAAAATGTAAACAAAAACTGTGCTCAAAAATACAAAAGTAAGACCAGACAATAGCGCTAAACATATCGATAACATGTGGCGGCTGAACGATAGACAGCGCTCGCATGTCATATCGACAGTTGATTTCAAAATATGCAAATGAAGTGCTTCCGGTTAACGATTCATTAGATTGTATTTAAAAATAGTAGCCGACAATCTGATCAGCTGTGCCGGCTGTATTTATTGAATACTTAAAGAACTAATCTCGACAATTGTCTATTTGCATTGTGATTGTGTTGCGTCTTGAAGTTACTGCCTCAACACTTATCAGTCAAATTTTACGTTATTTACTGATTCTGACACAACAATTTGTACACCTGCAGACGACAATGTATTTCATTATTATTGTTTTTTTTTTCTTTTTTTGTTGTTGGTTTTTTCCAACTTCTTGTCACACCTGCACATTTCAACCGCCGATAGGCATCCGCTTAGGCGTTTGATAAACCTCACAGGTTGGTCATCACTTTGTGGATGGTTTTGCTATTTAATGTTGCTCCATTGCCGCAATAGTTTCATTCACTGTATTACGCTGCTGGCGATTAATTGTGCTAATATTCAATAAAAAATCACTTTTATAATGCTTCGCTTTGCTTTGCTAACTTTCGCGTGTTTGTTTGCTGCGGTCAGCGCCACAACAGTTCAGGAATGTAAGTTTAATTCATTTGAACTTTCGACACTAGAATATTTTGTTGAACTTTTAGTTTAGTTAGTGGTTATTTCCTTTTTAAATTAAACTTTTTTTTTAGAGCTGTGATAGGTTGTTATTTATTTTATTGTTTTTATATCAAATTAACTCATGAAATGAAATCTGTGTTAACTGTAATTGTGATTTAATAATTGACAACAAAACAAAATTACAATTTTCAATCATATGTTATTCACTGTTAGTCAAATATGTACCTATCTTTAGTAACTTTTTTTTAAAACTTCGTGCCGTTGCTGGCGGCAAAGGTCGCTTATTATTGTTTTGATAATATATTTCGAAGGCACCGGAAAATCCCAGCTTTTTATTTATTTATGTTATTATATATAATAAATATATACAAGCCAATTTCAAAATCACATAAGCGAACCGTTTGCTGATAAGTCATATCTTAACTCGCTACCTAATCAAGGAATCGTCGACAGTTAAAAAATGTTGCATACTTTTCAGTGCTGAACTAAAAGCTTTTTCATTTGCAGGCAAAAATAAACCATTCCCACTAAAGGTTGAAGTTGCAGACTGTGAAGAGCCACCATGCACCGTATATAAGGGACAATATGCCATTATGGATGTGCAATTTTTGGGTGGTAAGCATATTAAATTAAATATTTCACTTCACTTCTCTTCAATTATTTAAACTTATAATTTCCTTGACAGACCGAAACAATCTGAAGAACATTACAACGAAAGTCCAAGCTAAAGTTTTTGGCATGAATCTGCCCTATGATCTACCCGAGGAAGTTTCAAATGTGTGCGATAACTTGCTATACGGCGCAATGTGCCCCATTGATAAGGATGAGGATGTCACCTATCGATTCAATTTCTATATCGAGTCCGCGTTTCCCGAAATCACCGCCGATGTTACCGTGCAACTGAACGATCTCGATGGCAATACGATCACTTGCTTCATTTGCAGCTGCAAAATTCGCAAGGGACCCTCATCGTTGGTCTTGGAAATCGACCAAGAAGTCGAAGTGGATGAAAAACACGACGCCGAGAAATAAAAGAGTTGTAGCCGACGCGACACTTATAAGCTGACTGATTCAAGCACTGGCTGTTGACTAAATAAACTTCGAATTTCTAAAAGATAACTTGATATTTTGTTTACTGGGCGCGACGTCATCGTTTGACACTTTCCATTCCAGTGCACCGCCTAATCACATTATTGTTAATCGTGCACGATTAGAGTGATTAGATTTTGATGGGTCGGTGACGTTACGATTTGCACCTAAATTTGAAAATTTATTATGATTGGCCTGGGTATAGCCTAAATGCTAATAAAATCAATGATGATAATCATTTATTGACCGGCAGCAGGTAGTATGAATTGACCATATGGCTTCAATTGTTGTTGATATCGCTGCGATTTTTAAGTGCAAAGCAACACTCGAAAAAAAATTGCAAAAATTTCCAACTTCCTGGGAATTTTCTTGGGATTAATATTTACCTACTTTTAGGGGAATTTTGCTTATCATTTTATCTTTCTGAAAAACTCTTAAGTAGTTGATATATAAGATTTTAATAATTTTGGAGATTTTCACAAATGTATTTTGTATTTAATTTTCCTAGACACAAACAAAACTGATAGTATAACCTTCAATATATATGAAAAGTAATTGAATTTGATGTAAATTTATGTGTTGTCTAATATTGGAATCAAAATAGGTATTTTTTATATATCATTTTTTTAAGTGCAGTAAAATGAATGAATAATCTTGAAGTTATATATTTTAAAATGTGTATTCTTACGAATTACTCACATTAATTTTCTTTAAAAGTATTGAAGACGTGCTAATTATATCCGGTATTCTTCAATTTTGTTCAGTGTACGATGATACTCATTCTTAAAAATGCATTTATGATAAGTTCTTCAGCCAGTAGTCGGGTTATTTTGTTGCTTCGGTTAATTGGCGTCTCGGTACATTTCCCTTCGGCCTTCGCAACACTTTTCCAGGTGACAGGTGTGAGGCAAGGTAACTGAGCGAACAGGTGTGTTAGGACCATATAGTATGAAGAAACACTTGAACCTTATCAATATGGGAGCTTATTACGTTTAGATTTATCGTCTCAATTGCCTTTGAAACTACTGCGTGTGGGGATCGTCGAACGTTTTATGATGGTTTGTACTTAAAAATTAAATCTTAAACGATTATTTTTACAATCTACATTGATGAGTCGTATAAGTCAATGGATATTTATAGGCTATTGAACGCTAATTAGCTAAAGACAACATCGAAAAAGTTATTTGATATATTGCATAGTTTATTGAACGAAAAAAATATATATTTGTATTTCTATCACAGTTGAGGTTATTGTTGAGTAAAGCTTATTTGCGATTCAGAAAGTCCAATTCGTAGACTTTGGTGCTGCCGGAGTTTTTCTTGACTTTGATATCACACACAAAACAGGTGGCCACATCGCCATCCTGATCGGCCAGATATATCTCGATTTTCACACCGATTTCAGGATATTCTCCCACTGGAAATTGGAATAGATAGGTGACATCCTCCGTGGGATAAACGGGACAATAGGCGCCATACATCAGATTGGTGCAGACATCGGCAACGTCTTCGGGCAGCTCATACGGCACCGTTATAACTCCCAATGTTGTGGCCTTGACCAAGGTTGTCATGTTCGTGATGAACTTGTCAACGGCAAAATCAATCTCAAATATGGCATCCGTTCCTTTGAAGACATTACACGGAGGCGTCACACAGCCATGAACACGCACCTCCAAGGGAAAAGGTTTGCTCCCAGAACCTGAAGTAAAGAGTAGAGTTTTAGCATAGTCTTGGAAATAAAAGTGGCTTTAACTTACAGCGCTTAACTTCGGTGGCGGGTTCTTTATCATCGCTCTGGACGCCATTTAGCAGCGTCGCCAAGAGCAAAATGCTCAGCATGATTAGTTGATTCTGTTGCATTGTTATTTCTAAAATAGACTTTCTTTAAGCAGTTGCTGAAATGATTAAACAAATTACTATGCAGACTTCGTTTATATAGTCGACTGTCGAAAGTGCTTTGAGTAAGTTTCGTCGGCTTTGATAAGCTTATCAAAACCGAGCTGCTTTTTGATTTGTTGAACGCCTAAATTGACTCGCGATCTATTGAGTGCATTTTCTTAAGAATTATATGCTGATTAAGGCTGTAATAAGCAAGAATATTTAGAATAATCCTTAAATAAATAAACTTCTTGAACTTTGCTTTGGGCTAGTTTATGATTCAATTTCTGCTTTAACATTTTTCACCACAATAAAATGCTATTAAATGCTCCTACAAACAGCGTTCTGCAATTTGTTGACGTTTGAAGTAAACTTTACAAGTTTCAAGTATTCTCACACGTGCAACGCCAAGTACAAAGTCAATGTTGTATAAATCCCTCAACAGACGAAAATCATGCTGCCAAGCTTACTACTTAAAGTTGGTGTCTCAAAAGACAACAGGTAAATACCCTAACTTTGAAATCATGAATTAACTTGGCAGTTGTAGGGCTATAAAAACTTATAAATGCTTTCTACAAAAATTTGAGAATTTATAAATATAAATTGTTATAATAATAACCAAACAAATGCAAAGTATTTACTTAAGTATACCTTCAAATATTTAAAGAATAAACTTACTCATCTACAAAGTTGTTGGACCCGTAGTCAACAGAACTTCAGCAGCAAAGCCATTGTCAATGAAACTTCAAAAAGGAAGAAGCGAAAATAAAATGCAGGAAAAAGAGACTAAAAGTAAGCTGATAAATATAATTTTGCCGCAACTCGGTAAAAATTCACCAAAGGTAAGTGCGCGAGGGTGGCTCAAAAAGTAACTGAGCGTTGACTATTATAGTGATTGATATGTGCAAATACTTCTACGAACAACCCTCGATTGTTTCTTTTTCTTCTTTTCGGTTTTTGCAATGTTGCTTTGCTTTGGTGGTGGTGAGAGTGGTGAGTGAGACATGTGGGCAGCGCAGCATGAGATTTCCGCCTATATGCTTTTGAAATCGCTCAGCTTGCCCCATCCCCCCCTTTAGATGTCTTCTTCTGTCCTTGCCCTCTGCCTCCATCCCTCTTATACTCCGCTCATTCGTATGTGACACTGAGATGTCACATGCTGCACTGTTGTAATTGTTGTGGCATTATTTGATATGTCAAAGCAATGGCAAAATCCTATACAAAATCATCTCCTTCAAGGCTTTTAGCTTCTTATGCTGTGCCGTGTGGAACCACAATATTTGATTAATATCATTGGCCTCGCATTGATTTTTGCCTTGCGATATATGCTACATATCGTATTCTATTTTCAGTTCCATCTAATGCAATTATTTGAAGCGTAAAATCTGCGCACTGGGAGGAAGAAAGCCAGCCCAAGCGGCATACTTTCACACAGGCGAATTACTTACCCCATTTCCGTTTTTCGTTTTCCGTTTGCACTTTTCTCTTTCATTTTTGGATTTTTTGCATATTCCCAAATGTATTTACTGCCGCACACAAGATTTTGTGAGCTTATTTATGCGTTGCTCCTTTTGAAATCAATATTACCGGTAGGGCCAAAGTTGTCATCAGTTTGTCTTTTTTGCAGATTTCAACATCAAGTTTTTTTTTTGGGAAAATATTGATTTATGCCAGCTAATGTTTGCTTTGTAGTTTGGATTAACATTTTAGAAAATGCGAAAGAATATTTTTTGGCATATAAGCAAAAGTTAAGCAACACAAATAACTTGAACGAATACAACTCCTAAGATGATTCTATTAGCAAATAAAATCTATAGAGTTGTTAGAGAATAAAAGATTTCTGTCTTTAATGCTCATAAAATTTATGTTTAAATAGGAGATTTGACAAGTTTATAAAACAACTATTTCTCCTTAAATTATATATGCTAAATTATAGGTAAAGATTTGGCCAACACATAAACTCATCTAGCTGCCGTTTATCCGTTTATGTTTCAAGAAAAAAAGTCCTAAAAAGATTCATTCAGTAGACATTCCAATGAGTGACTCTAATATCATTTTTGTTCCAAATTCATATAGTTCATATACAATTACTTTTCCCCTTTTCATTTCCAAATCTAATATGTAATTTTGTCCAACTGAAAATAACTGTGTCATATAATTTACAAAAAAAAATTTCGATAAAAAAACTGTTTTAAGTTTATAATAAATTATTATAAGTAAATATATTATGCTGTCTCTTCTATAGATTACAGCTAATAATTCAAATGGTCTAATCTGTAGATTTCAATATTTAACGCTTAAGTTCCACAGCTATAAAGATTAGCTACACTTGGGTACAATTTGTTTAAGCATAAAAATTTGTAGCCTACTTTTGTGCGCTCGAGCTGCAAGTAAGTAAAAAGACTGCAACCAATAATTAAATGTGTAGCAAAGGAATTTCATTGTAAGCTTTTAGCTTAAGCATACTTCAACTGCAGCAATTTTGTATAAAGAGAAGTTAACATTAATAATTGACTCATGGCACTAATTAAATGTGTAACAAATATTGCCTTAATTTTGTTCAATTCAAACGAAATAAAGACAAACTTTGCAGCCTTCATTTGTGAAAGCAAACCCAATTAATTTGTCAAATCAAAGCTGACAACAAACATGCCAGCGTCAGAGCCGAGCGATTTGTCACACCAAGCCCAGGCCGAGCCCTGGACGGGGCTAGCTCTGACCTCTGACCTCTCCGTCCCTCTGACACCGAGTCAGCTCAATCGACGCCAATCGCCGCTGTGACGTCGTCTGTTTCAACACGCGTAATTTAATAGCCGACGAGTTGTGTTGCGTTTGGTTGCCGGTTTTGGTTGTGCATTGTGTCTCAATTAGGCGACAATTTGATTTGTCGTGTTGTTAATTTTTCATTAAAAGTTTACAAGCATATTTGATGACATGGTCGTGTGTTGTCAATTAATATAGGAATTTCCGAATGTCACGCCTAATTGTGCTCAGCTCAGCTCAGCTTTCAGTCAGCAGATAGCCTTCAAACAACAGGTGAGTGAGTGAGAGCAACCACTTTTTATACTCGATACCCATAGGGGAAAAGGGTATTTTAACTTTGTGTCTGCAGGAAATGGATCTCAGAGATTCAGTGCTTCATAGGGATGGTCGGACAGACGGACGCGGATCCAATATATTTATGGGGTCGAAGATGTCTCGTTCTGCATGTAACATACATTTTTTTGAAACGCAATCCCCTCCGTAATTTGGTATATTTTGTTGTCTATGGTGCATTTTCAATGCAATACTACCTTCGGTATATTATTGTGATATATATATTTTTAATATATGTTTAGTACATGGTTTTTTTTTTAATATCGTTATCGATGTAATCGATGTTATAATGCATCGATATACCAAATGTAGCCTTTGGTGTATTATAGGGCTTTGGTATATTTTTTTGTATATTTTTAAGGAATGATTTTATTTTTAGTGTAGCGCTACATTGATTACCAAATAAAGCTTTTGCTACATTTTTGTATTTGGAATATTTTGGTATAATTTCAACTGCATCGATATACCAAACATAAATGCCAGCAAATTTTCTGGAATATTTTTAGAGTATAATTTAATGTTCAATTGAATTCTACATTGATATACCAAATATAGTCGTTGGTATAATTTTGTATTTTTGCGGTATGGATATATTTCAAAGGAGTAGCAGGTATCTCACCGTCGAGCACACTCAAATCTCTAACTTCCTTTATTATTTTGAGGGGTGGCAATAGTTCTTCGAGTGCATTCAACTGTTTGTGTTTTAACAATCTGAAGTTCTTGCGTTCCGTTTGGTCAGTTGACCAACTGCCCTTGAGTTATGTTTTTACGCTTTCGCTTGCTGTTGCAATTTTCACCTGGCTGAAAGCTGAAAATGTTGTACGAACTGTGCGTACTTTTCCGCCTTGCCGCACACTTTGATATTTTGCCGTTACGGCAATTTGCATATGCTGTCATGCAAAAATTATTAAATTCTTCTTCTTCTCATGCTTACTCGCCTGCCAAGAGCACTAATTAATTTGCCAGCCCCCTTTCGCTCCATCTTCCTTCCACTTCGTGCTGTAATTAAATGAATGCAAAATTCATGTTTCCCGAAATCAAGAGAACATGCGTTTCGACAAGTTTTGCTGTTGAGCAATTTTGTGCTTTCAGCTGCTTTGTGTGTAAAGCACAGTTCACGTGTTGGCATTCAATGTCCTCGTATATGCTCGTAACTCATTCTTGTCCCCCACGTCCTTCGTCCTTCGTTCTTCGTCCTGGCAAACGCAATTTTGCTTCACCTGAAATATGCACAAATATTTTCTTGTCGTCAGCCTGCCAAAGGTTTTGCTTTCTATTTGCATAAATATGCCGAACTCTGTATACACAATTAAGATTGTACTTAGTAATTTCTTTGTTTTTTTTTTCAAACTTAATTTGCTTGCCTTACTCTTTCCTTTACCTCTCTCGAAATTACAGTTTTAAATGCCCTTTCACGCATATGTGAACACTTGTTTGCCATTTTTTTTCACAGAAATTTAAAATGCTACATTTCTCTGTAGTTCAATTTCCTTGGAAAAACTCGAGACTGCGAGCATGTGAGAAATTGCTGGGAATTGATTATTCATAAATGGGGAATTGAGAAATCTTTGAAAGTCATAAATTTCAACAATGATTTTTGTGTCTGTAAATTTTATTAAACTGGTTTTCTGTAGAAAAGAAAATATATTGCTTATCGTCAGACAAAATAACAAAAATGTTCAAAAATTTTATAATTTATTTTATTTTAATTGAATTTATTTCTTCATTCTTAAATGTCAAATTCTCGACACCCTTTATCCAACATTCGCTGACGCTACTAGCTAATTAAGCAAATGCAAATTATTGTAATTGTCCAAGCACTTGAATGCTCAAACATCCACTTTATGTTTAGAGTGGAGTCTTTGGCAATCGTTTAGGCATTTTAATAAGCTAGACGTAAACATTTAAAAAACAATTTTCGGAAACAAGCAAATCAAGTTACTTAGCCTTCAATCTCTTTCAATCTGTGGAAAATCGCGTTGCTACTAATTTGCATATAAAACAGTTGAAATTTGCCAAAAATATGAAAATATTGATGAAATTTAGGCACAAGTGGCTGCTGCTGCTGCTGAGGGGCTTTAAAAAAATACAGACTTCACCCCTTAACAAAGATGATGCTGCCAGTTGCCCTTGTAAAGTCAAGTGGGTGTAAGAAATTGTATAAAACTTGTTTCAAATTGGCTATGCATATAAATTGACGTTAATGTGATGGCGACAGTAGCAGGCAGCAGCGGCATACATATGTAAGTATAAACACAAACACACAACTGCATAGCGAAGCTTTTTCTCTGAGGGTTGCAGAACAGCCTAAAAGTATGCAATGAAAATTTGTTCGCTTATGTTTACTCTTCGAGAGTCAAATCAATTGCTAATCGCTTTGCTAATTTTATTATCGCTGCTTTAGATAACACGTCAGAACACCTCAGAACATTTGCACCCAAACAGCCCCGACGTTGTTCAACAACAGGTGTTCGGGTTCATCCAGCAGCTAATCGAAAACCGGACCAACTCAGTTCGTTTGCACCGAGCTTCCTATCTGGATTTTGTGCGTTATTTTCGATTTCTTGGGTGTACGGGCACTCGGACTGAGCGACCACTTAATGGGCAGCAGGTGTTTCCAGTAGCTAAAAATAATATCTACATTTCATAAACAATAACCAATGTTGCGGTCACTTAATGGCGATAGCAACTGTCTAACAAAATTGCATAGTCAGTACATCGGGTTTTCATAGTTTTTTATGCAGTTTAGAAACTCAGTAAA
The DNA here is from genome assembly GCA_035046325.1 of Drosophila niveifrons. Lineage (NCBI taxonomy): Eukaryota > Metazoa > Arthropoda > Insecta > Diptera > Drosophilidae > Drosophila > Drosophila niveifrons. The sequence continues at coordinate 20,023,018 of JAWNOC010000046.1, forward strand.
TTTTATGTATACCTCTTTTTTTAATATGTAAATTATTAATAGTAATACAATATGTAATCTATTTACTATTTAGATAATATTGTATCGAAAGGCTTTATATTTGAGATGCGAATCTGTATTGTTAAGTTACTATTCCACTTTAATAAATATCTTCAAAAGAAAGGAAAAAGTATTCTGCAAAGTTTATTTTGATTTCTACCAAGAATTGGGTTTTTTTCGACTTTATTTTTAAACACATTTTCAATATGAATTATTTTGTCTTTAACACATTTCTTTCAGATTTTTCACTCGTATAAAGTATATTAAAAATAGATCGCAGAATAGTTGCAACTTTCATTGAAATTTTGACATAATCATTTTATTTATGTTAAGCTTCATTTTTTTAAATTCATGATTTTCTGTACTTCATTTTTACTCCGACTTTATATTTATTTATTATTATTTAAAACAAGTTTGTTATTGTTTTTGGTATTAGGTTGTTTTACTAAGACATTAATTATTGTAAAAATGTAACATTTTTTCGTGCATCATTCCAGTTATATTTTTTGTGACTTACTTAATAAAGTTTGGTATCTCTTTAAGAAATTTGCTTACTGTTCAGAAATCTCCTGCAATAACTATTCATATTACGCATTGTTTTTTTTACCTTTTTTAATTCGCCTTATCACCATTAGCTGAACTTCGATTAACAACGGAATAAGCAGACAACTTGTTAGCCAAAATTTTGGCAACAGATAAGCTTAACATAAGCCGTTAGGGTAATCATAAAAATAAGCGATTAGATTGCGTCGCAAGTGCAAACAAACTTGAGTCTTCAAGTGGATGCTCTGGGTATAAAAGTCAGCGATTATTGGGCAATAGAATTACAATCAAATTAGCTGCCCAAGAAAGCACTTGCAATTAATCAGAAGCAAAGAAAACTTATACCAAAATATCAAAATGTCTTTCCAGCAACTCTTTGTCTATGCCTGCCTGATCTTGGCATTGAATTGGACTTTTACCGCCGCAGAAACGCCAGTGAGGCAATGTGAGTAAACTCAAGGAAGAAACTGCCCAATGGATTACTAATAAATGCGATTATACTTGTATATTTAGGTGCCAATGAGGAGAATCCACTGCCGCTGATGGTGCAAATCAATGACTGCGATGAGCTGCCTTGTGACTTGACCAAAGGCGAGGAGGCAACAATTGCCATACAATTCGTAGCCAGTGAGTAGAGCAATCGAAAAATGAAAAGTAGAAATGTATTAATTGAATTTTTTATTGTTTAGCACGCAACTCGATGCGTCAGTTAACTGCGCGAGTTCATCTGACTTCGCTGGGTGTCACCATTCCCTATGAACTCGATTCCGAGCGTGGCAATGTCTGTCAGAATCTCTTGCATGGCGCTTATTGTCCCCTCGATGCTGGCGAGGATGTCACCTATAGACTGATGTTGCCTGTGGCCAGCAATCAGCCCGAGGTGCCAACGCGACTCCAAGTGACGCTCTACGATGCAGAGAATGTGGATCAAGTTGTTTCCTGCTTTCTGGCTGATACCAGAATCAAGAAGTCCAGCGCTTAAGTTAAGTTAAGTTTGTGTGGTGTAGACATTGTATCAATGTTTGGCCAATTAATAATAATAGCAACTACATATTTATGCCGTAAGCAGCTAACCTTTAAGCCACCCAAAACACTATTAGCCATTATGAATAAATAATTAAGGCAAACATTATGAATAATGAACATGAACATGTGAGTTAATTACCCAGGCAGTTTAAGCCGCCTAAGCCCAGCCTGCCACACATGCCACATGCCACATGCCACTTGCTTGCCACCCACAGTTGCAGTGAATCGGCTTAATTAAATGACGCAGAAAATTACGCAACACCTGTTAACAGCAAACACACAGCTCAGCAGGTAGGCTGCTTGATTGAATGACTGACTGACAGACTGATGAACTGATTGAATGCCTCATCTCTCTCTCTCTCTCTCTCTCTCTCTCTCTCTCTCTCTCTCTCTCTCTCTGTCTCTCTCTTCTGTTGACACTGCGTGCGGTTTTTCATAAATTTGCAACTTTTCATCGTCAACCATTTGCAATTTTCACCCACGCTTTGCTCTTTGCTGTTGTTGCTGCTGTGGTTGCGCCTCTTTTCCTCTGCCTCTGCCTCTGCCTCCGCCTCCGTCTCCGCCTCGTCAGCAGCTGCTGTGGTTATGGCTTCCTTCCTGTCATTTGGCAAAGCAACGCTAATTGGCTTTTCAACACTTTGAACCTTCCTGTCAGACTTGCACTTTTTCTTTATCATGAATATACTATATACATATATTGTAGTATATTGTATGGTACTCGCATATATTGTAGGCTAATGAATGAGCCCTGATTGAGCACATATCCGTCGGTTAGCTAATTGAGTCGTCGACTAGCTTGGTGACATTATGCACTACAAGCTGCTGACAAACTACCTACAAAATATGCAACAGCCTCATAAAACATTATATCGCAGATAAGAAAGTGCTTTTAGTTAAGTGAAAAGCGGGCTTTAAGTATTTAACAATATTCAAAGAAAAACAAATTTATTTAAAACTCATTAATATAGTGTCTAAGTAAAGGGAAATAATATGTATATTAGTAGATTCTAAAATTGCGATAATAATTTTTATTCCTGTAAATTTGGTTTAGATCAGACTGATCATCTGGTATATTTTATAGTCTATGGTATATTTTGACTGTCGTACCATGTCAATATACCAAATATAGTATATTTATTATATTTTAAAGTGTTTTCGGTAACTTGGTATACTTTTATAATACCGCACTGTAGTCTTTGGTATATTTTGAATGTCGTACCACATCAATATACCAAATATAATCTGTTTGGTATATTTTGTAGTGTCTTTGGTATATTAACTTGGTATATTTAAAGAATAATACCGCCCTGCGTTACTGTTACTCAATGTTGGTAGTGGGTATCTTACAGTCGAGCACACTGTAGCTTTTACACTTGTTTTCCTATCATTTAAAACAATCTGACTTAGAAATATTTATTGTGCTATTAGGTTTATAATATTTTCGTCTGTCTTTTCTCCATAACTCATCATTTAAGAATGTTTGTTTTGTTTTACTTTGGTGCGTAATATTTACTTTTATCTTTACTATATTTTAGCTTAAGATGGTAACATCATCTTAATCAAGTCGAAATAAGTAATGCTCAGTTTATAAATATTTGCTAGTCTGTGTAAATTAATTTCAAAATGTTTACCAAAACAAAAATGAAATGAAATTTTATTTTTCAAAAAATAAATAAAAATTATATATTAGATTACAATCGTTATAAAAATGCGAATTATAATTATAACAAGCTATTATATTCATAATTTAATAAATGAACTCTATTAAATTCATTCCGCGTTTAAACGAGGCAGCAGTCCATAAAAATTGTTTTCATAGCTACTATGATATATGGCTATTGCTGAACTTGATATCATTTCACAATGAAGCTGCTCTTGATATTGTTGCTCTTAGCTTTTGTCAGCTGTGAGGAGGATTCCGATGAGGAAATTATTGACGATAGACCAATAGTAAATACAAATATATAAATAGAATAAAATCAATCAATAATTGTGACAATTTTAGCCCACTGTAAGTGTGGATCAAATCAAGATCTATGGAGAGCGAAAGTATATTTTAGCTGAAGCTCGCATTCACGAGGATCGCAGACAGTTCGACATCCATGCGAATGTTATAAGGGAGATGGGCAGCAACAATCTGATCATGAATGTGAATATGCGAGCGAAATTCGAGAATGAAAACGAATTCAAGAAGATCTTTGAACTGCGTCGCATGGATTTCTGTGTCTGGCTGACGGAGTACAATGAGAATTTCTTTCTGCGCCCCTTCTTCAAGAAGAGCATGACTCTGAGTGAGGTCATTGAGTGTCCTGTTCGAGTGGGGAATATATCGTTGCATAATGTGAATATGGCGGATAATGTTTATCCGCAGAATATGGTGCCGGGCACCTATAAGTATTTCCTCGAGATTGTCGAGGTCACTGGCGATTTGCCCAAAGTATTCGCACTGCAGGTGACCACAAGAATATATATTAAAAAGGAATAGACACGGAAAATGTGTGTGAGTTTTTCTTTTACACACATACTCGTATGTAACTGCACAAAGGATACGTAATTACGGCAAGGACAACGACAGCGAGGGGGCTGCATCCTGAGGTCAACCCCCTGTTGGGTAAGCGGATTGTTGCCTTCGATTTTCTCTTCTTTTTTTCCATTGTGCGTCATCCGTCGCTTTTCCTGTTCCTCTTCCTCTTCCTCTTACTATTTCCCTTGACGTATTGAAAATCGTTTAAAGCGCACGTCGAGTGCAGCGTCCGATTATTGTGATTATCTCTGACTATCGCGTGTTTGTTTCGCTTCTCGCATTTTCCCGCGGGACATTTGCGGCATTCGCTGCGGCATTACGAGTAGAAGCCATATGTGCGCATTGTTGCCGCAATTTTCCCTATAATTAATAGAAAAACAATATGCTCAATGGGTAATCAATAAACCAAGTACAATACGTAAGTTATAGACAAGGGAATTAGCTTAAGGGAAGTATAAAACAAATTACTACATAAATTAAAATAAATTTTAGTGTGAAAGGTTTTAAAAGTAACATTTAATGACAAAATTATGAAATGCTGAAACTTCACCTGAATAATTTATAAAATTAATGGAATAAAATGCATAGCTCTATAAATAAGTTGTATATGAATTAAGAACTCCAGTATTAAACATTTCGCAGTCATTATTTAAGATCAGTAATTACCTGAGTACTCTTAAAACTTTAAGTAATAAGAATGAACAAAAAAATAAAAAAAATAAAAACAATTAATACATGTAATATACATATGTTTTATATATAAATTCTATCATCAAAACAGTTCATCAAATAAGTTCGATATAAGTTCAATATATTTATTAATTCTATTATTAAATTCTACCTCGATTTATTGCTCCTGTTCAAATATTTCTCCATAATAATTATTTTTATAAGCCACAAACTCTTTTTCAATTCATGAATTGAACTTTCTCCTGAAAACTTGCAAAATTTAAACTTATAATAAATAAACGATTTTATTAAATGCATATATCAAAATTTCATTATACTAATTTAAATATTTCTCTATCATAATTCATGGGACACATATGCAAACCTAATCTGTAGCTCTTTTCAAAAATGACAAAAACTTTTTCAACCGAAGAACAGCTGAAACTTTTACAAATAACACTAAATATACACTAAAATATATTTAAAAAGTAAAGAAAATTTATAACTTAAGTAATATTTATAAATTCCATTATTAAATAATATATTGATTCCTTAAGCCAGTCATTATATTTTTCCAACATAATTTACATCACAGACACATTCAGTTGCTTTTATTGTTTTAAGCCACTAAAACCTGCTGCTCAAACTTTTATAAAAAAAAAACAAAGTTTTAAATATATATTTTTAAATTCCTTTAACAAATATTATATTGATTCCTTGCCCCAGTCAAAATATTTCTCCATCATAATTTAAAGACCAATCTTGTTGCTGTCGTTTTTTGTATAAGCCACTAAAACCTTTCCAACCCATTTAGTTGCTGAGCTGTGTTACCTGATACTTTAATGGATATCTAACCAATGCTGCACACAGTTAATTAAAATCCCTAATGCGGTTTACCTTCCAAGCATAAAAGGGGTGGCCAGAGGGCGCACCCTGATTTCAATGCTGCTTTTTAACACACAATAAAATCATTTTGGCAAACTCAATTTGCCAAAAAGAAAAACGAAAATACATAATGTGAGAGTGACTCTAAAAAAGCAAATGGAAATTCAAATGGAAAAATGAAAATCCCCAACGCAGAGTATTACATTCCTGCAAGTTCAAGGAGTCCAAGGATTTCATTTCGTTTTCTTTCCACTCCCCTTTTTTTGTTGGCCGTGTCAAGTGCGAATGCCTTGCATCAAGTGTCGCACTTATGTGTGACCTTTGCAAATTCAATTTGTCGCCTCTTTATCTATAAGCATTTTCTATTAGTCTCACAACAAGAAAGGGCCGCATTTTTCTCAATTTATCTGTGGAATAGCTGAGTGCAACATTTTAAAGGCCGAAACAACTTTGACAATTTTGCAATCGATTTCGATTGAGGGATGGTCAAAATTCTTTTGGCATGTGAATAACATGCAAGTAGTCTGCTTATTATTACATTAGATTAAAGTGGAAAGTTTTGGATGATAGAGAGTGGCGAAATGAGAAGAGGAATATTAAAGATTGTAATACTGAAAATATTAAATATAAAATTGGAATTTGATGGGTACTTTTCATGTTGATCAATTTTATTTAGTCTTCTAAAATGTATATTAAAATATAGGAATTTTTTAAAGTCATGCTAAAAATACACAATATTAAATTGGAAGTTGATGGGTACTTTTCATATATATAAATTCATTTAGTCATATAATATGTATATTAAAATATTGGTATATTAGGTATTTGTAGTGTAGAAATAGTGATAGTAAACTTATATTTATTATTGAAATTATTTATTGAAATTGTTAATATTCAAAGCATATTTATTTTTATTAAAGAAAATGAAATTGAATGATCTGCTATTTAATTTTTTTAGATTAAAACTTTAAATTTGTTTGGAGGAACCTAATAAAATAGTATAATATAAGAGAAAGTCTTTTGTTTATTTACATTAAACAATTCATTTATTTTCTTTTACTAAACAAGAATTTTTGAGAATTTTGAAAAAACATAAAATTTAAATTTAAAATTAACAATCTTGATTATTTGAAGTACAGTTCTCCCTAAAAATGTACAGTTTAATAACTCAACTTTCTGTCTTTAAACTCAACACCTTATAGAGTATTCCTCGGTCTATAAAGTCACTTTAAAATCAAAGACATGCTATCATACACAAACAAATTGAATCAATCAAAATTGATTTAGCAGGCAACAAAAAAAAAGTCTCGCTAGACAAAAACTCAATTTGGTGCACATAGAGAATAAAATTTGAAATTGTTTTTCAAGCTGAGAGCACTAAGAGAACTCATCGAAGAAAATTCTGTCCCGACTGGCGTCAGTTGGCAATTTTAAACTGGGTTCTATTTGAGGCCCCCTAAAGAAGCTTTTGGTAATTAAAAAGGCGTTGAGTTGGGCAATTAAACACACGAACTTTCTGGTTCGGCACAACAAGTAATTCACTAAAATAACGCAATGTTGCGTAATTCAGCTTCACAGTTTTGTAATTAAACGCATTTGCATAAGAATTGCATACGACGATAGGCACACAAATAAACAACTAAGAAAGCTACAATCGAGTGTGCTCGACTGTGAGATACCCGCTACCCCTTTTGAATAAAAGCAAAATATTGCGGTATTATTTTCAAAATATACCAATAATACTGCAAAATACTAAAAATATACCAAATGGTATAATTGGTATAGCAATATAATACCACATTCAAAATATACCAGATTGTCGGCCAAAGCAATTGAGACCCCCAGTAAGTAGGCGTTTTAGCGTTTTAGTGAAACAAACTTGATCTGCGTGCAAACATAACAAATGCTGTCGAAAAAAATTATAGCTCCATTTCTTATAGTCTCTGAGATCTAGGTGTTCATACCGACAGACGAACAGACGGACAGACGGACATGGCTAGATCGTCTCGGCTGTTGACGCTGATCAAGAATATATATACTTTTTAGGGTTGGAGATGCCTCCATCTACCTGTTACATACATTTCCTGCCGGCACAAAGTTATAATACCCTTCTACCCTATGGGTAGCGGGTATAAAAACGAGCCTCAGGCATACTTCCATGCGACTCTAATTAAAACTAGCCGAGGAAAGAAAACTGCAACAATTAAGTGTGTGTAACCTCAGGCGAAGGAACCTTCCAGCTACTACCTTCCTTGGTAGGGTCTCCATTAAAGGTCATCAACGTGACCGAATGGCAAATGCCAGCGACTTGACGTCTTTATGGCAATATCGTTTTGTTTTCTGTGTTGCCCACAGGAAGTTTTCTTTTGTAATGTGCGGAAGCATGGCGACAGTTTATGCTATATATGTTGAATTGAAGGCTGACAAATGAAATAGTTGCGAAAATATGAAGAAAGCTGTGATTGAAAAATGTTAATTTTAAGCTATTAATTGTTATTTTAAACCATCTTTTTTATCAATAAAACAGATACAGAAACAGCTTTCAAATAAATATACAAGTTTCAATAGACGAAGATGTTGAATTGAAGGCTGACAAATAAAAGAGTTGAGGCAATATGAAGAATGCTGTGTTAAAAAAACTGATATTCTAGCAACTAGATTGTTGTTCAATTTTTTAAATAAATTTGTATTACTTTTAAGCTATTTATTGTTATTTTAAACAAACTTTTTTAATAAGACTTATATGAAAAAACTGTCAAACAAAAAATGCAAATTTTTAACAGACGGAATCACAAAAAATTATGGAGAGTACAGAATGGAAAGATATTACTCGCATTATTCGATCGATTTTCAACTTGAAATAGTTAAGAATTAAATAAATTACAAAAATATATAAGTTAATTTAATTTTACTTAATATAAAGAAAAACTTTTTTTTATTAAATTTAGTTTCATTTTTTGGATAACCATCCCATTTTTATAGAGAATGAAAGTAATTTAAAGTAAATAAGGCAGCTAAGTGCACTCTATGCTATATTTTTAATGCAATAATATATCAATATACCAAATATAGCTTTTGATATATTTAACTATTTTTGTGGTATATTAAAATGGTATATTTTAAGAATAATACCGCACTCTTTTGCTTTTATTTAAAATCAGTAACGGTTATCTCACAGTTTTTGTTTTAATTTCTACCTTCTGCTTCAAATAAAACTCAAATTTATATATTGAACACTTGTTGTTTTTTCGAAAAATCCAAGTCAGCTGTAACATCAATGTTATCAATATCAAATAGTGCACAAAATTCGCAAAGCAATGAAGCACAACTGTTAGATGATATCACATTAATGATAATGTGCTCAGCACTCGCCTCATTGCACTTTTATTACACACGCATCTTCAGCTAATCCCCAAATCGAAGCGAATCTGTTGAATGCTTGCAAAATAACATAAACATATCGTAAATACATTTTCCAAATATCACAATATCATATGATGCTAATTAAGAGGCCATTACTCACCCCTCTGCAGAGTAAGCAGATACCACCAAAAATTGTAAAACCACAAGTCAAGCATAGCAACCCCGATTTTTTGGGGTAAGGGTGCAAAGATTTAACAGCGAAAGAGAAAGAGATAGAGAAAGAGTGAGAGAGAGGGAGGGTGAGTTTGCGGTTTTGATTGCCACGCGTGTAATTTGACACTTGAACATGCAGCGGCAACCTGTGTGGCAATTAGGCCAAACAAACTCGCTGCTATGCAAATGAGTGCAGACTGCTTAACGGGGCTAATTACAGTGCCCAAGCCAAGTGTCAGCAACAGGCAACAGAAGCAGCAGAAGCTAGGCAGCGAGTATCAATAACGTCTTACAAAAGCCGCAGCTATGTTAATGAGATGCACGGCATCCAGCGTCTTTGCTGACGAAGCGACAATTAGCTGGTGCTAAAGGAGACCACAAACTGAAACTTTTTATTCACCTGCGAAGAGTGGAAGAGAAAGAAAAGGTAAGAGTATGGAAAGGTAAGAGAGAGGAAGCCTAAAAGAGAGCAAAAGAAAGATGCTGAAAAGAAAAAGCATCAGCTTTGAAATACTAGGAAATCTTTAGTTACTTTCAATTATATTTTAAATTGATAAAGCTTTTGACTATCTAATTGATTGTCTGAAGATGTCACAATCTTTATGTTTTATGTTGTAAGTGGTTTTTTGCAGATGTTGTTTTTTACTTAAGATTACAAAACCAAACGCGGATGTTAACATAACAGCTTAACAGCTAACATAAGAGTGCTTACAGAAAACTGTTAATTAATTGATGTTGCCAGAACGATAAAATTTAAGTTTACATTATTCAAACATTTAATTATATTTATTTAATTTCACTTTAATTAAGCCAGTATTGTGATATTGATGTGGAAATTCAAAATTAATTAACTAATTTAATTAATTAAGTTATAAATATCAAAAATTAACTTTATTTATTTGGCGTCATACTTAGAAACTCCCCTTGTTAAAGCTTTTAGTGTCTTCATTCCTAGACTTGCCTCAGCTTCTCAGTCTATTATGAACTTAATTTAAAATTGCGCATAATAATAAATAACTAGATGATCAATTTAAAGTGAAACTATTTGGAACAGGTGTAGTATTTAAATAAGTGCAGCAAAAATGGGAGCTACAGCTTTCGTAATTACATTTCTTAAGTGTTTTTAGACAGACTAGGAGCAGGAATTTAATTCTGTAATCTGCGTATAAACCATAAGTGTAAGTTTACCAAATTTGTAAGCTCAAATTCTTAAGGAAGCAAAGTTATAGATCTTCATATCTGCAGACAGACAGACAGACAGATTGATAAAGCTGCAAGGTTAAAGGTTTTAAAGCCAACGCTAGTAAATTTACGCTAGGTTATAAATTTGCTTGTAATCTATATTTCTATACTATATTAATAAAAATGATTAGCATATTTTAATTATGCATTAAAACCTCCATATCTATTATACACTTAAAGCTACTGCCTACCGGGTATAAAGATCACGATAGAACGAAACTGATAAGGGGAGCATTAAAAGTTGTCGTGCAAAAATGTTTTTGAAGCACAGGAAAAAAAAAACAGCTAAGAAGTTAATGGTCAACTTTTGTTGTACACGTTTTTTTCCTGCCGCTTGCCGTTAACTTGGTTAAGCACAAAGAAGTTCATAATTGCATTCCTGTTTATTAGAGTTGCTTGTGCTCAAATTTGAAATGAAATTTTTTTGCGAATTTTTGTGCATACTTTAAAGTTAAAGCAGCGCAATTTAAGCTTTGAAAAAAAGTATATTTCATATTTAATATTTCACTAAGGTGGAAGTGACGCCATTTTGAAAATATGACATTAAAAATGCTCAAAAAGAGTTTTGGAAGGGAAAGGGGAAAGGTGAACCACAAAAAAGGAATCCTTCGGTTCTTAAAATGTCTACACAAAAGCTGGAAAAATATGAAAAGCTGAATCTCCACCTCTCTCTCTCTCTCTCTATCTCTGTATCTCTCTATTTCGAGTCGAAGCGGAAGAAACTCCAATGCATTGCATTGAAATTCTTCATTTGCAATTCAATGACATTCCGTTCATGCTGTGACAAATCCTTTAGCGCTCTGTGTGTGGGCGTGGCCACCCAAAGTCCCCCGCATCAAATGGTGCAATGCTGTCCAATGAGCGTTGCGACGCAACAGTTTGATGATAGCAACGCTTTGAGCAAGCATTGCTCTAGCTGTGGGCGTGGCAACGCATGCGCAACAGCTTCTAGTGGGTGTTGATATGTGAAAGAGAGAGAGAGAGAGAGAGAGGGAACGGGTGGAGGAGGAGGGTGTTGGGAGAGTCGTGGCACGCTGAGAGCGAATCCAATGCTGACAGAGGATTCCACAGCAATGTGCGAGCGAGATCCTCAAACACTGTCAACCAGATGCCAACAACTCATCCCATTTCAAAATCATCTTCTTCTTCTACTCATGGTGGTAGTTCGATGAGGGTGGCCGAGGGGTGTCTTCTGTCTTGTGCCTTGTGCTGGCTTTCATTGGCTTCGCATTCAAACCCAATTTCGTTGGCATTGCGACAGGTGACCCAACAACGACGACGACGTCGCTTCTGCTGCTGCTCTCTGCCAGCTCAGCTCCGTTTCCCATTCAATTCAATTCAATTCAGTTCAGTTCGAAGGGCGCAACAGGAAAGTCGCGTGTCCGAATCCGTGTGCGGGTTTTTTCAAATTTTTGCTGCATACTTTCAGGCGCTAATAATTTCGCATTCGACTCGAGCAAAGTAATGGCAAAGTGCTTCAATTATTCACAAGCTGTTACTAATTTAGCGACACATTTTTAAGACGACTTGAAAAGAAAACGCTAAAAAAAAATACAAACTGAAAAATTATGTAAATAATTAAAATTGTAGTGAACTTAAAAAGTAAATAAACTTTAAAAATCAAACAAAGTGTGTATTGAAAAATATTAAAAAATAAAAGGGGTTCGAAAAAAAGTGTGCATAAATAAGATATATTGAATATTATTCAAAACTAATTAATATTACTCAAATTAACTAAAGAAAAAAAAAAAAATTTAATTAAGGCTGTAAAATATGAGTAATAAACGTTATTGAAAATGTAAGCAAATTATTATAAAAATAAAGGCTGTAAACATTTATTAATTTTAACATATAAAAATTAAGATAAAGTTACAATTAAAAAACCAAAAAATTCAATTTTAAATTAGAAACTGTTTCAGCGACTAAAAATAATTTGAGCAAAAATTTGCAAAAAAATATTTAGAATAATTCGCATAAATTTACAAATTTTACGTAAAAAGATTAAACATCGGAAGAAGTGTAGGTAAAATTTGAGTTGGAACACAATTTTGAAAACATTTAATACTGTTAAGCTTAATAGAAATTTTTAAATACTGATTTAATAAGATTAATACCCATTTCAGGTATTATAGAATTTTCGACATATCTTCTATGAGTTATAAATACTCTTAAATTCAGAATCAAATTATCTGTTAGTGTTTTCTTAAATATTTAAAATATTTAATACTGAATTGTTTTTAACCTTTTAAATACTACATTGTTATGAAATTATTGTTAGAATAATGAATTTATTAAAAGGAGATCTTAGGTTTCTAAGTAAGACTGCCTTTCTTTAACTTTTAAGGGCAATTAGGAAACAAAATATATATAACTTACTATGTATGGAATTCGGCACTTCATGAGAAAAATTGAAAAGATCTTCTCATTTTTGAATTTAAATGAAGGGATATTTTAGTTTTGCATAGTTAAACTATAATAAAGGCCTTTAATTAAGTTTTTTGTTTTCGAGCGGAAAATTGAGTTAGGAAACAAAACGTATTGAGTATAGATGTCTCGTTTTATAGAAGCCAGCAAACATTAGTTCCATAAAAAGGATAACATATTTTCCGCAACGAATTTGTGAAAGCAATATTTTTAAGTTGTAAATTTTAGAATCATAAATACGCTTTTCAATAACTTTCTCTCAATGTTTGTAATAAAGTTTAGTTAGAAAACTATTTTCTCCACTTCAAATGTGTATTAAAATTGTATTATGAATTTTCAGCTAAAGTAATACCATAAAACAGAACAAATAACAAGAAAACGGAAAAAGAGGATTTAAATTTTTTTTGACTGTGAACAAGTGAATTTAAAAGCTTAGAAAACTAAGATATCTTTTATAAAATTTACTCCCTCATTAATATAAATATGTAATTCTCGTTTGTTGTTAATTTTCAGCTAAAATAATAACACAAAGAAAATAAAATAAAACTAAAATAATACCACAAAAAGAAAAACAGCAAAAAACAAATAACAAATAAAACGAAAAGGAAGAATTAAAGTTGACTTAAGTCTAAGCGAACACTTTAAGAATGTTGAACATGAATCAACTGCCGCCACAGCCGCCACAGCAGCAGCAGCAACAGTTGCTGCAACCAACAGCGCAGTTGCTGCCACATCAACAGCAACACCATCAGCAGCAGCCACCGCATCAGCAACAGCATCAGCAAGTACATTACGCCGAGTGTCGCCCATTACCGGCAATCAACGAGACATTTGCGCAATTTAGTCAGCATCGTTCAAGCATCTCGTTGTTGTCTCCATTGGATTTATCGCTTCGCACAACGTCAAACATTGTGCCAATAACACCGCCATCGACGCCCTCGCCGCCAAGGAAGCGTCAAAGATTGATGTCCGAGGAGACGCCGAATTATCTGTGGCGGCCGCATATGCCACCGGTCATGCCACATGCTGCACTGACCATGCAACCACCACCAGCAACAGCAACAACTTCTACGACCACAAGTTATTTTCATCAACCAGCAGCAGTGGCAGCTTATGGGGCAGCTATGCGTGGCTTTGAGGGGGCAGCAACGCACTATGACAAAGGCAATTTTCAAGCTGCGGCGAAAAATAGCTTTGAGCAAATTGCCGCAAGTCAATCGAGCGTGACAACGACGTCGATGCTGGAGGAAGATGAGACAATTGTGTTGACCGAGGACGAGGATGAAACAGTTGTGAGTTCCCATGACTACAACGACGACTATGCGACGGACACTGAGGGCGACGATGAGGACACCATACAGGTGAATGATGAGGCTGAGGCTGAGCCTGAGGTGGAGCAACTGTTGCCCGTGGAGGAAGAGGATGAAGAAGAAGAGGACGGGGAGGAGGAGGAAGAAGAAGTATTTGTGGACATTTTGAGCAACGATGATGATGAAGATGCACCCAGAAGTGTGCTGCTAGAAACCAAGGCGCTGAAACGCAACGAGTTGCTCTACGAAGATGAGGAACTGCATCATCAGGCGGTGGATGGCTTGGCGAAGCTCTTCGAACGCGATTTTGGGCAGCCGAATAGGGAAACTTTAATAGAAGCAGCTTCGCAAGAGGAAACTTTGCCTGTGGAAAAAGTCTACTTGGATTTGAGTGGCAGCGCTTTGGAGTCGCCACGCCAAGAGGCGCCTCCTCCTCCTCCTCCTGCTCCTGCTCCTGCTCCCCTCTTACCTCCCCCTTCCCCGCCCCATCGCAAACAGAAAATCGAACGAAAGCGCACCAAACTGCGCAAACACGCAGCCATCGATGAGGAGACAATCAGTCCGGTGTCTGGCACAATCATCCGCAAGCTGCGGGATGATGAGGAGCTCGTGGTCCGGAAAGGTGACATTGATCCGGCTTTCAATGTGGTCGAAATCACCGAGGAGGCCAAAGCCATCTTGGCCAGCATCGATAATAAGATTGGCGACTATTTGTGCCAGCTTTGTCGCACCGTCTACGACGATGCCTTCATGCTCGCCCAGCATCGCTGTCCCCGCATCGTTCACATCGAATACAAGTGTTCTGAATGTGAAAAGGTAACAGCTAAATAACCCATAACTATACATAATGACACTAGCTGAAAGTGTGAAGTGACTAAGCTTTTAAAAGAAGTGGTGTGAACGGATGACACTCACTAGATGATAGTATAAACTCCTTCCTAAAATGTAATAATAAGTGGAGTGAACAAAAGAAAACTTCATTAAATAGATATTCAAATTAAATATATTGTATACGATACGATAATGATTACTAAACAGTTTTACAGCATCTAAACCTAAATCTGAATTATTATTTATATGGTTTTAAAAATTTGATTTACTAAAAAATTTTCAAGACTTCAAAACATTTATAGTTTGCTCATATTTCGGTGGATTATGCATTCCAATCTCTTTAAATCTTCTAAAAATAGTTGGTTTATGCATGAAGCCGGTGTTATTAAGAAATTATGGAAAGTAAAAAAAACTGCGAAAGGCTTTTCAGTTTTATGAAGTATTTTATGTTAATGAAAATGTTTCAGAAATTCGGAAATTCTAATTCTAAACAAAATATTCACCATTTTTAAACATATTTTTCCAGAATCCTATTAAGTTATTTCCAGATTTCTTTCTTTTTTACTGTCTTCATAAATCGAATCATTAAATGGATTACTACATTTCAATAAGTTTGTTTAGATAGCATATCTAAAACTAAAGTAAACTAAAATTGGATTAAAATGCTTACATTCAAGTCTTTTACTTTACTTTATACTTTTACTTTCATTTTGTACATGTTCAGCTCAAATATTGTGCCCAAATATTAGGTATTTAGCTATTTGCCTATTTATTTATTATTAATTGTAGCTTCAAATTAAATCTACAGTACAATAAGTACCCAGAGAAACTCATGCCTTCAGGCTGATTTGTATATTATCCAAACAACATTTAGTTTAGGCAATATTTATTCTGCTATATGTTTATGAAGTTACATTCCATTTAGCTAGTGTCATTCATAACTTCAGCTAGTGTCACTTTTCTACTCTCAGCAACAGCTAATTAACTTTGTGCTCTGCAGGTCTTCAATTGTCCAGCGAATTTGGCCTCCCATCGTCGTTGGCATAAACCGAAATCTGAGATGCAATCAGGCAAGAAGCGTCAAAGTAGCAGCAACGAAGCCGGCGGCAGCAGCCACAGCAGCGGTGGCAACAACAACGCAGATGGCAACAAACTGAGCGGAGAAGATGCCAGCGATGGCATTTATCCCTGTCAGCAATGTGGCAAGACTTTTAGACGGTGAGCAAATGAAGAAAGTGGAATCTTCTAAGCAATTCTTCAACTGAAATTCTCGCTTCCCTTTCACAGCTATGCGTACCTCAAGAAGCATCAGGCATCGCATCAAATGCTCGAGAATCTGAAGAGCATGGATTTCTTCACAGCTCAGCAACATCAGCATCAGCAGCAACATTATCAGCAGCAGCAGCAACATCAACAACAGCAGCAGCAACAACTGCCACAGCTGCCACAGACGCAACCAGCCAGCTCTCAGAGTGCTGCCACCTACATGCTGCCACGCCCACCGCATGCTGCACTCTATCCACAAGTCACGCCCAAGAATTATGCGGCGCCTCAACGCTTCGCCGGCTTCCCCTTTCAGCCCTTCGATCAGCGGCGTTTCTACTCGCTGGGCGAACTCTATCTCTCCCAGCAGCTGGAACGCTCTTCGGCCTTTCAATACGTGCACGCGAATCACTTGCGGCAGCTCTCGAATGTGGCACACACCATGTTGCCGCCGCTGCCCGTCAAATGACCCACCTCCAATGTGCTGCGTCCTGTGCCGCGCATTGCAGCCACATCCACAGTCACATCGCAGACGTCTGCCAATCAAGTGGAGCTGCCTCCCGTCAACTGGATGCTGCCCATGCCGACGGCAGCAGCAGCAGCGGCAGCGGCTGCTGTTGGTGCGGTGGCGCCTCCAGAGCCTGTGGCAAGCGGCGTTGTTGGTGTTTAAGCCCATGCGAAAGTTTATTAGAATTCAATCATACAACTATGCTAGTTCAAGTTTAAATAAAATTTAAATCAAATTAAAGCAAATTCTTTTGTTTTAAGGGGCGTATTAAGTATACGCAGGGTAAAGAAGCAAAGTTTTAAATGTATGGGAAGATTATCATAGAAAAAAGTGGAAGTGAAGACAAACAAATTTGAGAAGTAAAGACAATTGTTTTACTAGAAAAATAAATTTTTGAATTGCATTTACTTTTTAAAATTTAACTAAATTCAATCACAAAACTTTTCTAGTTCAAGTTTAAATAAAATTCAAATCAAATAAAATCAAATTCTTTGAGGGGAAATGGGGCGTATGCGTATTAAGTATACGCAGTGTGAAGCGGAAGAGTTTCAAATGTTAATGGATATTATTATTGAAAAAGGCAGAAGAGAACACAAATTATATAATTGAACAATAATAGTTTGTTTGAAAAGTGGAGACAATTGTTTTAATAGAAAACGAAATTTAAATTTCATTTTACTTTTTAAATTTAACCGAATTCAATCACAAAACTTTTCTAGTTTAAATAAAATTTAAATCAAACTAAAGCAAGTTCTTTTGTTTTAAGGGGCGTATAAGTATTAAGTATACGCAGCGTAAAGCGTATATATAAATTCATATGAAAGACAGAAAGATAGTTAGAACAAAGTTTTGATTTCATTATCAATTTAATTTACATTTAATTTAACTGAATTCAATCATAAAACTATCCTAGCTCAAGTTTAAATAAAATTTAAATCAAATAAATGTATAAATCAAACTTAATGGGTCAAGGGGGAGTATGAATGTGAAGTTCTCATACCTGAGATTTTTTCTGAATTCAGTATAAAACTTTACAGGCAAATTATAAAAAATTATATTAAACTAAATTCAATCGGTTAAGGGGCCCAATGAATATTAAGTATACGCAATCGGATGCGATATATTTTCAAACAAAGTTAAAATTTTTGAGAACGAAAGAGAATTATGGTAAATTTAAATATAGAGGATTTACTTAATTTAAATAAAACAAGATCTCTACTATTTCCGCTGAAAACATTTATGGAAATTAAGTATAGTTGACAAAGTGATTTCAACATTAATGCATGCTCTAATAAAAAAATTAAGAAAAAAAATAGAAAGCCTGCTTCACTTTAAAAGGAGTACATAGAGTCTTGCAAAAGATTAATAAAGTTAATATTAAATTGAAATTGAATTAAAGTGAAATTAGCATATTAAGTATACGCAGTTGAAAGATACAAATTTCAAGGAATAAATAAAATTAACTACATATAATAAATAGAATATAATAATAGGAAGAAAAATCTTGGTGATTTATAGCATTTGTTTACCCAACATTATCTGTTTCTGTAACTAAAGATATCGTTAAAGTTTCCTTGAAATTTAATAACATATTTGTAATTCATGGAGCAAAATGAATTAAAAAAAAAAATTTGTTATACTTGTGCATTTAAAGTATGAGAAAAGTGTTTTGCTTAGAAAAAGGAAATAATTTTAGTTAATTTGTGTGTTATACTTGTTTTATTATAATAACTTATGAACTAGGATATCTATTGGTAAGTATTAGAGTTGATTATCGAATGCATTTAATCCTAGCGCATAAGCCAAAGCATGAGCCAAATAAGTTTCCTCGTGCACGCCATAAAAGAGCAAAGATTTAGGACCTATGAAAAAAAGGAGTTGAGTAAACAAAATCAAATTCAAAGTAGTTAAAACTCACCTTTGGCAAAGAGCAGACTCTCCGAAGACATTTGCTGCATTTGAAGCTGCAAATCGAGTTCAGAGAGCTCAAAAAACTCCTCCAGCAAATAAATATTTTCCGTTTCGCCGCTGACATCGCGACTCGAGCTCAAATAATTGCCATTGGTGAGCAACACAAGGGTTAAAGTATTCTCTTGTTGTTGCATAAAATTAGCCAGAGTTTCATTAAGTTGCCGCAGTTGCTGTGTGGCAGCCACAACAGGCTGCAACACGTGCTCCACAATTAAAAGATGCCCCACACCAGGACGACGAAGCACTTCAAGTGTTTTATTGAGCATCAACTCTAAACTTGGAGCTTGAGAATTTTGATGGAGATTTGCATTCGCTAAGATGCCCCACAAATAATCCAAATTGGTGGCATTCAACGTGTTCAACTCAGTTGCAAGCTGCAGCAGCTCAAAGCGCTGCTTAGGTTGCAGTTTCAACTTTTGATTGCGCCAATCACGAAGCAAATTTCGTCCACTTCTAGCGCGGCACAGCTGCTCATCCAGAGGATCCCAATCGTAGATGGGAACTTTGGCACTCAGCAGCTGTCTTCCGCCTCCAAGCAGCACATTAAGTGCTTGCCCCGCTTCGCTAAAGACAAGTTGCTGTGCCACATCCTGGCAACCCGAGTCGATGACGCCAGCTGGCATTAAGCCATCGCATTCCCAGTTGGAGGCGGCAACTAAACTCGCAGCTGCAGCGGCGCCTGTGATGCGTTGATTGGTCACAAATCCAGTGCGCAAACCTGCGAGTTGTGCTTGCCTCACAACACTATGCAACGTGTTGTTGCACGGCTGACTTTGAACTTCTTTCAGCGGCACTCCGGAGAAGAGCGAACGATAAACTGCATTTGCATCGCAAGGCGAACGCGAGCTGCAACTGTTTTTGATACGTGCCACATGTGGAAATTGATCCCACACAAAGGGCGCATGTTGCTGCTCTCCCTCGAATCTCGCTGCAGCCAAAGCTGGCGCTGAGATGCCACTGACCAGCAGCAGCAGCACTTGACGCGGCTGCGTTTGTGGCGAGTAAATGCGCAGAGCTTGCTTCAACTCTTCGATGCCTTTGTCGTACCAAACTTTTTGCGCTGCGGATACTTGATCTTTCCAATAATCCACATCCGCCACGTTGGCCACCTCATGCTCCACCTCGTAGCGTATCGTTAAACCGATGCAGAGCAGCGTCACCAGCAGCGAAAGCAACACAGCGCCAGCCACAATGAAGAGTTGAGTTGACTTGAAGCGCAGCTTTAAACAGAATTGTTTTAAACGTGAAGTTGCCATCGTTTTTCTCCTCTTTCTTAATCCGTCACAGTTTTTCAACTGCGAACAGTTTTTGCAATCAATCTGAGTTGCTTTCTAACGCTATCTCTGTAGCTGATATCTATCTATCTATCTATCTGAGTTTCTACCTTTCGCAGCTGATAAGCAGCTACAATTATTTGAAGTTTTTACTGCCACAATTTGCATTGTTGTTCGCGCCACAGTTTTGTAATTAGATACAAAATTCTATGAATTATTCAAGCGTTAATTGCCCTCATCAACAATTACAAATGCACTGCAAGAAATTGCAAGAGAGTTGTCAAAGTTGATTGAAGTCTAATTTAAACTGAATGAATTAATAACTCAACTTTAATAAATAATATGAAAGTTCCTTAACTAAAAGTATTTTAAAATTATGAATTATATTAATAAAATATCTGAATGGAAAAAATGAAAATTCATTAACTAAACATATTTATAAATTATTAATTATATTAATAAATTAACTGAATTTCAAATTATAAATTGAATTAATAAATGAACTTTAATAAATAATAAGAAAATTCATTGCATACAATAAATTAAAAATTGTAAATAAACTTAAATAAATAATATAAAAAGAAGTTTTCATATATATTAATTGAAGTTAATTTATTGACCTTATTTAACTTTGAAAATTATAAATTAAATTAATAAATCAACTTAAATAAATACTAACTACTAACTATTAACTAAAAGACATTTCAAATTATGAATTATATTAATAAATTATCTGTATAAATAAAATGAAAATTCATTAACTCAACGGAATTTCAAATTAAGAATTTAATAAATTAATTAAAATTTATTAACTATAATTAATTTAAAATTATAAATGAATTTAAATAAATAATATCAAAATTCATAAACTAAGTGAATTTATTGATTCCATTCAACTTTTAAAATTATATATGAAATTAATAAATTAAAGTAATTAATATGTAAATTCATTAACTACATAAAAGGAACCTCAAATTATCAATGAAGTTAAATAAATGAGGTCAAAATTCATTACTCTTAAAACCAGTTTTTTAATATTTTTATTTAAATTAAATTATTAAATTCATTTTTAGTTTGCAGTACATTTCGCTCTTTATGGTATATTTTGCATGTATTACTATATTAGTATGCAAAATACAAAATACAAAAAAATCACTTATAATTGTACTTTAATTTACACACCAAAAGGAATAAAACATAATTGTATAATTTAAAATTATTCTTTTGAATTCAATTTAATGACAAATAAATTTAGTATATTCTTTTTATATATTATTTATTTATTTATTTTTTTTTATTTCCTTGTATAATTTTATAAATTACACACTTGAAAATTAGAATTATTACTAAATTCCATGCTACATTAAGTACATTACAAATTTGTAGCAATTTGTACAATTATAATTTAATTGCATTCTTACAAACGGCTTCAACTGCCAATTATCTTGTGACAAATTGAGCCAACTATTTTTCTGCGAGTGCTTTAATAGCACAATTGAAATTCCGATTGCAATTTTAGCCTTTTGCCTTTGAGGGGTCAACGACGTCACTGTTTTGGTAATTAACAACACAGCACACACACACACACACACTGTGGGAGGCCACAACTGTTTGGGCGTGTGGCACAAACACACACACACATACGTGCAACCAGAAGCATTCACACACACACACACCTACACACACAAACAGTTAATAATTGCAAGCCACAGAGAGACAACTATTCGCTTATGAATTTGCAATTGAAAACGCATCGTGCAAGGTTTTCAATCATTTGCCGTTATGCCAAATGGGGAAAACTGTTTGTCGCAATTACCAGTTGTTAACCTGCTGTTACGCCCCATTGTCTACCCGCCCCCACCCCCACCACACAAAGGAGCAGCTATCATTGCGACGCTTTGAAGTTGCGTCCCATTGACATGTGGTCAGTTTTCCCTCTGTGCAAAGCTTGTTGTCACAACTTGTCACACAGTGACTGCCAAAGACAACTGCCACTTGCACTTGACGTCACTTTGATTATCAATTTCTGTATTTCCATCTGACAGTTGTGCGTAAGCAGACGCCTTTTTATCTACATTATTTAAAATAGCAATTTATCCATCAAACTGTGTGGCGCATGGCTTTACGCACTGTGCGTAGGAAAGAGAAAGAGGAATCGCTTCCTTTGATTGGTTCGTTGCTTGGCTAAGCTTTTGCAAAGCTTGTTCAGCGCCATCTATTGCAAGCAATGTGCAACTTGCACATTCAACAGGCAAAAGCTTGGATTCAAATTGCACACACGACACTTGCCTACATATATGCGTATATACGTATATAGAAGGAGAAGAATAGATATGCATTTGTATATGTAAGTATACGGGTCACATACACACAGCAGCTGTGACCGCAGCTCTTTTAGTTGGGGCAAGGTCAAGCGCAAAATGCTGAGCAGCGAATGCAATTGCAATATGTCAATGAGCGCGCAATTATTTATTAATGTGACAAGCTTACGAAATTATGTTAATGGCGGGATTGGATGATTGCTTTACCTTATATTTTATGCAGTGCAAATGTCAAATTTTGGTTGCTCTGCTCGCTAGCTTGTAGCTATCCGGCAACGCCGGCTATTTTAAAAATGGCCGCCTTGACATTTTAATGATCAAGCTTGCTATGCATTTTTGAACAGTCTGGCAACTTTCGTAATAGAACATATTTACTTATTAGTTAGGCTTTTGGTCTGAGAGCTGCAAGGAAGAAGAAGCTTGTAAGAGGATGCCCAACGAGAGGATGCAATTAGTGTCGAGTGGTCATCAAGTTGCACTGCAAAACTGAGCTGTGCAGGGATATCGGGTGTCTCGGGGGGTGTGGAGCAGCAGCCCAACGCATGCATGTGGTCACTGCCACCGCTGGCAACAGCTGGTGACGCCCACGCACGTCAAAGGATGGGAAATGCCAAGGCGTGGGCGAAGCGATTGTGGAGCTTGTGTGGGCAAGATAGCACAATGCAACTACAAATGTTAAAGAGAGCAAGCGAGCGAGAGTGGGAAAGAGCGAGCATATAATGAAGCTTTGCACGTGCGTATGCAAGGGTGAGAGAGTGTGATGTATGCGTGTGTATGTGTGTGTGTGGTGAGTGCAATTGGGCGGTTCCCTAGAATTCTTGTTGTTATTGTTGTTGAATAGTTTCTCTTTGCCTGCGTCTTGTGACCTTGTGCATTGCCTTTCGCTTGCTAAACATTTTATGTGTACGTTAGTTTGTCCATTTGGCATATGGCAAAATTGTGGAATTGACTAGTTGTAGAATATCAAAATACATTTCATTAATTGCGTAAAATTATGAAAATACTATTTTTTCTATGTGTAATGCAAATAAAATGCAACGCAATTTGATTTTAGTGCGGGGGCATGAAGTAATGTGTATGTGTGTATGTGTGTGTGTAATCTTATTCTATCAAACATTTAAATGTCTTGAAATGTGTGTGTGTGTGTGTGTGTGTGTGTTTATAAACAAATGGCGAACAGAGGCAGCAAACAAATTTTGCACGTTAACAGCAACTGTGAAATGATTTTTTGAAAGCTTTCACTCCCCCCTCTTCACTCTTTGCTCTATCTCAACAGTTCGTCACTGTTGCATTTGTTTTTATCGCTGAGTGATTACGCCATTGGCGCCATAAAAGGGAAAAATAATAAAAACAAACGAATATACATACAGACATATATGTACATAAGTATAACAAAAATAAAGGCAATTATAGTAAGTACTTAATTTGTTACGGTTGTAAATATTATATACTGCATATATATGACATCTGTATGTATTTGAATGACAGGCACTGTAATTTTTACGCCCGATTGCATTTCATACTCATTTCATAGTTTTGAGATCGCTTTTATATAAGACTCGGCTAATTATGAACCACATACATACATACATATATATGCGATATATATAATATTTAAATTGGGGTAGCTCTGAGTGCATGGAAAACTTGTTTTCATTATTGCTGTTAACCGATTAGATTAGATAGTATTTAACATTTTAAAGCGATTAGATATGCCTGCATTTGAATAGAATTCGATGACTTGAACCAATTTGGCTCAAACCAGGGACTGTAACGTTAATAATTTATATTATTTATAGAAAAAAAAATGTATAATTTTTCAATATTAATCAACTAATTCTTAGACTTAATTTCTTTTTATAATTTCTTTTGATTTTCAAAACAAGAAATATAGTTCAGAAGGGTAGAATTTAACAAGATTTATTTTCTTGTTTTTTATTTTATTTTTATTTATTGTGAATAAATTGAAAATATTTTAACTTATGTATGTTATACATTCCATTTAAATCATATACAATAATTATTAACTCCTTGAAGGGTTTAACTTATAATGAAAAACTCTTCCCTAATCATATTGAAACTAGCTTTATTATAAGTATGTACTTAAGCTTTTACTGTTAGTAGTTGAGATCAGCTGTTCATTATCTGTGCCTTGGCTAACACATTTCGCTATCATAAAATTATATTAAAAGCGCACAGCTCTCAAAAATAGTGCCAAGAAACTGTAAGTTATTGATTATGAGTACCTCACTGAGCACACAGAATACACAAACACACATACATACATGTGTATGTACAAACTTTTGCTGATGCACCCAACAGGAATTTATAGAATTTCTTTTGCGGCAGCAACACGAAAAAAATATATATCTATGAAAAATAAATCTAGTTGCGCTTAATGAAATTGCCTCGAAAAGTTCAGCAAGGAAGGCAACTAGTGGACGGCGGCTTTTGGCAGCATCCAAGTCCGACTGGGTGATTTACATAGTGCGAGAATGTACTCGAATACATATGTACACATGCATGTATACTGTGTACATATGTATCTACTTCATCTGTACGGCGTTATAGAAAAGCAAATACAGTTGACAACTGACGACAGCAGCACACTAATACACTAGCACAACCCTGTGTTGGATTTCAAAGTGTGTGTGTGTGTGCCTCGTACTAATGCATTTTGATACTGGCCTTGAACGTGAATTGCATTTGCGCAAAAAATCTGATGAGAGAGTGTGGCGCGAGCAAGCGAGCACGCAAACACACGAGCAAGTGGGACAGATAGCGAACAAGTGAGAGAGAGTGTGTAGAAGAGAGCGTAAAAGTTTAAAGTACATACACATA
Source organism: Drosophila niveifrons (assembly GCA_035046325.1). NCBI lineage: Eukaryota > Metazoa > Arthropoda > Insecta > Diptera > Drosophilidae > Drosophila > Drosophila niveifrons. The sequence continues at coordinate 20,048,265 of JAWNOC010000046.1, forward strand.
CACATGCACATGCACACACTCACAGTCCTCAGCTGAAAACGGGCTGCAATGTTGTTCGCTTGCACTCACTCACGCTGTCTCGCTCATACAATATGGCCATACTGCACTAGCACATGCACAAGCATGCATCGCATTGCCCAACTAAATATTCAAAGCAGTCTCAAGGTTATCGCACACACACACACACATACTACACCACAAACAGATGTGTTTGTACATACACTGTACATAGTATGTACATAGTTATGTACATAGGCGCGTTCTCTCTTGCACTAGCAATGTGCTTTCCTTTGGCAGTTTATTCTTGTTATTTTTTTTTTTGGTAACCGAAAAAAGCTCAAAACTTTCCAATTGCATTTCCCAAAGATCTGAGAGGCCATCATATTACTAGCACGACATTTACCAACACAAACATGCATCTATACATACACACTATACATGACACATAGTTTATTTCTCCTGCTTCTTTGCCAAAAATAACGTAGCAAATTTGTTGTTTTTGCTTGCCTACATTTCTATCTTCGCTGTCGAGTGGGCGTAAGATGTGCACGTGTGCAAAATAAGTGTGTGTGTGTGAGTATGCATGTGTAGTTTTTGTGGAACGCCATTACTGTGAGTAAGTGGAATGAGCGAGAGTGGATCTTTATTGATTTGTAATAGTAAAACGTTCTTCGTGGGTTTTTAAATACAAGCTATATGCTTAATATTTACATACACCATTTTCGTTGTGTTTGTTGACTCTGCTGACCTATTTCTTTTTCACTAAACTCCCAAAGTTTTTTCTGAGATTACAATCTACTGTGTAATTAATGTCAATATTGCCGTAGAGCTAAGAAGTCAGTTAAGCTGCAGTCAATGGCTCATTTAGTAATGGCGGGGGCACAAACGAATAAGCTTTCTTCCCTTTCGCTCGCTCGCTCAAACACATGCAGTGCAGAAAATGTCAAAGTTGAGCGAGCAGCAAAAAGGAAATGAAGAAACCAATTGCTAGCTGCAGGCAAATGAAAACGAAATGAATATCATTTGATTATCCAGTAAGCACACTACAATCATAAAAATGCACATAAGCATGCATACATAGAAATGGACAGCATTGCATAAAACACACGCCCCCACCCAGACCCGCCTGCAAAGCATCGTGTGTGGGCTTTTTAGCACTTGCGAAAGCGAAACATGAAAGCGAAATTTCTGGCACATATTTCAAATGTCGACTGCAGACAACAAGTCGCACTCGCACTCGTCGCAGCACCGATGATTCATCACTGTACAGTGCAAAAAAAGAGAGTGGTGAGTGAGTGAGCGTCTATCGAAGAGAGCAGCACCAGAAGAGAGAACGCACGCTAACTGGCTGTGTTGATTGTGGCATTTCATAGTCATATAAGGCACAAATACAAGCGCACACATATTCACACCGCCCCCATTGCCCAGCAGCAGCAGCTGCAGCGAAAGCTTTCAAAGTTTCGTCGCAACCGAATGCATGTGGCCGGTTCGCTCTCTCAGGCGCTCTCTTGCTCTCTTTCGTTCAATTCAGTTTAGTTCGTTTGCACAAACAAACACACGAATGTACAGTGTACAGCAGAGAAACAGACAGAGGCAAGTTTCAAGTTCACTGTCAAGGTCACCTACTCTTGACATGCGCTGCAAGGGCTGATTTGCAGCAGCAACGCAACAGCAGCAGCAACGGCAACGGCAGCAGCTTCGTCAACCAGTGTGGCAAGGCAACCAAGAGGCAAGCCTGCTGTGTACTAAGTACTCGGTATACGTGCCCTACAGTGCTTGCAAAATATATGTGCACCCTTCTTCTCCCCATAGTTTTGTTATTGTTCCTCCACTTTTGCTCAACGCATACAGAATTTATAATAGATACGCGTCTCCGCTTTATATACAACGTAGAGAGGAACACACACATATAGTTCTCACTGTACTCTCTGTACATGTATTTTCTGCTGCTGTTGCTGCGCTGAGCCAAGTTTTTCGATTTCAACTGCCCTTTTCCCACCTTTAGTTTGTATATCTGTATGTATGAACGGGGTAATATTTATGCCAATTTTGTATAGTAAACAAATATTTTTGGCTAATTTTTGCACGCTATTGCGACCCAATTGTGTTTACCCATTGCATATACTTTTCACGGGGCGTATGCTTACTCTAAAGTGACATTTCGCTTTACTTTATGATAAACAGCAAAAAGAGTTTCCTGTTTAAAGCTCAAACTGTTAAAGTGTTAAGCAAAACGGTTCCCTTTTTGCTTGGCACAGTGACTCAAAGCAAGCAACTAACACACACACACAAGACGCTTCCAGTTACATAGCTGTTTAGTATATACATAAATCACACACGTATACGTAATGTGCTTGTTACCCAGCGGGAATAGCACAGATTTTGAAAATTGATATGTAGAAAATATAGTAAAAGAATATTTTATTAATTATATTTATTTACTTTTTCGATTTTTGTATTTTGACAGTATTTCTTTTAGAACTTTGGTATTTAACTTCGAACTTTAAATACTTTGACTATTTTTATTGCAATTTCTTAGTATAATTTTTCTATTCTAGTATAATTTTTCAATCCAAGTGGAGTGTTAAAAAGTAAATTTACATTATAACAATTACTATAAAGTATTCTTGGTTCTCCCTACAATTTCTTGAACTATTTCACAACCCCAATATGGAATGTACAAGTGCAGTTTTGTGATTATTAATATTGTTAGATCTTTGTAGATTAATACTGATTTTTTTGCTTAATAATTTCTTGAATTTTTTTTTAATTTGCATTAGGAATTGAAGTGCAGTTTTGTTATTGTTATTTTTGTTGGACCTTTGTAGAATAAAACTAAATTTGTTGCTTAATAGTTTCTTGGTATTTATAAAAGATGTTTAGCGGTATTTCTCTATCCCACTGGGATATTCAAGTGCACATCTGCATAGCAATAGTGTCTATATATGGAAGTATAAATATATATGTACATGTGAGTCAATGTGTGTTTGTATTAGTGAGTACCTTTTATAAGACAGCGTTGCGCATGACATAAGAAAACGGCGCACGAAAACGAAGGCATGCAATATCATCTGTTGCATATAGAGAGAAGAAGGCAAAAGGCGAGCAGCCCATATACACAAACACACACGTATACACTGATACTTAGAGGTGCAGGTGCCGATACAGATACAAATATATACACAAAGATACACATACAGATACAGATGCAATGTAGCTGCAAACGTTGCAGTTGTAGCATTTAATTAAATTAAACAATTAAACAAACATGCCAACAAGCGTGGCACACACACACGCAAGTTTTATGTTAGTGTGTGTGTGTTTACGACGCCAAACAAATTCAATTAAGATATTCAAACAGGGGGCAAAGGGTAACCGAAGAGCTCGCAAAATTGCAACACACGCACATTTATCAGCGGAAATCGCCTACAACTAAGCACATAGACACATTGTTGTGTAGAAATGCAATTATATTGTCATTGTGTGTTGCAGTAAGTTCGCTAATTATATACAATTTGCCAAGCCAGCAACCTGGTTAGCCCAGTCATAGTCACAGTCTCAGTCACAGTCCCAGTCCCAGAACACGAACTCTACACTCTCTAGCTTGCTATATACACATGTACATAGGTGTATTCCCTTTGTGTGTGTGTGTGAGTGTGCAGTAATAAGGCGCAGTCAGGGTTGACTGCACAAGCTAACAGAGATGCGAAAATATCGAGATATTTTTTGAGTTTTATTCACGCTTGGATTATGTAAAAATGAAAAGGAATAATTATTCTGTGATAATTTTGTAAAACTTAACTTAATTATAGTTCCTAAATAATATTTTGTATCATTTTAAGATCAGCTGAAAATAATTCATTCCTGTCCGAAATATTATTATTTTTTTTTTGTAATTATTAGATCGGCTACTTTTACTATCCAACTTTATCAAATTACTCCCTTTTTTCCATTTTTACCGCTTTTTCATCCATAAGATTCTCTTTTAGTTCAAATGCAGAACGATATATCGCACCTATCGAAGCTTTTGCATCACTAACATACATTAAAAGGCAGCGAGTGTCACACAGTGGGCGATAGATCAGCAATGCCTTGGCATTGGTATTGGTAAAAGCACAACACACAACGAAAATCAGCAGCAGCTTCCTTTACCCACAGTACATGCAAACACACACTCTCTCCTTCTCCCTCGCACTCTATCTCTTTCGAATACATGCAATGCATTTATATACAAGCTTGTATGTACGAGTGTATGTGCTTAGTTACTTACTCTTTGGCTGATGCGCTCGCTCTTGCATTTCGCTTTATTGCATAACATCCTTGAACTTGAACCGAGGCTGAGGCTGAGCTGAGCTGAGCTTTGGGTCGCTTGGCTGCTCGCCTCTGCCTTTCGTCTTGTGGTTCGGCTGACTCAGCGACACACAAACACAAACACATACACGTGAGCAGTATATACATATACACATGCAGCTGCTCCTCCTCCTTCGCTTCACCACTAGCAAGTGCTGCAGTCCACTCAAAAAAAAATTCACCTCGCCATTCGGCTCAGCCTCAGCCACAACGACGACGACAACGACGGCGACGTCAACGTCAGCAGCGAAGCCGACGACGTTGGCCTGTGTCTCTATCGGTTGCTGCTGTGCTTGGCATTGAAAGCGCGACAAGCGAGCAGTGCACAACGCAACATCCCCAGCAGTAAAATAGCCAAAAACCAACAAAAAATTTCAGCCAAATAAAATAGCCAAAATCTACAACAGAGAAATCAGTGTGCTCGCAGGAGCATTAAAAAAACGAATTGCAATTTTATATTATAGTAATTAAAATAAAAAATGACATCAACAATAAGAATAACGCAATCAAATTGAAATTGAAATTGACAAAACCCGAAAAGCGACTATAAAACTTAAAAGCAAACAATAACAATGCAAAAATAATTACAAATTAATTGTGCAACAACAACAAATATAATTTGAGAAGTGCTCGTCAAAAGTGCGCAGCACAAACAATCGAAATACAACAACAACAAAAAAGATTGTGCCAACAACAACAATAATGAATTTCAATTGTACCTAAAACACACACAAGCACACATCGAATAAGTGCAATTCTTTTGTGTATTCCCCAATTTACGGAAGTAACAAATAAGCTATGAAAATTTACAACAATAACAAAAAAAATGTCTAAAGAAAATGCAAAATGCAATTTGTGAAAAATCTCATCAAAATAATTAGGTAAATATTATTACACATTTACCTACATATGTATTTTATAGAGAATATTACGTGTCAAACATGTGATTCCCGTTCCGCTTTTATACGAAAACCCAGAGAGAGAAAAAATCAAGTACATAAGTGAAAATGCAAGAAATGAAGAAAAATGATTGCAAATTGCATCATCAACGTCATCGGAATCGGAAAACAGCTTAAGGATGACACTATAAAATAAGGTAATTTAATAGACAGATATTTCGATACTTAAAATACTATATAGAAAAATAAGAGGTGGTTTTTTATTTGCGGTTTCGAGTGCAACGAAGCTCTGCTTATACATAGTATAACGGTAACAAAAGCTCTCTCATCGATCGAAGATAATCGAACGAAAATCAAGGTGTAGACAAGAAAACGATTTATTTTTATCTAATCAACGATTTAAATTAATAATTTTAATCTTGATACGTATTTCTTGCATATCATGAGAGCTTGAAAAACACGTCACGCACACAACAACAATCGTTTTACAGGGGTGAACTTCTTGTACCAAACTACTACAGCAAAAGCTAACAGAGCTTTACATAGTTTAGTTAACATTACAGAGCAAGAGCTCAAGATCCTGTTAACATGGGTCACTGCTGTTATCCTCATGACAATGTAGAATGGCAACGCAAAACGTGGCACGCAAGAATTGAGAAAAACAGAAAACTGTGTGACGGCCACAAAAAGCAAAAGTAAAGCTCACACACACACACACACATCTATGTGCGTAGATAAAAAGAGCGCGGTGAAAGAGATTTTTTTGTAGTTACGCTGAGCAGCAGCGTCAACGACGGCAAAAAAGCACAGCAAAAGTGTCTCAACACCAACACAATGGCAGCGCGCACACGCACACGGATAGAAGGAAATAATGAGCATAAGAATGGGCAACGAAGAAGAAGAAGAAGCAGGCAAACTCTGGCAGTGGGTAAGAAGCGCATACGTATGGATAACGTATGAATGAAACAGAGAAAACAGCCACTGAAGGCCAAACCACAACGTGTTGTGCCTGTTGTGTGTGTGTGTTTATGTATCGGTGTGTGGGGCAGTAGGACAAACGAGGTGGTGTGGAAGTGTAGAAGAATAACAGGAACAGGAAGAAACCAAAAACTTGACGAAACTCAACAAAGAGAGCGAACGAGAGAGCGCGAAAGCCAGCGCACAGAAAAAAAAAAAAACAGCTAGAAGACAGGCCAGTGTTCTGCCGCAGTCAGCGTCGGCGTCGCAGTGGCATCGGCATCGGCAAACACACGACGAACTTTCAACGCGGCCTGCCACTGACATCGACGGCATTGGGCAGCGGCACCTTTAACCGATCGCAGCGCAGTTTCTTGTTCCGCGCGTGTGTGTGTGTGCTTTTTCTTTTCCCACTGTAGTAGAGATTTGTGTCAAAAAAAAAAGAACGCCAGTTAAAATCGGTAAATAAATATATATGTACATATGCTATATATAATATGCATGCATATGTATTAGTGACTACTGCGTTGTTGTTTTTTGCTGTCCTGGTGCTGCTGCTGCCACGCAAAATACCGAAAGCAACCCCCGTTTAAGCCCAAAATGAAAATAACGCAAATCTGTCGAAGAGTGAGAAAGCACGAGAGTGTGAGTGAGAAGGGAAGCTGAGAGTGAGTAAACTAAATTGCGTCGTAGTTAGCTTTTGTTTTCGATTTTTCTTTTTTCGCGTTACTTTCTAGTGATAGCTGCGCTTCTTCTTCTTGCACAGATAGTCAACGTCAAGAATTGCAAAATAAAAAACACAAAATGAAAAAACGGTTGCCAACAACACACACATTTATGTACATGAGTGTGTGTGTGTGAGCAACATTTTTCCCGCGGCATTTGCCTGGAATATAAAATTGTATTTATAACATAAACAAAATGTGCGGCAAATTTAGACAACACAAAAAAAAGCACAGAAAACAAAATTCGCAACAACAATTAAAAGTTTACACACACACACATAACGCACGCACACTTGAACACTGCTATTGGCAAAGAGCATAAAGGGAACGAAGGTAAACGCAAAAGAGAAAAACAAAATTCATTTCTTTGGAAGTTACGCGAAAACTTAAAAGTGTTAATGTGTGTGTGAGTGCGTGTGTGAGTATGTGACTTGCAATTGTTCCGCAGAATTTCTTGTTTTATAGCCAAACAGCCAAATATGCGATAATTCAAAATATTTGTTTAACACAAACACACACAGCCACACTTTGGCAGCTGTTGAGGGATCCATTTGTATTTTGTAGCTTCCTCTTTCGCTTATGATTTACATTAAGAGTCGAAATCGGTTCCGCATTTGTCAAAGTTGTCAATTTTTTCAAGTGAATTTCGGTTTATCTTTACCAAGAAGCACATCTACAAGATAGATTATCTATAAACAATTTTTTGGCTATGCTGAATGTCAACTAATTGTTTAGTAATTGCAATTGTTTTTCTTTTGTAATTAAAATAAAACTAATAGTAAACTATCAAAACTTCTACACGCCGAAGTCCAAAATAATGAAACGAATATATAAATAACTTTTAAAAAAAAAAAAAATGTATTTCATATAGTCAAAATAAATATGTATTTCTATATCAGATTTCTGACAATAAAATCTCGGTCTCTTTTTGCTTCAATATATTCGAGTTTCTTTAATTCAAAATCTTTTGAGTTTAGTTTTTTGAATATGAAATGACATCTACAAATTGTTAGTGCTGACAAAAATATTATAATAGATCTACCTTATTTTCAACAACTAAAATTGTTTCTAGATATAATGTAATTTGAACTTTACTTAGTTGAGACTCTAAAGTAGCTATGATTACTGCCTCTTATCGAAATGACATTCTTTTGTACTATTGGGAAATACCCAATTTGAGGCAAAGATATTCAAACAAAGAGGATTCTTTTACAGTCTCGCAGCATACGTGACTGTTGTTAAAGTTCCCCTCGGGAATTTCCTAGAGAATTGAATGCGCTAATCGAAATTATCTGAATATTCTTGAGTAAATTAGTTGATTATTTTTTAAAATAAAATAAATGCAAAAAACGGCATGAAAATGTAGATCAAACATAAGAATCGTGGAATATTACGATAAGTATTCTTAGAGAAAATATAAATATCGACCTATATGTAGAAATTTATAGAAATCTATATAAAATTTTTTAGTGCAGTGCTTTGATATCATAATAAAAGAATTGTCTTATAACTTTTCAACTTGAGCCAATAGTTAATTTAATTAAACATACAAAATATTGAGAAAATGAGTTTTAAAAAAATTTAATTGAAAATATATTTTCTATATAGGCCCTCTCAGTTCAACCCTTGTGAAATATTGTTAATTTTATAAACTGCGACGAATGTTGAGTAGTTTTATGAAATTGCAAACTACACTTGTCCATATATGGAATAATTAAATTTGTACAGCGTGATGCATTCTCCAACTGCCCACAACAGAATTTACACATACACATACACATACAATACGTACTTGCAATTGTGTGTGTACTATTTTGTATCTACTAAGTTCGCAATCAAGATCTAAGCTCTTGCCCCGTTCTCTGCTCCCACACCACAGGCTTTTGCTCTTGCTTTTGCCAACCTGCTTGCAAAACAATAACAACAGCGAACACTCAGAAACACACATACAAAGAATGCTGTTGTGTAAGTGTGCGTATGTGTATTTTTTTTAGCTTATGTCTGAAGTTGAGTCAAGTTAGCTTGCGTGTGTTTGTGTGTTGTTTTTGTTTTTATTTGTGCAAGATGATTTGTGTGTGTGAGATTTAGAAAACTTTTACGTAACATTTGAACATGCAAGCCCCCTTTCCCCTCTCCACAATCCGACCTCCTGGTGAGCAACAGGAAGGGGGACGTGAGAGTGAGAGATAGAGAGCGAAAGAGCGTCATCTTTACGCTTTTGCGGTAATTGCAAAGTGGCGTCATCCAACGTATTGGATGTTAATATCACGAGTTCTACTTACAATCCACACTCCACAAATGCGATACACGGTACATACTGTACTATAGATTACTTACATACATAGAGAAACGCAAGTCTTTAAATCATAAAATGCTTTTTAAGCTAGTTGGTTTAACAAGTTAGAAAAAAAGCGAAATGAAAGCCAACTTCTTGCTGAGAATCATAGACTATTATATACCTTATATCTTACATTTTGCTTATTTATTTTTATTGTAAGAAAAGGTTTAGATTTTCATAGAAAGGGTCGTGCCACCTAATTTAAGTGTCTGTCTCGTAAAATTTCCGATATCCATACAGAGATTACTAAATCAATTCGGTTGATGCTAATAAGCAATATACACATAGCCGGACATGTCTTCTACTATGTATCTCTGGCAAACAACTCTAGAATACCCTTTTAATACAGGGTATAAAAAAAGCAGCCTGAAAACGCAGACATAATAAAGCTAAAGCAGCCAACACATGGCACGAGTGAAAAGAGGAACACAGCAAAAATAAAACGCCAAATACTCTCGCTATGGCGGCGCTGTTGGCGTCGACGCCAACCAACAACGTCAGCGTCGGTTTTGCTTCGTTGTGTTGTTGTCATTCAGCAGTGTGTCGAGGTGGCGGCGGGCTGTGCGCTGTTGTTGTATGTGTTTCAAGTTCAAGGTTAAGATACTAGTTGTACATACCAAGCAGTGTGTGCGAGTGAATAAGAACTAGGTTGCCATGTAGATGTATACATGCATTGTCTGTGTATGTGATGATAAACCAGTTTGGCACGTTTCGCTGCGCAAGCGAGACAGCAGCAGGTCGGTCGGTCGGTCGCAGCAGCAGAGACAGAGAGAACAGCGTCAAACAAAGAGGAAGAGGAAGCAGGCGTGCGCGTCCTCAAACACGAAAGTTTAGCACAAACTTACACACACACAATCTATATATATGTCTGTATGTGTGCGTGTTTGCTTTTGCTTGTTTATTCATTTATTTTATGCACTAAAGTGAATAGTTAAAATTGTCAGTTGGCTCTCTTTTTAGCTGCTACTTGCGCTCTCTCTCATTCTTTCTCTTTCGTCCGCTGCTATCGCTAAAAAGCACAGTACACAAAATTACAGCAGCTTTAAATTACCGTCGGCATATTGTCAGGTTTTGCTTTGTGACAATTATTCGCACGTTTTTCGCCTTTGGCTTTATGCTCTCTCTTCTTTTGCTATTTTCTGTCAAAGCTTTAATTGAATTGTTGTTGATGTTGATTACTTTTTGCTTTACTCTGTAATCGTTTTTCAACCGTGACCTGGTCACATTATAAGAACACACAAGAACTGAGAAATTTTGTTAGTTTTCTTTTAGATTTTCAGAGATTGAAAATTTTAGAAATATTTAGTGCCAAATTTCCTATTTTGTACATCGCTATAAACAACAGTACATTAAATTTGGAAAACGTGTTTTTTGGCAAAATACACTTAAACTGAATATTACATACAATACATATTGCATAGTTCTAAGTTCGTTGCACTACATATTATTAGCACACGCCATAAACATGCATATAAATATTATAGAACATACATATATAAGCACAGTGGTCAACAATTATTGTCGACAATATAAAATTGTAAATTTGTTGTTAAAGATACAGTAAACTAATTTATAAATAGCACTGGATGCCATCTTAAACACAAAAAAAAAAAGTGCTTAAGTTCAGTCGAGCAACTTTATAATCAATTGTTTAATAGTGGTAATCAGCCATTTTGTTTATTGATGGAATAATTCACTATAAATAACTTATTTATTCATAATTATGAATGAGCTCATATCTAAACAATATTGTTTGTATTACTTATAGAACATTGAAGTACAACTATTAATAACTAACAAGATTACATAAATTCTTGATTTTATAAATAGATTACATTGTGAAAACATAGCGTGTGCTAAAGTTACGTATATACTCATAATTTCATAACGATGTTTATTTTGCACCGATAAGAAATTGGAATATGCAACTGGAACGTTGCATTAAAATGTTCAACCTGACTCACCTCTAAATAATGTTCTATTTAAATCGAAACATATATAGAATGAGCAAAGTAAGAATAAATTTGAATTTCTAGAGATGGAAAATTGATACTGTCATTTATTTTCTTTGCACACGCATAGAATACAGAATAATATTCAAAATAGTTTAATTAAATTAAAATATTTACATAAATAAATCATCTGGGAAATCAGTTTTATAAAATAGAATATTGTAGGACCATTTCAATAAGTACAATAAAGAATGTGATGATAATCTTGACCGTATCGATTCCATAGAATTTCATCAAATTGAATTAGACACATAAAATATGCTATGTGTGGGCGTTTTCTGGGGATCGATAATATTTTGACATGCATTCTTTTCGTTAGCATAATATTTACATGGGGAATTTCAAACAAAAATCTCTTTTTGTATATTTATTTTTAGTGTGGCCGCAGCACAGCAGCGTCAGCATGGAAATTTAATTAGCGACAGTCGAGTGAGCCAGCAACGACAGCAACAACAATCAGAACGATAGCAAACACACACGCCTACAAAAAAAGCCTGCGATATAAAAGTAAACACAAAGCAAAAAAGGCGAACACACAAAAAAAAACAAAATCATGCGAGTCGAAGAGGAAGAGGAACAAAAAATTTGCCCACTTTCAGTGGTTTCGCCTTATTCACATGACGACAGCAAAAAGGCAGCGAATAGAGCCGACAAAATGCTAAACAGCAACAATAACAACAATGCAATTGCACCCAACGTTCCCCTCCCACTGGCCGTTGCATCTTGTGTGTGTGCGTGCGTGTGTGCGAGCGAGTGGACAAACAAAAATGGCGCATGACATGCGCACTGAACGAACAACTTGAACTTGAAAAATTTTTATTGTTGCGCTAGTCTCGGTCGGTTGCTGCTGCTGCTGCTGTTCCATTTAACTTGACAGCAAGCAGCGACGTCGGCTGCGGCAGCAGAAGCAGCAGCACAACGAAGCCGGCAAACCATCACCACAAAGAGCGAGAGAGTGACAGCATAAGAGAAAGAGTTGTTGGAGAGAGAGCGACCTGCTACGTCCAAGCTTTGGGCTGCCAGCAGCAGGTATGGTATGTATGTATGTAGCGTTAAAGAGAGTAGAGAGGTAAATAAGCGATTATGCAAAGGAAAACAAAAGCGAAATGAGCGCGCTCGCGAGAAAGCTTTTTGGCACACACAGCTTTTGCGTGGGCGACTTAAGGCGACGTCAGCGTCAACGTCGCTGTCGCTGTCGACGTCTGCCAACTGTTTGCTTTTGTTGTACACTTGATATGCCAGCTGCCCCGAAACTTTCTCTTTCATGGCCCACCCGCCCCACGTGCTTTTCTTGTTGCTGCGTATGTATGTATGTGTGTATATATGCTGTTGCATATTTACTGGGATACGATGACGCGCACCTGTGCGCACACCACACACACACACACACACAGCTGCTGCAGCCAGCGAACAGCCTGCTACGCTAGGCTGCTTCCTAGCTGCGATGGTTGGTTTCCTTGTTGCCCGAACAGCGTCAAGTTGTTCAGTGTTGAGCGCACTCCCGGCGAGGTCAGGCCTCTTAATAAACCAGCATTGCCACATAATTGTTTTTGCACTCAGTGTGTGTTAACATATGAGTGATTTAATTGACAGAAATTAACTTAAGTACCACACAGAAAAAAAAAAAATAAAACAGCTGATTAAATTTTAATGTGTGGAAGTTGTGGCTTGAGTGCGTGTGTGTGTAGATGGTATCATGTGACAACTTCTAGTGACGTATGTTGCCAACATATGGCTAACGAAAACTTTCAATAATGAATATAGTGCACACACACATACGCAAATTGCTGCGCCTTAGCATATGCAACACATTTTTTGACTTGTTTTTATTATGCTTGTGACCTTTCGATAGACAACACACACATACACACATGCAAACACACATACATACGTACGCAACAAAAAGCACAAAGAGATGCGATGCGTAAGCAAGCGTCGAGTTATTTATACATATATGTGTGTATATAAAATACATACAACATATAACCAAGTCAAAGGGCAAATGGCAAAGGGCAAATATAATAGAGATGCAAATATTTGAATATTGCAAAAGTCAACTATAAGCATTGCATAAATTAATCTTGAATTTAAATTGCTTGTGAAATACGCGAATTGCAAGTGAAACGAAACGAAAAGAAAAGCGAATAAAAGTGCAATGCGAGAGAGAAACGAAATCCAAGTGCAAGGTGACGACTGCAATACAACAACAATAAAAACAACAAAACCCAACGTAAATGTATTGTATGTATGTAGCAGCAGAAGCATTGGCAGCTGGTTCGTGTCTACGCTAAGCTTTCGCTGAAAGCTCTCTCTGTGCCATTGACACTGGGATACACCCTGTGCTCGCTTTGAAAATTGTGCAAACAAGTGAACACAGCTGGTGGTATCCAGTGGCCGTTGGCATCTAAGCAACATACGAAAAAATAGAAACAGCAACAACAACAACCAGAGCACAGGGTGAGTAGTGTTTATTTTGTAATTGAAATGACTTAATTTATTTTGCAAGTCCAATTTTCAATTTAATTTTGTTATCTCGTATGATTTTAACCTTTTCTTTCAAATATCATTTGAACCATACTAAATATTTATTATTCTAGCCATAAGCTTTGTTTAACAATTTTTCATTTATCTACCCAAAAAAAAAAAACGAAAATCGTTAATTGAAATCTTAAAATTGTAGCCAAAATTGTTACAGAAAAATTGCGAAAATAATTTTAAGTAAGAAAAAATGAGAAAAACCAAAAATAATGGCAAAACAAAGAAAAATCAGTGAAAAATACAAAAATTGCATATAAATTATATTCAGCATTTACTTGTTAAATTACACATTTTATCTATTACTCTTATTATTATTGTTATTCATATGCATTTTATTTGAATACAAATTTTTTTTTGCATTTTCACGCATTCATTTCTCGTCTGGAAATTTGATTGCGCTTCAATGCGGGAAACGCTCTGAAAATTTTAATGAAAATTTAATTATGAGGCAGAGAAAAGCAAAACGGCGTTGATTATGAGTGAAATTTTCATTTTGTACTCTTGATTTGAAGTAGCTGGCAAATGGTTTTTATATCTTTCTTCATTTCTCATTTTTTTTTTTTTCGGCCAACAAAACAATTAAAGCACACATTATTTTCATGCTGCAATTCGCAATTGGGGAAAAATCGCGTGCAACATTCGCCGTTCGTTGTTGCAATTTTCTATTTTCGTTTCGCTTTGCCTGCTTTTTGGCTTTTTGGCTCACTGACAGCCGATCGCCAAAGGGGGAAGGAGTGGGGAAAAGAGGAAACTTTGCTTCTTCTTCTTTTCTAGCTGTGCAGCAAAAGTCTCTTTGAGTCTCTAAGACCCGTTGACATTATTTCGACATTTATTTGCATTTAGCTGCAGCGCCGTTTTGTCACTTTTGCATTTCAAATGACCCTCAATTATCCTTTGTTGACTGACTTCTCTTTTTGCTTTGCTTGCTGCTCGTCGTTGTCGTCGTCGTCGTTGGGTCAAGGAAAGCGAAATTGATTTTCCCCCTTCACATTGTTTCATTTATTTTCTTCTTGACCATTTCTCCTCCCACTTTGCCTTGCCTTGAGTTGAGTTGCTTATGCAATCAATAGTTTAACAGATACCCACAGTAGTCTATCACCTGATTCTAGTTGACCGAAATTGAAAAAAAGAAACCCAACCGTATGTCATTTTTCTATATAAACATTTACCTCGTTTCGTACATTGTTGTTGTTAATTATACATAACATATGTGTATACCAAAGTTTGTAAGTTCAAGCCAGCTGACCTCATATAACTGACTTAATGATGAAATCAGCGCTCTGACTAGCAAATTGCATTAAAGTACTTATAAAACAATTAAAAAATTAAAACAAATATGCACACAAGTTACGTAAGTGTAGCTTTGGGTACATAGAATTCATAAAAAAGTTGTAGAACTTTTAGAAAATTATACATTCAGGTGCGGAAATAGATTTTTACTTTGAAAAATAATAGATCTTAAATACTTTCCTATTGCGGAAATAGGTTTTTACTTTGAAAAATTATAGATCTTCAGTATTGGCAGCACTAGAATAAGAATTAAAAATGGGAGAATATAATTAATGAATTTTTACGAGAATGATTTATGTTTTCAAAAACTGAAAAATTATAGAAATTACTTCTTAAGAGGGAAAACGTTTAAAAATTAATAAAATCATTAAAAGAAATTGCTTTTTTAATGGGAAAGATTAAAAAACTAATATAATCATTAAAAAAAATAGCTTTTGAAAGAAAAAAGTTTAAAGAAAGAAAAAACGAATTAAATCATTAAAAGAAAAAATCCAATATAGCCTTTAAAAAAAATTGGGTTTGTAATGAGAAAAGTTAAAAAACTAATAATCATTAAAATAAGTTGATTTTAAAATGAGAAAACGCTTAGAAATAAATAAAATCATTTATGATTCGGAGAATACTAAACTATTCTTTTGGAAGTGAGAGAATAGATTTAAAGTAATCTGGAAAACAAAAATAATTAGAAAAGAAATAACTTGAATAAATTTATACAGCCAACTTTCGGTAATCCGATTTTAATTCTTTTCAAACATTCGAACTTTAATCTCAAAAAAAAATAGGCTGGTCATATCTTGAGTTCTGTCGCACTTTCGCCTCGGAAATAACGATAAGCAACTATTGATAACTTGTAAATAACTAAAGAAATATGATTGAAATTTATAGATTGTGGGATAATAAATACATAGAGAAAAGATTGTAGAGTCGTTCTCTCGAGACGGTCTCTAAACTATTCCCTAGAGTTTACAGTTTGTTGAAAAAGCTCTTTCAACCAAACTCAAATTGTGCTCGTTTCGTAAATGAAAAAACTTAACAAAAAATAAAAATAAAAACAGAAATAAAACTGACATGAAATGAATGGAGTCATGCATGACGGCGATTAAAAGCGTTAGCAGCTGGCCTCACACACACACACACACACAAGTAAGGCGTGTGTGAGTGTGGAAGTAATTCAATTTTTTTCAATTTAAGTTGACCTTAGTACAAAATTTGATCGATAATTTCGCATAATTGCGAAATGCGCACACACACAACACAAACACAGGGCGACACATGGCAAAGCCGCCTTCACACAAACACGTACACGGAGGTAAATCACCTTGAACATTAACGCCCAATGCAAAATGCAACTGACATGAGAAATTTCATGTGCAAGCGAGACAGCAATAGAGCACAGGGCATGTCTATGACAAGTGGGAGTGGGGGGAAGTGGAAGTGGAAGGGGGGACAGCGCGTCAAGTCAAACGTGAGAGACAGCTTGTTATACATAGTTTTGTGGCATGAGCGAGGTCCGCACTACATTTGCGTCATGCGACGACCATAGAAGCTACAACTACAAGTCGTTAAAAAATAGTTAAGCCAACAACAAGAAACAACAATTCAACTGCAGCACTGCAAAGCCAAAAGCTTTGACGCTTCCTGCTCTTGTTGTTGTTGTTGTTTCTCTGCTGCTGCTTTGGTTGTGTTTCAGTGAGTGGGCGCCATGCCAAAAGCTCGCTCTCTCTCACACTCTCTTTGTGTGTGTGCTCTCTCAGTGCTCGAGTTGTGTGTTGGCGCTTTTTGTGTGAACGAGCTTGAGCAGCTGACAGTTGCGCTTCAGCATTAGAGGAGCGTAGTTTGCAGTTTACTTTGCGCCGAACGAAATCAAAAGTTTTGAGTGTTTGACTAGTGTGTGCCAAGTGTGTGTGTGAGTGAGTGTGTTTGTGTGTTGCAGTTGCAGCCAAAGAGAGAGAGAGCGGACAGAAATAAAATGCCACTGCACACATTGTGGCAGCCCAGTGGGGCGCGTTTAGTATATTTCACCTTTGAGCGTCTTTGGGGCCCAGCAGCAGCAACAGCAGCAGCATTGTGCCGCCAACTCACACACAAGCACACGTACCCACTTTAACACTTGGACACGCAGCAGTAGCAGCAGCAGCGCTGCAAGTTTCATTCACGCCGCGTGGCCATCGAAAATGTCGTCGTCGTTGTCGTTGTCGTCGGTTCGCGCCGCGTCGCATCGCATCGCGTTCATAAAAGAAATTGGCCTAAAATTGTAACAGTTTTTTTCTTCAACAATAACAACAACAAGAAAGAGCAGAAGAAGAAGCAGAAGAAACAGCGGAGACAGCAACAACAAACGAAGCGCAGCGCAGCTGCAGTTGACGTCGACAGCAAATGCGCTGCTGCCAGCTGTGTGACTGCTGCTTGCTGCTGCTGCTGTTGGCTGCTTTCAGCTGCATGGCCAGCAACGTCAGTCGTCAGTTTTAATTTCCACATCGAGTTAACAACACGAGACAGCGGCGGCAGTAGTAGCAGTAGCAACAGCAGCAGCAGCAGCTAAAGGAGCAGAGCTGAGCAGCGACTTGAGTCGAGTCGAGCGTCTCGAAAAAAGCGGCAGTTGAATTCGTCGTTTGTCAGTTGGCATTTGGATTTTGTGGATTGTGGACTTTGTGGAATTTGGATTAGTCGAACAGAGCACGAGGCTACTACGTTTGCCTCTGTATTTGTGTGTGTGTAATTACCAAACAGCTGTTTTAAGTTTGAATGTGTGTGTGTGTGTCTGTGAACATTGCATAAACTATTTCGAATGCACACGTAACAACGCCTGGCAGCCAACAGCGCATCTCTGCCTTGCAATCATTTTTAATTTGAATTTGTAGTTGTTGTTTTTATTTTTGCCATTTGCCGTTATGCAACAATGCAACACCACAACACAATTGCAATGTGAACGAATATTCTCAGTGCATGGCAATTGTTTCGCACACTATCTTTTTGTTTTTGGTTTTTTTTTTGTTTTTTTTTTGGGGAATGCCGTTATAAAAGCTTCACTCGCATGCGTGTGTGGGTTGAAAACAATTCACAGCACAGCAGCGACTTAACTACAACTACTATTATTTTCTATTGCACTCGCACTTACAGACACACACGACGCACGTGTTGTCCCTTTCTGGCCTTTCGTTTGGGTTGAGTTTAAATTTAGATAAGCCTTGCCTGCAGATGGCGCTGTTGTTGTTAGTGTGACTCTCTCTCTCTCTCTGTTTCAGTCACTCTCTTTAGATTTCTTATATAATGTGTATGTGTGTTTGTCGTTTGTTTTTAATTGCATTTCACAGTGCAAAAAATATCTGAGTTAAATCTGCAATTAAAGCGTCGCTTAAAGTTGAAAGACTGCAAAATTTTCGTGCGCTGTCAATTAAACAAGACGCGCACACACGCGGCGTATGCGCAATTTTCACAGATTGCGTTCAAGCAACACACACACACATGCACATGCAATGCATAACGTAACCACTTGACCTTGCACACATGCAGCTTGTATTACACACACACACACACACTAATACACTCACACTTTATTGGCTTATATAGTTTAGCTATATGTGAGAAAATATTTTGCAATACGTTGCGTTTTGTTTTTGTTGTGTGTAAAAATAAGAAACGTCGGCATATGGTGTCTATTCACTATATAGAGCTATATGTACATATGTATGTGTGTGTGGGCGTTGCAAGGCTTGTTATGAGGTCGATCTTTCAACAGTGTGTGTATGTGTAAAGATGACTGAAAAATGCATTTGACACAGAAAAGCAGCTAAAAGTTAGTTGGCGTTTTTTTTTCCCCTCTCTTTTTCTCTCTCTTCGACATGATTCACAATATTATTAGGAAATTTTTGCTATATGCGGGTCGATTAAAGTTTCTATTTGTATGTTTTGCAACTAAACAAAACCGGTTTAAGGCATTCGCCCATTACAATTAAATTTGTTAACATGTTTTAGTCATGAAATTGAAATTGAGTTGGCGAGTAAAGTTGTAGTCTTACTTTTTTTTTTTTCGTTGTTTGCGGCTAATTAGCGTAACATTTCATTTTGAAATTTGTACCTAAAAGCGAGATAAGTCTCGCATTTTATATTGACGTCAACAACCTGAACAGACAAATTTAAATTGTCTGCTATGTTATCTACGTATGTGTGTGTGTCTGTTTTATGTTTGTCTTGTGTCTGGTATCTCGACAAAAGTTACGTGGAATGACATCATCAGCATTTGGATCATCATTAGTCAGTTTTAGTGCGACAGAGAGAGTAAAAAGTCGCTAAACGAAGATACTTTGGACCTCGACTAGACGCCACATGAAAAAAAAAACGTTGCACTGATAAGCAAAAATCGTTGTCTCTGTAGTCGATTGTCTGGCTCTGGATCCATGAATCACGTGTCTGTGAGATAAGAGGGGGAAAATCAATTCCAATAGAATAGAATGTTTCATATTTCACGCTTTGTTGCCTCAGGGGGCAAGAGTGGAGGCAGGAAATTGGCGGAGTGTGGCGACCTTCAGAGCCGGTGACAAGGTCACCACAAAACAGCTTCAGTTTTGTAACTAAAGTGCAAATTTGGGTCAGTGTTATGACCCAGTTTAGTGCACGCTGCACTTTTGACACCTTTCTCTCTTCGCTTCTCTTCTCTTCTCTCACTATTGATTTTGCGTATAGTATCAAAAACATATCGATGCAGTTGCAGCTGTAAAGATTTTATTGTAGCTGCTGCTGCATCTCGCAAAAACTGCTGCAGCCAAAAATAAAAATGCTTGCTGGCTTCGAGCCAAAAATGCACACACACACACAGAACGAAAAAAGGGCGGGCAGAGGGAAAGGGGGCGTGTCAGATACTAGATACATGGCAGAATGCAGAAAGCGAAATGTTGGCCCAAAACGAAGTCAAAGCAGTTGCTATAAATACACCAAAAAAACTGCAAAATGCAAATTGATAATAAGAACAAAAAAGCAAGCAGCTCTCTCTCTCTCTCATTCTCTTCCTCTCTCTTTGAGAACGTGCCCCTCTTTGGATTGCAGCAGCAGCATTGGCAAAATCAATGCGCACTTTTGTGTCATTTCGCTTTTCACTTATTACATCACACAAAAAGACAACACACACATAAATTCGAATACGAGAACGAAGACAAATCGAGGCCCTGCAATTTGGGTCAGTTGAGCTCACTTGCTGCAGTTGGCTAACACACACACACACACACACACATACACATACACAGACAAAAACCTGGCCAACCAATGTTGCCAAGAATCTATACAAGTATAGCTATATATCTATATCAATACTATATACTTTGTTTGCCATTCTTGTGCCTAAAGTTTAACGAGTTGTTTTTTTGTGTGTTCCGTGTTCTGAAATCTCCAACTCCAAACTGAAAAATGTGTGCCAAATGTTAGCCTAGTGTTCACAAAGTCGGTCAATCTATAAGCTCCACATAACGGTGTCTTTGTCTTTTGATCCAACACACACACACACAGTTTCTAGTTTCTCATGCATTGATTATTATAAACTTCATTGACAAAACACCAAAAAATGATTCACACTTATTTGAAGGTTGTTTTGGATTTTCGCCACGCTTCGTTTGATATTCGCTTTGAGCGTATTTTCTGGCATTTGAAATCGAACTTGAATGATAATCTCTCTATAACAGCTATGCATATTGTATACAGCTTATAAGTTATTCCCAACTTGGGAATTTTTAGCTCGCTTTACAGGGTCATTCCCAATAACGTTTTCGCTTGGCAGTCTTTTTTCCCAATCCCTTTTAAATATGCATTAAAAAAGTTGAATAAGATCGGAATTTTATTTCACTTTGCTTGGTTATGCCCAATAACGTTTTCGCTCAGATTTTATGGTAAATATTGTGGATATCTTTTTTCTACTCAATTTAAACGTGAATAAGATACTTTTTTAAACGGGATTTCATTTCACTTTGCCTGGTCATTCCAAGTAACGCTTTCGCTCTTTGTTGTGGAGTATTTTGTGTTCTTTATCTTAAATATGCAACAACAAAACTTGAATTAAATAATTTAGTTAATATTCAACATTTCTCTTTACTTTGCTTGGTCATTCCAAGTAACGCTTTCGCTTTATCTTATTTAGTAGTTTTCTTATTTCATTTTAAATATGCAGCCACAAATCTTGCATAAGAAATTAGTTATTTACATTTTCTAAAGATTCTTTTATTGTGCTCTCAAACTTTCTAAGCTCTTCCAAAAAAGGATATCGCCTAAAATTGCTAGAAATGAGTTTTAAGCCAATTTCTCTTCATCCGCTACTTTTTATTCAATTTGCTTGAGTAACATAAACTTCTGACTCAATAATTTGACCAACTTTTCACCACTTTTGATCATTTTTAGCTGCAGCTAAAAGTAGCGCAACTTTGCCGAGCAAAACTGTTTTAATTTTTGCGGAGTTTTCTGCACCATTTCTCGTCTTTGCAGCTGCCGCAAAGAGTTTTCAACCAATTTCAACAACACGCGTTCGCCCCGCTCTATCTCCCTCTCTCTTTTCCACTTCGCTCCCTCTCTCTTGCCCTCTCGCTCTAGCAAGCAACCCATGTGCTACACGCGATTCGCTTTTGATCGCCGTCGTCTTTGGTGCTGAGCCTATCACGCATTTGCCGCATGACTAAGTTGCCAGCATATTTTTTCGTTTTTCAGAATATTATTATTATATGTGTATGTGTGTATTTGTTGTTTGCGTGGTTTGTTTTTCGTTAAAATTAGCTGAAAGAGTCATAAAAAACACTCGCAGCAGCAACACAAACGCAAACACAAATCGACATTCACATTCACATTCACATTCATTCGTCTCAACAATGAAAATTACATAAAATTCCGGCACATTGATATTTCGCCCCGAGGGCGTTTTTCGAATTCCGCCGGAATTGTACAAATCTCTGCAATTTGTTTAGTTTTTGTTTTTTTTTTATTTTGTGGTGTTTTCTTGGTTAACATGTGATTCGCTATTACCAATTTTCGTTGACCACAGTTGCTAAGGCAGCGTCGACCGCATTCTTCGCACACTCTCTCGAATCACAGTCACCGGTTAAATCGCCAGTTATTCATTAACAAATTTTGAATGAACAATGTTTACGCACATGTTGACTTAAGTGCTTAGAGCAAAGCTGTTGTAGCTAGCGATACAGTGGAGACTGCTTAATGATGGACAGAGATTTATTTCTGACAAACTTTTAAGAGCATTTCTTTAGGATGGCGGATAGAGTTTTATTTCCGACAAACCTTTAAATGCATTGATGTAGGAAATATTAATTCGTAACAAAAATTTGATGTGTATTTCTCTATGAAAAATGAATCTTCTTTCCTTAACTTACAGTTTAGTTTATTTCCGACAAACTTTAAAGTAGCTCTCTAGCACTTCTATATACATTAATCCAATAATTGTCAGCTGAAACTTTAACCTGTCCGACTCAATCTGTTTTCTAAAACATTTTTTGACTTTTAGCTCTAAATATTTTATCGGATATTTGTCAGCTAAAACATTAGCGATTTATTCTGAGAATCTTTTGATAGAATGTTCTTCTTTCTTCAACTTCAGCAAGTTCTATATCTCTTATTGCATAATTTTCAGCTAAAGATTTGCATAGTTATTCTAAAATAGATAGGAATATCTTTTTTCTTTTGCTAAAAGTTCCACTCTTGCTTGTTTAGCTAAAGCTTTGACTATTTATTGTAAAGGAAATAATTTCAAAGCTTTTACAATTGTTGGATTATTTTCAGCTTAAGATCATGCTATTTATTAGAAAACTGATCTGATAGAAATGAATATATCTTTCGATTGTTTAAAGTTCAACACTTTATATCAAATCTTTTTTTTACCTAACATTGTAATAGAAATAATTGTTTTCTTCGAAAAGTTTTTTCTTATAAAGCTTTTACAATTATAGAAATAATTGTTTTCTTGTTAATGATTTTCTTGTAAAATTTTGGGGAAAAGATTGGTACGACTCATTGAATTTATTGCAGTTGATCTCTGATATTTGACTGATTTCTATTTCTAACATAATATTGAACAAATTTAATAGATTCTCTTTGACTTTTTATTAAAGTAAATTTTCTTATCACATAAATATTTCATATTCATTTTTTCAAACTAACTTTAAACTTATCGAACTCTCTCTTTCTCCTCGAAACTTCAGTTGTTTTGCTGTTTTGACAGCTGTCGCTTCGACTTTTTCTTGCTTCTTTACAATAAAATAGTTTTGTGCTATAGAATAATAAATTTCTACAGTTGACAGTCGCTAGTTTGAACGTTTTGCAAGTCAAGTTCTCCCCAAAAAAAGCCAAACAAAAAAAAAATTTGACCGAATTTTCTAAGACAATTTTTTTTTTTTTGTTGATATTTTCACAAAAGTTGCAAAGCTTTCTTTTACTATTTTTTTCAATGAACTTCTTTGTATTAAAGTTGACTCTATGCTACAGTGAAGTCTAAGTAAAGTGAACAAAGTAAAAGCAACTTTTATGAAGTTCTAACAATTCAGTTGTCTAAATATTTACTTTTGCACTACTGCAGTTTGTCACATCGAGTGTTTACTGTAGCGTTTGAGACGTGCTAAGTGGGGCTGCCGCTGTGTTTGTTTGGCTGTCGTTTCATTTGCTACAAATTGTTCACAATTCAACGAAAATGTTGTTTTTTTTGTTGGCCAGAAGTCAAACAGTAAATTAATTTAAGTAGCGTTATGTGTGAGGCTCAATTGGTTGTAAGTGTGCATCAGTGTGTGTGTGTAGTTGCAACTCTTTTGGGCCACTTCCGCTGCTGTTAGAGAAGTTGAAAACACTTTTGCGAGAGAGTCGTCGCAACTTTTATTTTACGACACTTTGGCAGGGCAGCAAAGAAAAAGAAACAAGCAAGAAGCAGTCAGGTTTCTGTGTGTGTCGGCGTTTTATGACCCAGATACAAAAATAAGCGTGTGTTGACCAACAACAACAACTACTTCTACCACACACTTGAACACACGCACAGCTGTGTTTACAGTGAGAACTGTTAATGAAAAGCGCTCAGCATTTGCCTAATGAAATTATAACTGAGATACTAAGTGCTTTGGCAGCGGGGACAAAGCTCAGTGAAGGGGCGGGGGCGGGGTCGGGGTTCTGTATGTTGCACAAGAAGAAGAAGCAGAAGAAGCAAAAACACCGACCCATTTAGCACACATCATAAATTATATTTTGTTGTTGTTGTATTTGTTATTTTATTTATGCGCTCTTTTTTTTTGGTTTAAATAATTTTCTGTAACGCTTTTTGAGCCAGCGTCGATACACCTAAGCGCACACACACAACACACACACTGACATAAATAAGCCTTAATTTATTTAATTGCCAGAGCAATGTTGTTGTTCTTGTTGTTATTGCAGTCAGTTGTTTTTGTTTTCTTGCATTTATTATTATTTCAGTTTGTGTTGTTTTTTTCTGCCTTTGTTGTGTTCGCTGTCTGGAAATTAGAGCACAAAACATTTGCGCGCACGCGATTAAAAATTCTGTTAGAAACACACACACAAACACACATTTATTCCACGATCTTATTAATTGTGCGGCGCATGCGGCGTATACGCAATTAATTTTGGCCTTTGCGTGACATTTTTTTCGCTGCTCTCATCAGCTTTACAGCATCGAAAATACTTCGTTACTTCTACTTAATACACAATTGACAATCATCTCGGTGTTAATTGTTAGCTTAGCTGCGCTCTGTATACTCTCTAATTTATTAAGGGGCATCGCTGTATTGTTGTCGAACATGCAACACACTTTAAAAGGGGTGTGGCTACAAAGTAGTTTGTACTTAGAACTTAAATTGCATATCTGATGATCAATTTGTAGATTTGGCTGGCAATTTGTTCGTCGTTCAGATGTTTCAAACATGGCAACATTCGTTTAGCTTTTTAGAAGTGATAGATATCAAGAAAAATACTAAATTGCAGCACAATATTTTAGAGTTGATGTAGCAAATAATTGAATCATAGTTTAAAGTTGTTTTTTACTAAATGGAGATTGAGATCTTTTAGCTACTCAGTTATTTTAAACTAGTTTTGTTTTCATAATGGCTAACTACAACAAATATTATATTTTGTACTCAACGGTATATTTTGAATGTTGATATACCAAATACCAAAATAGCATTCGATATATTTTAATATGTTGTAGTATAATTTCGCCATATTTCAGTATTTTGGTATATTCATTCGGTATATGGTATATTTTGAATTTTGATATACCAAATACCAAAATAGCATTCGGTATATTTTAATATGTTGTGGTATATTTCCGATATATTTTAGTATTTTGGTATATTCATTCGGTATATGGTATACTATGAATGTTGATATACCAAATACCAAAATAGCATTCGGTATATTTTAATAGGTTGCGGTTAATATATCTAACTACAAAATAGCATTCGGTATATTTTAATATGTTGTGGTATATGCCATATTTCAGTATTTTGGTATAATCATTCGGCATTTTTCAGTATCTTGTGACATATTGTCGTCGTATTTCAATATTTGGTGGTATATTTTTGGTATATTTATATAATACTGTTGTATTGACAATTGGTAACAAGTATCTCACACTCGAGCATAATCAACTGTAGCTTTCTTGCTTGTTTTATCAACGAAATATTGAATTTTTAGAAAGAAAACAGTTATTAGTATTTCAAATAAAAGCACTACGGGGGAGATTAGTTTCAGAACAATGATAAGAAAGAAAATTGTAAAGAACATGTTCATTAAATGCAGCAAGAATATCAGACTGCTAAATACTATTTAAAAAGTTGTTTAAGTAAGAAAATAGTTTACTGAATAGTAAAGAGAATTTTAAAAATTTGATTTTTAAAACTTAGTTTCCTATATAGTAACTCAAAAAGTTGTTTTACTATAGCTTTGGATTTAGTTTTTGCTCGTTTTTTATAAGGCTATTAGGGAAATTAGTCAAAAAGTGTTTGACAGCTTTTTTTTAATGTAGTTTTTGGTGTAGTTGTCGCTTTAGTTTTCGCTTGTTCTATTGCTTGTAAACATTTTAAGGGAAATTATTAAAAAAAAAGTGGTTTTCTTTATAGAAACTGCCAGTTTTTTTTTTTTTGCTATAGTTTTCGGTTTAGTTTTTGGAGAAATTAGTTAAAAAAGTGTTTAATTTTTGTAGCTTTGGGTTTGGTTTTCGCTCGTTCTCTTGCCATTCGCTGTTGTTGGCTGATAGACACGCCTTTTTTGACTGCACCCAGTTACAGTTGCGCCACGCTTGAGTTCAGTTCTCCGAAAAACACGCAAAACTTTGCCGCGATCAATTTGACGTCATTTAAAGCGTTTGAATTTCTTTCCTGGCAACTGGCGACGAATTTGAAGTTGACTTTGGCATTAGAGATACGATACGATACGATACGCAACGATTTTTGGTTGTAATCGCTTTTAAAGCGTGCTTATCTTATCTGCCATTTCCTCCTCCCCCTTCGTCTGATGTCTGCTACGTTTTGGATTTTTCGGTTTATTTACGCTGCATTTTCCGGCTAAAGCCGCCATGACGGATGGGTTGTATTACAACTAACTACGATGAGATGGAGGAGGAGGAGAAGGGGAAGGGAATTGTGACACATAAATGACTTTGTATAAGCGAATTGAAAGCACACACACACACACACACGCACACACATTGACCCAGTTAAGCTGACGCCCCCAGGCACTCACTTCTCCCTTTCCTCTCAACTGTCGCCACACATTTGCTAATCACAATTTGAATTTTTTTCAATGATAACGTTTTTTTTTTATATTTTGTTCTCGCTCTTGCATGGTTGAGTTTTTGTTTTTGATTTGTTTCGTGTGTGTTTGTTTGATTTTGCTTTTGATTTTGATACATGATGAGGAGTGTAAGCAAGCAAAGGTAACAAGCGCTCTCGACGATGCCACGCCCACTCGCCAAGCCTACCGCCCTGACACTGACACGCCGCCGCCGTCGTCTCTCTTTGTCTCTCTCACTCTGTCTGTCTCTTTCTTGTTACGCTCGACGATTTTCAGTTACAAACAACAAAATACAAAATATATATGGTTAAAGCAAATGTAAATGTATATGTAAAAGCGAAAATGCATCCTTGAAACAGTTTTGGGCTGCGTGTCAGGAGTGCATTTGCACTGAAACATTCTGAAGCTTGTAAATGCACTATCTGGTACGACATTCCAGAACGTACAATCTTCCAAACTGAAATGCTGAATATAATAAGAAATATAACAAATGAATAAATATGCAATTTTTGTGTGATAGTGTGACAATAAATTTAGCTACAATTTTAATGATAAATCTAGGTTTACTTTTTACTACTTATTTTAAGCGTATATATAAATATATTCTTTTTTGCAAAATAAATAAAATGAAATACTATATTATTTATGTGGTTTTATTTACTCTCTACCCCCCCCCAAAAATCTCGACTTTGGAAAGTTGAGGGGGCCAACTAACGTTGACCTTGAACGTAAACCACGCTCTTAACACAAAGTGGGTCGCCAAACCGCCCCACTAAATAAAAAGCGGTTAACGCAGTAAACTTTTAACCAACAGTTAAAGTTTCCGCAATTATAACAAATTGCTTAAAGTTGCGCGCTAAAATGTCGACCTTCATGCGTCGCATGCTGTAAGTAATTTGCGACTAGTCTGCCCCTCACCCTTTCTCCCTCTAACACACCCATGAGCCATCATCCAAGGCTTGGGAGTCGCAGCAACATGTTCTCAAACTTTTATTGCATATTTTACAGCGCTGCGTTAGACGAAGCTTTCGATTTTTCGTTTGTTTGTTTGTTTTTGGGACTATGGACAAGAACCACCACCAACCAGCACGCAACGCGGTGTGTAGCATAAACTGCAGCATAGCTGCGCTGCCCGCAAGATGGCGCCGTCAAATAAAAAAGCTCAACGTGGTTGCGTTACAGTGAAACTGCCGCAGGATGGCGACAGCAGCAAACTACTGAAGAGCAACCATTATTCAGTTTCAAAAGTGATTTTCCTTATTTAGCATATTTTCGCATATTTTAGAAACTTTTTGTTTTTGTTTTATACGTCATCCGCGTTAACTAAAATATTCAACAATTCAATTGGCTATGCGCTTTGGCAGTGTGGTTAGCTGGTTGTGTGGCCATTGCAGAAATCACAGCCACTATCTTCACTGCCGCCGCGACAAGCTGAGACAGCAATGAGAGGAAACATTAATCGTATATGTATATTGATTGTAAAGAAAAAGTATTAACAGAATGTTAAAATGATATTGGAAAAGGTATATAAAGAAATAGTATCGATTTTAAAATAAATAACAGAACGTTTAACAGAATGTTAAAACAATGTTGTTATTCAAATTTAAACTGTTGGATTCTACAAATGGGAAAAGGTAACAGGCGAACAGAATCTGCAAAAAGTAGATGGAACATTGTCAAAGCTCTTTCTCTATAACAAAGCTTACTACGATTAAACAATACCAGGTGATCAGCATTTACAGCAAGTCACTGCAGACAGAAATGTTCTCTCACATTAAGTATACGCACAGTGATTAAAAAATGTTCTCGTAAAAGGTAAATTATTTAAATAAATTCGCATTTAGTTGTAGTTTTTTTGTTTCATATATATATAAATTTTAAATTAATAAAATTTACTTGCTATATTTCTATATAAGTTCATCTTCATATAAATAATAATTTTAAATCGCACATTTTTTTCTGTTTTGTTTTCCATTTTTTTGTTTGTTTTTTTGCTTTTGTTTTTTATTTGAATTACACAACATTACTATTATTTATCGTTATCGTTTTTCTTTAGACGTATTGTTAAAAGATTTCTTGTTTTTTTTTGTTGGTTTTTGTGTTTTTCTTACATATTATTGACATTGTTCTTCAAATAAATGGAGAAGATCCTGTTTGTTTTTGTATTATTATATATTTATGTTATTTCTTACGGTTCTTGTTCAGTTGTTGTTGTTGTTTTTCTGTATTACATTTAAATATCTGCAAGTTGATTTGTTTTTTTTTTTGTTTTGTTTAAATTATGCTTTTAAAGATCTATTATTTTTGTTTTTCCAGTTGAGTTCTCTTTTATAAATTGATAATGTTAATCGCTGTAGGTGTGTGTGGGTGTGTTTTGTATGTGTGTGTTTGCATTAAATAATTTAAGAGTATTGAATAAAGGACTAATAAATTAGTTATACGCATGGTAGGTGTATTGGCAAAGTTTAATATATATAATTATTATGATTGTATCAACAAAATGTAATGAATTTTATATGTAGATTTGTTTTTACCCCATTTTCATTGCGTTGTTATTGATGTGAGCGAGCTTATGCCATCTCTTCCTATATGTGTGTGTGTGTGTAATGTATGAGAGTGTGTGTGTGTGATAGTGTTAAATAATAGATAATAAATACAACATTATACGAATAAGAGAGGATTTCCATGATGTTAACATTCAGCGCGACAAAACAAAATTTAATAAAACAAAAC
Organism: Drosophila niveifrons; assembly: GCA_035046325.1. Lineage (NCBI taxonomy): Eukaryota > Metazoa > Arthropoda > Insecta > Diptera > Drosophilidae > Drosophila > Drosophila niveifrons. The sequence continues at coordinate 20,077,876 of JAWNOC010000046.1, forward strand.
ACAAAATGCAACAAAAGTGTAAACACAAAAAATTATTACATTTTTCGCATGCAAAATGAATTTGCATAGATTTTTTTTTTTTTATATTCATTCATACAATTTTGTCTGCTGAGATTTGTGTTAGCAACACATTTGAAGTTTCTTGGGTACGTAACTAAACAATAATAATACAAAAAAAATAATAAAGTTTGAAGCAAAAAATAATAATAAAAAAAAAAAACTAATAAAGATAATATAATAGTTAACTGTTGCATTTCAGTTTGTTTCACGCACGAATTATACACAAAACTTGACAAACTAAATTAATGCTAATCAATAAAAAAAATTCAACAACAAAAAAATGTAGGAGCGAAAGCGAAGCAATTACATTGATATAGTTTTCATTTTCTTTGTTTCAACTATAATTTGTTGTATGTCACTATAAACATTTGCAAATTTGTTGACCAAAAAAAAGAGAGACGCTTTTTAAGCGTAAAGTGAGAAACTATGCTAAGTAGTTGCTTGCTTGATTTGCGTTTAAGTTAACATATTCCAATTAGTTTTAGGTTTCGTTTGTTTATACACATATATTTATATACATACACATATATATATAGATATACATATATATGTATATTAGTTTCATTTTGATTGTTATTAAAGTTTTATTTAATTTCAATTAAAATTATAAGCCTAGGCAGGTTCATCGTTCATCCTCCTCCTTCATCTTCTTGCTTTCTGTTTTCTTTTCTTTTTTTTTTTTGTGTATAATTCGAGCTGTCTCTGTATGTGTGTTGGTGTTGGTGTGCGTGTGTGTGTGTTAGTATGATTGTATAGTTATTACATATTTCATGTATATATTTTATGCTTTGTTTTAGTTACTCAAATAGTTTCTGAAACATTTTATTATTTATGCCTACTCTACACGTTGTTCATCTTTTTAGTTTTTTTTTTGTTGTTGTTGATGTTGTTTGTTGTGTTTTTGTTACATTAACATTCTAATTTATTTATCGGCCTGCATTCAGTTTTTGTTGCGCATACAACAATTCGTTAGTCGAACAATGTGCAATGTGTGTGGTTGTTGTTTGTGGTTGTTGCGGATGCGGTTCTTGTTGCTGCTGCTGCTGCTGCTGTGGTGGTTGCTGTTGTTGTAATGTTGCTGCTGCTGTTGCTGTTACCTAGGACGTACCGTTGACCAAACCCTCCTTCTTGATGGCATCCGTTGCAGCCGCCTGCTCTGTATGGTTGTTGCGATTCTTGTTGTTGCGTCGCGGCTTCGATTGCTGTTGTTGCTGTGCCGCCTGCGGTTGTTGTTGTTGTCCCTGCTGCTGCTGTTGTTGTTGTTGCGGTGGTTGTGGCTGCTGCGACTGCTGCTGCTGTGTGCCAGCCTGTTGCTTGTCACTGTTGTTGCGCGGCGCATCCTTCGATTTGTTATTGGCACCGCCTCCGCCGCCGCCGCCGCCAGTTGAAGAGTTGTTCGCATTGCCGCTGCTCTGTTTGTTATTCTCTTGTGCATTATTCACTTGCGCTTTGTTCGATTGCGCTGACGACGCCTGCTGCTGCTGTTGTTGTTGCTGCTGTTGCTGTCCTGACTGTGACGACTGCTGCTGCTGCTGTGTTTTGTTGTTGTTATTGTTGTTGTTGTTATTATTGCCCACTGCGCCATTGGCTAAAGCAGAATGCAAAATGAAAACAAAAATGTTGAGCATGAAAAGGTACGATCGCAATTTATCTCACCATACTCACTGTTGCTAGGCGCATTGTTGTTCTTTTGCCTTCTGCGTCTTCTGGAGCTGCCCTCATACGAAGAGTTGCTGTCCGCTGTGTTTGTGTGTGGCATGAGGAGAGGAGGAGAAGAATACAAACACATACGACATTGTAAGAAACGAGAACAAGAACAAGAACACACAACTTATTAAGCAGATCGAAGCAAGAAACAAAAGTTTATAAATTACATTACATTACATGTTATAAAACATTTACAATCAAGACAAAGAACAAGAAAAATAAATGCAAATGTTCTTGGGTATTAAATCCGTTTCTTTCTCTCCCTTTTCTTCCCTGTTTCTGTGTCTCTCTCTGCTTGATCGATCTCTTAATCCATTGCACGTTTGAATGACTCACCACGCTCCACGCTGCTCACTTCGCGCGTCTCTCGCATCTCCTCGGTGTGATTGTGGTACTGATAATCCCTGCCGCTGCCACCGCCGCCGCCGCCACCGTTTTGCTCATTGCGTGGCGGCCGGCGATTGGTGCCACGCCTATCATTGTTGCCACGATAGTTGTTGCCACCACCGCCACCGCTGCTGTTGTTGCCACCGCCGCCGCCGCCACCTCCACCACTGTTGTTGCCAGCATTTGATTGACCAACATTGCCGCGATCATTGTTGTAACGCTGTTCACGCTGATGATCGCCGCGGGAATTGTAATCGTCGTCCTCGCGTCGATTGTTGTGATAGCGCTGATTCATATTGTTGCCACCGCCGCCCCCAGCGCCACCACGCCCACGTCCACGACCACGCTGACCACCGCTACCGCCGCGTATCGAACGCACAGACTCAATGTCGCTGCTGTAGCCGCGTTCCGAGCGCCGCGAGACGGCAAAGCTTTGTGTCGAACCCATGGAGGACTCTTGAATGGCGCGCAACTGTTGATCAATCTCCAGCTTCTCCTGACGCAGCTGCTCCACTTCCTAGATGGTGGCAAACAAACGTAAGTTAATCGTAAATTCAATCAAGATTAAGATGCCTGCTCACCTTTAGATGCGACAGATGATATTCGAGCAGCACTTTCGCATTCGCAATGCTCTCCATAGTGCCGATGAACACAAAGGGTACATGCGCCATTTCACGTGGTATATTCAGATCCTGTTCATCATCGCCAGCGATCTGTGATCGTTGTTTTAGGTGTGTGTGTTTTGTTTGTTTGTTTGTTTTTGGATAGGCATAGATTAGGCCATGTCACACACAGTGTACAATACTCACAGCACTCACCTTGATTCGAAACACGCCACTTTTATCAACAATCTCCTGTATGATGCGACCATTCTTGCCAATCACCTTGCCCACCAGCTCTCTGGGCACCTGAAAGAACTCCTCGGCATACTCGAGCATGGCCCGGGCCCGCTGCACCGACTCCTCTGTCTCGCCACTGATTTTGAATGTGCACGACTTCTCCTCCAGCTCAATATTCGTAACGCCGACCAGCGTGCGTGCCGCTTGTATATTGGAGCCATGAGAGCCAATTGCCAGGCCCATGAGATCATCGCGCACGCGAAATTCCTCAATAAAGTTGCTGCAAAAATTCAAGATAAGTATTTTTATTGCTATATGCGCGAGTTTAAACTTACCCGCGACTCATCAGTTTAGTCGTTTCCAACTGGCGAGCAGCTTCTTCAGTCCTTTTCAAGAGCATAACCTGTGTTGAATAAGCACACATTAAAACTTACTTTCTAGGTTGAATTATTACTGCAAAGCCACCTTTTGTGAGAGATTACGAAAATGCATATCCTTGAGCATGCTGGCACGCTTTTGAGTGTGTTCAAATTTGGAGATGACAATGAGAGCGTCGAGTTCGCGATTGTAATTGCAGACACCAGCATCGATGGTGCGCTGAAACTCCTTGTGTATGCCATCCTTTTGAGCTCTGAGGGAGAGAGAGAATATTGTATTAGTTTGTTACATTTATAGATTACGAGACCATAAACACTCACTCTTCGCGCAACTCCTCGGGCACGGGCAACGTGAACTGAAAGAACGATTTGGGCGTAATTGGCGGATTTGGATTTTTGGCGCGCAGTCTGCCCAGCTCACAGATCTCGGTGTAGGGCGTCTCGAAGCCAATGTATGCCACCGCACAGATTTCAGCTTTGAGCATTTTGATCACTGCCACCCACCAGCCGCAGGTTTCGCGCTCATTTGTGCGCGTCAACACCTCCACCTCCATGCCCTCCTCGAAGGCGGGTGCGGCTGGCACGCCTCCCAGCGGCGCCTCATCGGGTGGCAGGCGAACATTCACGAATGCATATTTCAGCACATCAGGCACACTGCAAGAACAATAGCAAATACAATAATGATTAAAATAATTGTTAAGATCCAAGTTAAATAGTATTAAAAATTGTTAATTTATATAGAAATTAAGTGCTTCAAAAATATTCTTAATAACTAATAGATAAACTAAACTTAAGTTGCCCAAAGGTAACAGAAAACTTGTTAAAAAAAAATAATAATAACTAATAGAAAGTTAAATGAAATGCGCGAAAAATAATATTAATTATTTTATTATTATTTTATAGAAAGTTTCATATGTATATTGAGTTTAATAAAATGTTTCAAAACTATTCTTAATAATGATTATTAAATAATTGTAGTATTAAAATGTTTTTAAAATAAATATAATCTTAATAAATTTATAAGAAAACATAAATTAAGGGTTAATTAAAAAAAAAAAAAACATTCAATTATATAAGTTTAAATGACAATACTAAATTATAGCCTTTAAAGTGATATAATGGAATTATATATCATCAAATGATTTTAAAATAATTATTAATTTAATAGCAAAAACAATTTTAATGAAAGTCATTAAATATTAAAATAAAATCAGAAATGAATAACAATTATAGCCGCAACTATACCAATAATAATAATTGGAAAAATTTTATAAATATTCTTTGATAATTGGAAAAATTTAACTAAATTAAAAAAAAAATTAATAAATATTTTATCTATAACAAAAATATTAATAATAATATACATTTAAATAAATATAAAAACAATTTAATGAAATTATAGTAATAGCTTTTACAATACTATAAACTAAAATGATACTAAGAACAGTTTTAGTCAGAGCAATAACAATTCTATAAATTAAAATGAAATAAAAAACATTTAAAAGCACTATATCCTAAAGAAAAAAATTAAATGAATTAAAATCATAAAAAATTAAAGTAAATATAAAAATAGTCTTAATAATAACAATAGAAATGAACTACTATTATTATATCATAACAATACCAATAAAAGTAATAATAAAGAAACCAATAAAAGCAAAATTTAAGTAAAATGCTACTTCATATAAGGAATAATACCCTAAACAATGCTAATAACACAATTATCAAAACAATGAATAATAGTTTGTTGCACACACATGCAAATGAATAATTTTTTTTTATCAGCAGCAGCAGCAGCAGCAGACAAGTGTTTGCTGACGTCGTTGTCGCTAACGTCGCAGTCGACGTCGACTGCGGACTGCGCGACGTCTCTGCTGCATTTGTTGGCCAAGCGCCAAGCGAGTCTACACACACACTCTCACATACAGAGACGCACACACACGTGCGCAATTTGCGGGGGTGTCCCTATCACGAAACATAGATCGGAAATGACATACATACAAACTTCTGCATATATTGCTTTGCTTCGTTTTCGTTTTGTCTTTTGTTGTTGTCTGCAGAGCGCAAAGAGAGCGCGAGAAGAGTCCGAAGACACTAAAATTAGACTTAGCTGCGGCCATAAAAAAATAAAAAGAGTCCCCTAAAACTAATATCGCATTTAAAATAGAGGCCAGAAGAAGATTTTCAATCGAAACTACAAGATTTGTTCCAAAAATGTCACGAAAAATGCAGCAGCAAAGGCAAAGAGGAAGAAGAAGACGGCGTCGAAGACAGACAGACAGACAGTCGGGAGGACAAAGTGAAAGAAATGACAAGAAAAATAGTTTCTTTCCGCGATTGGTAAAAATAGCCGCAAGTGAGGCGCGAAGCGAGACGCCACCGTTGCTGCTGCTGCTTTGCTGTTTAGTGGCATTTGGCTGTTGATGTCTGACAGCGAGGAGTGTGGCACAAACACACAGACGGACGGACAGACAGACAGAGGGACATAGTTATTGCCTTTGAAAGAGGCTGCCACTTGTCCGGCAACTGTCGAGCACACTTTGTTGTCAGTCGAAAGAAGATGCCGCCGCCGCTGCTGTGTTGCAAACAAATTGCGCCAAATTCAACATAAATGATGCGCCACCCATAAAGTCAAGAGACGCCGCCGCCGCTGCCAAGGCAATTGCAAATTGGTTAGAAAATATACGCACTAATTTAAACAGAGAAGCGCTACTATTTTGATTAGTTTTGTAGGTTTTGTTTAAATGCTGCTGAAGCTGCTTGCCACAACTTACCCGTCCACATCCACAAAGATGCCATCATCGCCGACAGCTGTCACCTGGCCCTGTTGTTATTATTGTTGTTGTTGCGTTTGACGTCGACATCACAGCGAGCAAAAAAACAAAAAAGAGACGAGAGCAATAGAGAAAAAAATGTGTCATTAATGCTGGTGCTTTATGATATATATACGGCACACATATTTAATTATATTTTTATGATCGTTTTCAGTTGTCGCCCCGCTCAGTGAGATCACAAGACCCATTTGCATCAACAGAACAGGGGAAAGTCGCCTGATAACAAATGCAAACTAACAAAAAAAAAAAAGAACTTATCAGAAATGCAAATTCTAGGAATTTCCTCATTACAGTACTAAAAATAATTTCCCTCCCTCACTTTGCAGAGTATTCTACGTGATTAGCATAATGCAATGCAAATCTGATAAGCTTTTAGAAAGGGAAATCACACGAACACACACACACACACGCAGACACAGAGCAGCCAAGTCTGTGGAGTTAGCAGAGCAGCTTCTCCCTCACACACACATACGCTGCTTGCGCAGACGGCACACACACCCCCACGCACATACAGCAACAACAACAACAAAGTGCGCCCTATGCGAATGTCTGCATGCGTATGCGTGAGTGCGTACATGTGTCTGTGTGTGTGCTTCGATGTGAGACTCCACTCAACACAAAATGTTGCAGTTATTTTTAGATATAAAGCTAAAATTTACGAAATTAGAAACTGAGGCGGTCGTCGTCGTGTCATCGCTGACAGAGCGCCGTACTGCGGTCAACGGCGGCAACTTCACTACACAGCTGAACTTCCCAATTGGAGTGAGTGCTCTCTCACTCGCTCTCTCTTTGCGTTGCTTACCTTGTAGTAGGCACCATTATCGAGACGCACTTCGACCATCAGATCACCCATTTTTGTTGTTGTTTAGATCCCTGTGTTTGTTATTATCGGCTATCGATGACGGTGACCAACTCCTTTTTGCTTTCGATTAGAATACTTTATTGCTTGTCGCCCTTTTTATGTGTTGTGTGTTTGTATTGAAGCCTGTTGAAAAGAAGAGATGCATTTTAATGGCATTCGCATACAATGAACAATATTAATATAAATTCATTAAGAAACAAAACACCTACAACGATACACAACTTGATTATTTCTTTACGATTCCCTGCGCTTTACTTCGCTATCAGTCTTTTTGCTTTGTTACTGTTGTTGTGGTCGCTGCTGCTGCTGTTGTTTGTTGTTGTTGTTGCTGCGGCGGCTGCTGCTTGTTGTTGTTGTGGTGGTGGTAATATGCTTACTGCTCTGCTGCTGCTTTTGTCAGAAAAAAACCTCACGCAGACACACAGATATAAACACTCGTCACACACACACACACAAACAAACAAACGGTACGTTCCACTCTCACAGTTCCTGTAAAAATATAAACAAGAAGAAGAGCGCGCGCTTGCAATAACAACAAATAGTATAAATAAAACTTGAGAGCAATATTATTAGTTTGTAATGTGAATGCGATGAATCAAATTAATATGACACAGCTAACAACGACAACGAGACGATGGCAATCAACAAAATTTTGAAGTTATTTTCGTCCCAGCAATAGAGGAAAGAAATTCCTTTCTGGTTGAAAATATCAAGAAACAACAAACACACAACACCAACAGTAGCAACAACAACAAAATGCAGAGACAAACGTCAACGCGCTTTTGCCGGGGCAGCAGCAGAGGCAGCGACAGCGACTGAGGCGGCGGCAGCGCTGCTAGTGCGTCTTCTTCTTCAATTTATGGCCAGCGCCGCTGCGCCGTCGTCTTTCTTTTGTGTCTTCACATCACTTCTCCGCTCTCTCACACAGACGCACACCAACACTCTCGCGCACACACACACACAACATATACAACTGTCAGCAGCAGCCGCCGAAATGCTGAGCATGCTTTTCCAATAAGAATTTCATGCACACACACACACACACACACACGCGTACGCACACATTTAAAAAGTGCCTAGCACATGCCGATTTTTCATACATACACACAAATGTATCAAATTTACGGGATTATTCCTTGAAAAGTTCTATCAATTTCTGGCACATGATAATTTAAACACACTTTAAATACTCAACAATTCCACAATCCGTGTGCTATAGCTAGAATTTTTCATCTTTTCACCTCCCTTTTGCTGCACAAATTCGCCGCAGTCGCGGCTGCTGCTTGTGCTGCCGCCTTTGCCGCTGTGCAAAAAAAAATTTTTTTCGCTTCTTGCAAAAATTCTTGAGACGAACTTGGCGAGTCTACAATTACGTTGAATACTGTAAAAGTTATTGCACTTACGGCTGCCCGGCACGTTGATCCGCTGATTTGATTAATACAAGCCCTTCAACCCTTTGGAAAATAAAAAATATATCGCGTGCAGTGCGCTGCTTTACTGCTTCCAAAAATTTTTTTCGGCTGCGCTGCGTTCTCTTCGCTTTGCTTTTGCTCTGCTTCGCAGCTCCACTAATGCTGCCAACTCGCTGCAAATCACTCGCGTTCACAAACAACCTTTAGTAATTTAATTTTATTTGCTATGTTGATAAAATGGTTGTTGAATGAAAAATTCAACAATATTATTTTGATAAATAAGTTTAGTTAAATAGCTCGTCGTTCGCTTCAACGCACACTTAGAAAACATCTGTGACAAGTATTGCACGATGGGGCAACTCTCTCAACTGACAAGCAAATGGGCGTTGCCAGCTGTTTGAAATTGTCAATTCACTTTGCTCATTTACCAGAGCTGCAACACAATGCAGTGTCGCATTATGCGCGCGCACATTTTGAAATTTTAAATTGTAAAAAGTAACGTAAATTTGTAGTTCATAGATTAAATAGTGTGCTGCTCACTTTGCTGGTGACATAGGGACAATTGAAATTGATTTGCTAGCTCAAACTCAAAACTAGACAATCAGTTCAATTCACTTGATGTTCACAATTCAATTGATTTCGATGTGATTTCAATTGATTTAATTAATCATATGGCGACAAAGTCACACGTTTCTGAGCGCCTCTTTTACGACTATGTTGTACATATTTACGACCAGACCTTTGCCGTTTAATGTAATTGTAATTGTTATTGGGGTCGTCGCATGACTTTTTCCCCACTCAGCCGACTTGCAGTCGCGTGACATGCTGCGCTGATCAACAGTGTTGTCAATCAACAATGTTTATTGTGGCTACCCATAAACTGCAGCTCACTAAACAAATGAATACTTGTTGATGTTAAATAGTTGATAAATATGCAAAATAAAGGGAGCAGTGGGTAAATTTTAAATGCTGGAACACTAAAGATATGATAGTTGGCAAGCATGCAATTGATTCTTTATTTTAAAAAATCAAAAGCGGAGTTTTCAGTAAAAGTTTTTCACATATTTAAGTTTGAGATAATTGAATTGTGATTTATAAAGAAAAACGTAAGTAATTTCCATGTATTTGTATTTGTGTGTCCGGAGATGCGCTTGTATGTGTGTATTCCCAGCAGTTACACAGGTAACGTAGGGTATTAAGATCGGAATTTCGATAGCCGCAAATTGTGGGACAGTGCTGACGTCTAATTGTAGCGGATATGCATTTTGATTTACACTCACACAAACACAGAAGCAGCTCACACACACACACACACACACATACAAGCGCACTCATTAGGCTGTCGACACCGCTGCACAACAACAACAACAGTTTGACATTGACTTTTGTTATGCATTAACTGCAGTTTAACGACTAGCGGCGACTGCGGCGAGGAATAGGGCAATAAATACAACACATACTCACACACATACATGAATGGGCACGCCCAGAGGCTGCGACTAGAAATTTGCCTCTTCAATTAGTGCTTCTTTCCGCATGTGGGTGCAACAATTGGGCTACAACATTGATGACGCGACAATGACGATGACGATGACCACGAAGAAGAAGAAGAAGAAGAAGAAGACGTAGACGAAGACGCTTGCGGTTTGACCCCTCAATTAATGCTCATAATATACCAAAAATTTAATTAACAAATCGCTGGCAAGTGTTGCTCAGAATGCGGTAGATTTATGTGGATTTATATAGCACACGCTCTTCCTCTGCCACTCACACATATTATCGAATTAAATTTAGTTCGTTGTAACAATTTGTGCAGCATATTTAATTCAACAACTGCCGCAACGTCACTTCCGGCGTTGCCAGAGTGTGTGTGTTTGCAAGGCACGCGCCATTTTTGCACTTGCTCTCTCGTGCGTGCTTTCACAGAGCTCTCTTCGCAGTCAGCTGTCAGTACTTGTCAGTTACTACTACTTTCTACTACGATTTGTTTTACACTCATTGTTCTCACATGCTGCTTTCCGCTTACTTATCAATTAATCAGCTGCGTCGACAGCGCGTGGGCAGCGACGTCCCGACGTCGCTTCTAACACTTCGTGTACATTGCAATTCACTCGTTTCGCTTCGGCTCAATTTTGGTTGTTGCTATTGTTATTGCTGCAGTCGCTTAATCAGCTCCATTTTGTTGTCACTTGATGAGTGAGAGATTGAGAGCAACAACAAGCGAGAGCGAGCGAGAGAGAGAGAGGGAGAGCGACTGAGGAAGAGTGCATAAAAGTAGCGACAAAACCTGTGTATTTGCCGTTTTTGCCATCATTCAATTCTTAATTCTTACCGTCTCTCAGTACATGTGCATGTGTGAGTACTACAACACAGTACAGTATGAGAGTGCTGTGTGTGTGTGTGCGCACTTATTCGCTTGATGCTCGTACGACGTTCAGTAATCATTCTGTGCTGTGGGCTGCGGGTTCTGTTCTTCGTCGTACACGACGAATCGTTGTTGGGTTCAGTTCAGTTCGGTTCGGTTCGCTTTGGTTTCGTTATAAAAGACGAGGGTTCTATTTCAAATTTATGGAGTTGTCATTGAGCTCGCGGAGGTTCCGAGTCCTTACCAACTAGTAGTAGTGTGTTCTTTCAATTAAAAGTGATAGTGGTGATCAAATACAATTCAATAACTCTCACAAGTATTGTTTTTATCAATTGGCAAAACGATTTCAACGATGCATTTGCTGTTTGTAGTATTAGGTAATTATTTGCGATTCAAATAGTCTTTAAGAAATGCGTATTTTACCTGCCTTGCCTTGAAGTTAGTTAGTTGTACCCACTTAAGCCTACCTACTAGAGCTGAGTGAATATCGCAACATTTTCTTTATCAAGTTGTTGGCATGTACTTTTGAGTGAAGTGGCTGCGACAAGTGTTATACTTATATTTAGACCGACACATTCTTAGGATTTGTAATACAAGCTTTTCTACCAATAAAAGACGTCTAGTCACGTTTTGTGCTTGAATATTTCCCAAAGATTCCGCTCAACGTGCTTTTTCTTTCACAAATTCTGATTTCCAATTATTCAGTGCGATTTTTGCCATAATTTACATAATATTCGAAAGTGTTATAAAAGGAAATGTGCATAGGTGTTATTTATTATTTTCTAACAAAGTGATCGGAATCTCGGAAAGTTATAAAAGTTTTTCAACAATTTTTAATTGATATTTTTAAAAATAATTTTAATGAAATAAATGAAATATTGACAATTTGAATGTAGAAAAAGTTTTATTATTTATACAATAATCTAAAAATAATCTCAGGTTAGAAATGGTATAAATTTATTGATTTTCACAATAATCTTTCATAATAAAAAGATTGTATATATATTATTTTGATTCTCAATTGATTAAAATCAAAGTTTGTCATCAATGTTGTCAATAGTCAAAGTCATATTTATAAAATAATCTTAATTTCAAAATCTTTAAAAACTAAATTGTTTTCTTTTTTTTTTTTTGCTTTTTATAAACTGATTACAATCTATAAGAGTTAGCTAATACTTATTATGGAAAGATTGTACCCTATAAAGTGACAATGACTCGCTTGAGAGGTCTATTAGATTAGATCAGTTACATGTGCTTATCCTTCACTTGAATCGCTATAAAGTGTGGGGATTTTTTGGAGTATAGACAAACTGAAGCGGCGCTATCAACATGGCTAATTGAGAAACCTCAACATGTACTACTCGAAAGCAATGAAGAGTTTTGATAAAATGTGTCGACTCATATAGAGTTCTGGAGTGCTAAAGAGCCCCTAGAGCACTTCGCATACGTGAGTCATGCGATAATAAATGCATAGAAATCATTAGTCAATTTTTGCAATAAATGAAAATGAGCTTACAATAAAAGTAAAGCCTTAGATAAACATTGTAAATGTGCAGATTGTTAACCTCTGTTGGGGGTATGTTTTGACTCATCAAGCAAAGAGCCGCGCCTCAGTTGACCACATGATATGCGTTGATAAGGTCACTCACTATATAGTTCTATATTTGCTCAAGTTGAACTCGAGTGTCGTAAGGAAATTAAATAGGAAAAAATGCTGATGATCGGCGTTATTAGTCGTAAGTATTATCGACTAATAAAGCAATTTGCCTAGCTTAGATCGATTGATAACAGAAGGCAGCAAGTACTTTTGTAAAATGCTTTGTTGTACTGAGTTGATAAGCCAGCCTCAGGCATAAAACAATCTCAAGTGCATATTAAACAATTATTTTGAAATTAAAAGCATAAATTCATCGTTCGTAGTTCGAGATTCGATACGATTTTGCCAGTCATAAAACAAAAAAACAATAAACAAAAAGAAAAATATAGTAGTACTTAATAACAGAGTCTCTCACTCTGAAACTCATTACGATAACAATGCGAGCAGCAGCAATAACAATAAATATAGATACTGGTAGCTACGAAGCTACTGTTTTTTATTTATTCTTTTTTTTTTTTTAGCCCAAGATTAGCTGTGATTTTGGCTAAAGATATTTAACAACAATTATAGACGTAGTTGTATTATTATTACTGATTATACAACATATGTGTATTGGTTGTCACTGCGTCAATTGATTGTTTCCCTTGATAATTGAAATGCCTTTTAGTTTGTTTTTTTTTTTTTGTTAAGAGGCTTCTCTCCTCTGATAACTTGTCGTTGATAGGCTTCCATTAAAATCCACTGAAGCGTGTTTTTTTGTGCTTGCAATTATCGTTGGATTTCGATTTCGATTTGGTTTTCGGATTTACAATGCAGAAATTGTTTCGTTACATTTGCAATTTGCAATTCGATTGAACCGTGTGAAACAACTTTGAACTCTCTGGCACATATCTCTCTCTGTGAATTGTGGCTTCCGTTTGTCATTTACAAAGTGAATAGATAGTCGCAATCACATATATATTTACAATCAGCAAAGAATGAATGAACTACTTATGCTTCATATGCTTCGTTTCGCTCTTATCTAACACTTTGTTTACAACTTCTTTATTATTATTATTATTGCACTTTAGTGCCTTTGATACGAGCCCTCGAGACGATATTAACAGCCCAACCCCAGCCACCATCATCCACATTCCTATTCACATCCAAAACCGTTTTGATGGAAAGTTTCCTTCAATTGCCCCATCATAATCGATCATCCACAATCATAGCTATAAAATCTGAGCACTCAACACTTCATTGTTGGGGGAAAGTCAAGTCTGCAAACAATTCATAAAAGCCCAAATAAAGTTCACTTCACATCGATCTACGAGAGTCGCAGTCGAAGTCGAAGTCAAGTGAATTGACGTCTTCCTCACACCCACGAATCAATTGAATAGAAACAGCATTCAGAATGAGTTCACAAATCCAATCAAAACAACAAATGAAATGTTTTACTTCAAGTCGGCTAAATAAACTGATCATATCTGCAAAGTTATTTGGGAAATTTTGATTGTCTTCCGCAGAGAGTGTAAAGTCCATGGCACTATTCACATGACCAGCGGTGTGTGTGTGTGCTGTGTATAACCGTCATTAGACGTTATCAAAACGACTGTCGAATGATAATCAAATAAAGCCCAGCAAGCGCACTCCCGAAATCGTTTATCAGAGAACAATTTTGATTATTGTTGGCTTAATAAAATGTAAATAAATTAACAATATGGAAAATCACTGAATAACCTACAGACCACCAAATTGCCTCCAAAAATTCGCGTCTCAGTGACTTGGCACAAAAGGCCACAGCCAGAAAAAGAAAGAAAGAAAGAAAAAATCAGAGAGAAACAAAAAAGTCGACGTTTTTATCGCATCGAATGCAAAAGTGTTTCAATTTTTATTTTTCTGCTGACTCTGCCAAAAAATGCTGCAATAAACTAAACAACGTAAAGCAACGAGACGAAGACTGAAATTGGATTTGAACATGCCGCATATTTCCGTTGTCAACTGTCCCCCATTGTGTTGCACATGCCACGCTCTCTGTCTCTTTCTCTGTCTCTCTTTCACTCTCAGATCTGACACTCGAGATCATGCAAATGTTTTTCATTTTTATGGCTACTTCATAACAACAACAACAAAAGCAGCTAGTGAAAATATATATCAAAGTTTGTAAACGCTGGCGGCTTTCTCAATGGCATTAAACTGTTTGTTTTGTGCCATTTTTCGCATTGCATTTTAAAATCGAAAATGCAATTATCGTTTTGTTGGCAGTTTTGTTCAAATACCCCCCTCATAATCACCTCCCTCTCTCTCTAGTGTAATTGCAGCCCACATTTAACAGCTTGCGAACTCTCTTAATAACCTTTCGTTGCATGCGAATTTTAATTATACAACTAATAATTATTACCTGCCCCAAAAGTTGCATGCAGCTCGTGTCATTAAATTGCTGTTCAACACATGTAGACAGACGATTTATCAGTTAAATGGCAGTTGACTCAGTCAATCTAATCGTCGAAAGTAGATCTTTCATTTCAATAACTAAATGTCCGCAGACAATTTCTAATTAAGACCCAAAAAAAAAAAAAAAAATAACTGAAGTGACTCTTGAAATTTTATGTTTAATTATCTGTTAAGCTTAGGGTAAAGTTTAAATTATTGTGCTTCTATTTGCAGTTTAGCTTAGTCATAGCGATACTCATGTGTCCAAAATAAAATGTTGATTTATTGCAATTCATAAATTTCCTGTGTATCTATTTCAATAAAGAAAAAAAAAAAATAATTACGCTTATCTGCGTTTACATTATTTCAATTCAAAAGCAGCGCACATTCAATTTTAATGGCATTTCCCAATTAAAATGTTTCTCTACAATTAGACTGTACTTAAAAAGAAAATGTATTTAAGTATAAAATAAAAAGAAAATGTATATTAAGTATTTGCCGGGGCACATGGAAAACTCATTAAGAACTGTACAATAATAGAAAGTATATTTGAAAATTTTTTGCAAAATCAGCTGTTCCAAGATATAGTACACATATCGAACTCATAAATCTGAATAATACAAGTATTTCACGCAGCTGCTGTCGTCATTTCGCATATCGCGGGAAAGTCAAACGACAAACATAAATAAGTCAAAGACTTAGCGATGGTGCTAAAAAATGAATAATAGAATTTCTCATTTTCATTCTGCATTTTGCGGCAACTTTTTACGAGGCGTTTTATTAACCCATTAATGACTATATAAACATGGTATGAGAGTTATGCTGATGGGTCAATTATTTAATGGAACTACAAAATCATTTTCATTCAAAACGCTCGTAAAAAGTGACGTGAAAATTTAGAAAAAAACAATGAAATTGCTTTCACACATAAATTTGAGATGATATTTTGATGTTTGGCTGTCAGAAGGCTTTTAGCAGAGTTCAACAGCTAAACTAAATGAAAGCTATCAAAATATGTTTTTTATGTACATTGCAATACAAATCGAGTTAAATCGGCAGATTTTCTTTTTTTTTTTTTTGGCTAGACAAACATGTGTGTGTTGTATTTTTTTTTGTTTTTTTGGTTGGTTGGTTGCTAGCTGGTGCTTGGCCAACTCTTCATAAATTTTAATGCTTATTTTTAGCTGGTCAAGTCAAGTGCAAGGTGCTGTTGTTGTTGACGACGTCGCTGCCAAAGCGATTCAACGATAATTTCAACATTATTACGACTGCAGTCAAAGTACTCTGCTCTGCTTTGCTTTTCTCTGCTCTGTTTACGCTGCTTTTGTGCATATTATGCGCCTTTTTTTCACGGCCAAGAACAACGCCAGCATTTAACATTGTTGTGTCGCTCAACTTGACACGACATGTAATTTAATAAATACACACAAAACACAAAAAAACACATGGACAGCCATTAAACTTATGTTATGCTCTGCGTATACTTAATGTTTACATTTTATACTCTTTTTTTATTTTGCAGCCTGTGGCACATTGACACTGAGTGCAGCCAACGAATGGGGTTACCCAGATCTGGAAAACAATCAGGATGAACGTAAGTAGAGCCAATCAACAACGAAAAAAAACTAGAGCTATAACAACTCGTTAAAGTCTATTTGCTAAAATTAGTTAATCAACGCCGAAAGCAAATGCGATTGCGAATGCGAATAAGTGTAGCAGAGGAATAATACTGTTGATCGTGACTGGGTCAGTGCGACGATCATTGTCAAGTAGTGTGCTCTTATTCTCATTCCGAGTACGAGTTCGGACTCGTCCCATTTGCCATTCGGCCCGTTTATTTCAATTGCGCCAAATTGCGGTGTATGCAAATTAGACTCAAACGAATATCCAGCATTTTTGCTAGGCATTCCTTTACTTTCTTGTTCATATGTGTTCACTTTAGTTATACCCGCTAGCCCTATGTAAAGTATATAAATTCTTAATCAGCATCCACAGCTGAGACGTTATATCCATGTTCGTCTGACCGTCTGTCTGTCCGTCCGTGTGTATTAACACCTAGATCTCAGAGACTATAAGAGATCGAGCTATAATTTTTGACCATATTCATTTTGTTTGCATGCAGATCAAATTCGTTTCAAATTGTTGCTACGCCCAGTTCCGCCCACCGCAAATAACTCGCCTAATTTTCAAGCTAAAGATTAAAGTTTTTATGATTCCTGACAATTTGGTTGGCCAATTTGGTTGCGATCGGATAAAAATTGTAATAGCTATGTAAGATAACCTTTGCTATATGGTTTTAGCTGCTTGGCTGCAAATTTGGTATATTTTCCACTCTTTGGTATATTTTGAAAGTAGTCCTAAGTCAAAGGTTATATTTGGTATATCTTGAATGTAGAATATATAATACCAACATATGTCATATTTTTTAGTATTTTTGTAATACATTATGGTATATTTAAAAATGTATTAAAAATAACTAGCAGGTATCTCTCAGTCGAGCATACTCGACCGTAACTTTCTTACTTGCTTTTATGTGGTACTCTAAATTGTATTTTTCGTTATGTATTTTGTAGCATTTCCCAAGTGGGGCGGTCTCTGTGACAGTGGCAAGAAGCAGAGCCCCATCAATCTGCATGTGAATGGCGCCCTCAAGGGTGAATTCGATCCGCTGAAGTTTGAGAACTACGACGAGCGTCAAGGTTCACTCCAAATGGTCAACAATGGACACTCAAGTGCGTATACCAAAAAGCTTCTCCTTCTCCCCCAACACGCTCTTTCATCACAATTGATGCTCATTAAACTATTATCTCATTTGTGCAGTTCAAATCTCGGGCTTTGATCACGAACTGACGCTAAGTGGCGGCGCTCTCGGCAGCGACTATGTGGTGGAGCAAATCCACATGCATTGGTGGTCAGAGCACACGATCAACACCATTCGTTATCCCCTTGAAGTGCACATTGTGCATCGCAATACCATCTATCCGAACATTACGATGGCTGCCAATTTCAAGGATGGCATCACGGTGATCGGTGTGCTTTACCATGTCTCGAACATACGCAACGAGGCCATCGATAGCATTATCAAGAGTCTGGGCGAGATCAAGGCCTATGAGCGGCAAAATGTGCCCGTTAATGTGGCAGACAGTTTGGCTGTCGATGATCTGATACCAAGTGTTGCTAATTACTTTACCTATGCGGGTTCGTTGACCACGCCCACGTGTGCCGAGGCTGTCACCTGGATTGTGCTGACCCAAACGTTCCCCGTGACCTTGGACCAGGTGAATGAGTTCCAGGAGATCGAGTACGAACAGGGCAAGCAGCTGCATAACAATTACCGTGAGATTCAGAGCGAGAACAATCGTGCCGTTGTCCTTGTGGAGCAGCTGCAACGTGCCGGAGCAGCTCAACTCTCCGCCTTGGGATTGAGCCTCACTTTGTTGCTCTGCTTTGCAGTGCAGAAAATCAATTTGCTGTAGATCAACTCAAACTGACAGACAGCGAGAGAGAGCGGCCATAACAAGAAACCATATCAGCCATAGACAGACCAAAGACTGCACCTAAAACATTTTATGTGCGGATGATACAACGAATTTTCTAAGTGGAAAGGAAACAAAGAGAGAAAGAGAGAGCTAAAAATCCAGGACCAGACAATCTACAATATACTCATTATTTGAAATCAGGCTTTGAAGCGTCTTGATGAAATTCAAATAAAAATTCAACTAGTCAATTTTGTGTGACATTCAAAGCATGTGCCTTAAAAACACTCATAACTTTTATTATCCTACGTAAAACTAATTTAATAAAGAGAAATCATTTTTATAAGCAAATCAATTGTTTCCTATGAATTTCTTCCTTTTGTGGTCAAGCTTTAAAGTGCGCCGCTTTTTGTTTCAAGTTCAAGCGAATTGGACTCTACACACAGTTCAAAGCATTTATGACATTATAATATCTAAGAATAGCAGGTGACCAGCACTCAGCACAGAAATATTTTTTACGATATTTACAACCAGTTCACAACACAAACACATTGGTCACTTTTGATTCTTCGAATATTGCACGCGTTGGTCGCGTTTATGAGCATAATCAAGTCAAAAAATCACCTGCTTCACGGTTAGTGTGTGGCTAAATATATATGTTCATTGATAAGGACGTATTTGTTTGGTCAACGTCGAACTGACCAATTCAGATAATTCTCGTGCTGACTATTAATGGACGATTATTGAATGCCATTAATGCAGATAATTCAATTTCTAACTGCAGTGCTATTGGATTTCTTTACGGCTTTAAGATTGATTGTGTGTTGTGATTCCTTATCTGTATGAGATGTAATAAAATAAATTGTATCAAATGACCAGCGGTCATCTGAGGAAATTGGTTTGCTAAACGCAATACGTTTTAGTAGTTCACGTTTATCTAACTGATGAAATGAAGACTTCGTAATATCTTACACAATATTAAATTACGCGATTAATAGTGCAGCGCATTAGTTATGTTTATTATTTATTTGTTTAATGACTAAACTGAATTGTTTATAATAACTATATTATTATATTGCCAAATAACTAAATAAAAAATGTAGTTTATCCTTTGCTAATAAGAATGCTTTACTCCATACATGAGTTTTACAGCTCGCGCTTTCACAACTAGATGGCGCCACTTGCTAAAGCCAGCCTAAAAGTAGGCAACATAAATTGTCGTTGGTTATTAAGAGCACAGCCAAGGGGCTGCAGTCCAAAACTCATTTTGAAATATAACGCCGAGCAGCCCAAAGCAAGTTTATTTAAAACAAATATGTAATTAATTAATTAAAGTCAAATTTCTTGTTTTTCCCCTTTTGCAACTTGGATGGAACTTGTTATCAAAGGTAACTGCAGTTTCCAATGATTATAAATCAATCAAAGTAAATGAGTATCGTTTGCCTATGTGAATTTTAACGCGTCTGCATAACAAGGTATCTTTGAAATCAATTCAAATTCATTCATCAATTTTTACTATGGCGTAGGCTTAAGACAAACGCTGTCTTAACTGTATTTGGGGCTTAAATACATCGTTTTGAATGGGCTTTGAAGCATTTTGTGTAATTTGTCAATGAAAAGTGTACTATAATTAATCTGAAAACATTTTTAGGCCAATAATCAAAAGTGCATTTGTCATTCCAGCACCTAATTGAATGTCTTCCCTCCACCCAGTCTCTGTGCTGGCTTATAATGCTATGCATGGATATAATCCACATTTATGCTACCACAACAAAACAAAAGCCAATGTCAAAATCTGACAGTGTGAAACGATCGCCACACAATAAATTAATAAATTAAAAACTAAAAACTTGTTACGAAAATCACAAATTTATGTCTCCTCTGTAGCATTCACTTTTTTTGATGTTTACCAACAAGAAAAAAAAAAACAGTATCATATCAGTCCAAAAATGTTGGAGATTTATTTAGAAAATCCATTAAGATTTGCGAAATGTATTCAAGTAGCAGCGCAGTTAAGATTTAATTTATTTATATATTGCCAAAGAGGGATAAATTAAATTGTAAATTAAATGTCTCTTAGTTGATTTTACAAATTATATTTTTTTTTAGTTTTTTACATTTCGAACGGAAGTTGATCATAGATATATATATCTTTTGGATAAGATATTTGCATATTTAATATAAATGAACTGCTGCGGGCCGTTCCCTACTTTACGTTTTGGTCATGCTTTGCTGGAAATTGGCGTGAGAAAGTGTGAAACCAGTTTTTTGGATAGCTCCGGCAACGTAGAGAAGGAGACAGCAACGAAAAGAAATATGGGTTGAACTTACAACGCGAAGGTTGACGAGTTGATTTGTGTGCAAACTTGGGATAATGAGATGCACTCGGTGCCAAGTCCAAGGGGAATTGCATTTGAGAATTGCATAAGTTGAGCGATTTAATGCTTGGTTTGATACTTTGTTAAGCGCTTAGCGGTTAGCGTGGGATAACACTATCATAATTTGTTGCTTTCATAATTAGATTACAGATGGCAGATCGCAGATCGCAGATAAATGTGCGTTACATTCACTATGCATTTTAACAGCCAATCCAATTAAGTTGCAGCTGGCTTAAATTGGTAATGCGTGTTATGACAACTCATTTCCGTTGTCAAAGAAACACATTTCCCTCCCTAAAGAGTTGAAGAGTTGAGGCCAATGCGTAACCTGCGCAAAATGTCAACCCGACGAATGAAAATCAGAGCTTTCAAATTGACTAAGTGATTTACCTTCACTTTTTTGTATCGTAACTTACTAATGGCTGACTCTGGCAATAAAAAATAAATATAATATATGTGTGTGTATATGGACATTTGTATCAATTTGGCGACAATATTTACACGCTGCGTATACACAATATGCAGCTGGACCTTGACTTCCCTCTGTCTCTCTCTCTCTCTCGCTCTACATTTCCATTTGGATTTTATAGTTCAAGTTGCGCGAACAAAAGAGGCCGGGACGGAGAGACAAAAGTGCATAGAAAACGATTGTAATCGATTGTAACCTCGTCCATATCAATCGATCATTTGCATATCAATGCAAGATGGACTGCAAAATTTAGACAGCTCATCAAATGAACGGCTTGCGAAGTTTTTGTTTGCTTACGACTTTGTTGACACTTGCTTCCAAAATTATAATCATAATTAAAGTAATAATTCGATATGCAAACAACAGATGCTCAAATCGGAGATACGCTTGTTTTAACAAATTAATTATGCTTCTTGAATTGGCAACACAAATCAAAATCAAAACAAATGCGAAAATTAGCCAAAAAAAACTTAAAGTCGCTGTTGAAGATACACTAAGAAAATTCAAATGTAGAGCATTGAAGTCGATTTTAAATATTAATAAATTTGACGACTGAAATAATTTATAGTTTAATTTATCAAGTTTTTTTTTGTTGTTGCTGTGAAAGTTTTGAGACGAAATGAAGTCAAGTTAGTGTCAAAATTGCCAAGTTGAGTTGTTGGCCCCAAACAATAGACCAACTTGAGGCGTAACAAAAGCCCACTTCCAGTTGCCACCCCACGAAACTGTTTCATCTGCTTTTCAGCCATATATATATACTTTTTTATTATTATTTTGTTTGCCTCGCCATGCAAATCTATTGTTGACTGTTGCAACAATTTGTTTTTGGTTTGCTGCTCGACTGCTGTTTTGTTTTGTTTCCGATTGTAAACAAGTTGCGACCACGCATTCATCTGGTATCTGGTATAAAAAGCGAAGACATCGCTTGACCCAACATCATCACATCCACAGCCAGCGAGTGAGACACAAAGTCAAGTTTACAGCCAACTAAGTTCCAGCCTAGGCAACAGCATGAAGTTATTTGTGGTGCGTCTTTCGAATGGGATATTCCAAAGGATTATCAGTGAATTATATTTTCAATTTTTATATTTTTGTAGACAATTGTATTGGGCGCTTTGGCGCTGGCCCAAGCCGACATCAGTCTCACGCAGCCCGGATACAATTATCGCGTGCAACCGCAGCAGCAGCAGCAACAGCAGCAACCAACAGTTGTGGCACATTTGCTCAACCAGCAATTGCAGCAGCAACAACAGCAGCTGCAGCAGCAATCATCGCATCCCGTGTTGCCTCCATTGTCGGTGCCATTGCCTTATCTGCCACCTGTGGGACAGTTCCAGCCGCAATCGCATTCGCATGCCCAGCAGCAGCCACGCATTGTCACCTCCTCCTTCCCCATGCCCGCCAACTTCCCCGTCAACTTCCAGACGGCGCCGGTGCAGCAGCAGCGTCGTGCTCGTCCCCGCGTTCGCATTCCCAAGCGTCCCATTGTCACCAAGAACTTCTTCATTCACTCCGCCCCCGAGGAGTCCGAGGATGAGATTCAGGATGAGCTGCAGCAGCTGAACCAACAGCCACGCAATCACTACAATGTGCTCTTCGTCAAGACACCGGCTCAAACGAATCGCGCTGCTGCCTTGAATCTGGCCAAGACGCTGAAGCAGGAGAAGACTGTGGTCTATGTGCTGGCCAAGAAGACGACCGCCGCTGACTTGCAGGATGCCATTGCCGAGGCACCGCAACAGATCAATAAGCCCGAGGTGTTCTTCATCAAGTACCGCACCCCGGAGGAGGCTCTCAATGCTCAGCGCCAGATTCAGTCGCAATACGACACTCTGGGAGGAACTTCGACCATCACCGATGAGGGTTTGGCTCCCATCACCTCGGTTGTCGGTTCTCTCGATGCTCCCGAGGAGGAGGAGGAGGAACAGCAGCAGCAGAACATTGATGGTCCCCTGGATGTGCAGTCGCATGTTCAGCATGGTGCCGCAAGTCTGAGTGGTCCCATCAATGGTCAGGTCAACAATCAATATCTGCCCTCCAATCAGTTCTAGAATATTCTTCATTGCTCACCACATCAAATCTTAGTTAGTTCGCTGTCTCGAAATGTTTCATCTCTTGTTAAGTTTGTAAGTGAATTTATAGCTTTTAATGTACTGAAATTTCCTGCAATTGAATCCAGTCCTCATTAAAAGGTTCAATATTGTAAAACAAATTGCGTCTTGCTGAATTCTTTCTTACTTAGATTGCAGAATGCTTGCTTTAAAGTTTCAATAACTATTGTCTAGTAAGTATTATTTTCTAACTAAAACTTCTAGACAATTGTTTGATCTTCAGTTATAAAGTGTTTAACTACACTTTAAACTACTTCAACTCCTTCAATTCGTGCTACTTCCTTGTTCATTAGCTAACTTCGCTTGCTTATGCGTCGTATACTTGATATATTTCTTTATTAGCAGTTGCGTAATATTAGCGCCTCACTTTGGCTTATCTTGACATCTTTTACCTGCTTCAGATTGCAAAATCCCATCCACTTGCTTTACATTGAGGTGACAATCAATTGGCTTTTAATTCGAGCTCATAATCGACACCAGCGACAAGTGTTTAACAACGTTTGGAAATAAAGTCAACTTTGATTCATATTAAGCTTATCAAGTTGATTTGTTAGCACAAAACAATAGATTGTCTTGAGGCGTAACAATAGGCAACTTTCAGTTGCCGCCTCTTGAACTCTTTCAGCTTCGGTTTTTATGTCTTTATGTTGGTTTTGCCATGCAAATGATTTGTTGTCTGTTGCAGCAACTCGATGTTATTGTTAGGCGTTAGCTGCTGTAGCTGCGGTTTCGTTATTCGAAGATGCGACGACCTTGACTTGGTTGTGATATCAGCTGAAAGGAGTTGATACTATTCAAAGCAGTCCCTAAAACATAAAAGACAAAATGGAGGGAAAAAACCAAAATTGAATATTTATTATTATTATATTTAAATAGGAAATCTATATAATAATAATTCTTTGAAAATGCAAAAATAAAATATAAACTTAACGTTAAAAATGTATTGTAAAATGAATTCGTTATTTAAAAATTTAAAAATTAAAGTTGAAATTAATGTTGAACAATAGGAAATCTATTAAAACCTTTATTAAAACTCTGTAACTAAAATGTAATATCAATATTAGAAACAAGAAAACTTATTTAAACCTAAATTTGTTACTCAGAAATCCCAAAATGAAATCTCAAAATGAAATTTCAAATTAATTTATTCTTGAATGTTAATTTTATATTTTATTTTAGTGTTTTCAAAAAAATGTTTATTATAAAATAAGTGTTACATAATAAATCTTTTATTTAAAATGACAACATAAAATCTAAAATTAATGTTAAGAAATAATAAAAACGTGTTACAGAATATACCCTTAATTTAAAATGTTCAAAATTATCACTCCGAAATCAGAAACTTGTTTTTAACATAAAACCTTTATTCTAAATACCAAAATAAAAAACTTTTTTACTTGAGGGATAAATTAACTTGATCTATTTAAAAGTGAGTCAAGTTAGATTTTAATATTCAAAGTGAGATTCAATTGAGATTCAGTTGCAATGAGCTTTGCGCATATACTTGCTCTTCCCTTCCACTTCCGTTTCTCCTTCCGTTGCCGCTTCCTCCTGCTGACTGAGACTGAGATGCGTGCGAATAAAGTCGTGATAGTAGGCAATGCCAGCGTTGGCATCGGGCTTGCCACGCGCACAAGGCATGCCCCAGTTGACCAATGCCACAAGCTTGCCATTGTGCACCAATGGGCCACCGGAATCGCCGTGGCAAGCACCGCGTCCCTTGTCGTTGTAGGTGCACACATGTCCAATGTCAACATTGGTGCTGTTGCCATGCGCCTCGCGACACTTCTCGAAGGGCACGTACTCGACCTCGAGGCGTTGCAACTTGGCGGGCACCTCGCCACCCAGCGAGAGTGTGCCCCAACCGGTGAGCAGCAACATATCGCCTGCCGCAAGCGGTTCATGTTGCAACTCCACCAGCTGTGTGGCATTGTCAAAGACAATCGATTCGTTGAGATGCAACAAAGCAATATCATTGCGATACTTGCGTGGCTCGTAGTTGCAATGCTCCACGATTCGGTCCACATAATAATACTTGGTGTCATTCTGCTGCAGATCCTGTGTGCCAGTCAACACTCTCAAAGCATTCGCTGATTTGCCATGAATGCAGTGTGCAGCTGTGACTATCCAGCGCTCATCGATGATGGCACCGCCACACGAATGTTGTCCACTCTTCACACCTTGCAACGAAATCTGATAAGGCGCCATGCCAGCGGGCGCATCTTCACCGCCTACAATGCGTTCCTTGGTGAACTGCGGTGGATAAAGCAACTCATCGAAAGCCTCGCCAGTCACAGCTCCGATCAACAAAAGCAACAGCAACATAGTAGTTGAGGTAGCGATGTTAACTGCATTTAACTTGCCACATTTTGTTGCCTTTTATTGTCTAGTAGAGCGTCTACTTTATATGCCAGACACACATACAGACACATAGATAGCCCGCAGTAGGGGTTCCAAACACTTGTCTGGCGAGCACTTGAGCAGAAGGTCGACATTGATAAGCAAAACTCAAGTGCTCCAACTCAAGCTGTGCAACGAGTATCAGGAAAGAAATAGACTAAAGCACACGCAATCTACAAAATGATAACTTAACTTTGTTTGCCGGTCTAAAAGTTCTTGGTCACAACACTTGCAAATATTTCATAGGGGTTTAAAATGAATCAGTAGATATTAATAATAAATATAGGGAAATAGTCTACAGAGGTTTAAAATGAATCAGTAGATATCAATAATAAATACAGACCGAATATTCTATGGAGGTTTAAAATGAATCAGTAGATATTAATAACAAATACAGGAAAATAGTCTACAGAGGTTTTAAATGAATCAGTAGATATTAATAATTAATGCAGAAAGAATATTCTATATTAATAATGAATACAGTATTCATGGAAGAGTTGATTAATGAAATCACTTCCTATTTACGACTTTAAAGCATATCGAAAGACCAACCTGAAAGCTCTATAAAGAGGACTAGGCATGAAATAAATTGTAAGACTAAATATAGAATATCAGTTCTTGGAATTAGATAAAACTGCGTCTAATAAAATCAATTCAAAGAATTAGAGAGGATTTATTGAAATGTTGTAAATAAAGAAGTGTTGAGAACCATTTAAACTTACTTATTCTTATTCCTTCTTTAAAGAAATAACTTTCTCTGAAAACTTAAAGATAAAAAGCTTAAAGGGTTTTCTAAAAATAGCACTAAGTTTTACTCACCAATATTAATATCTCTAAATAGCCTATTCACTATTGTTTGTCTATAAGGGAATTCACCCGCCGAATTCTACTTTAAAAAGTGACTCATGTTACTAAAAAAATCTCAGATTAAAAAATACTTAATTTTACATTACTTAACAATATTTCTCAACAGTGTCTGAAGACAACAGACAACAATTTGTTGACACTTGAAACTATTGTTTGAATAAGAGTTGAATATTGATCCCTTGCCTCCTTGCAGAGTGAAAGAGCGAGAAAGAGCGTTAGATAATAATTTGATTGGTTGGCTTATCAGTTCAACCATTCGCTGACCAACAGGCCACATCGATTGTGCAGCTGACTCGACTAATTTTAGACAGAGACTCATGTGATTGGACAATTGGATTTTATGACTAAACTGGCCATCTTTTCGGCGAGGATGAAACCGCCTGGGGCCTTATTAAGTTGGCAAGTTCATAAATTAATTGAGGCCAATAAGTGAAGGTTGTAAATACGTTATATTTGGGATATATACTTTCGATAAATACGGTTGGACTATAGACTAGGTTAGTAAGATATCTTTATGGAGTAGATTGACTTTTGTGCTGATCCTATCTTTGATTGGGGATGGCCAAGAATTAGGATCATAATAATGAAAAGAGGCCGCCTTAGGTTTTTCTAAATAAGTAATAAATCTAACAATTAAGTCCTGCTGTTGCTTATAAAGATTTAATATTTTACGATATATAACTGGACTGTAGATAACCATTTGATATGAAGGCGATTAGCCGCTGCTTTGATCTTTATTTTTAGGATAATGATTAAGTGTTGTTTAAGAAGTTTAGCATTGGAATAAGCCAGCTTGGTGTTCTTTTAAATAACAAGTAAATAAAGTAATAAAGAGTGGCAATTGTTGATCATAAATATTTTATATATTTTACGATATATAATTTCGATATAAAGAGCTCAACGGTATATCTTTATGTAGCCGATTAACAGCTGCTTTGATGCATTCTTTGGCCAATTTCTTAGAGTGTTTCAGGAGCTTAATTCAGGAATAAAGAGCCAAGATCGTCTCTTTTAAATAACAAGTTAATAAATTAATAAAAACCAGTAATTGTAGTTCATAAATATTTTATATTTTGCGATATATAAATTTGATAAATATGGTTGAGCTATACACTAAGTTTTTTGTTCGGTGGGGCTTTTGTTCTTTGGTATATAATTAAGGGGTATTTTATAGGGTCTATTGACCTCCCTGTGTTTTTGTCTCTGTGAGTTGAGAGAATTTACGAGCAGGCAACTCCCTCGGGTGTCATCATCTCGTTGATCCAGGGCTGATAGTATTGCACGGAGGCAAATACATCTGGGTAGCCAAGAGCACAGGCCTCGCCCCAATTGACGACGCCAACCAAGGTGTTGTTGGCATCGACCAGTGGACCACCAGAATCGCCGTGGCACGAACCCTCGCCCTCCTTGGTCAGGGTGCAGAGATGTCCTTCGCCCAGCCATTTTGAATTCTTCACCTTTGACTCGCAGTCCGAATGCGCCAAGAAGGCGAGCTCAATCTTCTGCAGCTGGGTGACATAACGACCCCAAGTCTTGATGCTGCCCCAGCCGGTGAGTGTGACCTTGTCGCCTGCTTTCAGTGAATCCTTGGTGGCCATCTTGATGGGCTGAGTGCGCTCATTGAAGACAATTGGGGTGGAGACGTGCAAGAGTGCAATATCATTGTGATAGGCGGGCTTATCGTGCTCGCAATGCTTCTTCACAATATCCACCGAATGCTCCGCACCTGGTTTGGTGTAATCATTGGTGCCGCAGACGACTTTCAGATACTGCTTGGGCCAGTCGGTGCAATGGGCAGCTGTGAGTATCCAGTTTGCATCGATGATGCTGCCGCCACAAACGTGCTCCCCGAAAGTGTTCATGATGGACACCTGATAGGGGGCAAAAGCTTGTGGAGCATCTGAGCCGCCGACAATACGCGATTCGGGACGCACTACATCGATATCCAACTGATGGCTGGCACGTTTGCCTAATCCAAGTTCGCGTGCCTCGCAGGCCAAAAGTGCGGCAAGTAGAATAAGGAACTTCATTTTTGTTTGAATAAATTTTGCTTGTGTTTAGTACGCGTTGTTTCGACTTTCGATTTCGAATTGTCCATATCATGGAGGTGGTATTCCTTTTATAGTCGCTAGCTACCTGTTGTTTGACTCGGCTTATCTTCGGCGTTTGCTTTCTTCGAACGCTTTTTTTTTGATAAGCCATGATACGCAATTCTGGGGAAGTTCCGATAGTGACATTACCATAGCCAATACGCTGATAATGCTAGAAATTCTCGCAAAATGGAATAAGTACCGAAAGCAAAGTCACTCAGTCGCGCCTGCAAGTGACAACACATCACTTCAATTGAATTTATAGCAAGAGATTACTCATACGTCGCGTTGTCGCGGACTTTGCGCTGTTAACGATCTGTAGACGGCACGAGAACGGAACTTTCCAAAAAGTGCTGGGCAATAGATTACAGAGGCTATTAAATTAATAATTGGTATACATTTTGCAGAATTATTATACCTGTAACACTTACGCTGCCAAAGGGTATAAACACGTTTGGGCAGCAGACAATTGTTGGGGTAGAACAATTTAATATAGTAATATATAACAGTTAATAAAATATAGTTATATTCAATATCAGCACTAACAATGATATGGCGATTTGCTCTTCTGTCTGTCTGGGTCTATATGAGCAAGAAATTTAAAGTTTGTTTACCACACTTACTTTGTATAGATAAGGATTGTTATAGACATATTTCCATAAAACACATTGGAGCGTAATTTTTTAGATATTACGGCGCAATATTTATATATTTTCAATATAATATTTTCAATTGTCACTAAGCTTTAAAGCTCAACAAGGTAATTACCTTACCACCAACTACTTTGGCTAAGCGTTTTATAATATATCGTCTTTGCAATTTCTTTCTTTTGTAATTCCTGCGTACCATATATTATTATATTTTCAATTGTATATTGGGTATTCTACAGTCTATTACATTCTCCTATAGCTTTCATATTTGGTCTAAACAGATAAGCGACAATTTTGGTAATTAGGAGCAGACATTTCGTCAAGTCTTGTTTTGAGTGGCTGCAAAGTTCACAAATTGTCTGTGGACAATCTCCAGACGTTTAAACTTCAAAAGATTCCAATCAACAAAATTAACTTACGACAGCCATTGGTTGTAGACTGATTCAAATCGTAATAGTAACACACCTGGGAATTCGCGATGATATTGCACTTCTCTATTACCCTAGAGATAGCCTTGACTAGGAACCAACGGACCGAAAGTTGACCTATTAAAATCTTGAATCTAAGTATTTAGAAAATAGAATTGATTGAGAATCTTATAAATATAAATTATATATACATGTTTATTACATTTCTCCTCTGAATTAAATAAATTCATTATGTATTATCTGACTTCAAAGATTTTTATAAAAATCGTATACAATTTCTATTTAATTTAAGGCTCAAAAATAATAGATAATATATTTAATAAGTTTTGCATTATATCTTTCTAAATAATTCATATAATATTCCCTCAATTTATTATTTTCAGAAATATATTATCACTTTTATTTATATCTGTTATGTACTTACGTATACTTAATAAGGTGCTGCATCCAAAGCTGGTATTCTGTTCAATGATGAGAGAATTGAATTTACTTGAGAAGCGGTCCCAAAAAGCAAAAAGGACAAAAAGAAATCCTCCAAATAGGAGAGACATGTTGAAGGAAGCTCTGACCAAAGTGGACTGATTTGAAGACAAGCAGCTAAAGAGTTGCATGACTGGTGTTTGGATATTATTGACCAATCATTTAACTAGACGTAATATCCAATGTGCAATAAAACAGTCAACACATGCTTCATGGAATCGAACAAATCGCATAGCATTTATTGCAGAGCAATGAGTGAAATCAAGTATCGATAATGATAAAAATAAAATACATAAAAATAATCTAAGCAATTGTTGTAGAAGGCAAAGACATATGGATAACCATATCTGAAATTGCCCACAAGTTTGTCCTGACTTTCGATGGCTTACCTAAACTTACTACTTGGTGATGGCACAGCCATTGATCGTGGACTGAATCCAATCGTAGTAATAGCTGATACGCGCAAATACATCTGGGAATCCGCGACCACACGGCACGCCCCAATTGCCAATGCCCACAAGACGTCCTTTGCTATCGACCAACGGACCTCCATGATCACCATGACAGGCGCCAGCGCCAACGCTGCCCACAGCACACAAATGTCCAACATCCAGATCTTTGGTGTAGCCGTAGGTGGAATTGCATTGCGAGTTCGGCACATAGGTCACTTCCAATTGCTTTAGATCATAAACATATTCTCCATGCTCCTGTTCGTATCCCCATCCGGTCATCACAAGCTTCTCGCCCTCAACGAGATCATCGACACCGGCCAAAGTAATTTTCTGAGTGACTTCGTCGTAGGCTATAGAACTCTTTAACCTGATCAACGCAATATCGTTGTGATACAGTGGCTGATCAAACTTGCAGTGGATAATGATCTCGTCGGTGTAGTATTCCCATGCTATACCAGCCCATTCGTTGGTGCTCATCACAGTCTTCACGTTGGTCTTGTGCTGACCAGCTAAGCAGCTGGCTGCCGAGACAACATGCTTATCGTCTATGATTACGCCGCCACACATGTGGTTGCTGTGAAGGATCAGGATTTCAAGTTATATATAAAGTAGCTTCAATTTTTGATTGTAGCTAAAATGAGTTTCTAATTTATTATGTTTATATTTAAAGTAGTTGAGAATTCTTTTTTATTATTTAAACTGCAGTGAAGATCGGAGGATACAAATTTCATAGCCTTCAGATTGAGCTCATTCAATTTATTTTCTCTTTTCTAAATTTCTATATACATATAAAGTAACTTCAATTTTTGTTTGTACCTAAAATGTGTTTTTAATTTATTATGTTCATATTTAAAGTAGTTGAGAATTCTTTTTTATTACTTAAATTGCAGTGAAGATCGGAGGATACAAATTTCATAGCCTTCAGATAGAGCTCATTCCATTTATTTTCTCTTTTCTAAATTTCTATATACATATAATGTAAATTCAATTTTTGTTTGTACCTAAAATGTGTTTTTAATTTATTATGTTCATATTTAAAGTAGTTAAGAATTCTTTCTTATTACTTAAATTGCAGTGAAGATCGGAGGATACAAATTTCATAGCCTTCAGATAGAGCTCATTCAATTTATTTTCTCTTTTCAAAATTTACCTATTATTAACTTTATTTTGAATGAAATTTATTTCCCAAGCAATTATTAAATACCGAATTTATAATCGTTCAATCGTAATGAAATATGGATAGCTTTCAGTTAACATTGATTTTAGTTTCTATTTCACTTGACGTAATGTAATGCAAATATTCCGATTTACGAAATATTCAATATATGTACATATACTTTTATTAGTATTATGGTCATTTATATTATGGATTCCTTGAATTAAATGAATTTATAGTTTCTTTGTAATCCGTTTTCTTATCTATTCACTTTAAAATTTGAGTATGCCGTTTGCTATTTCACAATTTGGTTTAATGTTGTCATTATTTTAAAAATATATCCTATTCATTTAAACTATTATTCTCAAGAGATCACTTTTAAAGCTCAGCTTCCTTTCATTTACTCCTAGCTGCCACTTACCCTAACGCATTCTGAATGGACACTTGGTAAGGAGCTGCACCCAACGCAGCTGTTTCTCCGCCAATGATGCGGGAATTGACATTCATCTGGGACTTGGCCACAGGCTGATAATCACGACGTCCAGCGGCGTGTGACGAGGACACGAGCAACAGGCAAAGGAACGCACCGATTTGGTAAGACATGTTTAAAGAAGCTCCGACAAAAGTGGACTGACTTGAAGGTGTTCGAATGTCAAGCAGCAAAACTGTGTTGGAATGACTGGTCTTTGGATATTAATGACCAGCCATATAATGAGAACTAATATCAATCAGAATAAAACCATATGTAATCGTAAAAATCGCATAGCATTTATTGCAGCACGACACGCTGAAAATCATGTATTGATAAGTGAAGTGAAGTGTATTGGCAATCTAAGCAATGCCACAACCGTTGATGATGGTGCGTATCCAATCGCTGTAGAAGGCCACGCGGGCATAAACATCCGGATAGCCAAGACCACAAGGTACACCCCAATTGCCAATGCCCACAAGTTCGCCCTGCTCATTGATCAACGGTCCGCCGGTGTCGCCATGACAGCTGCCCTTGCCCTTCTCCATTTGCACACAAACGTGCCCCAGATCCACATCCTCGGTGTCGCCCAGTTCGCTGCGACACTTCGCCACATCAATGTAGGTGCCCTCGGACTTTAGCAAGTACCTCGAGCGAGTGCCTTCGGCAGATGGGGTACCCCAGCCGGCAAAGGACAGCTTCTCGCCCTCCTGCAACTCATCGATCTCGTTCAGAGGTATGATAGCAGTCTCGTCATTCAGTTCAATGTTCTCATTCACATGCAGCAGCGCAATATCGTTGTGATACAGCGGCTTATCAAAGTTGCAATGCGTATGGATTTCATCCACAAGGTAGTACGGGGAAGAGAAGTTGTAAGTGTCCACGGTGCCGGTGACAGCGATCACATTGCGGGCACGCAAACCGGAAACGCAACTGGCCGCTGTCAGAATCCATGTTTCGTTGATCACGACGCCGCCGCAAAAGTCCATGCCATATTGATTCTGTATGGAGACCATCCAGGGCCATTCCCCAATGTTAACAGTGCTGCCGCCAGCCACACGTCCTTGGGGTGATGACGCATCAAGTCGGGAAGCATAGCGAGCGCTTTGAGCTGCCCTTTGAGCTGGCTGCTGTTGGCCACGCAGACGCAGTGCCTCAGAAGAGGCGACAAAGAGCAAGAGGCAAAGGCTGAAGCTGAACAGTAATGATCTCATTGTTGTACAGTGCAAAGTGAAACTAAAATACATCGGAAATTCAACTAGGCATTATACATCGGACAGCGCTTATCGAGCTTCACATTTATGGGTTATGGGTTAGTACCGGGGAACGATAAGTACATTGGGACATTCATGGCGGGCATTCGAATCGTATTTGCTGGAAAGCCAGTCGAAACACTGCAAATATATAGACGGCTGAGATTTTGCGGTCTCGATCTAATCGCTCGCCATTTTATGATGCCTCCAATTGAAGCAAGTTTTGCCGTGTTTTTGGGTTTTTATCCTTGGCCATCGTAAAGATAGCACAAACGCCGTCGATAGCCGTTGGTCGACAATCGTTGTGTGGTGGTTAAAGCTTCCAGCTGCGATAAATGGTAGTTATAAAAGCTTCGACTTGGGTCATTCCAATCTTCATTGCTGGTCATTTAATTGCAGTTGGACTCGTAAACTTCAAGGAACACATTCATCATCATCATGCTGTCTGCCTCGAGCTGGATGCGTTTTTTCACCTGTCTGCTGCTTCAGCTGCTGATTTTGGGCTGTTCCATTGACGTCACCGTGGGCAAGCGCATGCCTCATAAATTCGCCACATACGGCAATCGTATTGTTGGCGGTCAGGACGCAGAGGAGGGGGCAGCACCTTATCAGGTCTCGATACAAACGGCTTGGAGAACAAATATCTGTGGCGGGGTTATACTCGACGATCGCTGGATACTCACCGCTGGACACTGTGCCCTCGACTTTAATCTCGCTGATCTGCGAATTATTGTGGGCACCAATGAGCGACTCCTGCCCGGTCAAATACTCTTTCCCGATGAGGCTATAGTGCACTCCTGCTACGACAAGCCAGCCATATATGCCAATGATATTGGACTGTTTCATCTGAACGATTCGATTGTGTTCAATGAACGCACTCAGCCTGTTCAGCTAAGCAGAGAGTATCCGCCAGCCGGTGCTACGGTGACTTTAACTGGCTGGGGTGCTCCAGAACTCAATTGGCCGGCAATGGAGAAACTGCAAACTATCAATTTGACTGTCATCGATCATGCCGAGTGCAAGGCTCTTTGGGATGGCACCGATAGCGTGGACATTGGACACATTTGCACTTTTACCAAGGCGGGTGAGGGTGCTTGCAGTGGCGACTCTGGCGGACCGCTGATGTGGGAAAACAAGCTGGTGGGCGTGGTCAACTGGGGTGCCCCTTGCGCCGTTGGCAAACCCGATATGCATGCCAATACCATATACTATACGGAGTGGATACGTCGCACCATTGCAGGCTGTAAGCAGCGGGTCAATTGATTTGCCATTTATTGACCGATGAGTGGACACTTTTCTGCTAGTGGTCAAGCCAGCAAGTCATCTTATTTGTTTACATGTTTGTTGGGTTTTCTGGCGATTTTATTGGCTTGTTATTATAGGAAAATTTGTGGCTATCAAGTTTATATTATTAATAAGTTAATAAAAATGGCGAAATGGACTATAAAAACAAAGTCCGATTAATTTGGGGAACTAAGCAAGATAAAACATTGGGTATTTTAAGATTTTTATCTACAGATTTTTGTGCAGATTTAAGAAACATTTTAAGGATGCAATCTGTGAGCAAAAAATTTTAAGTAATGCAAATGAATTTAAAAGGCAATCTTTGAACGTTTTAGCAAAGACAGAAACCAAAATGTTGTTGTAAAGAGTGCTAAAAAAAATGGCGGCCCAGAAGTATGCAGCATTTTTTTTGCAAGTGATGCGCCTTGGCTGCAAATCTTCATTGGATGACAAGATATTAATTTAATCAGTTTAAAATATTATTTTTAAAGAGTATTCAAGTAACGTTATGTTCTCTCCTAAATACCACTCGTAGCGATTTTATTTTCTGTTAAATCATCGCAAGCATATCGTCGTCCATAGTCCCATAGCGATATTAATTACCCTGCCACAAACTCCTAATCAGAACGTGCCTCTATCGATTTATGGACTAGATACCATTAACTGGACAATATCGATTCCGATTTATGATAAAACAACGATCATATACATATATGTCATTCTATGATTTTTTTGCGAGTATAAAAGCCAAATCACGACCTGGCGAAATGTTTAATACGCGTTTTGAGATTCATTCGTTAGCACTATGTGGAATCGCTTGGCCAGTGCAGCGATCCTGTTGCTGCTCCTCAGCTGGAGCAGCGAACTCAGTGGCAAACGCATGCCTGAGATGACTGCTGAGCAGCTCGAGCTGCTAATGGAAAAGACCAAGGACGAAAGATTCGATTCTCGGGTTGTGAATGGCTTTGATGCGTTCGAGGGAATGGCTCCCTATCAAGTCTCCCTTCAGGGCATGTATGGTGATCACATGTGCGGAGGAGCCATCATCGGTGACAAATGGATAGCGACAGCAGCGCATTGTGTCTACGGCTACAATCCACCATATCTACGTGTGATCACCGGAACTATACTGTGGCAGAAACCGAATGCCACATACTTTGTGGATGAGTATTGGGTGCACTGCAACTACAACTTTCCCAATTATCACAATGACATTGCGTTGATTCGTCTGAATGATTCGATCGTGTGGAATGAGCTAACGCAACCCATCGCTTTGCCATCTGGTCTACCGGTCAATGGCTCCCAGCTGTTGCTTACTGGTTGGGGATCAACGTACTTTGGCAGCGATACTCCGGATGTTTTGCAGCAGGCCTCTCTGACCTATGTGGACCACGCGACTTGCCAGAATCTTACGAATAATGATCCCTTTAATGGTTATTGTCACGTCTGCACGCTAACTGACGGTGGACAAGGCGCTTGTCATGGTGACTCTGGTGGTCCCATTGTAGCTGATAATGTGTTGCATGGCCTGGTCAACTGGGGACATCCATGTGCAATTGGCTATCCAGACAGTTATGCCTCAACGTACTTTTATCGTGACTGGATTCAACGCGTCATGGCAGAGTCCAGCTGCAAGAGCTGCCATTGCTATGCTAGCAACTATCCCTGGTGATAAGTAAGACTCGATACAAGATTTAGTTTCAATTGCTAACCAAGTAAATTAATAAATAAATATTTTAAACTAAATACTAAGCTGGGTTGCAAAATGCCCATATAAATAAATAAACCAACAATTTAGCTGGGACGTGAACCTCCCATAAATGGTTCGAGTAGTCGTTGTATACTAAGCTATTTAATTTACAACTCTTCTGCATAGTTGTTGTTGTTTGGAACTTATCTAACTGATTACGATATCGTGTTCAGGGTGGGCTCAAGGTTGAAACATTAAAAATCAGCTGGACATTTACGTTATTGCATAACTTTCAAAGAAACTGTAAGATTGTAATTCCATTTGTAAGCAAAAGTATTTTTTCATTGAAAAACTGTAGGAATACTGTTACTTGGAGCAGGTTTTAAATGCGGAGTAAAAAAAGTAGTTTCGTAGTTTATTCAATTCTTTATTAGTTGCTTCAGTAAACTTTACGTGCTGCACTTGGAGTTGCCGCTTAGCACATTCCTAATCCAGTCCAGATAGTAGTAAACATTGGCCTGCACATCCGGGAAACCTTGACCACAAGGTCTGCCCCAGTTGACCAAGCCCACGAGCTCGCCATTGCTCACCAACGGACCACCCGAATCTCCATGGCAGGCGCCCTCACCCTGCTTGGAGAAGGTGCAAAGATGTCCGACGCCCATGTTGTTGGTCTGATTGAAAATGTTATAGCACTCGGATAGTTTGACAAAGCCCAAGTCAAGTTTCTGCAGATCCTCTTGAGTCTCGCCATAGGCTACCGAAGCGCCCCAGCCTGTGAGCACAATATCATCGCCCTCACGCGTAGGACGCGTGGGCAGAGCAATGGGTTGTGTCAATGCATTGAACGTAATGTTCTGGGTAACTTTAATGAGCGCAATATCATTGTGCATATAGGGCTGATCGTACAGACAATGTAGATGCACCTCCTCGGTGTAATAAACGGCTCCGGGTTCCATATAACGATTAGTCCCCGTTACAACGACAATAAATTCCGGTGGAAATGTTTCCACACAATGTCCGGCGGTGGCAATCCAACGTTCATTAATGATGGCACCACCGCAGTTGTGATAACCGACGATCGGCTGCAACGAAACCTGATAGGGAGCAGAGCCAACCTCAGCCGTCTGACCGCCCATAATGCGACCATCGATTCGAGGAATATCCGCAGCATGCATTTGCTGGTAGCGCTTGGCTAGCGAACCGGGATGCAGCAGCAGGAATAGGAATAGACCCAGGTGGAGAAACTTCATCTTGCGACTTTGACGGACAGGCACAAACTGTTGGCTGATGTGCCGGGAGTTTTATCAAAAGGTTCATTCATGGCTGGTGACTTTATCTTTATGATTCCGCTTGGACAGTTTATGGTTGCACTGCGGCTGCGATAGCCAGAATGTACTCAAAAGTCTTGTCAGGTTATCGATAATTGCGATATAAAATCAGTTTATGATGTGCATAACAATTATCACAAGTCCAGATTGCCCCGATTCCCTTTTAGATATACGCACAGACTATGTCCAACAAGTGGAGAACTATTTGCTGTCAGTCGGCACTTGGATATCCAATATGACACACCGAACACACCTCCAACTGTTGCTGATACCTTCGCTGATCCTGTTACTTTCACTTCTGGCGCAACCCGTTAATTCGATTGTCGGAGGTCAGAATGCCGTCGAGGGTGAAGCACCCTATCAAATCTCACTACAGACACTCCTGTGGGCACTTCTCAGATTGTTTTTACCGGCTGGGGCACACAATCGGTATCCGGTACAACGCCCACCATAATGCAACGTGTGCATCAGAATCGAATTTCTGGGGTGGATTGTGCAACGCGATTCTCCGAGTACGATGATGTGGAACTGGGACCGTGTCATCTCTGCGCTCTAAGGGAGACAAATGTTGGTGCCTGCCATGGAGATACGGGCGGACCTCTGGTACACGATGGTCAACTAATTGGCATACTCAACTTTGTGGTACCCTGTGCCAGAGGTGTTCCAGATGTTTTCATGGATGTGCGCTATTACACGGACTGGATGCGACAGGTGATGAGCGGCAATAGTCGTTGTGGACAAGTGTATCAGCAGATTATAAATTAGTTACTGATTAGAAATATTTTAAGTTTGAACTTGCATTTATTTTGATTTTCGAAAAAAAATATATCTATTCACGATAATTATTTAAGATTCAAATGTTATTTTCATTAACTTCACTGTTCGTTTACTCAGATAATCATTAAATATTATGTTATTCAGTCATCAATTTTAAAAATTTTATTTAATACCGTAAGAACAACTTCATTTTGATTTTCGCTCGTTTTGATTGATTAGTAATTAATATTTATTTTTTTTTATATTATAATTTTTGTTATTTTTCCCAAGAAATCATTCAATATTATATTCCTTACTTTCATTACTTCCATTTATGTTTATGTATTACCAAAGCTCATAACAATTTCTCTTTATAGATAATTGGCATTAACTGTAAATCCCCATTTCACTTTTAAAAAATGTGTTAATATTTCATATCTTTTTATAAACTGCACTGACGATTTTAGCTATATTGACTCAAGAACAAGTTATTAATCACTTCATTGCATTGCACTTGCGAATTTGTCACCTATTCCTTTCGGGGTCTACCAAGAACTGAATAGATCGTCAAGTGATTTTCACAGTTGACTATTACAAATATTGACAAACAATACTTAATAGTCTTGGATGAATCAATATTAAAAAAAAAATCGATGACATTGTTACCTATTTGGTGAATTTTAATGCGAATTCTCACAGGAAATTTCACCGATATGATATCTTATCTGCTTATGTGATAATTTAGACAACGCGAATTCAAAGTATAAACACCTATTAAAATAACTGACTAAGTCAATTTACAATCAACGCGATTCTATTTGCATTGGGCTCGTACAATGACAAATTCGTGTTTTACCCCAAGCTTTATGCGAGTGATAAGAAAGCCGATGGTGAAAATGTATAAACAAATAATACCCTGCAGTTGTGAAATTGTTGATAAAAACACTTTCAAGACTGCTTTCACCATCTGCTTCATAATAATACAGAAGTAGATAGAGCTGATAAGTGCAGACATAGCTCTGAAACAATCTTTCATAACTTGATTGAATCATCTTAATATGAGTACAGGGTATGGAAGAATTGCAATGTATCTGTTCAAGCAATGAGATAAGGCGACAAATACATGTTACTCAGTCAAAGTCAGTCGGGGATTGTTAACGAGCGAGACATTATCTTGAATAAGTAGTCCGACCCCCAAACTTGAGTAGCCACAACGCTTTCAAACGCCAAACGGAAAGGAACTCTGATAAAAACCAAAGTGAAATTTACTCATAAATAGACTGTGCATTGCAACCAAATATATATATTTAATTCGATATGGACGCTGAACGTATTCGCATTTCGGGCGATGCCCCATGGAAGAAGATCCAGCAAAACACCTTCACACGTTGGGCCAACGAACATCTGAAGACGGTCGACAGTTCCATCGAGAACTTGGAAACGGATTTCTCCGATGGCCTTCGTTTGATTCTTCTCGTCGAAGTGTTGTCCCATCAGCGTATCCCCCGTTACAATAAGAATCCGACATTCCGCACCCAGAAGTTGGAGAATGTATCGATTGCACTCGAATTCCTTGAGGCAGAGGGCATTAAAATTGTCAATATTGGTGAGTTGTCAATACTTCTTTTCGGACGTGACTCAATTTCTATTTGTGGTTATCAGGTGGTAAATTAACTGCAAACAGAGAGTGAGAGATAGCAAAATACTTTTAAATGTGCCATTATTATGCAATAATACTAAATTCTATATATATTTGTTTGATTTTTATGTAGACTCATCTCACATTGTCGACTGCCATCTGAAGCTAATCTTGGGCTTAGTATGGACACTTATTCTGCACTACTCGATATCAATGCCCAGCTGGGATGGTGAAGAGACGCAGCAAGAATCAGGCCTGACACCTAAGCAGCGGTAATATATAGTAAAGTTTTTTATGTACTCTCTCTTCATATTTCATGCTTTCCCTTCGTAGCCTATTGAACTGGATTCAACTTAAGCTACCCGACATGCCCATCAAGAACTTCACCCATGACTGGACCACAGGCAAGCCTGTGGGCGCTTTGGTTGATGCCTGTGCACCTGGTCTCTGTCCCGATTGGGAGCTCTGGGACCCTGAGGATTCGGTGCGCAATGCCTCTGAGGCCATGACCTTGGCAGATGATTGGCTCGATGTGCGTCAGCTGATCAGACCAGAGGAACTGGTTGATCCTAATGTGGATGAGCAGTCTGTCATGACATACTTGTCGCAATATCCCAACGCCAAGCTCAAGGAAGGTGCGCCATTGCGTGAAAAGACTGATCCCAACAGGTAAGACAAAGTAAAATTGCAATTAGCCATGACCTTTGAAGTGCGCCCTCAAAAGTATGCAATATTTATTTATTGTTTCGCTTTGTATTTGCTTTACACAAAAAAACGTTGCATACTTTTAGGAC
This sequence comes from Drosophila niveifrons, assembly GCA_035046325.1. Classification (NCBI taxonomy): domain Eukaryota; kingdom Metazoa; phylum Arthropoda; class Insecta; order Diptera; family Drosophilidae; genus Drosophila; species Drosophila niveifrons. Next base: position 20,118,901 of record JAWNOC010000046.1, read on the forward strand.
CTTACAATAATCAACCATTACTATATGCAATCTAATCTCCTTCACAGTGTTATTAGTCTACCAACTGTTGTTAGTCCTCCTTCATTGGAAGGATTGCGCGCTTTTGGTCCTGGCCTGGAACCCACTGGCACCATCATTGGCACCACTGTCAAATTCACAGTGGAAACTGTTGCCGTCGGCAATGGTGAGTTTACTTTTCAACGCTTTATTTATACAATTATTAATTCGCATTCTTTAGGCGATGTGGAAGTGGATGTTGAGGCACCAAGCGGAGAGATTGAGCGAGCTTATGCTTACTTTAATAATGACATGAATCTCACCTACACGATTTCATATATGCCAAAAGAGGTTGGTACACACAAGGTGGTCGTCAGATTTTCAGGCTATGAAATACCCAATTCGCCGTATTACGTTGAGGTCGAACATCCGGTTGAAGATGCCATTGTGGTAAGTACTTTTGCTTAATTTAAGTTAAGAATTTTATAATTTGTAATCAATTTTACCACAGGATAACTATGATGAATACTTGGACTTGCCCATCACAAACAATAGCACTCATATTGATACCTTGGTCGAAGGCATGAGTTTCACATTCTTGGGTTACGTTAACAAAAAGTGTGAGAGGTAAGTTAAATACATAATTGCCAAAATGCCAAACCATTAATAACTTTCGCTTCAACAGCTTCTCTATAAACTTTTGCTTGGATGACGATGCTCAGAATACTGCCTTGCATGTGAATCCCCGTTTCCATCGTAAATACATTGTGCGCAATACCAAAACTAATGGAGTCTGGGGTCCTGAGGAAGTCGCCTCTCCCATACGCTTCCCCCTGGAGCGTGGTCATCGGTTCAAGATCCAAGTGCTCGTCACAAGGGAGAACTACTTGATATCGATAAATAATCAAGCATTCGCCCAGTATAACCATCGTTTAGCCTATGAGTCAGTTCGTTTCTTGCGTATCGATGGCGATGTGGAAATCAAACAGATTTATCGCACTTTTCTAAATGGTTTTCCAAACCAATTTCCCAATTTCGGCGTAAGAAGACATCACCATCCCGTTTCAGTATCAATCAATTTAAATACATCATTTTAATTACACACACATTTAGCCATCGGTTGGTGATTTTACTGAACTGCCCCTCAACGAGAATGTGTGTGCGGCAATTGACGAGCTCAACGAAGGATACAATTTCATCTTCTGCGGCCGAATTCTCGACGATGCAAACAAGTAAGCGACAGCAATTACAATTAATTGAATCAAATTTTAATTGTTTTTATTAATTTTAATTGCAGGTTCTCCATTAACTTTATGTACGACGACGAGGAACACGATATTGCTCTGCATATTTCAACCCGACTTCAGGAAAGATCCGTTGTGCGCAATACAAAAATCGAAGGTGTTTGGGGCCATGAGGATGACACCTCGGAGCTGCCCTTCCTTTTCAGACCAGGCGCTCCATTCACCATTCAAGTGCTTGTGACGGCCGCCTATTATCTGATATCGCTTAATGGTCTGCACTTTGCGCAGTACAAGCATCGTTTGACCTTTGCCTCGGTGCGTTTCCTTAAGGTCAAGGGAGATGTGGAGAATGTGCAGATTTACAGCAGCGCCGTCTACGGTTATCCAGTGCCAATTTTGCCAGCACGGAAAACGAGGGATATCCCTGTAGCTATTGCCCCAACAATGGCCAGATTAACCCTTGCAGAAGATGCTGAAGACACGTCAGATGCGGAAGCTGGGGAAGTTGAGGAAGTAGCAGAAGTTGAGGAAGTCGTAGAAGTTGCGGCGCCGGCACCAAAGAAAGAAGATCATAAGGGATGGTTCAGAATTTAACTAGCCTGTTAATTAGTATTCTTCATTTGCATTTTCATGATATTAATTATTGTTTCTAAATAAACCATAAAAGTGATAAAAGTAGTGTTCGTCTGCGTCAGTTGACAAAATGTCTGATTTATGTCAGTGTCATGTGGGGATGTCTCTCATTTTTGCTTGACCACACGTGTCGAAGGCGAGAGACAAGTGTTAGTCACTGTTCGAAATGCTGTGTGCCGAGCATACTCGTGTGCTGTCAAGAATATTTCATAGACATCGCTCAAAAATAAGAAAGAAACAACCAACAACGAAAAAAAAAAGATCGCCATGGAAATTCTGAAATATTTTTCGAAGAATTTTCTTAGTTTGCTCTCTTTCCCAAGTGAGTGTCTGTCTGGGTGTGTGTGTGTGCGTGTGTGTGTGAGCCATATTTGTGGCATTTTCGAAAAAGACTTTCAGTTGCTGCATTGACTTCGAAGTGTGCGGTGTTTTTTTGCGAGCGTTCAAGGGATACGCGCCGTATACGCAATATACCATTTGAGTGCCAAAACAAAAAACCCGTCTATATCTACATATATGTAGACGCGTGCGTCAATGCGTCATTGTGTGTGTGAACGCCACATAATTACTTAATTAGTGCATAACCAGATACCAACAAAAAAAAATGTCAAAGTATGTGAAATGATTTGGCCTTTTGCAGGCAATTGCGCGACAAAATCTCAATCCCCCCGAAATCTCAAACAGATATATACTATATATATAGTCGAGACTGTCGATGAATAATACGCCACGAGTGTGTGTGTGTGTGTGTGTGTGTATCTACATACAATTTTGTGTGCAAATGAAAATCTCTCAGCTCTGAATTTAAAAAGAAAATATTTCGTTAAATAAATATATAATAAAAAGAGATGTTTTTATCTTGACGTGTCTCAAAAGTGCAGCCCCTGGAGTTCCCAAGAAAGTCGAAAGGCCTCGTCCAGATGTTGAATCTTATTTTAGAAACAGTTGCAGGCGTCGACACACCTGAGCGACGACGAATTGAAATTTATCTACTATACTTAACAGTTTAATGTGCTCACACACACACCTAAAGAAAACAGGAATAACAAAGCAACAACGAAGAAGTGAAACTAAGCAATATTCAAATACAAGTCTTCGTCTTTTGTCGAGTGCTCGATTTATTGTTATAGTGAACTCATAAAAGTTGAGATATTGCAAACATTTAGATCTTTCGCAATTGTGTGGGCTTTATTTTTGGATTTGTAGCATGTACGCGTATTTTCCAACTGAAAAGCGAAGCACAAAAAAAATCAAGACAACTACAACACAACACGAAAAGCCAAAGAAAAAAGAAATAGAAAGGGATAGCACACTGACAGACAGCGAGTGAGTGTGTGAGTGAGAGTGAGAGGGAAGGGGGCACTTGGAGGCAAAATGTTTGCACGTGAACATTGTGACGACGGCAAACGCGGCGTATGCGTAACATAAAATGCTCTAAACAGCTGCTGAAAAGTCGACAAGAAAAATGATAACTAATATAAATGAAATTTGTTGAAACGAAAATTTTATGTATTTATTTTTATTTATTTGACAGTACAAAAATATTGAATCACTGTGAGACATGAAAATTGAATTATAGTTGGGCTATAATCTCACTTTGATATAACGATTATCACAACGGGGCGAAATATGCAAGCGTTTGCAAAGCGATATAAAATCAAAGAATTTATGTACCGAATGCTCTGCTCTCTGCTCGGTTGGTCTGGCCAAAAGACTTAGTCATCCATTAAGTCAAAACATGCCGCAGAACATGCATAATTTATTTCATAATTTTATGAAGGCTGCCTATCGTTTTGGCTTTGCTTTCCTATATATTTATTTTCATTCCATCTTTCTTTTTTTTTTTGCTTTTTTTGTTGATGTCAATCCATTCTTTAGATCTTATGTTTGCGCCTGCCTGATGAGTCACAAGTGTGGGCAGCAATTTTGTTTTTTTTTTTTTTTGGTTAGGGGTCAATGCAAATGCAAATGAAAATGCATTTGGCAATTGGCAACAAATGAAGCACACTTAACGCTTTCGATTGTTCGCGTTAAACGCCGAAATAATACATGAGTGTGTGTGTGTGTGTTCTATAAATAAAAGAACAACAAAATCAGCTGCGCGCAAATATCACAGAGTTATCATTATGGATGAGGAAGGGGGGAGGAAAAATCGCCAAATTGCCGCTTGCCAAATGCTGTTGAACAAATTCAAGAGTGCGGTCAGCAGCGACGTCGACAGCGACAACGACTGCGACTGCGACTGCAACGTCAGCGCGCAAGCAACACCAAAACACAACACAAAACATAAAGCAAAATAAATATTGAAAGAATTATGTATTGATAAGCAGCACAGTTAGGCGCAAAAAAATAGAAGCAATTGAAATTGCAGCGTTTTATTTGTTTCTGTCTTGACTTTTCAATTAAACTTTATGAGAAAGGAACTTAATTGCTACTTTATTTAAAGCAAATGTTTATTCCTTAGCTTTAAAAATTAACTATCTGTCTGTATCTTAATCATATCAATATTTGTCCTTCTTTTTATATTAAATTTCTGTTTTAATTTTTAAATTATTATATGGTTTGACTTAGAATAATAGCTTACATCAATTATGTTTATGTAAGCTGCTCTATTAATACCAAGAAATCAGAATTAAAATATCTCACACTATTGAATGTGTACTCATATTTATTTTTCTCTTTGACAATTTCAATCAAATTCTCTTTAGTATATTAGTTTAATAGTAAAAATTGAAACACTTGTACACTTTAATAATTTAAATTAGGATTTAATGTAAAGGTTCTCACTCTATTGAATGCGAACTCATTTAATTTTCTCTTTTGTAATTTATTTAAAATTTCTCTTCAGTAATTTGAATAAATCCATTTCAATTTATTCACTTAAATATAGCTGATATATATATAAATATATATATATATATATATATATATATATATATATATAAATACATAGCGTATCACACTGTTGAATGTAATCTCATATAACATATATTCTTAGACAATTTAACTGAATTCAATAATACATTTCAATTTAATCATTTAAACTTAAAGGGTCTCACGCAGTTGAATGTGGTTTTATAAACAAGTTCGCTGATTTGCTACTAAATTAATTGGTTTGAAAACATAAATAACCACATAAATCTATTCATCAACTCAAGCCTAATAATAGAGTTCTACGTGTGCTAACAAAGTTGAACATAAATTTTGCAGTCTGCTTCAACTTCAGTTTCGTTAATATAAATGACTCATTGTTGCTATTTGCTTGAGCTCTGCTGTACAATACAGAAAAATAATAATAAAGAAATTGAGCAAAAACGCAAAACAAAAAAAAAAAAATGCTGCGGGCATTTGGCTGGCATAAAAACATTGAGCAAGGAGGCGAACACAAGTCAGTCGAACTGAGAAATTGCCGCGATCACAACATTATTACAACGGAACGAAGCAAAACGCAAAGCGACGCGACGGTTAACGGTGACAACGACAACGACATCGACAACGACAACGAGAGGTCCCGAAGCCCAAAGTCAAGTCCCCAAGCGGACATAAGGCGTGAACAAATCAAACGGAACAGAACAGAACACAACAGAACAGAGTTGAACAGAAACGCAATCGAGAAAGAGAGTCGAAAACGCAGTTCGCGAAAAGTATTTTTGAAAATACTCAAAAGAAAATAAAATTTTGAATTGTTTACGAAAAAGTCTTATGTGTGTTGTGTGTTTGTGTTTATAAGAAAACGTGCTTGGGCCCAGACAACAGCGTTGTGCAATTAATTGGGTGATTAGTGATCAGTATTATATAGCATAGAAGCTATAGCCAAATAAAATCAAAAGTATTACTCAAATAAATATCAGAGAATAAAACGCTATCAAAATGGCAGCACGCAAAGTGAGTTGGCTAACTAGAATGAAGAAGTGAAGAAGTTTATAGACCCGATCATACTCATCATACTCATTTCCATTGCATTACACATTACGCATACGTATCTTTTTTGATCAAATGGAGGACATGTGGTTTGCATTACCTTTTCATAAATGCACAAAAACAACTCGTACTTATTTGTCAATTTATTTTTAGCGCGTTTCCTTGGCTATTTTATTTGTCTCTATGTGTGTGTGTGTGTATGTAATTTTAGTTACAAATATATAAATTAAAATTAATTAAAATGGAAGTGCAAAATTTATTTAGCATTTCATTACGTGCGCTGAATCATGCGCCAAGTGCAAGGAAAACAAGCAGTCACCCAAGTGGCGCCTCACGTTTTGACTTATTTTGGCCTGACGATTCAGTTTGCATTATTTCCATATCGGGCATTCTCGGCCTAGTTGAGGTCAGTTGTCTGAGCAGCGGCTTTAAATGGTCACACACACACTCCCTTGTGGAATGCATCGAAGGATTTCACGATGCTGATTAGAAACTCTCGATGCGTAGCTAGCGCCATTGATCACATCAAAAATGAAAAAATGATCAACGAGTTGGCAACGTTTTTTTGACTAATTTGGCTAAAATTAACAATTGCTAACCATATTGAGAAGGTCGTATTCTCGCTGGCAGCAGACGCAGCAGCAGCAGCAGCAGCGTCATTTGTTTCGCTCATTCAAATGTCATTGTGCATTTGTGTCTGCTGCTCTCGCTTTGCAATTTGTTGGCCAGACATCGAAAGAGATAGAGAGAGAGAGAGGGCGAGACAGCAGCCAGGGGTGGGGGTATTAAAAAGACGATTGCCAAAAGCAATCCGCAAATATGCCAAATATTTGACTAAATTTATTTGTTTTCATTTGGGTGTGCTGAAGTTAAGTGCATGAATCATTTCGCTTGATTCCGTTCTGCATATGGAAAGAATATTCTACACTCTGAGACTGTCACTCGCTTGTCATATGAGAGCTGAAGTCATCGATCGCTTAAGTGATTAATGCATTCGATAATGCTTGTAAAATATTTACAAGCACTAATACTTTATAATCTTATCAATTTGGTTCAACTATGTCCAATATTTAACTGCATTTTTCCGGAATCTCTGATTAACCACAATTTATCAATTTAGTTCAACTATGTCCAATATTTAACTGTATTTTCCCGGTAATTCTGAATAACTACAATTATCTATACATATTTGTGAAAATACCATTTAGTAAAAGAATCCCATTTTTAGATGCTCATTTCTTGGATTATTATTATAAGCTGGTATTTATCTTTCGAATTTTTTATGAACCACTTACTCACTATATAAATAGTGATTAATTTAAAATAATCTTGCAACGAAAACCATAAAATTTCGCAGAAATGTATAGATATGAATTTCCATATTCAAAGAAAGTTGTGAAGTCAGCTTCATGCATTACTAAAGTAAATTGGAGTTGCATACTTTGCGGCGTAAGCATAAATAAGAAATTACTCTAATTGGAAAATTTCATAAATGTTAATTTGTTACGGTACTTATTTAAATAAGAAGGCGTTAATTTATTTTTATAAGCAAATTAAACTAAGTTAATATATACCAAAAACAAACGGCAATACTCGTATAATTCCACATTAATTCAAACCTGTACTACAACTCTTTATGAGTTAACGTTTTGCTTAGAGTGTAAAAGCGCAGCAGAGTGAGTTGTGCAGAGAGCAAGTGAGAGAGAGAGCGGCAGGCAGAGCGCCAAGAATTTGTGAGCGCAATGGCAGAGAGCAATTTTATGAGAGAGGGAGACCGGTAAATAAAAGAAAGCAACAAAACAACAATAACAAACCGGTCATTAAAATATGTGCACACATAAGTATGTGCATGTGTACGTAAATATGTATGTGCATACATATATCAGGGATGTTGTCAGAAGTGTGTTACGTAGGGGGTCTCTGTGAATAACTTAACTTAAATGCTACGATATGCATATTAAGTTGACGTCTTTTCATAATTCTTTTGTTCTTAAACAATTGCGTAAGAAAGCAGGTTGCTTAATGTACATTTTTAAAACAAAATATACGTGTTTTTATCAGCATATAATATAAAGCCCATACAATTGCGAAATTTGTACTCGAACGTTTACTTTTCGTGCAGAGTGTAAAAAGCGTTCAGTTGAGAGCAAGCAAAGCAAATCAAGAAGAGAGCGCCAAAGCAAAGGAATTTGTAAGCGCGCCAACTGAGAGCAAGAGAGCGAGAGAGCAAACGGACCACGAGAGAGAGCGATAAACAAAAACAAGCAACAAAAAGCGTGATCAGTGGCAGAAGCAACAACAACAACAACAACTACTTTTCGAAGCGAAGAAGCAGAGACAGAAACCGGCCATCAAAATGTACAGCGATCAGCAGCAGTTGGTGTTAGTTAACGGTGGTACGCTCAACAGTAACGACGCTGTCGGCGACGAGCGTCATTTAAATCCAACGACGAGACACAATAATAGCAACAGCAACAACAATACCAACAATCGCATCCATAATAACAATAGAAGTGCGCTCGTCCCTCCAGTTGGTGAATTAGTGCAAAACGCGAATTATACAAACGGCAAAAGTCAAACGACACAGGCGACATTATTTCTCAATCACAACAACAACAACAGCGGCAACCGAAAGAACCCGCCAAATTTGCCAACGTCGACGACACCACAGAACGTTGCAGCCAAAGCCGCCACCGCGTGTGTTTATACAAATTGTAATAGTAACAACAATTGTAGCAATTTAAGTTTTTACGCGCAACAACCAACAAGTAATTGCAACACCAACAACTACTACAACAACAACAGTAGCAGTGACAACCCAGTCTATCAACAAGTGCAGGTGTGTGTTCTTTCTCCTTCTCAAAGGCGACAGCGTTGCCAGACTATTTTCGCCAAACAGAAACTTTTGCTTTTGTGGGCGCGCTACAATTTTGTAATTCTTGTTGTCGCTCGCGGACATTTCGCAATTAATGAAAATGTTAATGAACTTCACACGCTGCGCATCGAGCGCGGCGAAATATTTTTTGTTTGTCTCTCTTTCGCCGCGTCGCCGCTGACGTCGTCGCTCCATTTCTTTTTTCTAGCCCTTTTTTTCGCCAGACAGGCGACGACTGGCTACCTACTCTATTTTGGTTGATGTAGCCGGCAGCGCACAAACACACTCACGCACGAACGCACATACATGTGTACAGTGGATCACAGCTTATTTCAATCAACAACCAAAAAGTGTTATTTTGAGAAATCTAAGAGAAATACTAAATAAATTTAAATGGAGAATTTTTGTCTCAAGTTAATGTTTAATATGACTTCATTAACTTTTTTGTTATTTAAATTCAATTAAACAAACAAAGAAGTTACCAAAATACATTTAGTCAAAGCTTTGAACAGTAAATTGATTTACATTTTTTAAGCTTCAACATAATTCTAAAAATCTGCATTTAAATTATTTTAGTATCTCCAGTCTAATGCTTTAGAATTCGGTTCGAAAAAGCTGTGTTCCACTGTATCATGTTTGCCTCTGTTTTTTATTTGCCTCCCATTCAACTTCTTTTCGTGCGTTCTTTAACCTTTAAGCCACAAAGGCTTTTAAGCGATATTTTCCCATGCAGAGGGAATCCTAAAAACTCATGCATATTAACATGCTCATAATATTATTTAACAGTTGGAATGGTTAGAGTATGCCAGCTTCGCCACCAAGCCATTAGCTTGGTATCTAGAAGAAGAGGCTAACGATCATGTTCGTGCGTGCATGTGTGTGGAAAGTTGAATGAATGTCCACTTCACCCAGATGGAGTGTGTGAGTGTGTGGGGCTTTAAACTGGAACAAGTTGGCGGCGACGCAGCTAACTCAGCCACACCTTGTGTGTGTGTGTGTGTCTGCTATTAGATCGTATCGAATACAATCGTCCATGCTCAACGACAGTCTCAATTTCTCCTCCACCGCACTCTGCGGAGCTTTAAGTGGTTTTTGCAGTTACACTCCCACCCACACACATTAAACAATTCCCACATATCACTTCATGCATACACATGTCCATATTCCATATCCTGCCCAAACTTGTTTTACAACAAAACAATAAAAAAGAGATTTGCTAACCCACAAAAACCACCCACCCAAAAAAAACAAGCAGCAGTCGGAGCAATACGAGGAGAATTTCGACGAAGATATGGAGGCCGAACGTGATCTTGCCGAGGATGCGCAATGGAAGAAAATCCAACAGAACACCTTCACACGTTGGGCCAACGAGCATCTGAAGACCATCGATCGTTCCATTAACAATCTGGAAACGGATCTCTCCGATGGCCTGCGGCTGATTTGTCTCATCGAGGTGCTGTCCCAGAAGCGTTTGCCCAAATACAATAAACGTCCAACATTCCGTAGCCAGAAACTGGAGAACGTATCGGTTGCACTCAAATTCCTCGAGGATGAGGGCATCAAAATTGTTAATATTGGTGAGTTGTACACATATTTTTGATTTATCTTCTCTTCCTGTTCTGGGAATTTGGGATTTGTTTTTTTTTTTTTCAAATTATGAAATGGGTTGGGTTTTAGGTTTTAGCGCGACTTTAAAGTCACGTCTGGCTGTGGCCATGAGTCAACTTAGCAAACTCTGAAAATAAGCAACTCTGTTGTGTTCATGCAAATTGCATAATATGCGATTAAATTATTATCAAATGCCAATATAACCATAGGTGGGTAACCGTTGATATAGCGGAAAAGAGAATAGCATTCATTGGTGGTTAGCAACAACAACAACAACAACAGCAGCAGCAAAAAAAAGGTCTCGCTTAACTGACGACTCCTCCATTGCATTCCAAACAAATCGTTAAATATATGTATATATCTGTTTTTTTGTGTTATTTTCTTGTTTTTTCAATGCCTCGTTTCCAGACTACAAAACAAAATGATGTCATACGCATTGAGTTCGTAGCGCCAGCTTCAATGCGATTTTTACTTTCATTTCATTTGTGCTGCATAATTTAAGATCTCTGTATGACAAATTTGCAGTGCCAGGTGTATGTACTCGTATATGATGTCAGTTAACTCGGTATCACGATCGTAATGTTTTCAGTTTTATAGTGTTGTATTTGATTTTGTTTCACACACAACAATTTGATGGCCTGTTTCCCACCTAAAGAACTCCAACGAAGCGTGGACATAACATAGACTGAAGGTTCTTTTCATCGCCACCATGGAGGGGCTTCATTTTGATAGCTATCGTTTACATAGACTCTCCTCTAACTGAGTATCTAAAGACCTCAACAGCGACGAGTCACAAGCTCGCTCTAACGGCATCAAAACAATATGTTTAATAGCGTGCTAATTTGCATTGATTAATAACAAAAGAGAAAAAAGAGAAAAAACTATGAGCATGTGATACGATAGTGTAGTGTAGGTTGAATGACTCACAAGAATAAGCGTACTCAGTACTCGGTGTCGAATCTGAGCTCAACGTTCACTCGGTCAGCTCAAAATGTAATAAATATATTTACAGACTTTGTGTTTGTGTCTTCTAATTACTACTCAGCTTTTTTTTATGTACTACTAGTGACGCAATTGATAAGCCCAGTCTAACTGTCAATCTCGACAGAGTCGCTTGAGTTTGTCTGTAATTTCATTACGAGAAGCCAACAGATAAGGCTGAAGATCGTTCAGTAGGTGACACCCACACAATACACACACACTAATACATACATTTATTAATGTGTGTGTACATAAAAACCAGTTTGTCAATAATTGACAGCTACGTAAACAATGTTAACATTTATGGGTCCCAACCGTTTCGATACTCTCTCGAAGGGTCTTTATATGTTTTCATATTTCTCGATCAGTTTAATTTTAGAACTACTTTTCGTCATAGAAATTCCTTCTGTGATATTTTTTTTTACCGTTTTTTTGCAAATCGTTCTTTACCTTGGGCTTCTTTCTAATTATAGAGAGAGCTCATTTAAGTTATGTCATAAAAAGTATTCAAGCGTATTTAAAAGTCAACTCGCATTTTTTTTTGTCGCCTTTAGGGCTGCTTTATCAACGAAAGCGTGTGGAAAAAAATGAGTTTAAATTCCGAAATTGTAGCGCCTGGAAGAAGGAAAACAAAAAAGAGTCGGAATGTGGGCAATAAAACAAAATACAAGAGTATCGCAGTGCAGAGTACTCGTAAATAATTTATGGTCTTTTGTCAATTCGTGTTGCTAATCAGCAAATGAAACTTTCGCTTTTGTTTTAACGATATCGAATCGCCCGGCGATAAGCTGTCGCAAAAAAATAAAAAATTGGCATTAACATTGCGAAAAAAAAAAATTCAATTTTTGGCTATTGAAATTTGGTCTATGAATCAAGTTAGCAACAATTATAAAAGAAGTTTATACATTTTCTATTTGACTCATCGAAGGGGTTAGTCAATTTCTTAGTATGCATTTTAGTGAATCATTTAATGAATGAATTCACATCCCGTCTTCAGATTTACAACTTTGTCTGCTCGATTATTTATTTGTTTTGTCATCCAAAAAAGAAATCGATCCAAATTTGTTGAATTCTGCCATTAAGCCAATTGAAATTTTCATATGTAGTATTTATTTTGTTAATTAATTTAACGAGCTGCACCTCTTCCTGTGGCAAAGAGAAAGAAATGCGCCATAGAAATTACATTTTTTTGGGTCTGGGAATTGTGTGTGATCTGCAAGTGAAACTGGATTCCAAATTTCTCACTTGATTTTCTTGATTTTGTTTGAGCGCTTTTGTGCTGTCAATTGAATTAGCGAGAAGTCTACCCCAAAAACAAACCCGTGCCCACTTGTTGATCCATTCTCATATCTACAAATGTTTGTGTTAAAATCTACAACAACAGGAACAAAACAAAAAATAAACTCGAAAAATACAGTATAAAAATGATAAAGCAGTCGCGCGCAATAAAATGCAAAAAATAACTTAACAAAAAAACAGAAAAAAAAAACAAATACTAAGCAAAGAGAAACAAACCTAATACATGAAGATATATCATACATATTTGTACATATGCATGTGTGTGAAGTACGAGTCGAGTATATACTATATAGAGAGAAGTCGCTCAGTTTGCCTCAATGACATCATCTGCGGCTTTTTTGTCGAGTTTGCGTGAAGTTTTCGGTTTGTGTGTTGGTGGGGGCTTTAATAAATGTTTGTGGATTGTTTTCAATTCTTCACTTCACACACAGATTTCTTGCAAACAGTTTTTCTACAATTCTTCGAAATTTTGATCATCATCACAAACATCATCATGCAGTTATCTAACTCAATTTGTCACAGCCAATTGATCACTATTGATGACGCCATATATATGATCAAGGGCTCAGCTGAGTCAGAATTCTATAATTTAACTATGAGTGCGATTCATAAATTGAAACATAATTGAGGCTTCATGTTCCATTTGACCTAGTTTTTTGTATTTCGATTGCTTCTTAATAGTTTCCTCAAATATTAAACAACTTTTCATAAAGATTTATTACGCTAGTCAAGCAGTTGCTGCTTATAAAGATGTTGCTCGAATCTTCTTCTCTTATCTCTTCTTGTCATTGTCATTAATATTTATTCTGTTTAATAAATTTGTTTTGTTTTTTTTTTAAGCTTTATAAGCTCTTTTGCTGTTATTTATTCTTAGAACTCGCTAACGATAGCAACTAGTTTGTATTGTATTTGACTTTTTGCGAGTGAGTTTTTTTTTTGTTTTTATCATGAAATGCATCAAAAAGAGAGATTATGTTTATTGTTAGCTTTTCCACATTATTTATAGATTTTAATTGGGGAAATTGATCCATAAACAGCAATCTGTGATTCCCGAAAGTTTCTTTATAATAAGACTATTAAAATTAAATTTCTGCAATCTGCTGTTTATTTATCTCCGAATTTTTTAAGCATTTTCTTAGAATATGAATTTCAAGTATTTAATTTTACTTTTAATAATTTAAAATAGCTTGTTTCTGATTATCTAGGAAGTCTCTTTCTGCATTCAGAAATAATCTTTATTTAAATGAAATTTTGCTGAAATTTCTTAAACACTTTAAGAAAAAAAACGAGTTTATTCTTAACAGTTTTGCTTTAAGCACAGCTCTTAAAGGGAAGCGTATCCAGTTCTAGTTTAACTGCAAGTCTGTGAACTGCTTTCGTGTTATCTGCTTAAATTAGTTGAATTATGTACATAACTGTTGTATTTTGAAAGTAGAATAATTATCAGGCAACGCCAAATATTAAATATTTATACATTCTATGTATATATGTGCAAACTCGTTTCCCTTGGGAATTTCTGGTTGCTTCTTCTGCATGAGATAAGCTATGTTCTGGCTTCCGTTCATATTTTTTATTCTCCATTTTTTCGGTTGGGGGTAAACATGTATTTGCTTAAGCCAAACTCACGTAGATGAATCATCTGTGCAGCAGCGCCCACATTATCAAAAGGTTTCCTCTGAATTCCACCTGACACGTTGAGCTTAAAGTGTGTTAAAATGATGATGACGATGATGATGATGAGGTTGATGTATTATGCAGTCAGCACGTATTAATCATTGCATATTTGATTAAACTGTGTGGAAGTTGTTAACATGACGCCATCAATTGGCTCGCACTCGTCACGGCTGTTGCAAGTGACATTGGATCACTGAAAATAGAAATGATGCGAGCGACTTTAAATGGATTTGCCTTCTCCCTCTCTCTCTCGCTTTTTCTAGACATTCCTATTATCAGCGTCATTGTTGTGTATTTGAGATAAGATTAAGCTTGTAATCTGTACATCGAATCTATAGCAATTTAGTCATCTATTCAAATTAGCAACTTTGTCCGTCAGAAGCTATTAGAGAGGCCGTCTGGGGCGTGAAAAGACTGCAAAGACCCGGTTCAATTAACCCCGAAACAAGTGCGCGTCGACAATGAAAAATTACACACTAAATTGTGGAGAAAGAGCTACAATTTGTGGGGCCACAAGGCGTATACTTGATGTGGCCACAAGAACCCACGCCAAAGTGTCCAAAATGGTGCTGAGCAGCTTATAGTTTGTGATGATTGTTGTTTTTTTTTTTTGTTTTTTGTTCGCCGCAGCAACAGGCTCAACTTTCTAAGCAATGACAGTTCCGTGACATTCTTGACACCGTTTGCCCTGCCCTGACTCTGACTTTGCCTCTAACTCTTAACTCTAACTCTTAACTCTGATTCCGATTCCAATTGCGACTGACTCTGAGTCTAATTTAATTAGCGACGCGCTGCCAGACGCTGCAGTTAAGCCGATCTACGTCCGCCTGATTAGGCCAGGTCGTGTGGAAAACTGGTTTTCCCAGGCACACACACATTTTCTCTCTCTGGAAAAATGTCGGGGAAAAATCAGAGACTCAGCTAAGCGCTCTTCCACTGTGTCTGCAACTGAGTCTGTCTCGTTGTCTTTGGTATGCGCGTGCCGCTCAAGAACGTGTCTGACGACTGTGACCCAGCCCCACTTGGGGCTCTCTTGGCATTGGCCTCGGTTGCTGCCTCAGCCGCAGCTTCAAAGTCACACAGACTCCGTCTACGACTTCAACATCAAGTTCGATGTGAAGTGTTGGCAATTTAGTTGCTGCTGGCGCTGCTGTTCTTCGTTGTTGTTTATCTGCTGTAAATTAAGTAGTTTTCTTCTTTAGTTGCGCTCAACATCATAATTCTTGCATGTGGCAGCTAAATTGTGCCACGTCATGCTAATGATTTGCTTGCAAGCCTTTTGGTCAAGTGAGGCCAATAGATAGCATCTCAAAGATACATTCCACACACACCGATTTACATAATGTTGCAAGCATCTGCAACATGTTGCGACTCTCGCGTCTGTCTCACGCTGTTGCCTCGGCAGCAGCAAAAAACAAAAAAGCGATTAGCTAAAATATGTTCACACTTGTTAATGCACAGCGAGAAAAAACAATCAATTCGTTTTGCTTGCAATAATCTTTGTTGAACATATTTTTTAAATGGAAAGTATAAAATATTATGGCTTTAGTATTTTTAATTGCATTGATTTGAATTTAAGTATTTGTAAATACTGAATTTTTAAGTGCAATAATTTAACTTGATTTACAATGCAATATTTGTCTTCATTTTCGTTTATTAATCCTTTTTATACCTGTATTTTTGAAGTGCAATAAATTCGCCATATTTTTTTTCTCTGTGTTAAAAGTATTTTATTTGACGTGTCTTCCTCCGACAGAGGTGGAGTGTGTAGATACTTATCGCAGTTATGGCAGCTCGATTGGCATTAATTTGCATATTTCTACATAGCCAAGCAGACATTCTTGTATGTGTGTGTATGTTTGTTGGTTGAAAGACAACAATTCAGTTGACAAGCAATTCCAGTTAGAAGACACTCGCCACAGATCGCCTGCCTAATTAGCCAAATCATCTCGCTCTCTCTATCTCTCTTGCAACTCGCGATCTCAGCATGCGCTGTTGCCGTTTTAATTGCCCGCTTTCTTCTCAGCCTCTCTCTTGGTCTATGAATATGCTAGTATATTGCATATATATGTGTCAACAAAGTTGGCTTAAAGCAGTAGTAAATGTGCCGGGTAATACATTTGTCATGGCAGCATTTCAAACGTTAAGCGTAAAACATTTTAAGTGGCCATTGAGATGTGCGTTTAAATGGCCACAGGCTGCCAATTTGACGGCATTTGGCAGGCCAACCCGACCAAGCTTGGCCAACTTGGCCAGCTTAACTTGACCAACATGCTAACAGCCGGTTTCAACTCCCATTCTCTCTCTCTTTTACTGCTGCTCTTTGCTTTCTTTGTCTCTCAACAAGTGGCTCGAAAAGTAAACAATGCCAAATTGCAAATTTAACAAATGTCGTCTTGGCTGCGTGGCTTCGAAGGGGGGCGTAAACATGCTTAGCGGGGGGCGTAAGTGTTGCCATAAAAAGATGTGTCTCCCCCCTTGCAGAATGGTTTGTTTGTATAGTGTGTGCCATGAGAGCTGAGAGCTGAGCTGTATCAGCAAATGGTTTAACGGCCCGTTGAGCAGCCAAAGCAGCGGCAACGAGCGTTCTAGTAGAAAGCACCCTAACACACACAAGTGATGGACTAGAAAATACTCTGTAGCTTGGGATACTTAAAGATAGATATTTATGTCGATGTGGATATAATCATAGGTACTCAAATATAGCTATTTGCCTTTATTATATCTATATCATTATATTCATTTTAATAATAGAGATATAGAGTGAATGTAAACTGTATTAACTTACCTTTACTATAATTTTGTCTATATCATTATTTCTATTTAAACTATATATGTAGTTAGAAAGTGCAAATACTACATATACATATACTGCATATACTGTATATAGAAATATACTAGACGGTAATAGAATAGACTCTATTATACTAGAGTTAAGTATACTAAAATATAATATTATAGAGTTTGGTATACTGATTTATTTTATTCTGATTTTATTCAAATTATATATAACATTTTATTTGATATCTTTAAATATTTCACAAAGTGTGACCAAATGAGATCTTCGACCTTTTCTACGTAATTATAATTTATTCTTTTTTACAAAGAATTTTTTCAAGAAGTATTAGAAATACATATTTAAAATAAGATAAGTATAAAAATTTGTTAATTTGATGTTGTTAGATCCTAATCTACTTATTTAAATATGGCTTGACTTTTTACATATTATTTTAGTAATTGATTAGAATGCTCTTCTGCATATCTTGCATATCTTCAACTATGCACATACTGCTGCACATCACTGTAGTTGAGTTAGAATTTGGCTCGTAAGCAAATGCTGCATTTGGTTACAACTGTTGACCAGGGCAACTGCAAGAGTTTCGCTCAACTTTCACTCCGATAACATGCATTTCACATCACAACAACAATGATGACACTTGTTGTCTTTCTTGGTAGCTGGTTTAGGCCTTAATGCCATGGCCAGTCATGCCGGCAACGTTAGTTCCAGATCGTTAGACAGCACCTTATACAGCTGGCAAACGTTGTGCTCAGGTGTTGGGTAATCTGTAAGTTTCGCTGCTTCACTAATTGATAACCGATCGATGTGGAGCGCACAAGAAGAAAAAAGAACCTTTCACTTTGTTAACCGCCATGATATGCTTATCAAATGTCTATTGACGCCCAGTTTTTTTGTGGTTCAATAAACTCACAACAGAAATGAAAGAAGAGCAGCAGCAGCTGAGGAATGGCAATTCAATTTAGTGTGATTACCATAACAAAAGACAAATCTGTTTTGCTATTTCTGCTTTGGCCCGAGACGAGGTCGCGTCTTGTGAAACCGGCCAGACAACTTGGTCGCGTGCAGCCCTGAACTTGACCAGGCCAAAATGCCGTCTGCCGACTGCTGACTGCCGACTGCGTCTTGTTGTTGTTGGAGCAAAGTTGTTGTAACAGTTAGCAAATATCTTGCACATAATTGGCAGCTTGTCGTTCAACGGCAACAAGTTTACAAGCGTAAAAGCAAGGGGCAGGGGAGGGGTATCGGGTGTTGGCATTGACAGATGGGGCTTGTCGGGCCTGCGGCTGCAGCTTCTGTACTTGCTGCACATACGGAGAGATGTATTTACGAGCAGGCAGTTTGCCACTGTCTCAAGTGGTCATAGCAATTAATAGATATATTAAGTTTATGACGGTTTTGCAGAGTCTCCGTAACGGTGCAGCTCTTGTTCCCATTCCCGTTCCTCATTCCCGGTTTGACTGTTGCTTTATTGGCTTCGTCTTCTATTTTTTTTCTTCTGCAGACTCTTCGGATATTGTCGACTGCAAGCTCAAGCTGATATTGGGCCTCATCTGGACGCTCATTCTGCACTACTCGATATCGATGCCCATGTGGGATGGCGAGGATGAGAAGCAGTTGAATGGCTCGGGTCCAACGCCCAAGCAGCGGTAAGTTTTTGACTTTCCCCCTCGACCTCTTCGAGTGCTGGCTCTTTAATAAATCTCTTTTACTTTGTGTGGCAGCTTGTTGAATTGGATACACGCCAGGATACCCGATATGCCCATCAATAACTTCACCAACGACTGGACCACAGGCAAGGCTGTGGGCGCTCTTGTCGATGCTTGTGCGCCTGGTCTGTGTCCCGACTGGGAGATGTGGGATCCCAAGGATGCTGTGCAGAATGCCTCCGAGGCCATGGGTCTGGCCGATGATTGGCTTAATGTGCGTCAATTGATCAAACCCGAAGAGCTTGTCAATCCCAATGTGGATGAGCAGTCGATGATGACGTACTTGTCGCAATACCCCAACTCCAAGTTGAAGAGCGGCGCCCCATTGCGGCCCAAGACGAATCCCAACAGGTGAGTGCAGTCATTAATATTCACTCTTCTGTTTCTTCGCTCTCTCTCTCTCTTTCTGCTAACTGCAACTTTGGCAAGTAATCTTTCTTTTCCCCTGGATTCAGTTTAATTCACTTGTTGCTTTCTCAACTGCACAAAATGCATTTGATTAAAAATAAAACCCCTAGACTGAAATTCTAATGTTGAATCTTCTTTCTCTCTCTCTCTTCTCTTTTAATTTATTTATATTTACTATGTCTATGTATGCAATTATCTGGGCAAATATTTTAATTGATTGGATATTGTTTTTGTTTTCCATCCCGCTCCAATAAAAATGTGTATATATATTTGTCTATATACATACATACTACTATATATGTTTAACTACCTGAATACTCGCCTATATATATTTATATATACAACAAAATATATAAAAATTTACTGTCTGAAATGCAAAACTCAGCATTCCTCCGCCGCGGTAAGTTCGGCATGCTTTTTTCTTCTTTCGGTTACTGACTGAAACGGCCGTCAATTCTTTTGGCTTATGTTTTTGATATTTATTCGTTGTAGTTATTTTTCTTGATTTCTTTTTTTTGTTTTTTTTTGTTTTTGTTCATTCTTGTTTCTTGTGTGTGCGTGCGTCTGCGCCCGCTTCACATGATTTAAATGTTCTTACCAGTTTTATTTTATTGTTACTTTTTACTGTTGTTGTTGCTACTGCTGTTGCTGCTGCGCTGATGTTGATGTTGTTGTTTGTTATCTGCGGCTTTACCTTGTGCCTAGCCTTGAGCGCACGTATCTAATGGATACTTCAACACGCCGGTTCTCTGGCCGGCTTCTGGCTTCGCCTGTTAGCTGCTGTCTGCTGCTTTGGCTCTGTCTCTGTCTCTGTTTTTGATCTTTGTATTTGTACATACTCGTAGCATTCTTGTTCGCTTTGTGCGGCTTCATTAGCGCATTTTGTTGCCAACAATTAGTATTAACACAACAACTTTAAAGCCATGGCAGTAAACGCTCGCTAATTAAATCCGCAACGCTCTGTTCAAGTTCGTTAAGTTTTCGAAATTCACTTGTTAGCACTCGAAAATAGGCAGCGATTTTCTAAATACAAAAAGAAATTAGATTTTCCCACTCGAAGAACGCGAGTTATTGCATTTCACATTCCTCGATCCTAAACTCATTTGTAATTAATTACCATAACCCCACCCACTCCACAGCACTAATATTATTGTAAATTTGGAAATTTGCATTTCATTTGCCTGAGTTTTTCTAATACTCTAGCGCTTTAAAGCATGCTATGCTTGAATATTCGTAGCATACTTTTGGCTGCTTGTTTTTATTGCGGCCATTAGAAAAAGTGTTGCATACTTGTAGGCAGTTTTTGAAATTTGATTCACCATTATTTTTATTATATTGCAATATACTAATTATGTATTTCTCCTGCCTCAGAGTGCGTGCTTATGGTCCTGGCATCGAACCCATCGGTCCTGTGGTTGGCGCACCTGCCAATTTCACCGTTGAAACTTTCTCTGCTGGCAAGGGTAAGTTCTAAGCCAAGTACATTATCTGTACAACTATTTATGTGTGTTTTATTGCCAGGTGTTGTCGATGTAGACATCGAGGGACCCAACGGAGAAGTCGAGAAGGCCGATGTGCGTTTCAACAATGACAAGAATCTCACGTACACCATTTCTTACATACCCAAGGCCGAGGGTGTGCACAAGGTGACTGTTAAGTATTCGGGACGTGATATTCCCAAGTCGCCGTTCCCCGTTAAGGTCGAGGGACATGCTGGCGACGCCTCAAAGGTTAAGGTTACCGGTCCTGGCATTCAGCCCAGCGGCGTCACCATCAAGAAGCCCACTTTCTTCGATATACTCACCAAGGATGCGGGACGCGGTGTACCCGAGGTGATCATCATTGATCCCGCTAACCACAAGACATCGGTGGCGGCTAAGGTTCGTCAGTTGGAGAATGATACTTGGCGCTGCGAATACGTCACCGCACTCCAAGGGCTCCACTCGGTCAATGTCTTCTATGCCGGCACTCCCATCCCGAACAGTCCATTCCCCGTGAAGGTGGCTCCACTGTCGGATGCCCGCAAGGTGCGCGTCTCTGGACGTGGCCTGCAGGCGACGGGAGTGCGTGTTGGCGACGATGCGGACTTTAAGATCCATACCGAGGGTGCTGGCGAGGGTGTGCCCGAAGTGCGCGTCATCGGACCCGGGGGCATGAACCAGAATGTCATGCAGTCTAAAGTGGATGGTAACACTTACGAATGCCACTACTATCCCACTAAGGAGGGTCGCTATGTGGTCATGGTTACCTTCAGCGGGCAGGAAGTGCCCAAGTCACCATTTGAGGTGAAAGTGGGTCCCAAGAAGGAATCCTCCATTGTTGCCTACGGTCCAGGTTTGAGCAGCGGCGTCATTGGTTACCCAGCTGCCTTTGTCGTGGAGACAAATGGCGAAACGGGCGCATTGGGCTTCACTGTGGCCGGTCCCTCGCAGGCCGAGATCGAGTGCCATGACAATGGTGATGGCTCCGCATTGGTCAAGTATCATCCAACTGCTGTGGGCGAGTATGCTGTGCACATTCTGTGCGACAACGAGGACATACCCAAATCACCATTCATTGCCCAAATACTGCCACGCACCGACTTCCATCCCGAGCTGGTCAAGGCCAGCGGACCAGGTCTAGAGAAGAACGGCGTTACTGTCAATCAACCCACCAGCTTCGATGTGGATACCAGCAAGGCTGGCAATGCGCCACTAGATGTGGTTGTTCAAGATGTGTATGGCGTTAAGTTGCCCGTGCAGATCAAGAATAATCCCGATGGTACCAAGAAGGTCAGCTACACTCCCAGCTCCGGCGTGCCTCACACTGTGGAAGGTAATTATACTCCTCTTACTTAAACGATAACTTTACTAAACTCCTTGTCTCCTTCTTGTAGTGAACTACGGTGGCGTCTCTACGCCCAACTCACCGCATCGCATCTATGTGGGCGTGCCCGTGGATGCAGCCAAGGTGCAAGCCTTTGGACCCTGGCTGCAGCCTGGCGTACGTCCCAATGTGCCCACCCACTTCAATGTGGATGCACGTGACGCTGGCGATGCTGAGCTCAAGGTGAAGGTTGTGCACGAGGACACCAAGCTGGATGTCCCATGCCGCATCATCGACAACGAGGACAACACCTATTCGGTCGAAGTCATTCCACCCATGAAGGGCGCCTACACCACAACCATGACGTATGGCGGTCAACGTGTGCCTTTGGGCCAGAAGGTCGTCGTTGAGCAGACAGTGGATGTGTCCAAAATCAAGGTGGACGGTCTCGAGCCTAGTAAGTACGCTTAGGAAGTAGTTTCCATTTATATTTTAGGATCTCTCTCTACTATATTTGATTGTGAGTTTTGTTACGGTCTTAAGTCCAAATCACATTTCATTCATCCCACACATAAGCTGCGCCCCTGAACAGTTTACAGCAGTTTCGTATCATTACCCATGGACTGCCCAAGGCGGATTTGGCGGTAACCATCACCAGTCCATCGGGCAATCGCATCAAGGCGCACATCATACCCACAGCCGAGGGATTTCTGGTCAATTTCACCCCAACCCAACTGGGTGAATATCTGCTCAGCATTTGCTTTGGCGGCACACCGATCACGCCGCGTCCCTTCCGTCTGCAGTGTCTGACGGGCAGCGACTCAAACAAAGTGCATGCCTTTGGACCCGGCCTGGAACGTGGCATTGTTGGCCAGCCGGCGGAGTTTATGATCGACACACGTGGCGCAGGTCAAGGCGGCTTGGGCGTCACCGTTGAGGGGCCCTGTGAGGCGGCCATCAATTGCCGGGACAACGGCGATGGCACCTGCAATGTGGCCTATTTGCCCACCGAGGCGGGTGATTATAGTGTGAACATTACGTTCAACGAGCGACACATCAATGGCTCACCATTCCAACCGATAATTGTGCCCGTGCCGAACTTGAAGAATACACGCGTCAGCGGCATCGGCATCCAGCCGCATGGTAGGCATTTGGAGTTGCACAGTTGCCACTTACCAACCGAGTTCCTGCTGCTCCGTAAACACCTCTAATCCGCTCAATTGCAGCTGACCACAAAAGGCTAATCTCTGACAGCCCGCCACTGCCTCAGCCTCCGTCTCCGCCTCGTTACGTTGTTCTTGTATTTTCTAATTGTTGTCTTGCATTTTGTTGTTGAAACTAAAACCATTTGATACACTAATCGCATCACCAATGTTATTGTTGTTCTACTCCTTTAATTTGCTTTCCACATGTTTTGCTAATATTCCATCCTTCCCTTTAGGTGTCATCGTCAATGCCGCTACCGACTTTATGGTCGACATGAGCAAGGTGGGCAGCAATATTGATTCCGGCAAGCTCTCCTGCGCCATCTTTGATCCCAAGGGTCATGTGCTGCCCAGCAAGATTGTGCAAGGACCCACCGACGACATCTTCCGCATTATGTACTCGCCCTTCGAGGCTGGACGCCACACCATCGAACTGATGTACGACAATATCCCAGTGCCTGGCTCGCCATTTGTGGTCAACGTGAAGAGCGGCTGCGACCCGACACGCTGCAAGGCCTATGGACCTGGCTTGGAGAAGGGTCTGACCAATCAGAAGAACAAGTTCACCGTGGAGACCAAGGGCGCCGGCAATGGCGGCCTCTCGCTGGCCATTGAAGGACCCTCCGAGGCCAAGATGACATGCACGGATAATCGTGATGGCAGCTGCGATGTCGATTATCTGGCCACCGATCCCGGAGAGTATGATATTACCATTCGGTTCGCTGATAAGCATATTCCCGGCTCACCGTTCCGTGTGCTCGTCGAAGAGACTGTTGATCCCAGCAAGGTGAAGGTCTATGGACCGGGCATTGAGCACGGTCAAGTGCGCGAGGGCGTGCCAACGGTGTTCAATGTGGATGTGGGCGAGGCTGGACCTGGTCGCATTGCCGTCAAATTGACCAACACCGAGGGCATCCCAGTTGACAATCTGAGCGTGGAGGACAAGGGCAATTGCATTTATGCCGTGCACTATGTGCCACCCAAGGCGGGCTCTGTGCTGACCTGCCAGGTCAAGTTTGCCGACGTCGAGGTGCCATGCAGGTGAGTCTCCAAGATTGCATATATGTAAAGTAGATATAGGACTTCTCAATCTCTCTTTACAGTCCATTTGTGATGACCGTGTTCCCCAAGTCCGAGGCAACCAAGGTGCGTGTCAAGGGTGTCAATGAGAAGAAAAAGACGCCCGCTTCGCTGCCCGCTGAATTCGAGATTGATACCAAACAAGCTGGCCAGGCTGACATCAATGTGGCCATCAAGAACCCTAAGGGCAAACCGATGCAGCCACGTCTCGAGGAGGTGGCCACCGGCACCTATGTGGTATCCTTTGTGCCCGACGAGTGTGGCACGTATCAGTGCAGCATCAAGTACGGCGACAAGGAAATCGATGGCTCGCCCTTCAAACTCGAAGCATTCCCCACCGGCGAGGCCAAGAAGTGCAAGCTGGTGGAGCAGGTGCCAAAGATTCTGCCCTCAGGCAGTCAGTCGCATCTGAAGGTCGATGCTCGTGAAGCTGGCGATGGAGCTGTAACCTGCAAGATCACCAACAAGGAAGGCAGGTGAGTAGCACAGCAGCAAAAGCATTCCACCATTTAAGGTGGTATAATATTTATTGCCTTGCCTTTCCTTTCAGCGAAATTGTTGACATCGATGTGATCGAGAAGGATGGCTTGTTTGACATCTTGTATGCATTGAATGATCCCGGAGATTATGACATCAATGTGAAGTTCGGTGGCAAGGATATACCGAATGGTAGCTTCTCCATTAAGGTAGCCTGATTTGTCAATCATTTACCAAAAAAAAACAAACAACCAAACAAACTCATGTCCCAAGTCAGTCCCCATTTGAAATGAGAATGGGGAAATGTTTGTTGACACGAAAAATTAGCAATTATTATCATAATTATTATTTCCTTCTATATCAAATCTAGTCACATAAGCGATGTCGGGAGATATCCATATTATATTATCTATACATCTATATTTATTTATATATGATACTTATATAATCTAGTCAGAGAATCGCAGTCATTTTTATTGGTGTTTGTGTCTTGTGCGTCCCTTTCATGTTAATCGACAAATTGTTTATGTACAAAAAGAAAACAACTCATTTTGTTCGCAATACAAAAACACGCAAACAATTTACCAAATGTATACATCGATGTACATATATTTGACGTATGTATGTATGTACTTAATGTATGTATGCATCAAGTCATGAAGACCATGAAAACTCGGCAATAAAACAAGGAATACAATTTAAGTGCAACATTGTAAAACATGACAACAAAATAAATGAGTGAAAGATGAAGAAAAAACCGTTGGGAAAAATTCTTAAGCAAAAACTGAAAAACTGAAATTTCAATTGAAATTGAATTGCATGCAAATTTGTTCGTTATATTCAAAATTTATAATTATTTGAACCAACCAAATATGCTCTGCTATGCCAAAATTACAAAATGCGCTTTGTTTTACATTTATGCATATTCAATGCACCATCACAAAAAAAAAAAATTATTCAATTGTTTTAATGCTTCCATTTATATATTTGTTATACAACACTCGTATTTGCTGTCGTAGTGTGTGCGTAAGTTGTTTGTGTGTGTTTGTAATTGTATTTATTGTATTGTTGTATTTTGATTTTGATTTTGATTAATTCGTATTGTTAACACAGCCAATCCAAAGCACAAAAATGATACTTCAACTTATTGCGCTCGTATTATTCGTATTCGTATTCGTATTGTTATTATTATTATTACGCTTAAGCACAAAACATTTCTACCAAATAATTTTTATAATAATTGCTAATTTAACAAACAATTCTCCTCTAACCCCTTGACCACCGTCCACCTTCAAATTCGAGTCGTATACTTTGCACTTGCGACGTGAACAATTCAAATTTCTGTTGCAGGTGCGATCATGTGAATTTGCTGTAAGTACTACAATATTCATTAGATTCGTAAATGTTGACAGCGTGAGTAATGAACATGTCTGCAACGCGCTGACAAGATAAAAACATCTGACAGCAACAACGACAACGACAACAACAACGCACAGAAAATGCACATCAGTCAGTCAGTTGAACAATTCGAATGAAAGAATTTCATATTCGCGGGCATTTTGCCCAGCTATGCAACTATATTGAAGCAAAGATTAATTATGTTTAATCCCAGCAGATTCGCACAATTTGTTAGCTTTCAAATTAAATTATGTATGCTCAGACATTCAACGCACTCATCGCCCTGCCCCTTGCTAAAGGGCAAGTGTTGTTTGTCTGTCATCTGTCTATTTTTGACAGCGATCTTTAGAAGCTCAAGAACTTCATTATCTCGCTTGGCTGCCGCATTGTCTACGTGACACAAAACACACTCATTGGCCCTATTTTCGAAACATGTGGCAATCAAATTTTTAATGGCAGAAAATTAAGAATCTATTTCTGTTGAAAGTTAGGAGATATACAATTTTTGATAGAATTAAACAGAAAGTAAGATAAACTATTTGAAAATAGATTTATGTGTTGCCAAGAATTATTGAAAATAAAACAATATTAAAAGTAAGAGAAAGAGAGGACACAAAAATATATTCGAAAATTCTTTCAAAATGGATAAAAGAAAACAATCATCACAGAGGGAGAATAAACTGAATAAGAAATACAATTAATCATACATCACTCTTAAAAAGAAATCCTTTTTTGGAAATTAGATTCAAAGTTATCAACTTTTAATTACGAATCTTGAATGAAAAACATATTTATTGATATTAAGTTCACGCTCTAAATTTATATAGACAAATATTTTATGCAAAATTAGGAAAAGTAATTGTGTGAAATAGAAATTAACACATTGTTCGCTGTCCAAATGAATTATATGATCTTAATAATAATAATCAACGGAATTAAGAATGCTAAAAATACATACATATTTACATCTATAATAATAGTGCACATAGTATAAACGAATGCAGACCGCGTCGAGCGGAAAGACAGCAAAGTTTTAATGTAAAAATTTCGAAATTTTATTAGTGCCGCATAGAACAAATTTAGAAACATTTACGAAAATAATGCATGTGTAAATTTGTGTGTGTATCAAAAAGTTCATAAAGTGTGACCATGCTATGTGTTTATATATACATATGTATATACAATATAAGAATCACTCTATAATAATAACATTATATATGTGTATATAGTATAGGTTGTAGAAACACATGTAAATGGTGTTAAAAGTTGTTGTCGCTGTTGTTGTTGTTGCTGTTGTTGTTGCTGGTGCAGCGCCATCGCGTGGCCAACGCAAATATCAAGTATACGACAGCGGCGACTGCATATGATATTCATTTTCTGCAAGCAACAAAACTGTTGCAAGTAATTAAAATAAGAGAACACACATGCTTATACATATGTATGAGTGTGTTTGTGTGTGTTTTCTTTTTGTGGAATCTATTAAGATTGGCAAGAGGAAGAGCAGTCTATAGAGAGACTGCGGTGCCAACAAACTAATACACCTAGTCAGTAGTCGCCTTTGCTAGTCGTGCACCGATTCTTAGTCAGAGTTTGTCCTCGCGACTGTCGTCATCGTCATCGTTGTCACCGTCGTCATCTCGCCGCCGCGTTCTGGAAGTGTAAAAGGTGGCCGAAAAAGCAAGAAACAGATTTTCCATTCCATCCATGCATTTTATTGATTCGATTTCATGACGTTTTTTGATGCATGTCGTATGAGTGGATTTCGGATTTGTGTGCAGAAGAGATCTTTAGAGTCTGTCAAGAAAAAAAATGGCGAATTGCATATATAACGACAGCAGTCGCACTGCTGCCTTTTGCATTTCTAGTTTTTTTCTATATATTTTTCTTTATTTTTTTTGCTTTGGCAATTTTCGATCTCATTGATTGGCCGTGTATTCGCGTACTTCTTATTAATAGCGCAAATATTTTATTGAGATTTGTATCTTTGACTTTTCTCGATTTGGCCACGGATATGGCACGGAATTATTTCAATATTTGCACTCATTATAATGTGCTTATGCAACAGCTGTTGTGGAAATTCTTTGCACATGACCAACAGCAGCAGCAGCAGCAGTAGCAGCAACAAAAACTACGACTACAACGCGTCAATCAATGCCACTTCCTTCTTTTCTTCTGCTTCTGAATGCGTGCGCGCGTTTGCCTACATTACGTATACGTAACATTCATAATCCTAATCGTAATCGCAATTGTATATTTATTATTTGTGCCATTTGTGTGTTATTGTGTTATTTTTCACCCTTCTTTTTGTTTTTCGCATCGCTTTTGTTGTTTCACACTTTCAAGTTTCATTTCATATCAATCAATGCATCAACTTTTAATAATAAGCAGAAGCCATCGCCATCGCGTCGACTCGTAATTGAAATATTTCTGCGATTTCACTTCACAAGTGCAAAGTATACGAATCCCACTCGAAGAAGTAGTACTCGGCTTCGTAGTTGTGTGGTTGTAGTACTCGTCTTGTTTTGTGTTCTTATTTCCAAATTGTGCCTGCTTGTTGTTTTATGAATTTCGATTGAAATTTACTATATGCATACATATTGAATTTTGTGGATAACTTTGGCCATTTTCAATTTTATTTTCATTGACCTCAGGCTGTCGAAAGCATCGAACAATACTCGCATAGTGAATATATCGAGGAGCATACGACCAAAGTGGTTCAACAAACAACACAGGTGAGTGAAGCATAATTATATATGTATATTTTTATAGTATTAAATTTGTGATATCAACTAAAGGATTCAATTGTGATGGAAAGAAAAATGTGGTGAACAGAAAGTAATTGATTTCATAATAATGAAATTTTATTCCTGTTCGTATTGAGTTAACAGTAGTAATATTAAATTGGAAATTTTTATTTGAATGCTTAGATTATGCTACTAAAGTTTGTAAGTCAGTTTTTTTTACATTTCAAATGGTTTCATAGAACTTAAACTGTTATTCATTTTATAGTATTTAATCTTAAATATAATGGTTTTATTAAATAAATTTCCACTTATTTTTAGAGCGAACTTGTCAACGGAAAGTCGGAAGTTACTTATCGCAGCGTTGCCTTTGAGAAATTGCCACTTCCCACAACAGGCGGAAACGTTACTGGTGCGTATACTTGATATTTATTCATTTAGTATTTGCTTTCTATGTTTTCTATATCATTTTCGCATTCGAAAAACTGTTTTCTTTAGCGAGTAGCTTTTGTCATTAATTTTTAGAGCATTTTTATGCGCAAACTGAAAGCGTCAGCACCAAACCAAAATTTAAATTAAACGCAAAAAAATGTGATTTGTTTAATCTAGAAAATATTTATGCGCCATTTAAACAGTCGCTCTCCCTCGTATTTGCAATTTAGTGCAGCGCCTCTAGAAAAAGATGTTTTCGCGCTTCTTCTATTGTGAAAGTCTCTTTTTTTCGTAGTACAGAAACGAAAATAGAAAGTCTCGCCGAGCTGTCGTAAATTTTGACATATTTATACGACTTAAAAATACAATATTAAACATAAGCTAAGCAAACATAGTATATGCTAAACGATGAGACATCATCATGGACAACGCACTCGAGACCGGAGACTAGGATAGATGCACATTTCTGAGAGTGCAACGAGCTGGGTTGAAGACAGAAGAAAGAATGGCGGCGACAGCTTATCTGGTTAATTGTTGACAGTCGGACAACTTAATTAGACAATGGACGACAACGAGAGCGACATTATGACAGATATGTGAGATGTGTTTGTAAATTGATGTGGGGGTGGCGATGCTTGATGCTTTTGGCATTTCTTTTGTTTTCTTTTTCTTTTGGTGGTTCATTGACTTTGCCTCGTGCAAGTAATGAGGTAGAATTGAATTGAATTGAGCAACTTGTTCGTTAATTATATGAATTTATGTGATTCTGTGCGCTTCGTCGAGGGATTTACGAGTTGTAAAACGCTTTGCCAGCAATTTCATAAAAATTCTCAACATGATTGATGACTTTCGTTCGTTCTTTCGTTGCCGTTGCACATTCAAATCAATAAATACGCGAATAATATTCTGCGAAAATAATGTTCGTTCGATTTTTCACGCTTCCATGCAATTTTCAAACATTTTCGCCGCTTGGCTACGCGACAACGTTGTCGCAATGTTCGTCGTTCTCTATGGTCACCACAAGAACCAAAAACCAAAAAAAACTGGGTCTGGGCTCCTCATTAAGATCACACAGCGCGCCACGTTCCATTTGGCCTGGGGCGGTGGCAGATTCACTCTCTGGCCAGCGACTATCAATAAGTTCTTTTTCTTTGCTTATTTGTATGTCTCTCGGTTAAGTGTCGCCTCTTTGTGGTTGTGGCTTGTGGTGCGCTCCATTTCGTTTGAAGATGGTTTATTGTAAATGATTCGTTTTGGCCAAATGGCATTTTGTGTTGCGCATTTGTTGCACTGATTTTTCATAGCTCATCTCAATGGCTAAATGAATCGAGTGACTGCTTGATCACTCCCCTTTTGTAACTTCATTTATTTTTAAATGTTCTCTCGCATTTGCATTTGCAAATCACACATTCGAATACGAATTTTGATTGATATTCTCAATGCCAGCATTTTGCCTATTACAAAATCAATTACATAAGCACGATTCGATTGGTCAAAATATATATATTCCAATACATTTCGTGTGTATTCGATTAATTGAAACTGTTTGACAAAATGTTTAACGCATTTTTGGCATACCAAATGGTTTTTATTATATGCGTATTTTATCGTTAGATATTTCTGCCTCTCCAAGCTATAAAAATCCACAATTTGCATTTTATTTTTAAACATTTTTAATATCAACGTTTGATTTCATTTTTTTCTGTTGTTTTTAATGGCCGAATATTAATAAATTTTATGTCGTCTTCGGCTGCAATAAGTAATAAATTGTATTTCCTTTAGCAAAAAAAAGTATATATATTTAGCATATATATCTATAATTAAAAGTCTATGGATATATGTATGTAAGATGTGTATGACCTGCGATCAGAAAGAAGAAACGCAAAAACGCGAAAAATGAATTTCATATTTGCACCTTTTCGAGCTCGAAATTCGAAATGACAACTGTTAAATGTCCAAATTACCAATACTAAGACACCACACTTTAGGCGCATTCTATGTTAGCAGCAGCAATAAAATGCGACTGTGTTAGTGTGTGTGTGTGCGAGTGTGTTCGATATATAGAGAGACACACACTTGTCATATGTACAAATATTTCCAATTTTCTATATTTTTTTTTTATAATTTATATCTCGTTCATTGGCTCTGCTCTTTGCCTACTTTATAGCAAAAGGCCACAACATCGTCAGCCATATTTTCGAAGATTCAAAATGGTGTATGTGTGTGAGTGCATTTGTATGTGTGTGATGGTTGATCTATGCTGCCGACGTCGCTGTCGCTGCTGCTGCTGCTGCGACGCATCTTTTGGTGGTAGGAGCTGGCGTGCTTTTATATATTGGCCTTAATTTCGATTTGGAACTGTCGATGTTCACTTGAAATCGGGACGTGGAGACGCGTGGACCTGCAAATACGTCGCTGGCAATTAAAAATCGTGCGCTAACAAATGACACATACATAAGAAATTAATCACAATATAGTCATTTAACAAATTTTACTTGTGTGCGAGTGTGTTAAAGGATTCTCTCGAATTTCAACTCAATTGTATCAATTCTAATTTATTTTGTGTGCGTGTGTGTGTGTGTGAGTGTTTTGTCCTTGTTTTATTGTTTTGCATGTCCCCAGCTGAGCAAGGATATGTGTTAGAGAGAAAGATTATCATATACACACATATCCTTGCTCTCGTTGCGTGGATCGCAAAATATAAAATATACAACACAATTTTTGTCGTTGTTATATTTAATTGTTCTAAATTTTAAGTGTCTTTATTTCAAAAACACGCGCATTTCCAAACAATTGAATACAAATTTATATAAATATTGAAAATCGCACGCAAAACGACAAATAAATACAATGCACTTCAGTTGGTTACCTGAGAAACGAAAAGCGCCGGAAGCAACCTGGGCCGATCATTCGTATTATTTTCGACCCCAATACTATAAAGTGACCGTCTCCGAACGCGATCGATCGGAGCGCACACACGTCTACTTCAATGAGACCATCATACCCGAGAATCAAGGATTAAATGATTCAGACTTTCTGCCATTAAATTTCAAATCATCGTTTTCAATTGTAACACATCAAGGTAAATCTAACTGGAGTTCTTCGATTGATACAAATTATTTTGCTTTCTGATTTCTGTTTTCTTTTTTTTTTTTTTTTGTTGGGTTTTGTTTTTGATACTTTGCCAGGCAAAATGACGTGCACGATGTCGTCAATAAGTCGCATTCGCAACCCAAATTTCGCTGACTAAACCAAGAAATATTTTATTTCATTTGTGTTAATTACCAAATTCTCACCAGAAACGCCTCCAATTGAAGACGGCGCTTTCGACCACACGCAAACTCACCAAAGTGTCACCTAGTCTTTTTCTTTTTTTTTTTCGTTGGTTGTGAATGCGCTTTTGAATTATGACCAAAAAGCCTTTCAAATGTGTCGACTTTTATGGCACCGACGCATTTGTCTCTGCTTTAAATGCAAATTAAATTCTATGATTTATTATCAGAGTTTGCAACAAAGCGTAAAATTCGTTCGTTTGGCCTCTTGCATCGCGGTCGTGATCTGCCAGCCACTGCGTATGATTGCCTACACTAGTCAGCAAGTGTTTTGAACATATTTAAAATAGTGCTGAAAGCGTTTAAGATTTTATTCTGCAAATATTTCAAAAATTTCCTATTTGTATCAAAAATAATCTGCTTAGAAATAATTGAATTAAGGGTTGAAATATAGTATATATGATAGAAAAAGAGTTAATATATTCTCAATCCTCATTTACCGAAGGTTTTCCTGAAAACTAGTTTTCGGACAAATTGGAAATTTTTTAAATATTTTTAGAATAAAATTTTGAAATTTCTTTGTACTTTGCTAGCCAAAGACAACAATTGAATTTTGGATTCTTAAGTGGACAGCATAATATTTTATGCAGATGTTACTCTGCTTATTATATATTTAATCTTTAAGAGAAATTGAAGAAATAGATATCATATATTATTGAAAATTTTTATATTACGATGAATCTTTTTATTTCATCTACAAAATCTTTATTAAATATTAGATGAACCTACATAAATCTCTACAAAAGAACTGTGTTCAATTAATCCTTTAGATAATTTATTACCCATTTGTTCAAGCGAATTTCGGGGATAAAATAGAGCTGTCAAAAAGTGTTGAAAACCAATACAGACGACAAATCATTCGTTTGCGATATTCAGTATTTTTCCTCTCTGTTGAGTTGTCAGGCAATTATAA
Source organism: Drosophila niveifrons (assembly GCA_035046325.1). Taxonomy (NCBI): domain Eukaryota; kingdom Metazoa; phylum Arthropoda; class Insecta; order Diptera; family Drosophilidae; genus Drosophila; species Drosophila niveifrons. Next base: position 20,152,430 of record JAWNOC010000046.1, read on the forward strand.
TGCTATAAATATGGCTGATAATTTACACAAGTTGTGAAAAGCGGCGATATTAAATTTATAATGGTTTCTGTCCCATGAATCATATCGTGAAATGCGGCGGCAAATAAAATCCATTTTTTTTTGTTGACCAGTGTTAGTTCCTTTGGCTAAGCGCGCAAATGGCAAATGGCGCAAACTTTCGCTGATATATCGAAAACATATAATGTGCCGAACAGCTTGAGAGTCATTAAATCTTTCATTTGTATTGCCAGCGTCCATTAGAAGATGCCAAAAGATGCCACTCTCCGTCCGTCCCAGCGGACCTGTGTGTGTGTGTGTGTTTCTTTCTATGCTTCAATGGGCGGCGCTGGCAGGTGAATTGGGTCCAAGGGAGGGTGGGTTGGGGTTAGGGATGCGGGACACTGGGACGGACAGCAACAAATGTTCAAACATAAATAATCATATTTTTGTTTTTTGTCGAAAAGATGATACGAATGAAATACTTGCTAGCTATAGAGTTGTCGTGACCACATTTTTTATACATTCAATTTCGAGCATTTCTTTTCTAGTTTTGATTTTGCGTTTCTTTGTACATATTTAATGCACGCACTCAGCGCCACATTTTGATCGTTAATTTGCAAAAGTTCTTTTGAAAAGTATTTCGGATTATTTGAATTTTACATGTCATTTCCTTTATGAAAACCAAACAGCTGAAGCAAACGATTTGACGGCGTTTTGCATAAAATTAAAACATACCTCTCATATCTACGTATTTTGTCGTTATGATTTCTCAAGTAATTTGGCCGAGTGAAAATGCAAGATTGGAATTTAATAAATGCCACTTTAATTGTTCAACATCAACGGCAAACGCGAGCCCATAAATTTCTCAATTGCCCGAAAAGCGTTCCACTTGGCACTACAGCCAGAAGATTTCCTTCTTCCCCCTTCTTTCCCCCATTTTTGCCGTATTCTTCGAGTTTTCTCTAGCTGCGGTTTTTCCATTGTCTGCTTAAAACATTTGTTTTTCTTTCAAAAGATTGGACGGGCCACGCGACTTGCTCTGATTTATGTGTGTTTTTCTTGATTTTTTGTTTGCCTCGGTTAAACTTAAATCACGGGACTGTATTTAGCTATGCTACGGGATAAAAACAATGCGAATTATTAGCTCAATAAATAGATAAATGTAGCATATCGAAATGATGAGTGTTTCACGGTAGTTTCTCAAATTTATGGGCTGTGATCGACATCACATCGAATCACACAAATTGAAACAACTTGACCATGTTTTCTTGGGTAAAATCATAAATTTCGCATAATATAGTGGCAACATCTGAATAAAGTGATAGCATAATATCATTTAGTATATATTTATTTATCATTTGATTATTTATGATAAATAAATAAACATGCCACAGTTTGAGAGTCACTGCTCATCAAAGTTGTTTTGCCCAAGGGTCTGACTCACTTTGATTCCTTGTCTATATTTATAAATTTCTTATTTACTGGCGATACGCCCACTAAATTCCATGCAGGTGACTTTTTTCTCCCAAGAGTATCAACAACATTCGCGTTGTCTCTTTTTTTTATGTGGCAACCACTTAAAATTAATGATCCCTCGTGTCTCTTTCCATACTATATACTGTGCTCTATATACTCAAGATTCTTTTCGGGAATATTATGTACTAGACACTGAATACATATTTTAAAGAATATAGAAATATCGAATATATTATTATATAGGCACGTGCCCGATGTTTGTCCACATCAAAAAGCGACTCCAGTAAAAAAAAAAATTGAGTGGTTTTTATTGCATCCCGAAATGGGGCGAACATATTTTTAGCTAGATATTTTCTGGATATATATCCACGTATTTATGCAGAGCGAAGGGGGCTTCTCCACATAAGTGGCTAGAAAAATAGAAAAGATTGTCCTATATTTGACCTCAAAAACATCCGGGACCGATGTATTTGTGTTGACTGCGTGGGAAAGTATAAAAGCAATTGTAGGCGTCGAGGGAAATTTCTTCAGCAAGTGGAAAGCTTACTGCAGACTCAGTTCGTGCGGAGCATTCGTTGAGTTGAGAAGTGATTTGGGCAACGGTTTCCCAATACAAAAGAGTGCGCTCAAGGATTACAATCAAATAAAAATATATTACTACACATATACAAAGAAATTTTAAGTAGGTGACAAACAAATGATAAAAACGACATTGGAAAAATAGCCAAGACAAATTGATTAAGTGAAATGTGTTTCTAATTTATCATCTATAAATGCAAATGTCCTGTTCGAAAATTCTTTTCAAAACTGAAAATCCAGTTCCGAGTGCAAAAATAACGGGCAAAACATTTGGTCCCATTAATTAACTGTGCTATGTGACATAAATTTAAGAAAAAATAATATGCGCTGCATACAAAAATAGAATCCATTTTGTATAAAAATTGTCACGCAAGTTTGAACATAAAAATGAAATTATGATTTCTCTGGCGAATATTGACTATGAATATGTAAACTAATGGTGACCACCCACACGATATTTTTGTTTGATATTCCACAACGATATTAGCAATACTTTTTATAGAATTGGTCACGCCCCTCTTTTTGGTGTATATAAATTTGAAATCTGTTTATAGGTTATGTTGAGATCTAATCGATTTCATTATTCTTCTTTGCAGCTGAAGTCAGAATGCCAAGTGGTAAGATAGATAAACCCATTATTCAGGACAACCGTGATGGTACCGTCTCTGTGAAGTACGATCCACGCGAGGAAGGCTCCCACGAGCTGGTTGTTAAATACAATGGCGAACCCGTGCAAGGTAAACATTGAAAATAAGTCCAACACTTTTGGTATTTACTTAAGCAATTACTTCTGTTGCAGGATCTCCCTTCAAATTCCATGTGGATTCCATTACATCCGGCTATGTGACCGCCTATGGCCCAGGCCTGACCCACGGCGTCACTGGCGAGCCTGCCAACTTTACCATCTCCACCAAGGGCGCCAGCGCCGGTGGCCTCACCATGGCCGTCGAAGGTCCCAGCAAGGCAGACGTAAGTCAATGAATTGTATTATAGTTGTCTCTCTGTCCGTCGGTAGAAGCGCCTAAAACACAGGCTATAATAAATAGAGGTGGTAAACTTTGAGGCAATATTCGCGTAGGCTCTAAGAAGTTTAAGTTTATTTTAAATAATGTCTACAACGCCATCTGCCGCCTCAAATCAATGCAAAGTCCTCAATTGAAAAGCAAAAATATTCATGTTAAAAACAATACTATAAGTTACATCTGAAAATGTTCTTACGATCAAATAATAGACTTGGAGGTTATATTGAATTTAGTGTAGCAAAACAAACTTAACAGCTCTGTTATTAAGCATTACTGTTAACTGAACATTGTTATTATAAGACTGTCATGTTAACATTCCCAGTTCTGTTAATTAAGATGTTAACAGCTTTAAATAACTAATTTGAACGAAACGAAGAAAATTGGTATATGTATATATAACTATTAGAGTATTCTTATTCTGTCAGTTTTTTAATAAATTCCCTTATTTACTTTGCAGATCAACTACCATGACAACAAAGACGGCACCGTTTCCGTGCAGTATCTGCCCACTGCCCCTGGCGAGTACCAGGTGTCGGTTCGCTTCGGCGACAAGCACATCAAGGGCTCTCCCTACTTTGCCAAGATCACTGGCGAGGGTCGCAAGCGTAACCAGATTTCGGTTGGCTCTTGCTCGGAGGTCACCATGCCCGGCGACATCACCGACGATGATTTGCGCGCCCTGAACGCCTCCATCCAGGCGCCCAGCGGCCTCGAGGAGCCATGCTTCCTCAAGCGCATGCCCACCGGCAACATTGGCATTTCGTTTACGCCCCGCGAGATTGGTGAGCACCTGGTCTCCGTCAAGCGGTTGGGCAAGCACATCAACAACTCACCCTTCAAGGTGACGGTGTGCGAACGCGAAGTGGGCGATGCCAAGAAGGTCAAGGTCAGCGGCAACGGTCTCAAGGAGGGTCAGACCCATGCCGATAACGTTTTCGCTGTGGATACACGTAACGCCGGCTTCGGTGGTCTCTCGGTGTCCATTGAGGGTCCCAGCAAGGCTGAGATTCAGTGCACCGACAAGGATGATGGCACACTCAACATCTCGTACAAGCCCACCGAACCTGGTTACTACATTGTCAACCTGAAGTTTGCCGATCACCACGTTGAAGGCTCGCCCTTCACTGTGAAGGTCGCTGGCGAGGGCAGCAACCGCAAGCGTGAGAAGATTCAGCGTGAACGTGACGCTGTGCCCATCACTGAGATTGGCAGCCAGTGCAAGCTGACTTTCAAGATGCCCGGCATCACCTCATTCGATCTGGCCGCCTGCGTCACCTCGCCCAGTAATGTGACCGAGGATGCTGAGATCCAAGAGGTCGAGGACGGTCTCTACTCAGTGCACTTTGTGCCCAAGGAATTGGGTGTGCACACCGTCTCGGTGCGCTACTCGGAGATGCACATACCCGGCTCACCCTTCCAGTTCACAGTGGGCCCACTGCGTGATTCGGGCAGCCATTTGGTCAAGGCTGGCGGCTCTGGTCTGGAGCGTGGCATTGTCGGCGAGGCTGCCGAGTTCAATGTGTGGACCCGTGAGGCTGGCGGCGGTTCGCTGGCCATTTCGGTTGAGGGTCCCAGCAAGGCTGATATTGAGTTCAAGGATCGCAAGGACGGCAGCTGTGATGTGTCCTACAAAGTGAGCGAGCCCGGAGAGTATCGCGTGGGCTTGAAGTTCAACGATCGCCACATCCCCGACTCGCCATTCAAGGTCTACATCTCGCCCGATGCCGGCGATGCCCACAAACTGGAGGTGCAGCAATTCCCACAGGGCAACATTCAGGCCGATGCGCCCTATCAGTTCATGGTGCGCAAGAACGGCGCCAAGGGTGAGCTGGATGCCAAGATTGTGGCACCCTCGGGCACCGATGATGATTGTTTCATCCAAGTGATCGACGGTGAAATGTATTCGGTGCGTTTCTATCCACGTGAGAATGGCATTCATGCCATCCACGTCAAGTTCAACGGCGTCCACATACCCGATTCACCATTCAGAATCAAGGTGGGCAAGGATGTCGCTGATCCAGCGGCTGTGCATGCCAGCGGCAATGGCTTGGACGATGTGAAGACTGGACACAAGGCCGATTTTATTATCAACACCTGCAATGCAGGCGTTGGCACATTGGCTGTCTCCATTGATGGTCCCTCCAAGGTGGCCATGGATTGCACAGAGGTCGAGGAGGGTTACAAGGTGCGCTACACACCCCTGCTGCCTGGCGAGCATTACATCACCGTCAAATACAACAACATGCACATTGTGGGCTCACCATTCAAGGTGCATGCCACCGGCGACAAGCTGGCCGATGAGGGTGCCCAGGAGACATCCACTGTGATTGTGGAGACCGTCCAGAAGGTTGCCAAGGGTGGCAAGAACACCGGTGTTCATCTGCCCAACTTCAAGTCCGATGCCACCAAGGTGGTGTCCAAGGGCATGGGTCTGAAGAAGGCCTACATGGGCAAGCAGAATCAGTTCAGCATCTGTGCCACAGATGCGGGTAAGTAACGAGCAGAGATATACCTTCCAAACTATTACTTACTGGAATTCTTCTCTTTCGCTATGTGCAGGCAACAACATCCTGTACGTAGGCATGCATGGACCCAAAGGACCCTGCGAGGAGCTCCATGTGAAGCATGCTGGGCACAACAACTACAATGTGCAGTATCTGGTACGCGATCGTGGCCAGTACGTGCTCCTAATCAAATGGGGCGAAGAGCATATACCCGGCTCCCCATTCCAGATCGATGTCTAGGCTAATGCCAAACAATCATATATACACAATATTTCAATTCACATGCATACAATAATACTATATGTGTAGATTCATAACAACAGCCCCACGCCCTCCGAATATGAATATGAACGCAGCAATATTTGTGAACTAATCCGTTCGGTTCACAATCGCCGTCGTCGTCATCGTCCAGTCAGTTCCAAGGGTCAAATTATTTGTGTGTTTTGCTTCATGATTGTCTTTGTTTTTAATTTTAATTCTTTGACTATCATTATTATAAGTGATTATTATTTTTTGTTATATGTACATACATAAAAAAAGGAAAGAAAAGAAAACGTGTTTTTTCGACTTGAAAAAGTTTGTGCGCCATTTTCACATATTCATTGATTTGTTTTTGTGTGAATACTTAAATTAAATTTTAAACGAAAAAAAAAATTACAAAAACCATTATCAACAACTAAAGAAAGTCAATTTATTTTCATGATCGAGATAACAACAACAAATGTTGAAATGCGAATAAATCTCTTACAAACAATTATTTAATAGTTAAGCAAATACAAACATTTATGAATGATGATTATTATGATTATGACGTATTATGTTTTTTATTATCACTATCGACATGTAATTTACGTAAACTCAAATAAATAAATTAAAATGAAAACTTATTTATCTCTTGACATTTATCGTAAACATTAATGTGATGACAATTGTTTATTTGTATAGAATATAAAACGTTGTAAATTTGACGTTTTGCCTCAATTAGCAAATTATTGTTTAGCAAACCAAGTTCTTTACCAATTAATTAAGTAAATTCATTAATTAATTTCGATTTTGTGTCGCAATTTTGGTTATTATTATTATACTAATGACAATTGAAATAAATCGTCAGTCAGTGGCACTGACGAAATTTCGCGCCAGCTGTTTCAAATTCTGGCATTAACAGTCTGTTAGTTTTATAAAGCAGATGTTGTGCAGCCCTAGAAAGCAGTGTGACCATTTCAAAAACGGTTGGGCTCCAACTAAACTAATATTTTAAAATAAAATTATACGAATTGACTAAATCTGATCAAAAGTAAGCAGTGTTAAATATTAACAAGATCAAATTTTAATTTATGCTTCTTTAGTGAATTATTCATTGTTATGTGGATACTTTCTGGGCGCAACCGCCGCCTCAATTGTTCCTTTGCTTGTAAAATACGTACTGCACAAAATAATGTCGCTGGGGACTCCTAAGGAACATCTCCACGAGGTGTTGTTTTTTAACGAGATGTGCCATAGTTGTGTCCACAAGCATGTGACTGGTCAGCAGTGCCAAAATGTGCACTGCATAGATCGGCAAGTGAAGCGTATGCAGCAAATGATTGATAATTCGAAGTACAGCATCGACCTGGCCATCTACTCATTGTCCACACCCGAAATGACAGATGCACTGCATCGTGCTTTGTCCCGAGGCATAAAGTTGCGTCTAATCATCAACGAATCATGCAGGGAGGAAAGTTTGGCGCTGTGCAGACTAAAGAGATGTGGAGCATCCATACGCAAACCACCGATGAGCAAATACTTAATGCACCACAAGTTCTGTGTGATCGATGGACATGAACGTGTCCAGCAATTGTTGCGACGCAGGAATTGTGACGAAAGCGAGCTTATAAAGTCTAACTGTCCGCTGGTAATGAGCGGCTCCGCCAATTGGACCAACGGAGATCTTTACACCAGCTACAATAGCGTGATTATCAGCACAAACACCAAACTGGCCGCGGAGCTGGAGACGGAATTCTTCCGACTATGGCGGGAGCTGAGGAAGCCCAAAGAGACATCTTCATATAACATTTCAAATATAGTTGAATTACCCTTAAATAATGAGTCAAGGAGGTCTCCTCAGCAAAGCTGAAAAGCTATAATAAACAACTGTTTTTGTTGATTTTACAGTTGTTTACATTCAGTATAAGGATGACGTCACAACACATGCATTGCTAAGCCGGGCCAGTAAAATATTGTGGCAGTGACGTAGTTGCCTTTGACTAACGCGCTACGAAATATCGTTTTCTAACACCATGCGATGAAAATATATGGACCGTTTATGGAATGTTATTGCCTAACAGGGCGCTGTTGTGCTCGTTTGGTTCTGTTATTTTGCAAATTTACAGTTTGAAATTTTTTCCTTCGCGTCTGGCTTCTTAAATTTTGAACGTTCGAAATTTTGTGCAATATATTAAGTGTGTGTGGTGTTTTGTGATTGTAAACTAGTTAATTTACATCAGCAATTATCTAAAATAATAAGAGAAGTGAAGTGCTAAGTGAAATGTAACAACTTGTTTCCAATTGAAATGTGAAGTTTTAGTTGGGTGGCCGCTGAAGACGCCTGTGTGGGTTCTTGTTTAAGGTAAGGAGAATATTGACTTTATTCATCTTATAGCTTACATGCTACACTATGTCCTTAAGCCAGCTTAGTAAAGTTTAAATATTAAAAAATTAAAATTTGTGAAAAGTTCAAAATTGAAAGGAAACGAATTCGTTCGGAAACCAACCAAACACTTCCGGTATTTTTTTTAGTATTTTTATAAATAACAGACTGTTGAACAACATTCGTTAAGCGATTTCGGCACTTGACGATACAAAATTGGCGCCAAGTGTGAGTTTTTTTTAAATAAATGATACGCTTTTATTGCTTTGAGATATTTGAGTTGTAGAAAGGAAATCGATACAATACTTGAATTAAAATGTACGTAATTACATCGTTTATTTGTGTTGTAGATTAAGTTGGCTTTAAAACTTATTTACATGGTTGTGCACTAAGCGATTATCTTTTAATTTTAGTGTTAGGCATTATAAAATAATGTTTTTTTTTTTAAGAATAATTTATGTGTGTATGTATGTAGGTTTTGCATTTGCAATACTTTAAACCATGCTTTAAGGACACTCATTTTTCCCTATCTGAGGTTGCAATCCAACTGTTGGGTACATTTTGTATTAATACAAGTTTAAAATATATATTTCGTTTGGTATACTTAGTGCTAAATGGCTTAGTAGTAAAGTTCCTAGTGATCTTTAATGGTAACACGTTAATGATTAGATTGTTTACCCAAGCAGTTTTTCGAAAGTATTCTAAAAACAAATTAGTTTATGTTTTTCATTTGGCAAGGGAATGAGAGGATGTGTCGAAACTGTTGTTATTTTAGTTAATGACGATCGACTCGAAATCTATAGTTAAATGATCGTACGTATAGTATTATTATATAGCTTTAGAAGTTGGTTCAAACATAGGAACGTAACGACAAATCAAAAATAAATTACAATACATGAAGCAAACGAAGCACTGACTTACAATTAAATAAATATACAATACACTTGCAAAAAGAATAATAATTAGGCTTTTACGTCTGGTATAGTTTTGTTTTTTTTCTCTCTTGTTACTCTTGGTTCTTAATTAATAAGTTGGCTAACTTACACGTTTATATCACTTTTCGCAAATAATTCGTTTTTAAAATTATATTGAGGCTGTTGAATAATAATAATAAAGTCGCATTTTTGGTTGAAAAGCTTCATAATCTAATTTGATGCTTAAAAGATGTTGATCTCGAACTCGCTAACAATGCCCTCTAAGAATCCCTTTAGACTTTCGTAGGAGTGACTGCGCCAGTAAATGTTATCATTGACCTGCTCCATGGCCATGTCAATGGCGATTTCGACAGCCTTTAAGCCCAGTTTACGGCTGTGAGCTGCCAAAGATTGTAGTTGCTGCTTATGGTAGTCCTTGTTCATGTAGATGGTCAGGGATTTGATCATTTCCGATATTGTTGAGAAGCCATCGCCATAGCTGCAATGTGAAATAAATTCATGTAGATCATTTGTTTGGAATGCTAGAACTGGTTTGTGTCTACGATAAGCATTGGTTGAAACCCATGCTAAGTATCTTTTATAGAAAAAACTATACTTACTAGTCAGAAATTTCCTTGACGTTCGACTGCAAAAAGTCGAAGGCGATCTCATAGCCAATGGCATTGGAGGCCACAGAACGGAAGGCCAAAGCACCATCCTGTTTCCTTATGCCCGATGTCGAGTTGAGGATCAGATTCAGGTACCTGAAGTTAACGAATATTAACAATAACTATCAAAAAAGTTAATTCGATTTGTTGCACGCACTTTGAGAGTAGCCAGGGCTTTGTGGTGCAGCCGAGAGAAGTGAGAATTTCTTCCTTTTCCGATGCGCTGTTGGTGCGCTTGTATTGCTTATAGGCAAAGTACCATTCCTGATACGAACCCTCTGCCAGCGCCGTGCAGTAGATGACAGATTTCAAATTTGGCTTAATGCTGCAAAAGATGATTTTGGTTTAGTTTACTCTTTTGTACATTTAAAGTTCTAGTTACTTACGGATTCCTTTTGGCATCACGCATCCAATCGCGGAACTTCATGTGGGCCACTTGAGTGCAGCGATCGTAGTTGAATTTGCAAGCAAGGTTGGCAACAAGAGCGCGATGCTTTAGCTGCAAATGCGACTCATTGTCGGGCTCATTAAGACCATAATGATCGAAGGCGGGACGCACAATAAACTTCATAAACGCCTGGCGAGAGGTACAATAAAAGTGTTTTGTCAGCAATTTAAGGAGTGTTGCAAGAGTGCAATAAGAGCTTACCCTGAAAGTCTCGTAGGCAGGTTCGCGTTTCAGATTGTAAATCAGATAGTTGAGACCTGGCTTGGCAGCACTCCACAACAACTCATCATCCACCGATGTGTACAACTCCATTAGGAACGTCAAACTAGAAGAGGAATAGATTAATACAAATTCGTAATAATGGTAGATTGAACTTACGGTATATCGTATGGCAGATATTCGGCCTGAGATAGATGCAGTGCATCGTCTAGCAGCTGGGCACGTGTTATTCTGGGCACCATACTGAAATTCTTTTTCAAAGCCAGCCACGAAGCCGTGTCATAGTTGACGCGATAGTAGCTCTGTCTGTTCAGATTCAAATAGACAACGCTATCGTTGTTGTTTGTTCCAGAGAATACATCCTTAATGAGCACCTGCTCCAGATCTTGGGTCATATAATGCGTGGGTATGTCGTCGCCCTTGTGCAACTCATCCGTCTCAAAGGTGATGGGTATGAACCAACGACTCTTATCCTGGGGATTGCGAGCAGGCAGCAAATAACGCTCCTGTCGCAGCACCAAATCCGAACCGGAGCGTTCAACATGCACCACGGGGTAGCCAGGTTGGGTTATCCACGAGTCCATAATCTGCTTGGCATTCAAGTCTGCGGGCAGTGTGCCTTTCTCATGGCCATGTCGGGTTAGGAAGCCCCAGAGATCATCACGATCCATGTTGCCGTATTCAAAGGCCTTGAGCAGATCCTGTGTAGCACCGCGGAATGCGTCGTCGCCCACTATGGAGTTGAGCATGCGCAGCAGAATGGTGCCTTTGGAGTAGCTGATGGGATCGAAGATGCGACGGACATCGCTGGTGGTCTTAACGTCGAAGGAGATGGCATGCGACGTGTTTGCCGCATCGTGTTGCATGGACTCTTTGAACTCCTAGAAGGGAATGGGATTTAGGAGTGGAAGATAAGTTTATAGAGGAGCTTTGGGAACGACATAGAACTAATGAGTTAATACTAAAGTACTACTTACGAGCACAGTAAAGGTGTCCATGATCTGGAACTCGGGATGCACTTGATTCAGCGCCTTGTAGCTCATGTAGCAGGCGAAACCCTCCTTCAGCCAGAGGTCATCCCACCACTTGGGCGTCACCAGATTGCCAAACCATTGATGCGCCAGCTCATGCGCAATGATCTGGGCCACAAATTGCATGTGCTCCGACGAGGAGGCCAACTCCTGATCCTCGGGCACCAACAGCGCCGAGTCACGGAACGTAATCAGACCCCAATTCTCCATGGCACCAAAGCCAAAGTCCGGCACCGAGACGAGATCAATCTTGGGCAGCTTGTTCTTGATGCCAAAGTAATTCTCGTAGTAGGGCAAGAATTTGCGCACCATTTTGTAGGCATAGTGTGTCATTTCCACCGACGAGGGACGCGTCCAGATCTCCACGCGGGGGACAAGTCCACCATCGAGATCGGCAAAGTGCGATTCAACCATGTTGGAGACAATGAAGGCCAGCAGATATGTGGGCATTTTGGGCGTGGTCATGAAGTCGTCGCGCAGATAGCCAGGACGATGGGGCCTAAGGAAGAGTAGTGGACTATGATTAGAAGACTCCTTCTACGTTTGCCTTTGAGTTTGCTCACCTGCTGCGTGCAACAGGCATGTTGGACAGCGCCATGGCCGCCTTGATGTCACGAATGATGCTCAGACTGAAGGTGGCTTTCATGTCGGGACGATCGAAGCAGGGAAAAGCGCGACGCGCATCGATGGGCGAAAACTGTGTGCTGATAACCCATCTGCAAAAGAGAGACAGAGAGAGAGAAAGATTTAACTTCAAGTGCATTCAAGTGCGAAGGCACACAAAACTTACTGCGACTGCTTTTGGAGGGGATCGTCGTAGCTGGTCTTGTAGATGCCCTGCAGCGTGTCCGTCACCTGGCTGACAAAGTCCAGGCTGAGCAGCACACGCAATTGCGACTCGTTGGCCAGCTTGTTGGCCAGTTTGACAACAAATGTGTCATTGCCTTCACCGTAATCGCATTCAAAGTCCAGTTCGATTTCCTCGCTGGCGTTCGATGGTTGAGATCTTATGACACGCACATTGGAGATGCTCACGTTGTGGACATCGAGCACAATGGGTTCCCAGCTGATAATCTTGGGATCACGTTCGATTTCAATGCTCAGGCTGCCATTGCTGGTTGATATGACGATATTTGGCTCAATGACAATGCTGTAAAAGAGACGGAGAGAGATGACGCATTACATTAATCGACTGGGGCTGCCAGCAAAACGACAAGAAGCTTCAATCAAAAGTGTCAATCAATCAGCGAGAGGGCTAAAAGTACAAAATGCATGCCATAAACTGCAATTAAACTAAAACAAACAGCGAACAGCGAAACCGGCCAAGAAAGTGCAACAAGTTTTGCGACTAGTCAAGTGGCAGGCAGCAGGGAGCAAGGGGAGAGACATAACAGAAGATCGATTCTATCCGAAGACGGTTCAACACCACATGGAGGAGCAGCGAAGAGAGCTGCTTGCGCCTTGTTGCTTTTAATTGAGGCGATTGGTTTACACTGTGCAACCAGGAAGCGTGTTGCAGCGCAATTTGCCAATGCCGCGTTTGCTTTGATCAACACAGCTGCAAAATCAGTTAGCATCGATGCTGCGCTGCATTGGCACCAATACCAACGATATGTTAGATTGCATCGAGATGTCGAAGCTTCATTCAGCATGCCCGCAAATTGAGCCCTGGTCTTTGCTTTTCTGTGTCAATTATATTAATGCATGTGGCAGCCACAGCAGCAACAGCTACTGAGCAACACATCTCTCATCTTGCGCATCTGCTGGCAGTTGGCGTGCTGCGACTTCTTCTTAGATCTTTTGCCGCCTCGCCTGGGCCACTTTTAAAGGTTCTCGGACAAGCATGACGAGAGTTTGCCATTTTTTTTTTGTCAACATTGTTATACAAGTTGTTGTTGTTGTTATGTCTACATTAGCTTGTCATGCATGTAGTGGCAAAAGTTGCTTATGCTTTTAGCCAAAGTGCTCAGAGTAATCCTTGACCCACTTTGAGTGTAGGAGGCGCCAACAGGACTGACGTCAGTGCCAAAGAGAGCTAGCGAGCTCAAGGGTTAGACTGTCGCTTATTGTTATGCAAATCAAATTGCAGTTGACTCTAATTGATTCGCGTTGAGCCGGAAATCTGCGCCATCAATTGATGTCAGGTTAAACTGTCGCTCATTTTTCTGTGTGATAAGCTGGCGACACGCGTTCCCCATTATGCCATCTAAGCTGAAGTGCAAATTGATGCACTTGCCTCCCCACTTACTTGTAATGCACTGGACGCCAGCCCTCGTAGAGCTGCAACAGACGTTCGCTGGACTTGACATCGCTGATGTTGAGTGTATCGTCTGCGCTGATGGGCGGTATATCGCCAACGGGCGTGGCCAACGCTTTGTCCTCGTTGAACGGCACCAAAGACGGAAGTCCGGGTGAAGGTCCCAAAGTGGTCACCGCATTCTCCTTCAGCCAGTCGGGGATTTCGAATTTGGCGTGCAGCAAAGGCGTTGAATTTGCGTGCGCATCCTCAGTGTGATCCTTGGACTGTGCCTGGGCGCTGCAAAGACAAAGAGAGAGGGGGAATTGTAAAGTTCTTAACTGTGTTTGCCGAACCAACGCAAAAAACAAGGTGCGTCCATTTAGCAGCTTCTTTTTGGTTTTTTGCGAACCCTTCCGCACCTTGAAATGCGTCAATAAAACATAACACAATTGCTTTCACTTTCGCGAATGAGGTCACGAGAGGGGTTCGACTGCCAATTAGTCGCGCCAAAAAAAAAAACGACTTAATAATCGAACCGCACCCAAGACAACAAAAAAAGAAGCCAACTGATTTGCTTAACTGGGCAACAAATAAAAAAAAAAAAACTCACCTGGGATGTGGCTCTGCAATGGGTAAAGTCTGTGCGGTCAGGAAGTAGGTGATGAGCACCGAGGAAATCAGAGCGGCCAACATGATGAATGCCGAGATGACCAAGCAGGTCTTTGACACATAAACGCCCGATGGCGGACCATTGAACACATATTTCTGGCCATTCTTCGTCTTTAGCTGTCCGCCTGGCAAATAGATTAAAAAGTTCGGGTGGGGGGAGAAAATTAGATCATTGCAGTATAAAATAATAACAATAAAAAATTGTGCATCTGAATCGATTTGATGATGGGCTGTCTTGTTTGTTTTATGCGTGCAGCTCTCATCGTAAACTTTATTGTACGATATGTTGTGTCCCACTGTAAAATTGTTTATGGAGGGCCCGCTCCCTTTATGGCATTCCTTGAATGCCATTGCATTATGAAAACTACTCGAAAATAAATGCATGCACTTGAAGAAAGTGGCTATATTTGAATTTGGAATTCATGTAAACACAATGCGAACATTAAACTGATTTATAGCATAATTTAGCCAATATTTAAGGATAGGAAATTATATGTTAACGGATCCATTTAGTCAAGGTGTTGACAGTGCCTCAAATGACGCTCAACTCCTCCAGTTCGGTTCTGTTGCCAAGGCGTCTGCTGAAGGCACACATTAAAACTCAAAACAGAAAACTGAGTTCGTGTATGGCGAAAACTTGAGTGAAAATTAATGTGTGGATCATTTTTAAGGCCGGAACACTTGTAGAATGACGGACAGATGGACGGAGCGACTGACAGCACAGCCAAGTGGGCTATGCATAAACAAACAGCGTTAACAGTGCACCACAGAAGTTGTGGCACGCCAATCGAAGCAAAAGCTGCGATCGATTTGAGGTGTTAACAGTTGTGTTTATAATCATTTGAATACGATAATGTAACATCAATTAAGTTATTTGAGTTCAACATACAAAATATTATTAAGACTTTTATGGGAAATTGTTTTTGTATTCAAATATTTAACAAATCAATTTAAGCATAAAGTTAAGTTATTCAAGTTAGGAATACAAAATATTCTGGGAAGTTGTTTCTTCTTTCGAATTGTCTAAAGACAGAAATATTTAATTGAAGCTCAATTAAGTTTTTTATGATACGATTATCGAAGCCTCTTTTTAGTGGAGATTATTTTCATAATTGTAGCTAGAAAAATATTTGACAATTTAATCATTGGAAAATAGTTACAAATTCTTTAAAAAGCTTCAACAATGAAGCCTTTACATTTCCTATAAAATTTGTTAAGTTAACTTCAACTTGTTTGCTAACTTTTTGCGCGCACTGTTCACCTGTGTTACTTGAGAGGCAACGAACGCGAGCAGAAGACACACGTGCTGTGAATTTTCAATTACCGATTAGCATGATCCAAAACAACCTTCTTGTTGGCTCTTTTTTTATTTTTTTGCTGGACTTTGGCTATAAACCAACTTGTTGGGTGTTTTATGACGTGTGCGTATTGCTCACCAAGTGATTAAGAGCGGCAAAAAGAGATAGAAAGACGAAGAAAGAGAGAGAGAGAGAGAGAGAGAGAGAGAGAGAGAGAGATGGAAAAAGAGAGTACGGCCTCTACATTGAATTTATGTGGAATGTCAGTGACGGTTGCGGTGTTAGGTTTAATTAAACTACACGATGGAGGTTAACAACAATTTTGACTGCGACTTTCTAGCAATTGCCGCATGCCCCGCACAACCAACACCTGCCCCACCTGTCGTCCAACATCTGCCTGGGGCATGTCCATCCCAAGTTGAGCACATTGCACCCACCCACTGGCTTTGATCTTCGACCAAGAGCCAAATGGAATTTATGTGGCGGCGAAACATTAAATTAAAAACTTACACACAAAAGTGCAGCGTGCAACATGCGGCATGCAGCAACGGCAGCCCGGCAGTTGATTAGTTTAGCGAGATATGGATCACTCTTTTTTTGACTGCCAGACCCCGAGACGTTGGGATAAATCAGATGCTTTTCAATATAACCCTGCACTGTCTCTGCTGACGTTGAAAGCTTTTTTAATTCTATTTCTTAAGTTTATTTATTGTTTGTTTAGTTTGGCGTTTCTCGGCTTTTTGTGGTTAGGTGAGAAACGATTGAAAAAATGTTCATTAATTTGCCCCGATGAACACATGTTGCTCGCCGTCCATCACGTGGGCACGTCGCTTCATTAACAGACCAAAAAAAGAGAACACTCCTCTCTTCCATTTCCTCTCAGTCTGAGACTGTATTTATATATTTGTATATTAATATGCATAAGTCGATGTTTAAGTAGCATTTAACGACAATAAAACATTCAAATTAAGTTGTGTTATGAGAGTGCACATACAGTGTGTGTGAGTGTGTGTAGTTTGAGTGTGTGTGGGCGTTGTGCGTGAGGCGCCAGTTTTTTTTGTTAGAGAATTGTAAAAGTGGAACGCCCACAAAATTGGGAACGGATTGAAAATGGGACTGTGGGAATGGGATGCGATTAATGTTGGAATGTTGAGCTCGTAAAAAAAAAATGTTCTAATTGGTTAGCTCGAAAATAAGGTAGCACTCGTATACCTGTTGTGTAAGTCGTAACGATTTGTAATTTTGACAAACATACCCAAAAATCTGTCCTTTGATATGTAATCGAAATGCAAACGTTTTCTAATATTCTTTTTCGATTCATCGAATTTGAAATTGCGCCACTTTGCAACGAATCCATTGAATGCCCCACTACCACCGCCAACACCAACAGGGGCAGCTGCCACGCCCACTGCTGGCACTGTCGATGAATCGGTCGATGGAGCTGAAGATGATAATGATGATGAAGCGACTTCGATGGCGATGATAGGCGCATTCCCAGTTGGCGTTTTGGCTGATGTTGTTGTTGTTGGCGCATAGATTGATGAATTTTGCAGTTTGGGATTTGTATAGGATATGACAGCTGCATTGCGTGAGAGAAAAGAGAGAGAGAGAGAAAGCATGGGGGAGAGAAAGAGAAGAGAATGCGAAAATTTTGAGCAAAGCACAGGTGAATGTAATGTAATCTTTTTTTAATGTCGATTTCTCTACTTTTTGTATAATTAACAATTAATGAGCGTGTCGAATGTGTGTTCCAAAAAAAAAAAACCAAAAAAAAAAGACATAAAAAAATGGGCGGGAAATGCAGTCAAATGAAAAGCAGACCGAGTTCAGTGTCAGTATGAGTGTGAATACGTGTGAGTGGGTGAGTGTGACTGTGAGTGTGAATGTGAATGTGAAATGGAAGCCAATGAGCAATCATACTCGTATATCAATTGAAAGGCATTTAATCAAATTGACGCCGCAGCAGATCGGGGCAGGTTGCAAGGGGCATGGGGCAGGGGCAGGGGCAGGGGCTGGGGAAGTGGCAGCAAGTGGCACGTGTCGCAAATGGGGGTGCGTCAATGTTGCAGTTGCCTTTTGTTGGCAGCCAAGCGTTCTCGTCTAAATTACAACAAGTTTGCAGCATTAAAATCACTTTTAATTGCCGGCGCCAAATGTTTGCTGAAAGCAACAATTCGCAAATCACCAACAACAACACACTGTATATAGCATATATATAGCAACTATTTATAGACCCATAAGAGTTGTACGCATTGCGCGTTTCCAATCAAAACAGCGATGAATTATAAATAGAATTCAAGAATTTACAACAACAATGCATAGATTAGGGCTAAGAAAATGAATGAAAACACAATTTCAATTGAACGATTTGTTTATGCTTGAGGCAATTAAAATATTCTATTAGCATTATAAGCACAATCTCCTGCAGAATCTTAAAATGTGAATCACCAATCAGTTGGGCAGTCAAATGAAACCAAATGCCAAAAAAAAGCAGAAAACACTAAACAAAGCAGCTCCGATTCTGATTGTTAATTTTGTGTGAAAAGAGAGAAGTTTGTCGAGCGCTGTGGCCCATAAAACTAAATTGCTTTTTGTGTTTTCGCATAGAAGATCGTTTTACATAAAGAAAGGGGGCGACTCAATCATGCGAAAACTGGGAACGTTGTGATGTTAATTTTTCGAGTCGCGAAGAGTTCAATAACAGCATAAAATCAATGACTTTGAACTTGATTGCCCATAAATTGCAAATCGTAAAAAAAAATGCTGGTAACGTGAGGTGTCTAATGCGGCGTATGCGCAATTTCGTCAAGTGATCTAATAAGGAAGTCAAAATAGAATGCAGCCAGCTGCAACAAATGTTGTGTTGTGAAAGACCTAAGTGGAATTTGTTATCAGTGAGTAGGTGAGATATGCGGAAAGAAATTGTGTACTCACAACACAAATTTACGTCATTTTTTTTGTGGACTGCATTTCATGTGGTGTCGCTTATCTTATCACTTATCGTTTGCCATCGAAATCACAACACGACAAACAATCGCATTTTGTATGCTTTTCCTCTTTCCCTCACTTAATTGTTTAAGTTCTTATGTTGTGGCTTGTGTATAATGTGGCTTTTCACTTCCCATTCTCATTCCCCATTCCCCATTCCCATATCAACACCTTTTCGCTGGGTCACATACACACGCATAATGATAACCCATTTTCATGGTTGGAAATTGGAAAAAAAAGCGTTTACCGGGTCCACAACTAGGTTAAATAAACAACAATTTCTCGGCCTGTTTACAAGTGAATTTCTTTCATTTCTTTCCCTTCAATCATTTCCCCGTATTTTTCATCTGCACAGATTTATGAGTCACATATGAATAGCTTCGGCTGATGGCAAGATCTGATAGACCGACGCTTGATTAACTTTTTTCTTCTCTTGCATTTTCGGTTAAAGCTGAGCCAACTGCAATGTGTAATGCGAGCTGAGGCTGTTCGCCACATGCTCGGGATCTGCTTACAGCATTTTGTCTGCCCTTTTTGCCTGTGGCGATTTAATTGCGCCGTGACCTAATTCTGGCTGTCTGAGCACACAGAGTAAAGTAAAAAAGCACTCCATTCACAAAGAAGAGCTGACAATTTTTGCATTAATTACCAGCACACAGATGTTGGAAGATGACATAAATGACAAGCGAAGACTCACAATGAAAACAAAAAGGATGCCCAGACTCCTAAGAATCTGGGTCAACTCTGTTGTAGTCCTAAAATAAAGCAGCACTCGTTGTGCTCCACTCACATTTATTGCCTTCCCACAACTCATTCATAATTATGTCACACAATCGAAGAGCTGCGGCCAATCGATAAGTCAGCGTTCAATTAAATTGCTATAAACATTTCGCACAGTCGGAATAATAACAACAAATTGATGGTAAAAAATAGACGAACATTTGCCGATTCTCTTTTTTTTTTTGGTTTTTATTGTTTGTCAGCTTCTACTTCTTCTTCTTCTTTTTTCGTGTTTTCTTCATGTTCTATGTTCTTGTCGTTTGTTCAGCTGAATTGTTAAAACGCGTGTATTTACAAATGAAGAAAAAAACATGTAAAAAATTTACGGTTGAGTGGACTCGACTGTGAGATACCCGGTACCCTTTTTTAATGAAATCAAAACGTAACATATTAATATACAGAAAAAATACAAAAATGTACCAAAGACAACATTTGGTATATCAATATACTATAACATTTAAAATATATTTATCTATACCCTCTACGCATTTTCAACAAAAGAAAAATTTCAAAAATAAATGTACTGAAAAAATACTGAACTATACTGAATTCTATATTTGGTATATCAAAATACTATAACACTTAAAATATGTGTATTTATACTGATTTTCAACAAAAGCCAAATATATCAAATGAGGGTACTGGAACAAAACTAAAATATACTGAAGGCTTTATTTGGTATATCAATATACTATTATATTTAAATTATAGACTTTACCAAGTTGTCAACCAAATCCATTATGACCCGCTTGAACCAATTGTAGCCGGGTATAAAAACGAACGAAAAGCGAAACGCGAGTTGAGTGAACTTTGGCTGAACGTGCTGTGTGAGTGAGTGAGTGAGTGTATGAGTACTCTGCCCGGTATTCAGTATTCAGTTTTATTGCCCATATCGTTTTGCATGCCTCTAATGAACCGTTCAAAGTTGCAATTACCCACTAAAGGGCCAATCAACCAAATACAAAAGTGTGTAGCAAACTGTTCTGCGGAAATGTCAGCCAAGAGGACATCAGGCATTGCATGGGCTATGCTTATAAACAATTCATTTGTTGTCGCATCGAAAAAAAAAAACTTTTGTATAGCAAACAACAAAACTTTCAACTCAACTTCAACTCAAACTCGATTATTTCCCGAGTAGTGTTCACCACGTAGTTGTTCATATATTGTGGTCATGCTGTTTGCCTTCTGGGTTTTGCTTTGACGCCTCACACAAAAATTGTTTATTTCCAGCCCTCGTAACTTTAGACTCGGCACATTTTCTTTTGATTCGCGCCGACACAAAAACAAAAAACGTCATGATCTAAAAAAGCCAAAGAAAACTGTGGAAAAAGTCGAAAAACCAGCACAACTTCATTTGTACATTAGTTGCGTCTTCCCAAAAAAAAAAAAAAAAATTCAGCAGAATTTGTTAATACATTTTCTGGGGCAACTCTCAAAAACGAAAGTGAAGCTGTTGTTAAGCTATTGTATAATCGCTGGATTAACATGCAGAGTTATTGATAATACATATTTGAATATTATAAAACTTGAAGCATCTGCAATTATAAACAAACGCAGCTGATTATGAAGTTTACGCTGGGTCACATTTCCGGCAAAGGCCAAAAAAAAAACCAGTCGCATTATTTGCACTGCGCAACGGTAGCTGCCAAGATGCAGATACAGATACAAATACAGATACAGATACAGATGCAGACAACAAAGAGAGATGTATAATTATAATTATGTAGCGCGGGGCGCAACACATTGTGACAACATGGGGCAACTTTGAGTCTGTTGACAAACAAAAACTAAAGCTGTGCCCTGTGGGAACTTGAAGAACTTGTCAAGCAGCACTTTTTTTTTCTTTTTTTGTTGTCTTCTTTTTTGAGTTCACCTTGAAGAAGTGGCAGGAAGATGACTGGGAGTTGGGGGCATCGCATGCTCGACTGACTGCATTCGGTATCCAGATAATTTAGCGAGACAAATAAGCGTTGACTTGAAGTCTGTGGCAGCTTCTACTTGAGGTTTTCCTCTTTTCTTTTGGTTGATTTATTGTACAGCCTGCAGCGATCGCAGAACGTGGGCGGGGCACAACGTCAACGCTGCCTCAGGAAGAGGAGTGTCCACGATGGCAAATGTATTTAGCATAATCAAACGATCTAGATGTGAATATTAAGTTTTTTTCTGTTTTGTGATATTTATGATAAATGCTTATTCGGCATAGTTTCGCTTGACATTCGAGACACCTGCTAAATACATGCTTCGCATCTCAGTGACCCAAGTTGAAGCTGCCGCTGCCTCTGTCGGCAACAAGTTGGACACTTTGTTCGGTCAGTCGGACGGCTAATTTGCAAATTAAATTAGCGCTCATTCCCATTCGCTGGCTGAAAATGACGGCATGACGCCACCCAAAATGCAAACATCTAGCGAAAAACCGAAAAAACAAAACATAACAAAGCCATCGTCAGTTATCAACCTGGCTCATTGTGCCAATTTCATTAGCTCTGCGAACCGTGAGACTGCGACTTGAGTTGGGGGCGGGGGAGTTTGGCGCCATAGAGAATTAACTCGCCCACAAATAAAAAATCTCTTTTTGCATGTCGAACGAAACGTGGCTCAGAAAAAAAAGCCATAAAAAACGGAGCAATAAAATGTTTGGCAGCCAAATGGAATTAAGTTCGTCTTTTTGACGTTTGCTTCTAGAACACTTTTATTAAGCCTTTCGAATCATAAAAAGTAGGCAGGTTCAACGTGGCGTATGCGCAATGCGAGGCAATGACCGCCCTAAGTCGCTGAAACAATTTCCAAACAATTCTCAGTTTTAATTAACAATGTCACGTTATATATATATTTAGCTATGTAAACATATGTTGCAACTTATTTTTTATTTAACAAACTACAACTAAAATGCTTTTTTGTTCGACTCGACATGCAATCTTTGCTTTGATGAGTTTGCGATAAATTTCAAATTGTAACAATTAATTAAAGTGCTTTACAATTTGTCGCGCATTTTGCAATTTAGCTGGCTTGTTGCTCAATCACAGCTGCGTTTTGCATTCAAAGTTGCCAGCAAAAGTTGCCAAAGTTATTGCCTTTTGTCTTGCAAATTTATTGCTAAATGAATTCTATCGCTTTTCTATTGAATACTTAATTCCGAGTTACTCCCAGTCAATAAATTGCCTATACACACACATACAAATTGAGTGGTGCTTCACATAAACAATAAGCATTTCATAAGTATAATTAAATGTGTTTTTTCTGCGTCCTTCGATGGCATTAAACTGTCGCCCCTTACACGATAATTTGCGTGGTTTTATTTGCGTTAAAACACATAAATTAATATGTATTTAACCGCGCACACAAAACGCACAAATTTCCGCCACACAAATTATTAGCTAATAGCACCTCGAAGTTAGGGAAATATATTCACTCAAATATACATATCGAATATAGTTTTATTTTGTATAATATAAAATCAAAACATGTTCGTTGATGTACAAAGTCAACAGCTCGTTCTGAAGTGACTTTAATATGTCTCTTATAGGCTGTTTTTATCTAAAGAATATGCTTCACTTAATTTTATTTGCTAAGCAGAAAGATTTTTCAGCTAGACAGCTGATAGTTTGTTTATCTGTGAATCTTTTTGGTAGCTTTAATGACTTAAACGTTACTAACTGACATATCTCTGTGGTCAGTTAGAACTGACAGATCGCGTATTTTATTTTTTTAATTAGCAGATCGAACAGACAGCTGTGTTATCTTTAAAGTATCTGTTATAATATATTTGCCATAGATTAAATGTGCATCTTTTAGTCGATTTTGATCAGCTAACCAGTTTAAGCTGAAAGATAAATATCTCAGTCTGTTTTCAAGACTCAATAAATTTAAATTGTATTATAATTTATTTCTTATTTAAGTTTACTTTTAGGGTATCTCGTGTTTGATATTGAAAACTTTTGATTCATTGTGTGTTTTGTGCTTAGTTGTTGCCATTACGGCATTCCATTTTTTATGCTTTTTATATAGGTAACAATACTATACACAGATTCATATTCATGCTCATGTTCACGTAGCCTATAATCGAGTTTTGATTTGGCCTGCTGCCAAATTAGTTTCGCTCTCATTTTCAATCGCTGGCACTGACATTGTCACGCTCTGTACATTTTGTTGTCTCTGCTGCTCTTTGAAAGTATTTAGGTTTTGTTAATAGTGTTTTTTCTTCAAAATTTTATTTATAACGCTGTCAAATTTGTATGCTAAAAATTACTCAAAAATACGTGCGACATTTGCCATGACTATTTTTTGCATTTTGCCCGCTGAGTGTTGAGTGTTGAGCTAATGGAAATAATACTCTTGGAAATTGCTACTTAGCCGTAGCGCACAAAGATAAGCGTATGTGGGTTTGGATTTGGATTTTAGCCGGGTCTTTGATCCACACGCATGCCCCATTGGCATTGAGCCGTGTGATTTATAGCCACCATTTATCTGTTGGCAAGTCGCGCGAGTTTCTGTCTCGCTTAATTTAAACTTAATGAAGTTTTGTTTTTCATTCTCTGTTTTTTTTTTTGTTTTTTGTACTCTTAACTCCCCACACCTGCGATCAGGCCTAGCTCGAGGGCTTGTCAGTGTCCAATTGTGGCCCACGCACTGCGTGCACAAGAAACAACAAGCACAACATCAAAACAAACACACATAGAACACACAAGATTCGTTTTCATTATGAGAATTGATTAATTGGAATTGTTTGCTCCGTTTGGTTTCCGTTTGCCAATTTGAAGCGGGACACCAATGAGTCAAATTAAAACAATTTCAATTATTAGTGTGTCAATTAAACGAGGGAAAAGCAAGTGGGAAAGAAGGCTACAAGATACTCTTTAAAACGATCGAGGATTAGCAAAGAAAATACCTTTCTACTTAAACAGAAATTGAATAAATACCGTTTAAGGAACATGCTTTGTTCTGTATATAGACTTCTTGAATAGACTATTATTGTTTAGAGAAAAATGTACTTAGAGAGAAGCTCATAAAAGCTAAAAGACACTTTTTCAGTCGATCGTATATTAGTAAAGCAAATATTATTTAAAAAAATGTTAACCTTTACTACAACCGAATTTGAAGACAAACCGTGAAAGAAACATGCTTAATTGTTTATTCTCCTACAATAGAGTATTATATTTGGGAGAAAAATGTACTTAGAAACAAGCTCAAAAAGTAGCAAATAATATAAATAAATAAATATATTCTATTTTTGAAGAGTCTTTGATGTTGACTGTTTAAATGATGCTGTCTTGAATAAGTTGTGTACTTTTAATTCAATCGTTAATAGTTGTTTAGCGTGGTTAGTTGGTTCATGTTCTCAATTTTATCTTTTATTTTTGGTCAATCCCATTTAAGTAATCTGTGATAAGTAAGAAAGCTACAGTCAAGTGTGTTCAACTGTGAGATACAAAAAAACAAACGAATTTGAATAAAATTAAAAATTTGCGGTATTAATTTTAAAATATACCGAATTAATATACCGCTAAAATACTACAAATATACTTTAGGCTATTTTCGGTATATTGAAACATTGCTAGGCCATAGCGTAATAATATACTAATATACCACATATCAAAATATACCAAAAGGTGAAAAATATACTAGATTCCCAAGACAACTAAGACTTTCTTCAATAACTTTTGCGCTAAATTAATATTGAACTGCAAAAGGAATAAAAGTAGAGATCAACCTGCTTTCCACTCTAAATTTCAGTTGAGTCAGAGTATGAAAAAAATACTAAAAAGAAAGACCAACCCGCCTTTCAGTCAATTCTTTGCAAAACGGATACAGATCGCAAAGTTCTGCGTGGGCTTGTCACACAACTTGTGCTGAACTGTGTCTTCCAATTGGCTGTCACATGGCATGGTTTGGTTTGGCTTTGCATAACTATGCACAGCACATCCATATAGAAATACATATATACAAATGACGGGCATTTGTTCCGCATTATGACAAATGTTCGCCACGTTCCGCGACGTTCTTAATGCAACTCAGGTGCATCGATGGCGTAGTCGGCTCCTCCGATTTATCTATTAGAGTGCAATCGAAGAGTTACGTGTTGGCCTGCTGTATATGCGGGGGGCAAAAACTGATAGCAGGCCTTCGCCTTAAAGTGTTTTCAATGTTCGATTGTGACGATGCATAACTCACGAATTAGCTGCCGGCTTTGTGCACATTTTTTTTTGTTTCTTTTGAAGCCATAATTCTAGCCAATTTTGGTCAATTTCGCATATCAAGCCTCGAGCGCAGGCAAAACATTTGAATACCCTGTACACTTGAGGAGAATGGAATGATGATTTGTGGCCACAAGGAATTATTTATGATTTATTTTATAGGGTATCTATAAAACAAGTTTATTATTAGACTTTTGCCTTGGAAATGTTTGAGCTGAAATCTACAGCGAAAAACACTTAGCCCCGTTAACTCCGTCAGCCATTTAAATAAATTATTTAATTTTATTATTGCTGATAAAGCTGCGCAAATTACGCGAATAAAAATGCTAAAGATTTGACTACCAGTCGCTCTCGCTTAAGCCAGCGAATTACAACAATTTCCATTTAACTGGATATTTGAATGCAATCGAAAACAAAACACGAATAATTTAATCATTTAGATATGCAAAAACGACTCGTTGCAAGAAAATGTCTGAAATTGGCTGCTGTGCGGAAAATTTGCCGAAACGTTTTGCAAATTGTCAACGCTGTCTTTCAACTAATTGTTGCGCATGCGCAGCATTTGACTCATAACATTTGCATATGAAAAAACAAATACCAGTATTTATTTGCTAAAGAGTTTCATTATCTGCACATCGAAGTGTTCATTTAGCAAATCGTTGGGCGTTCCACAAAATGTGTCAGCAGCAATTGGAGTTGAGTTGAGTTTGTGCCTAGAGCAAATTGCTTTTAATTGTGTGCACAATTTGCTGACGTCACATCTTCAAAGACTTTGGTGAGATGGACGGCCAGGGACTAGAGCAAAGGCAAAACATTTATAGAGCCAATGCAAATAAATAGTTCACACAATGCCAATGTGAAAGACATCAATATTGCAATCGCAAAATGCGTATGCAAATCACGTGTGATGATGGAAGATGGAAGATCGACAGCCACTGACTGAACTTGAACTGGAAATGAAAATGGGAATGGAAAAATGTGCATTGTGTATTGTCGTCATTACGATCACCAATGAAAATTGACAGCTGAATGTTGGCATTGTTTCCCATATGGGAAAATGTGGCGCAACTAGGTGAAAATAGAAATGATAAAGTGCATTTGTGGTTGTGGCATCTATTGCATTTGTATTTGTGTGGCATTGTGTGGCACAATCAACATTCATAACTGTAAACCATTTATTATCATTGAGGAGCTGTCACAACTCTTTGTCGCCCCAGCTTCCTATTACAATTGATCCGCTTTACTTTTCAACTACTTATTCAACTGCAATTGTCAGTTTTCTCTCTTAGTTCTTTAGTTTTTTTTATAACACCGCTGATGCAGATGCATTTTTCGTGTCAGGTAATCGAACACCTCACAAATGAGGCACTTAAGGCCTGTCGACTTGTCGAAAAAAACAAACTCGAGAATGCAGCCTAGGAGTATTAAGTGCTCATGAAATACTCTGTAAGCAGATTGTATTTCTAATTTGTACGATGAAGTTATAGATTTACTAACTTCCTTTAGAGTCTGATTATTAATGAACTGACTGACAGCTTGGTTAATTGACATACAAGCTAATTTAACAGCTGATTGATTGACCGAGACGTGAGTGATTGATGGACTGATTTACAGATGTACAGCTTAGCTAATTAAATAATTAATTGGCTGATTAAATTCAGCTTTTAACTATGCATAAACATGCTAAAGAAATTGTAAGTGATTGATAGAATAATTGTTAGTCTCAAATATTAACAACTATTTTTAATAAGAGCTGATAATACACCTTAAACGAGCTGATTATAGGGTATAGAAAACTGGTTATAATAGCTCTATATATTGAGTTGGCAATTACTTGAAGTACAAATACGCATTTGTGTATCAACGTAATCTAAAGGTGTCAGAATTAACGCCTCGTTGTCACGTGGATTATGCAAATCCCAAAAGCGATAGCTTATCATGCCCAATTATGTAGATAGCAAGGAGACAGCTGACTGGCGAGACTGGGCATAAAATCTAATATAATAATAATACCTACATATATATTCTAAGGTCAAGTTGAAGACTAAACAAACAGCCCAGCTGCCAGCTGATGCTAATAAATTGTTGCTAAAAATTGTTGTGCTCCCCTCTTGGGTTGGGTTCATATCTGTTTGTTTTAATGTTGTCGTCATCTCGCGACTAAATTTACATATCCAAAGGCCTATATATACCCCACGATATGTGTATTTTTGATCTGATCTGTGTGTGTATGTTTGTAAGTTTTGTTTACAGTTCAAAGCACTCACGGACACAGGGTCAATGTAAATTGTTCGAATGATCCAAGCATGTCCATGCTTCAGTTTTGGTTTCAGAGAGCGGACAGACACTATAAATTATTGTGGCATTTAATTGCGATTTGATATTTGAATGTGAGTTATAGTCAGTTGAATTACTCTCCGATACGATGCGATACGAAATGAGGTTGATGATGGCATCAGCGCAGAATTTGTGTTTCATTTGTTCGAAACGTGCGGGTGCCTTGTTAATGTCTTATTATTTATCAAATATTTTCGAAAATTAAATGTCTCTCTTGGTTGCAGCTGTGTGCCGCTGTAAATGTTGACATTAACTTTTGTTATGAGCACATTTCACACATGTCTTCAAGGTCTGATCAACAGGTTTACGCGCTTATCAAGAGTGACATTAACGCATGAGTAACGAAATGAAACGAAAAAAAAAACAAATTCAGACCGAATCCAAAAGCCATGTTTCATAGCAAGAGCAAGTTCAAGGCTTTCATCTAAAAACACTCATGAATCGATTCGATTGCGAGTTGCTTTTTTGTTGTGTATTCAAGTCAAGCCCTTTTTCGGCAACACAACAAATCCAGACAACAACGAAGCCGGCCCAGGTTATTTATAGTGATCTTCAGAAATGCCAGAGACCAAGAGACCAACAGAGAGGGAATTCTGAGAATCAAATTCAGCGAAAAAAAGAAGCCATTAAACTTTAAAGGCGCTTTTGCGGCTGCAAAATTTATCTTCATTGTGTCGCGGGTCGCAAACAATTTGAAAACGTGATCAAGATATATAGACTGGTGATCCTTGAAAAGATATTTCCCCTCTCTCTTTCTCTCTCTCTCTATCTTGGTGTCTTGCATGGCCGATGACATCAGCAGCAGCGTTGCCCCAAATTGCCTGGAAAACATGCTGATGCAACATGCTGTTGCAGAGACAGTTGTTGTCTGTTGAGATCCGTGAAAGACGTGCCTCAAATTGTGCATTCACAATTCACAATTCACATTCGCAATTCGCATTCTCTGTACTTGAGGTTTGACATTGCATCAATCGTTCAATTTATGATGACATAGATCTTCCTCTTGTGAGCATTTATGACAGTTTCACATTGTTGTTGATATGAATATTTATTGTAAATAGTTCCTATAAGGTTTGCCACTGGCCTTAAATGGTACGCGCTGCTGATTCTCTGTTATTTAATAATCAGCTTATGCAAATAATTCACATTGTGCTGTCGCTGAGTTTTTTTTTGCAGCCCTAGAAGAGAAGCAGTTGATAATGTGGGCGACTCAAAGTGCTGCTAATAAACCGGATCGAAACTCGTCCATCGACTTGCCACAGCTTCAATTGAATTTTAGTGTCGTTCATTTGGTTTAATGACCCTCCCCGAATCATATGTTTGATAGTCGTAATTGGGTGCTGCACTTAACGCTTGTCAAGATGCGATATTTGTGCCTGTGGCTATATCAATTTACCTGGACTTTCCACGCCCATTATGGCATCGGAATCCTCTGTGTGGCATGAAAAAAGAATTGGCATTTTTTCAGATGATGTCAGCTAATTTGTAAATAACAAACCGAAAACATTTTTGTGATACAAAAGAATAGCATTAATTTGATGCATGCAAATAATCATGGGCGCTGACTAACGGCCAATTTGGTGTCACTGTGCAAAAATACTCGCTGCTGATGTATCTCTTGGCAAATGCAAATAGATTTTTCGCATTTTTCAAAGTCAAAAATTGCCAAACATCTGTTGTGTCTTCAGCACACAAATTCTTGAATGAAAAGGTGAGCATGAGATAATACCCGAAATGTGTAAGCGACAAATTGGAATGGGAATCTATATAAAACTAGTCACAAAACTGCAGTCGACTGAGAGATACCCTCTATACAAAAAAAGTACTAAATTATATCGAAAGTTTTACTTGGAATATCGATATACTATTACTCTCAAAATATACCAAATAGTTACAAATATACCATATTGCGAACTTAATCAACGGACAGCAGCAGGACTTAGGTGTTCATATGGACAGACAGATAGTATCCATTTTAGAAAACTATCAAATGAATACACTTAAAAATACTAAAATATACCGAAGGCTTTTTTGGTATATCGATATAGTATTACATTTGAATTACACCATGGAAAGACAGATAGACCTGCTACCCATGTATTAAAAATATATTGAAAAAATACTAACTTCCACCCAAGATTTTATTTAGTTTATAAATATACTATTACATTCAAAAAATACCATACTGTTAACAATATACCACTTTATCAACTAAAGCAACCGACAGCACCGATATCTATATAGGTATTCATATGGACAGACAGACAGATGGACAATATCGCCTTGTCCTTCTCCCCTATGGGTAGCGGATTAAATAAGAGAAAAGACTGCAAACCTGGACTGTTGCAGCAATGATGTATTTCTGACACTTTAGCCAAGTTCTTACTGATGCGAATGATGTGTTTATAAATAAACCTGCTAAGATGCTAAGTGACTAAGTGCAACTAAACAATTGTTGAAATGGCGTCATAGCTGCACAGAGAAAATAACTATAAATAAAACTGTGCAAGAACACTTAAGAAACAATGCACAAATACGAAACGTAAACATTTCATTTTTGCAATTAAACCCAATTAATTAGCAAACAGAAAAATACACTTTTAGTTTACCAATAGGTGCAATTGATAAATAGAAGGAAATCAAATAGTAAATAAGTCGGTTAATGTACTCTCTCACTCACCTTCGTTTACGTAACCGCCCTCCATGGTGCCAAATGTGTACACCTCGTTGCGGCTCCTTCTCCGGTTGTTGTAGTTGTCTTTGAACACCTTGGCCACGACCTACGTTCACACGTGCTCCCGGAAAAACGAAAAAATGATGACTGCAACACTATCGAGTGGGGGAACTCGAGTGTAAAGTGGAGTGAAGAATCTGGAATCTGGGCGATGTAGTCGACACCTCGATGAGGCTTATTTATTTTTGTGTCTGCGCCTGTCTGTGGCTATTTATTAGAAAGTATTTTTGCGATTGCACAACGCGTTGCAGCCGTTGCACAGCAGAGAACACACGCACTTAAAATATTCTTGCCACCGCGCACTTTATTTTTGGTTATGGAATTCGATTTGATAATCGAATCGAAATCAGAAACGAAATTGCAATTGGAATTGGGCATAGAGCATTTTGTTTATTTTCTTGTTGGGCATCTCTCTGCGTATGTTTCCAGTTTCGTCCCACTGTGCCGAGTGCGGAAATGTGTTGGAGAACTTTATCTAGCTATTGTATCTGGAGAACGTAGCCAGCTACTCTCTATGGCGATTCTGATGAATTTGCATGTGCTTGTGGCAACTTGGCTTGAAGTTGGGGTTGGGTTCTTGTTGCTTTGCTTTGGCCTCCTATAATACTACTCGGTGTTGCCTGCAAAAGAGTGAAAGAGGGAAGAGAAGATACATAAATAAACATGCTATAAAATTGACCGTTGATAAATGTTAACCCCACTGTTTGACCCGCTTCACTGAGATTGCTGCAACATGGGCTGGGCAAACACACTCAAGATGAACTCCACTAGATACTGTTTAGATATAGAAATACATATATTTGCGCATTGCTACTTTACTGACTGACTCTTCTAATTTTGGAGCTCGTTCTGACATTTGTCTGACATTGCAAAATGTGCAGCTGCATTTTGAAAGGAGCCCTTGGCAACCAATCCACAAATAAACAAAAATGATGACAAAGATGACGATGATTATGATGATGATATACGAGTCTCTTTTGGCAATCCTAATGTGATTCACATTAGACCTTTTCGGGGCTTTAAAAGCGAGTCGGCTTGCCGCTCGCTTGACTTCTTGGAATCCCACTTATGGCTTGTTGTTTGTATATTTAATCTATTGGTAAATACTTGTTGGGTACTGCTGATGTCATTATGTCAATATTTGCAGCATAAATTGAAAACTAATTTGGACTGCAAACAACGCGCGCGAGATTTTCCCAACTGAAATCAGTTGTTGTTTATTTGTTTGCTTATGCTGATGTTGATGTTGATGTTTATGTTTCGGTTTTGTTGTTGAGTCAACGCTGAAGCACCGCAACAAGTTCAATGCCAAAATTGCCACCCTTGACAATGGCACCACAACAATGCTAATTACTCTCACTTGGCACACATACTTTTGGGTAATCACTCGAGCAAACTCGAAGATCGAATACCGAAGACGATCGAGAACCGCACGCGATCAAAGCTGCCGGGGAACTGGCTGAAGAAATGAAAGCCGGAAACAAAGCGCGAGCTGAAATTGCTTTACCAAACAAAAGCAAACTGCTGAATTTATGCATACAGAAAGATATTGTAATAAAAAAGAGCGAGACGAAAGAATGAAGTGGTCGCTGACAGAATGTTGACAATGGTTCATCAATGGATTCATACTTGACATTTGATTAAGACCCCGACACCCCTAATGCCAAAAAAAAAAAAAAACGCTGCTCGCGTCCACTTTCAATTTTTGGGCAGTTTGTTCGTCTTTGATCGAATGGGTTGTGCGGCAAGCGAAACGAATTTTAATTGCTGCCACAGACCACAGACAGAGGCAGTTGAGTGTCGAGACAGCAGACAACATAGAGAAGAAGTCTGAAGACGTCACTGCTTCGACTTGTATTTATTTATTACAAAGCATAATTAAGGCGGCACTTGATTAATAATCGTTGAACTCAACGTGACCCGCAGCCACAAATGTGCCACGCCTTCTAATTCCCTTTTCATTTTTTATTATGCATATGAAATGGTCCAGTTACAATTGTTTGTCGTTTGTTTGTAACTATTAGCGCAGCATTATGCGTTTTTAATAGATCTTTATTGGGTTAAATCTGTGGTGGCAATGCGACAATCGACAATCACTTTAAAGTAACCTCCACCGAAATGAAAGCGAAAGCCCTCGACAAACAATTAAAAGATGCGACAATTCGATCAATTGAAATTCTCTCTTTTTTCTCTCGTGTTCATTATTTATGAGTGTAAATATTTGAAGTTAAGAATGGCCTTCCCTTCATTTTTCCCTCAGCTTAATTCAATCCGAGTGCCATCAATCAAAACTACAAATTGGTCCCAAGGAAGGGATAACAGAATGTTTGGTTGCAGTGTGTCGAGTTAATTGCCAACACAAGTTTCTAATTATGTAATTGTCAGCGTTGTAAACTCTGTTTTGTTGCCTTGGAAAAGGTCACCATGACTGTGACAAGGGTTTTTTTGTGTGTGCTTAACATCAACATCAATGTCAACTCCGCATGACAAACAGAAAAAAGTGCAGTCAACTTCAACTGAAGTAATTTGCTATAAAAAAGAACTAAATTTTAAGCAAACAATAGCAGGAAGCTGTTTTGCAAGCGTTAGCTTGATTGATTTCTCACCACTGCGAAATAAGTTCAAAGGCAAAGTCTGAAGCTGTTTTGAGTAGGTTAATAAGTCACCAAAGCGCAGTAAACAAAAACGCTTCATTTTCGTTTCGAATTTATTGCCCATGTCAAGCAGATGATTATACGCTGAGTTTTCGCATATAATGTATCTTTGTTTATAGCGCTGGTAATTGGCATTTTGTCAGTGTTCTCGACGCCCACCACTAAGCGAGTTAACCGCGACCTGTCTCGACACTCAGCAGGGGCACATTACGTATACGTATCGTATACGTATATTGAGCGCAGATCATTAGGCAGCTAGACGACCACAAAAACCAATTGAGCTCGCGTTGAGCGGTGTAAACAATAGAATGAAGCAGAAATACTCGCCAAAATTAATAGCGCCAGTGTCTGTGTTGCTTCGATCACAGCGACAACAACAACAACAACAACAACAACGACGACGACGTCATCGTTGTATGTCACTGTCACTGCGGGCAGCTACTGAACAGTGAAATAATAATACGTATATTATACATTCAGTCAGTGAGGCAGTCAGTTGGACATGCTTTATTGTCTGTGCTTTTTTTAGCCGAAAAGAAAAAACAACAAAATTCATAAATCTATTGAAAGTAAATAATAAAAGTGGGTCAGCCTTAGAAGCAGTCAGAACGCTTGAGGTAGTCACCTAAACCTAAAAAAAACACATCAATCATCATAGCAGAGCAATAATAGCTAACTAGAAAGAGACCGGCAAGAACAAAATAACATAATATAAAGTACTACATAAACTTGAATTCAATTTGGCGCCAAGAAGCAGATGAACACTTTTTGACTTTTTGTTGTGTTTGTGTTTTGTTGTCAACTAATAATAATGACATAATGACATAAGCGGTCGTTGCACGTGGCGTATGCTTAACATTTAATTGTTCTCCACTCGTATTGCCTTAACGAGTGGCCATAAAACCAATTACGTTATACGCATAACATTCTGACTCTCATGAGTCAACAACAAAGTTCAGCGCACTTTAGCGGCGCCAAATAGAAAAAGAGCAGTCGTAATAGAAATATAAACAACATTTAATTCCGGTCGGTGGCACAGAAAAGTCCTCTTCAAAGGAAAAACCCAAACGTGATGCAAATTTATATGCCGACAAAAGAAATTTTAGCGAACGTTCAATAACTTTGAATTGCCAAATTAAATAGTTATTGTTGAAGCTCGTTTCCAACGAAAAATCGTACAGGAAAAGTCAATACGTGCTGCAAAATTGATATGCCAATAGGGCAAAAAAATATATATTTTATCCAACCGTCATGGGACTTTATTAACTTTGAATTGCTTAATTAAATTGTTATTGTGGCTTTAAACACCCACATCATCAATATCAATGCTGACATCAGAAGCGTTTACTGCGAAAAGCTGCAAGGTTAAGTGCGCTTAGCAAGAACTGCATGAGAAATATGCTTATAACGTGCGACCAATTTATATTCAATATTCATTTTTTTTTTTAATATATAAATTTGAATGCTGCAAGAGAGCACGCAGCAAATTCTCCAGTTGGCGGCCTTCGGTATTTGGCCAGATGTTTCGTGGAATTTAGTCGAAGGTAAAAACCGAAAATGTTCTCGCATTTCATATAAATTGAGTTTATTTGTAAATTTGAAATATATATTTTCTTTTTATAAAGAAATTCTCTTTATTTTAGTTGCAAGTATATTTTTCTTTTCTTTCTTGTTTTCTGCTATTTTTATAGCTGATCTTGTGTTGTGTTATATGTTAGGTGTTGCTGCCATTGAGCATTATCAAAAGGCACGCTAAATCATCGTGAGCTGTGCCTCTTTTATTGTGATATCAAATACAAAAAAAAAAAAATAAGTATTTCTCGCCTTATAATATGTTTGTATCTATTTTGTTTGCTTTTGTAGTTGTTGTTGAGTGTATTTATCGCAAAGGTTGACCAAATGACGCGTGCGTTCCAATTTTATGAAATCAGCCAAGTCAATTAAGGCGGCCCAAAGTCTTTTTGACAGTTTCTTGTCAGCTAATGGCGCTGACTGTTTGGCCCCCGCTCTTGATTTTATTTTCAGGTGACGCAAGCTCACTTGCTTGCTTTTCGATATCATTTCAAGGTTATATGTAGACCACAACTAAATCTCTTGTCGTGAGTTGCACTATCTATTGAGTATAAAAATACATTGCTTACTGCATTTTCATAGTTTGCATGAGATAATGGAATATTATTCTTATAACAAGCAAGAAAGCTAGAGTGTGCTCGACTGCGAGTGACTTTTAAATAAAAGCAAGACAGCGCGGTATTACTATAAAAATATACAAATATACTAAAATATACCATAGGCACATTTATATAGCACTATATTCATAATATACCATAGAACGCAAAATTTTCTGGATTGTTAAAAAATATACCGATTTAATATACCGAAAAAATACTCAAAAATACCAAAGGCTGCATTTAGTATACCGATGAAGTACTATATTCAAAATATACCAAATCAATTTAAAATTATACCGAATTTATATACCGCAAAAATACTAAAAATATACTGAAGGCCATAGTTGGTAGATCGTTGCAGTACTACATTCGAAATATACCACTGAGGTCGAAATATACCATATGGTCAGCCAAAGCAGCTAGAACCTGGTATCTCTATCTCTTATAATCTCATCTGGCTACATCCCAAATCAAGAATATATATACTTTATGGGCTTGGAGACGCCTCCTTTCTGCGTGTTTTACTTCCTGCCGGTAGTGGAATGATATATTGAGCATATATATTTGCATAAATAGCTATCTGCTGATAAGCATCCAAGTCACAATCTTGCGCAAAATATTTAATCTTTAAAGTGGACAATCTAATAAATTGCCATGTCCGCAAAGATAAAGTTCGCTGGAAGCGTGTTGATGTCATATTTGCGTCGCTGCGGAGCGTGCAATAACCCACTTCCATAGGCATTTCCATGGTAAGTACTCCCCCCTCGTATTTAGCCACCCAGAAGCAGCAGCTATCAAGTAAGCAATCTCCTCACAAAAATGTTTCATTCTTTCTTTGCATTGCGTGACCAACTGGCGGCTACACCTTCAACTGCAATCCAACAACTGCAATTGTCATAGACCATATTATATGGTATATGGTATATAGTATATACTATCTTTATACTTTTGCGCCGGAACACGCATAAAAATTTAACGCATGTTGCATGTTGTTTGTCATGTGCCGCTGCCCCTTTGACTTTGCTGATGAAGTTTCGCTGATATGACACTCTGAGCGGAGCTGGGGGCAAGCATAGTTCGTTGTGGCATGTGAGGCATGTGCTTGCGGGAGCCGTCATCAGCTTCGTTTCGTTTCGCTTTAGGCAGGCGTGTCCGAAAAAGTGGGCGTCAAAGGGTCTCCCCCCTTTCTTTCTTTACATTTAGTGTGTCAAGTCAAATTAGTTACGCTTTGCATTAGTGTGTGTGAGTGTGTGTGTGAGAGAGTGAGAGTGACAGTGAGTGAGTATGAGTGTGTTGCAGGTGGTTGTTGTTGTTGCTATCCGAATAGAACTGACATTGTTATTGTAAAACTGCTGCCTCATATTCACATATTTAGCAGCACCCCATTCATTCATTCATTCGCTCACTCAACTCAACTCATTCATTCATCTTCATTTGTGGCATGCATTTGCATTTGCCACATTCGCTTTGTTGTGTCATCTGTCAAATGCATCGTTGACTTCACTTTCATAGCTTTCGGGGTTGCCCTCGTCTTATCTACGAGCTTATCTCAGCTTTGTCCGCTATCAATCACGATTGACTCGTGTGGATTCGCTTATGACACTTACACACACACACACACACTCAAACACGCAGTCTCATAAATTTTGTTTTGATAATTTTAGCACCTTTTGTGCAGTTGCTATTTCGGTTGATGTGCCAAACTGTGTTGAGTCGCCTAATTGAATTTGCTGTCCGCCTGACTTGAATAAACAGTGCAAGTCACAAATACACTCATCCACATTGCATCTACTATATATATTTGCTATTGTTTTTATCACCTATGCAGTGTGCTCTATATAGTCGTATATACTCTCGAATTTGAATATCAAAAAAAACACTCGCACATATTTACTTTTCGCTTAATCGCAAACAAAATGTGTGTGCTTGTGTTTCTGTTTCATTTTTTTTTTTTTTCTGTTCTGAAGAATTTTACGACGTGGTTGACCTTGGAGGTGGCAATATGCCGAATACCATTACAGTGGTCACTGCCTAATTATAACATTCAAAGAGCACGAATTTTCGAGAACTTGAAAGCGTTTATCCCTTATTATTTATTGTGCATAATATTTTATTATTATCAAAAAATTTACATTTTCTGGCACTTAGTGTTTCTCCGCTATTATTTATTTTGCATAATATTCTTTTTATGATATTGTACATTATGAGAAATTAAATGTTTGCCTGCAGAAATTGAAGATCTCTTTTCTGAAATTTGACTTTATTATAGATTCCTTATTAATTTGTAAATATGTGATATATTTTCATATATTTTCCATATTTCTTTAACAATATTTTACTATTATCTATCTTTGTTATCTTTGTGCTAAATAATTTCAAACATTTATCAAATGTTCTTAAAATGTTTACTTATTCTTCCACATACAAATTATTATACAATTATTATTCTAAAAAGTCATATTTTTTGCTAATGAAGCTTGGAGTTTTTAGCTTCCTTATGTAACCTGTTATATGTGTTAAATAACTAGACTCAAATTCTCAAATATTTTGCACATTTTATATTACTTTTTTTAATTAACACTTCTTATATGAAATTAGCATTTTCTAATTACATTTATTTCTAAAATTCCGTTAAAATTGCCGTGTTATTCTTCGCGTGTGCCCATTGTACTAATTTTATGCATATCGTGTTGTACCTTGTGGAGTTCTTTTTAATCTGTTATGTATTTCATAAGTATGCTGTTCTCTTTTATGTCCCCCAATCAAGCAATTCCTTTACGATCTGCGTGCTACACATCACAATAAAACAAAACACGAAACGCTTTTTGCAGGGTATTTTCAGTTTGCATTCTTTTTCAGTTGTTAGTTAATTAAACGAGCAGGCGGAAAATGCAGAATGTCAAATGTTTCACAATAATTTCACCAAGCGCAAAGTCACAACTACACACACACACACACACAGTTGAGTGTGGATTGTGTTTGTATGTGTGTATGTGTGTGGATTGCGTTTGTGTATTTGTGTTTGCCTCGCATTGCACTTGAAATAGTTTTTGCTTTTGCTTTTCTGTCGTTTTGTTCTGTTGCTATTTGAACACTCGTTAAAAGTTTGTTTGCTATTTCTGTTTGCGTTTTGTTATTGCAATATTAAATCATTGTTGTAGTTGCTTTTGTTGTTGCTGTTTCGCTTGCCGTATTTGCCGTATGCTAAAGAGCAATTTTCATTATCATTGCGCTTATCAAATGACTCATTTGAAATATACTCTCAGCTGAGCAACGCAACAGTTGGAAACTTGTTAGTTTTTCCGCTGCCGCTAAAATTAAGTAAACAATCAAGAGAAACAAACGCAGCCATAATGTATGAAATTGTGTAATAAAACTAATTTACAGCATCACGAGTCGAGAAGAACATAAACTTGATTCAAATGTGGGGAAATTTTCAAATTTTAAACGATTCTACTCGTAATTTAATGTTACAAATTCTGACAACTAATATTCACTTCGAAATGCACATAAACTTTTATGCGCTGCAATCAAATTGTATTACACCATTTAACAAACACCTTAAAAGGCTGCCAGGCAATTAACGTGGAAAGTTGAAAGCATTCA
This sequence comes from Drosophila niveifrons, assembly GCA_035046325.1. Classification (NCBI taxonomy): domain Eukaryota; kingdom Metazoa; phylum Arthropoda; class Insecta; order Diptera; family Drosophilidae; genus Drosophila; species Drosophila niveifrons. The sequence continues at coordinate 20,191,584 of JAWNOC010000046.1, forward strand.
ACCCCCAAAAGCAAATTGTATGCCAAGTATTTAATAATACCTAAAAAGGGGCTGCGTGGCTTAAAAAGAGCATAGAATTTCAATCTTCCCAAGAATAGATCAAATTGTATAACCATATTGTGTGTGTGTGTGTGACTCCCTATGGCTTCGCTGCCAACTATTTTTATAATTATGTCAGTAAAAGGATACGTTTCTTCCATTTTTTCCCCTACCCTTCGGACCCTTTGCAACCGCAATCACAAAGGTAACGGCAAAAGAGCGAAACCGCAAAAAAAAGGGAAACCACAAAACGTTTGCAATCAACTGTAATACAAAGAGAAAAAAAGAATAATACTGCCGAGTGTGATCGACTGTGAGATACCCGCAGCCCATCTTCAATAAAAGACAGACAGTGTGGTATAATACTTCGAGTATACCAAATTAATCCTTTGGTATATTTCTAGTTTCAACTTTTAAAACACCATTATTCGCTGTCCCTATTCCTTCCCCTATGCCTTCGTTCTTGGGTTTCTTACTCAGAGAATTCCAAAAATTATGTTTGTACCGTTTGCAATAGACGACAGAGCTTTCGTCAGTTGCTGCTGATAATAATTTAGGGAAAAACACAACTTAAAAGAATTTCTTGTTATAATATTTCAAGAAATTTGTTGTTCGAAAGAAAACCCACACAAAAAAAAAAAAAACGATCTTTAAATTTTTATTGCGATTAAGGTCCAGATGGTCCAGGGTTTTTACCTGGAAATCTCATTCCGTGGAAAAGCAAAAATTTATCCAGAATAAACCTTAACTTTTATAAAATAAGAAACGCAAAAATTAATATTAAAAAAAAAAACAACAAATTGGACACTAGACTTTTAAAATAGTAAAATGATACATAAATATACCGAACGGTATATTTGGTATATCCTTCCACCTATTACACACATTTGTTCAAACATATAATACCCCTTTACTTTATGGGTAGCGGGTACAAAAAGGGCTGGGCCCCAAGATAAAAAGCGAGTGTGTATGCAATTATGCAAATGCCAAAAAAGGTGCTAAGCAAAAAGACAAAAGAGAGAGAACGAGAGTGCGAGGGAAAAGTAGCGAAGCAGGCAATAAAAATTGAAGCCCAATCGATTAACAAATGAAAAGAGCGACAAGCACACACGATTGATAATGCCAGAGCAATTAAACTAAAATAAATTGAAAACACGCGCCAGCGGTTGCGCTTCCTTTTAATGTGGAATCGATACCTCCTGGAGGGGTTGAACAACGTGCAACAACGAGGTTTGTGGCACACACACTCCGCAACCCCGCAACTGGCAACACGATACGGCTTTTTGCTTTGCTACCTTTTTTCCTTTGCTAAAATTTGAGAGTCAGTTACCCAAAAGCAAAATCAAACAGTAAGATAAGCAGGCAAACAGACAGACGGACAGACAGCGGACAGACGGACGGACATTAGAATGGCCGCCGGATGAAACGCGCCTACGACCCTCTTCTATATAGTTTGTGTGTTGTCGAGTGTGGGCAGCGAGATTCACATTGTATTTTGATCACATATTTGGCATACACTCCACACACTCATCCGTTGTCTGCCCTTATCTGCGTATTTCTATCAAATTACAATCAGGCTGCAAATGCTGCTCCTCTATATTCTGTAATCTGATAAGTAGAACCCGACAAAATCGCTCTACTGTTAAATTATGTGTCGAGCGCGCGTTGTTTGCATAATTTATATATAAAAATAGCAGTTGATTGTCGCATCATCGATGCGTAGCAGCGCAGCAATTAAACGACTATCAAAATACCCTAATGCAATTAATTTAAATTGCTTAGGCACAACTTAAATATTATAGCATATTTGCGGGCGTTGTTGCATGCAACAATGCCACAAAAGCGCGAAGGCAACCAAGACAGCAGAGACAACGACCCACTTACAACTGAGACCTGAGGCAATTGTCGTCGTTCGTCACATGCATATGAGAATGTATGTAATTACGTATACGCCCCGTCTGTGGGCGGCCTACGCGTTGTGTGCCGGCCAACTTAACAAGTGGTCCCCAAGCGAGAGAGCGCCACGAATTGCAGCAACGGCAGCAACGAGAGAGCGAGCAAGTTAACTGGCCACCCACACGTGCCACACAGTTGCCACACTTACCACAGCGGGGTGCCGGCTGCAAAAGGCCTACACCCTATGCAACAAACACACACGCACTTGCCTCGTTTTCATTGAAATGGAGAACACGCAGGTTGCATGACTAAATGTTGCCGAATCAATGCCGAAGGACACTATGTTGCCAGCTTGAACTTTTCAACAACAGCTGTTCTCACAGTCGCTTGAACTTTTGAACCTCCACCTGACGCAGCAGCAGCAACAGCAGCAAGTGTGTCGTCCTTGGGTTTAGCTGCAGCTGCCTCCCCTCCCCCTTCCTCCCCCCGGCAAGTTGCAGCCAGCGAAGGACATGTTCTCTGTGTGTGCGTGTTGTTGCTTGCCGGGTGCAGCACTGCGCATATGTGTATGTGTATATGTGTGAAAATCAATAAGTTCAACCCAGAATAGGGAATCGAGGTCTTTGAAATCTTCCACTCCAAAATGCGATTGCCAAACTCACCTAAAAAAAAAACTACTGAATTCCACTTGTATCGAATTGTTTTGAATTTTCATGTGTTCTTTGCGCTTAACAACAACAGCAACAACAACAAAACACAATATGGAAATTATGTTGAGTTTACGAAACAAACACAGCTTACAACAAAAACAATAACAGTTTGATTTTTAATGACTGCGTGCGCTTCGATTTTGATTTGGATTTTGATTAGCGTTCCAGACAATATTGAAATTTACAAATGCGAATCGATTGAAACAAAGATTGATGTTGTTATTGTTGTTGTATTGTTTGGCCTTACATGCAATGTTAAACATTTCTGTTTTGCCGAGAGTTGATTTCTGAGTTGATTTCGCTTGCACGATTTTGTTTTTTAGCTGCCGCTTTCAGAGCGTTTATTACCTGTTTTGCATATGAAAGAAATTCGAGCTAAATATCAAAAAAACAAAATACAATTTTTGCCTTTGGATACTTCTAGTCTATTTCATATTCTATTAAATGGCTTAAACGCTATAGAAAACAAGCAGAACGCCCACTCGCATATCAGCATATCTCCCACACACACACGCACTGCGATAACACTAATAACAATAATAACAATAAATAAGATTTTTATTTTTTGGGAACTTTCGTACTTAGACTTGGTCGACAAACACATAAAAAACGTTAAAACACTATTTGTATGTTTTATTTCTTTTCCGATTTAAAAATTTGTATTGTTGTTGTTTCTTTTTTGTTTCTCGCCCAGCGGCTAAAACGAGACGACGTTGCGCTCGACTCGACAACTCGACACACCGACAACCTTCGCGTTTCAGTTGCGACAACAGACTGATTTTTTCGATGAGAGCGACCAACGAAGCGACGCGACGCAGCCAAACGCGCCGCGAGTTGCCGACGCGAGTGAGCAATAACAAACAAGAGCAGCAATAGCAGCAGCAACAGCAGCAACCATCAGCAGCAGCAGCAACCAGCAGCGACTGCAAAACGCCGGCAGCAGCAAATGCTTCTACGCTTGAGAAGAATCGTTTAATGAAATCAATTGCATCTAAGTAGCAATCAATTAGGTAATGTGAGTAAACAAACATTTGTATATTTAATCATCAATTACTTAATTCTAATGAATTGCTCAGTTTTGCATATGAATGAGTTAAATATTTGCGAACAAATGCAGTCGCAAGCGCTAAATTTAAAGATAACCTGAAATAAGCCAACGGCCAACTTTTTTTTTGCATGCTCCAAGCAAACAATGAGCGATAGATGGCGCTAATAGCACATTCTGGTTCATTACGGGTTTCTTTGCTGTGTTGCTTGATTAACTTTTGCATTTATTATGCGTTTGTAATGAAATTTTCAAGGTTGATAGGGCAGACTTGTGGGGCATATGCAAAGCATGTGTGTGCTATACTACTTGATTGATAATTAGTTTAAGTACACACATCTAAATACCAAATTTGAGCGAGAACTTTTCAAGGGCAAGAAATGTAAGTGCTGCAAATTTAAAGACAATTCAATTACAAACTTTAGTTACATTAGAGGTAGACAATCAAACTTATAAATAGCATTTCCCGTTGAAATTGTTTAAACTGATGATGCCAACTTTGAAACATGACTCAAACACAAACCAAAAAAAAAAAGACGAAAAAATAAATTAAATTTGAAACTTGGTGAGTCGCCTAATGTCGAAAGCCTGTCACCGGCAACAGCTGTGAATCATATTCGAAATGCTTTCGAATGTGTGTTGTTAAAATATTCGTTATTTATTTAATAGATTTACGGCTCAAGCGAACAAAATCGAATGTTCTTTATGGACACTTGAAAGAGTTCTTCTATCAATCTATCGGAAGCTCATCGACGATGCAAAAGTGGCTAATAAAACATTCAAAAGCACGCGAAGCACGAGGCAAGGAAGTCCTGTCAAGGTTGCAGGCGTGTAGTCCGAAAAAAACTGGTAACGAAACTAAAACTGGATAATTTATGTGTTGACCCAGTTGAGTTGACGGCGCACCAATGAAAAATGCAGAGAGAGCAGCCAATTAATTAATAAAAATTATGAAACGGCAAAACTGAAAAGCGGATATGAAAATAGGAAATAGGAAAACGCGAAAACTTGAAAACTAATTGAGTTATGCTCGAAAGGAACGCAGCCTCGGCGCGCCTTTGAAATGTCCTTGCAATTGCCGATGACGACGACCCAAATACCGCCAAAGTGAGCGGCAGAAAGGCAAGGCTAACAATTCCTAAAATGCAAATATACTCGTTGTTGCCACTTGTTCCAGTTTCGGGACTTTAACGTTATGTTGTGTACACTCGCTCATCCATGTGGGAGTTGGCCTATTGATTTAATTTTTCTCTCTTCTGGTAGTTTTGGTAGCTAGAGTTCTCTAGTGACGCAATGGTCGCTGGCGAGTTGAATGCGCTGTGTATGTCGCCGTGGCGTCCAATAATCCTGAGGCGCCTCCAAGGGGTTGTTTGTGCCACACACACACACACTCATACAGACAGTCGAATGTTGGTTGGTTCCGTGACGGCGCCACAATGACTGCGCATAATTTTGTTTTATGGTTTTATTCTTTTTTTTATTGTTGTTGTTGCTTCATTGCCCAGCGAAGTTGTTGGCTTAGGCCTCATAACATATTACATATCAATATTTTGGGCGAAAAGTTTAGGCTCAGTTTCTACTCAAACTGCAGCTGTCTGAGCCAAAGCATGACCTAGACACTTTGTGCTAGTTAAATGTCTATTTGATGTTTGTCTTGCCGATTGTGATCAGTATCAGCTTACACCCGGAGTGAAGGTCACAACAATGCAGACCGGAAGAAGGAGTGCAGCTGATTTGAATAGACAGACCCAAAAGTGACTAACACTTATTGTTTGTGGTTACACATTTGTTGTGTCTCTGTTGACAATGAGTCAACTGCCAGAGTTAGAGTCAGAGTCAGAGGCTGAAGTCAGCATTTTGGTCTGCATCACTCAAAGAGCAAGGGGAGAAATTTGTGCACAAAATGGCGCATTTGGTAAACATTGATGGCAATGCTCATTAAGACTGAAGTTTTGCAAATACCCCAAACATCAAAAGCGATTCTCGCAACTGTGTCAACAATGAGGTAATGAATGTTATTCGCACACGCTTCACTTGCACTCCAATCGGTGGGGAAGGTGGAAAGGGAGGGGGGACAACATGGAAAATCGTTTGTTTCAACAAGTGCGCTTTGCACTTGAAGTGTCGACAAATTGGTTTACTGTGTTTTACACCCTGTTCTCCCCCTTCTGATAAGACAATTGGCAGTCATTGTGCCTCAACTGACACACTAACTGAATGAGAAGTGTGCAGAAGTATGTGTTGTACTCCTCTGGCATTTTATCAGTCTCTGCTCCAGTTACAAAACACCAATCCATCGTTGGCCATGCACTTCCTCAATGCGCTGCTAGACAAACATTGCCAATTGTCTCTCGATGACATCTCCACCCCGTTTGGAGCGTGCCACTCGATTCAAAGTGGGCGTTTCGAGTGCCATTTGTTAGTGTGTTTATCAATGAATATGCCAAGCATTTAATTAATTTCAACAGCACTCTCCGATGAGTGCATAGATTGCTGGTTTTTGTGAATCACTTCCCTGCCAGTGACAATTTGTGGTCAGCAGTCAGACAAGATCATAAATTTCCTTATTAGCTGCGTGAGCATCATCATCATCATTGCCAACAATTAAAGCTGATCAAACGAAATTTCCATATTGTTTTTTTGATTGTTTCTCATTGTCGTTGCCAAATTGAAATGTTTTTTCTAACATTCCAAGAAGCACATAAATAGAATGTTATTTTTATTAGTTGTGCGAAATGCATAAATAGCAATGACATAAAATTTAATTTCATTTCAGCCACGCTTAATCTATTACTTAGTATTATCATATAATGAAACTTATATAATCAATTCGAATTTATATATTTTAATAAAGTTTTCAGTTTTCTATTTTTATTAGTATTTAAATTCAAATGCGCAACCGCCAAACTTTGCTACCACTCCAAAGCTGAATGCTACAGCACTCCAAGTTGGCAGCACTGTTTCATGAAATGCACTAAAAAATGCCAAACGCTACATTGCATTACTAGAGTCTGTGCACATTCTGGTTGTTTGGCAAATAAGACGCTCGGAATTTGTTAAAATCGTTGTAAATTGTAAACAATTAATTATGGAAGGCAACCACGACCTGTCCGATGAGTTAATACGACGCCTCAGCTCAGGTGGTCTGGGTAAGTCATGAAAAACACGTGCAGGCTGCAGCGAGCAACAGTTGCGAGAGTTTGTGTCGTAGAAGTCTCAATGTTGAACAGTCAAAGCTAAAAGTATACTTACACATTTGCAGAGGAAGTGATGGCAAGTGAAATTTTTGAAGAAACCAACATCTATGAGGATGGCAACGATGTGGAAAACGAGCCCGACGACATTATTATTGTGCATATGGACATCCGGGAACCGTTGAGCACGCTGAAGAAGCTGGTGGAGCAAAAGATTGGCGTGGAGTTGCATTACTACACATTCTGCCTGCAGGATGCACAAGAGGTAAACGTAAAACTTATACAATATCATAAAAGTAAGCTAATTGACCGATTTGCAGCTGGAGCCGCACAAGAATCTGGTGGATCAGTGTGTCAAAGGCGAGGGCTTGGTGCAGATCAATGTGCAAATCCAAACGATACGCAAGAAGATCAACATTGCGGATGTGCTCAAGCCCACAGAGGCAGCGCTTGCAACGCTGGCCATCGAGGAAGCTACACAACCGCATCTGCAGGACAGTGACAAGAGCTCGCAAAGCGATAGTCCGAATAAGGCGTCCAAAAAACAAAAGCAAATCAAGGAGGAAGTGGCTGAGGTGGAGGTCACCGACGATGACAAAGATGCAGATGGCGAGGTGACGAAACCGGTGCTCAACTGGGTTCTCGATAGCAAATTCAAACGTGAGCAAATACGTCTCAAGATACCAGAAGCAGTCAGTGAATGGTCACAAGCACATGTTGCCCATTGGCTGGAATGGGCCATCAAAGAGTTTGAGCTACGTGATCTAAATGTGGATGCGTGGTACATCAATGGACAAGCGTTATGCGCCATGACACATGAGGAGTTCAGTCGCAAGCTGCCTCGTGATCCGGGCAATGTGTTTTGGACGCATTTGCAGCTGCTCAAGGAGTGCAACTTTGTGTCTGTGGTGCATAAGCAGGCGGAGGAGTTGCGGAAACCCAAGCAAACGAAATCAGCTGGCACAATGTCAGCGACAACAACGAGTACAGGAGGCCTGGAGCAGCGTATTATGCGTAAATCATATCAGAGTGTTAAAAGCAATGACTGTAAGTAGTCGCAACTTGTTTATTTGTTCCATTCTAAGCGTAAACTTTTATTTCCTAGCCTCGGAGAGTTCGCCGGCGCCGCAGAGTCCCAGTCATCACAACAGCATTGGCTCCGGCAACAATGGCCAAGTGCAGCTGTGGCAATTTCTCCTCGAGATACTCACAGACAGCGAGCACACGGACATCATTGAATGGGTGGGCACCGATGGCGAGTTCAAGCTGAGCGATCCGGATCGTGTGGCACGCCTTTGGGGCGAGAAGAAGAACAAACCCGCCATGAACTACGAGAAGTTGTCGCGTGCGTTGCGTTACTATTACGATGGCGACATGATATCCAAGGTGTCGGGCAAACGTTTTGCCTACAAGTTCGACTGTGATCTAAAGCTGCTAATTGGCTACGATGCCTGCGAGTTGTCACGCTTGGTGAACGAGCGCAAGTGGACAGATCATCTGCAGACGACACGCAAGGAGACCAGCAATGAGGCAACATGACCTGACGACGATGGCAACATCAAGAAGCAGCAGGATCCCAGCATTCTATGGAAATACGAAGCGCCTTAGCGACAGCTGAAACTCTTGTTAGTTGTTAGTGTAAATCAAATAAGACATTTGTGGAGTTTCGACTTAAGCACAACATATTTTTTTATTGTTCATATAATGTACTACTATTTTATATGTGTGTGTGTGTGTGTGTGTGTTGTATTCATATTCACTAAGCATTATAATCTCTATAAATATCATATACATATGGTAGGTACTATAAGTTATGATAAGACATATTCATTAGCTCCTAGCTCTCGATACATATTTGTGTAATTTGTTCATTGTTTACATCGTTATATGATTTAGTTGGCGATTTTTGTAAAATCCATAAAAAAAAAATTCAATTCATTTCACGCGATATTCATAAACTCTCTTTTTGTGATTTTACTTGACTAGTTCGCTCTCTAGGCTAGACACTAACTAACTAACTAACTAGCTAATTGTAGTTATAGTTATACAAGTGTACTAAACTAAACTAAACGTTAACATTTAGCGACTCGTTATCTAAATGTGCGTCTCAGTTTTCATTTCATGATGATGATGGCCTGACGGAATGTGGTCAACTTTGTGTGTTTTGCGCTGATCAGTTCGCTGCACACTTTGTTTTGTGTTGTGTAGCGACGACAGCTGCTTTTTTTGTGCTAGGATTAATACTTCGAATTAAAGTTAAGATTAACACATGTGTTTAAAAATATATAGATTATGTTTTAAGCGGCCAACTATTATAGCTCAGTCGTAATCTCGTCCTGCGGTCGAAAGCCCAGCTTATAGAACTCATCCTCCAGCCACAGCGAGCTGGCATTGAGATCCGATATGAGATTGCCGCTCTTGAGCGTATTGAAGCTGCTGCCAAACGGATCCGAGGCGCGCGGCTCCTCAAACTCATGCAGACTGATGAGCGAACCAAACAGATGCAGCTTTTGCTGTGCCGACGCATTGCTGTTGCGATCTCCAGGCAACAGATCGCCGCCCAGTTGATTGCTCTGCGCATTCGCCGCCTGCTGCTGCTGCTGGCGATAGATGCTGTGACTGGGATGCTTCTTATTGGGCGCTGCATAGAGCACCTCCTGGCCACCAGCTGTATGCGAGGCCTGGAAGAAGTCAATCAGGTGACCCACTTGTGGCTTGTAGCGCTCCAGCGCCTGCTCCGACCACGCATACAGACGCGCCCAATCGTGCGGCGGCGTGGGTATCAATTCTATTGGCCTGTTGAGCAGTATCAGCAGCTTGGCGAGATCCCGCACAATGGGACGATACGAATTAGCAGCCGCCACTTCGCCCGACAAATACAGTTTGCGTATTTGGCGACGCGTGTCGTTGAGCATGGCGAGAAAGTACTCCGCATTGGGACGCATCTCGTTGAGCTGACGCATGAAATCCGCACGATCCATGGTGTTCTCATTGATGAGCTTCTGCTTGACGGACTTGCGACGACGCTTGCGACGCACCAACATCACGGCCACGGCGAGCAGCGAGAGGCAAACGAGGAAGCCACCCAGCAGTCCAGCCAACGCTGCCATCAACGGACCCGAGTAACCGGTGGGCACACAGACACGGCCCATGAACTCGGTGTGGGCGGACCATTGCTCCAGATAGCCGGCGGGACATTGGTCCACACACTGGCGTGTGTCGGTGATCAGGTACATGGGGCACTTGATGCATCCCGCCTTGTTGCAGCGCACACAGTGCGAGCTCGTAGTCGCCGGGCAGCCTTAAAAAGAGAGGAGAAAGGTTTAATTTAATGTGTGTAATCAACAATTGAGGGGCTCTGTCAATTAGCGCTAGTTGAATCATCATAATTGTCCAGCATTTGCATGCAGACAGAGTTCTAAACAACATTAATGAATGGCCGCAAATTAAGTCGTCGTCGAGAATTAGCACTAAACAGGCAATTACACTAGACAACAGACTAAAGGTAGCAGACATAAAAAGATGATAACTTAAACTAAGAACTAAATAACAATGAAGTTTGTTTATTTACTTGACATATTTATATTTATTTTATGGCTATCGAAATTGTTTATAATGCGCAGACAAAGCCAATTTCGACGCCATAAATTAATCAATTAGGCGAGTTGACATAAGCAACATCCGTCTGTCTGTCTGCTTGTTTGAACTCATATCTTTCAAATAAAAAAAGACCTGAAGCTTTGAAATTCAATGACAACACTCTGCTAGATGCGACGCATTTGTCCCATAACAAAGTTCAGCTCAATGTTGTGGCTATAGAACCTTGTTGGTCAGTGCTATGCTTAGAGCATTAAGTGCTACGCCTTTTTCAGCTTAACTGGGCTTTGTAACTGGCCAGTTTTCAAGGTAAAACCAACAACAGAAACCTATTTAGCTTTTGGTTTAAGCAAACACAGCGACAGCGACGACAACGGCGACAACATTAACATATGAAGAAGATATGAAGTGTTGGGCAAACAAAAGCGGGGAAAAGAGTTCGGGGCAAGAGACAGATGCTACATATTCTAGGAAGAGACTAGCGCAGCGACGTTGGGGCAGTGGGAAAGTTCAACATGAATCGTTCGTTCGTCGTGTGTTATTTGTCGCGCAACATCAAAAGCTTTTTGGAGTCGCCAACTGACAACAACAACAACTGCAAGAGCGCAATGCGATGACTCCCAAGCAGCTCGATCAGCAGCTGCCCCATTTATCTTGGCCAGGAAAGCAGACTCTGCATTGCACGTACAATATGTGAACGTGGTCTTGGTTTTAGCCTGTCTCATTGCCATTGCCATTGCCATGCATTGGGCGTTCGCTCGGTTTCAGTTTCAGTTGCAGTTGAAGTCGCTGTTGCAGTTGCCTCCTCCTCAGCATCGAAATGATCATCAATGGCATTAACTTGTTTAAGCGCTAATCAGACACAACCCCCAAAGCAACATTGTTGCCTTTGCCTTGACCATGACCAATTCCCAAGCAGCCAACTGAGTTGAGTCTCTGGCAAATAATCAGTCGTAATCGTAACTCGTAATTGATATTATTGTCTGCTGCTCCTTTTGCGCCGTCTGTCTGCGTCTTTGCTTGTGTCCCAAGTGGGTTTGGTTCTCTCTCTCTCTCTGGGCGTGCAGTTGATCAACGATAATTGGTTATTAAATGGAAGATTGCTTTCAGCGACTCCTTTCAGCTGAATTGCATTTCAAATTGCTCTCGATGTGGCATGCATGCATAACAAATGCACTACTACAGAACAACCTGACGGAACACACTCAATTGATTTGTTATACTTGCCACCATAATTGCCATCGATCTTCTCTCTCTAGATATATCAAAATTCAATTATTTTTCCACAATTCTACAACTCGGATTTCTCTCAATGTCGCAGACAAGTGTTAAACATGTGTGTGTTTGTTTTTGGCTTGGCTTGTAAAAGATTCCATAATGATCAAATAAAAATCAACAACAACGACCAATGTTTAAACTTTCTACCGTCTACGCTTGGCTGGATGAGTCAGAGAATCTGGAAGCTGGAGAAGTCTTTTTTTTTTTGAGCATGTGAATTGAGCTCTCCCTCTCATCTTTGTTGTTGTAGGTATTATCTAGGCGTGTCAAAAGCCAAATTACTTTCACTCAAACATTGGCAATTATAATGAAATGTTTATCGGCTAATCGCAGTTTAGAGGGAGGAGCAAGGTGGAGGGCAGAGCTGTAGTTCTATAGCTAATTAAACTGGTTCAGCGTCAAGGTCGTTCCATGTGAGAGCGCGTAATTGAAATTGTGTTATCTAGTGCGCTGATCAGTGCAACTGTGTAGCTGAAACTGAATACGTTGAAGGTGCCGCTTTGAGCCAGCCAGACACTAGACAGACAATGACAGGCAGGCTGTAAAGGGCGTGGCAGCTTAAGCTTAAGTCTGTTTGTCAAATTGGGGCGCAGTTGACAGTTTGCTTAGCAGAAGAGCAGAGCGGCAAAAGTTGCAAAGACACAACGCGACAACGTCTAAGTAAATAGTCAGCATATTGAGTGCCAAACAAATACCATTTAAATTTGTTTAAACAAATCGTTTAGTTTATGCTTTGGCGTGGGCGTTGCCAAATTGTTATTGTGTCCGCTTGAGACAGATATAGAGACGGAGACGGGAAGTTTTGCCTGCTTCATAATTTACCCACAAAATGCTTTGAACTCGCAACGTGATTTTGCTGCCGCCAGCTGCGATTCAATTTCGCTTCCTCTCGCTGTGTTTTTCGGTTTTTTTTCTGGGGCGCATTTGGTGGAAGAAAGTCTCTCAAAGGCGAGGAAAAGCAACGCAAAACTTTTACCCAAAAACGCAAAGCGTAAAGCCAAGTAGACAGCAACCAACCAAAGCGGGGCCAAGATGTGGAAGGGCTTTAAAGAGCGAGTGGAGTTGTGCATGCTCGGGCGGCGTTTATTAAAATAACGGTACTTAAGTACGCCCTAAGCAAACTGCACTTCAGTTTTGCAACAGCCACAAGTACGAGTACACGAGTAGATGCCACAACAATAACAGCAACAAAACCGCATGCCACATGCAACAACCAACAACCAAGTAAGCGCAACCAAACACACAAAAAAAAAAAACAAAAAAGCGTCGCCATTTCAAATGGGCGGCAACCAAAAAGCGGCAAAGGACAAGCTAAGAGATAACGCAGGTAACAAGCAGAGAGGTGGAAAGAGGGGGGAAGAGTAAACTGTAGCCAGCAGAGTTCCCTTAATAAGCATCTTTAGCGACATGTGACAGAGCGGCAGCAAGAATTTTAAACAAACCCGCAGAAACAACTGCAACAGCAAATTGTGCCAAATTATGGCACACAAAAATTAAACGCAGCGATAAAATCGATTGAACTTTTTATAGTCGGTACCTTAAGGAAATGTAACGGCTTTATAAAACATAAATGGACTTTCCAATTTCTTGATCGGCAGTTCTTAAAAACACCTAAATTGTGAAGGCTACATAAGCTAAGCACAAAAATATCAACAATACTTTAATATATCTTTAAAAAAAAAAACCTAAATTAAGAACACTAAATTATTAGAAGTCTTAGTAGTTCTTTCAAAATATATACAGAGCACGTAATAAAGTTACAGTCGAATGTTCAAATATGAAATACTCGCTAACCATCTTGAATGAAAGCAAAACAGCGCGGTATTATTCTTAAAATATACTAAATTAATTAACCGCAAAAATACTCATATATACCAAATGCTATATTTGGTATGAATACTTAGCAATACAATCAAAATATACCATGGAGAACAAAAAAAAATATACCAGATTGTCAGACTACAACTAAACTATTTTTAAGAGATCACTTAAATAATCTTACTAAAATAAATTAAACAATCAATTGCTGAGAAAGTATAATCTAAGTAATGTTGTGCACACCAAAATTTTTAACATTTACCAACACGATTTCCTAAACTTGTTAGTTGTTGTATGCAGTATTAAATTGTTAAAGAAGCTCTTACATTTTAAATTCCTATAGTTGGTGAGTAACTCTAAAGTCTAGCACAACTCTTGATCGTAACTTTTTCCCACACATTTCTCACAATATTATCTGACTACACATATTTGCTACCAAGTTGCACATTACACACGGTAACTATTAGTTATCGTCAAGTTAGTCGGACCTTAGACTGACCTTTGGCAAAATGTGAACAAATTGTTTGCAGTTCTCACACACCCAGCGACGAAGTCTGTGTTGTTGTTGATGTTGTTGTTGTTATTGCTTGTTGTTGTCTGAAGTTCGTGACCTCCATAAATTGAACGTTGTTCTTACAGCTAGCAGAAGAGGGGGCAGCTGAGAGGGAAATGAAGAAGGAGGCAAGGGGGAGGAGTAGCTAAGTCTGTGGCTCATTCTTTTGGGTTTTTTGGGGCGCCTTTTTTTAATTGCCAATAAGTTGGCGAGTCAAGATCAAGCAACCGAACACGTCAAGCGACAATTTATTATAAATTATTTCGGCTGGAGGTGAATTCACATTTCTTTTGTTATTGCTGTTTTGTTGATAAATTGCTTAATTCTGCGACTCTCTCGCTGCGGCTCGTTGCTGTTCATTTGAAATTTGTCGGTTTTGAGATACGTTGCGATTCGTTTCGATTTTTGCATTATTGTCACGATTCTCTTGCCGGACAAACAGACGAAGCCAGACACAGTAACAACAACAACAACAGCAACAACAACAACCACAATCAAAGCAGCAACCAGCAACATTTTTTGTGTATTTGGTTTCGTTGTTCTTTGTTATTATTGTGTCGCAATTCGTTTTGGCCGCAGGCACAAAAAAAAAACTAATTAAAATGCAGCTGACAAAATAAAGTTTGCGCTTAATTTGAAGATTGACTGCAGATGCAGTTTCATTTGCAGAATTCAGTTTGCAGATGACAGCTTTTAAATTGCAGCATAATTTATGTGTATGCATTTATTAGATGCTCTTAACATGTTTAATTATTTTGTTAATTGCTAAACTTCAGTAATTTTAGCCTAGAATACTTGAAATATTTAATTACTTCGCAAATCTTCTCAAAATAAATGAAAAGACATTTAAGTATTCTTTAATTATTCCGTTAATGGTCAAAATTCAGAAATCATTTTAAAATAAATAAAACGATTTCAACTGAGATTCATTAGCAGTTTGAGTCATGTATCATTCGAATATTTCTAGTTAAAAGAACTTAAAGATTAAGCTTAAGTGGAAGCTCAAAAATACTTTAAGTCACACAAGTTAAGTTATATTAAGTTAAAAAAACTTTTAGTCATAAAAAAAATTTAAGAATGAAATAATAAAAACAGATGAAAACACTGCCTTTTATTTTTAGTTTATAGATTAGACATTTGTTGAGCAGTCGTAAAAATTAAATTTGTTTTAAAGTGGTTTACAATTGTATACAAAATGGTTTTTAAATTGGACTTTTGATATACAATTTGACTATTATTTTGGTGTCTTACTATTCTTGATGGGATTTTAGTCTATTTGCGCAGTTCGTTCATTATTATTATATTATTTAAATAAGAAATACAACTACTTATTGCTTTTGTTTATTTATTTTATTTAATTACTATTTCTTCTCGCCTATACTTAGCTTTCTTTGTACATCCAGTTTTTAAAACGTTGCAATAAATAATAATGCTTGATATCTAATAAAAAGAACACTTTAAGAACACATCAATCTTGAAGACGCACTTCAATCTAAACTCTATCTACACTCGGACTCGAATGTTTGCAGCATCTTTTCATTTCGTTGACATGCGCAGAAAGCATTGAAACATTCACCGACTATGGCCAAATTAACACCTCAAAAGACGTCAAAATCAAGACATGATGTTGCAAGCGTTGCACGTTGCAACTGCTGATTGCAGTTGCATTCGCTGGTGACAGACATCGCAAAATGCTATTCAGTCAACTTGTTTGGCTGGTTGGCTAGTTGTTGGTTGCTGGTCGATATGCGTTTGCTGCTGGCCAATTGGCTACATGTTTCTAGCCATAAAAATCAAATTTACAACTGCAGCTGTCAGCTGTTGATTGTTTGTTGTTGCTGTTGTTGTTGTTGTGTTGTATGTTGTACACAGTTATTGTTGTTGTTGTTGCTACGTTTGTTGGTTATTTACTGCTCAATGCGCATGCGTTGAACGTTTGGCTGTTGAGTTGCCCCGCTTGCAACTTAGCCTCTAATTGCCGGCACAGCGCGAATAACTTGACATTAATGCATGTTGAGTTTAATTGTTTCATGTACACGCAGTTTGCAGTATGCAGTTCCTTGTACTCGAAGCCCACACAAGCTGCAAGCTGGCTTTGGAGATGGGTGACAAGGCAAAGCAAAGGCAAGGGAAGGGAACAAGCTGCACTCTCTGTGTGTAGGGTGACAGAGTAAATAAATTTCAAATTGCGCAGCCGCCGCAGAGGGAAATTGTTTAAACAATGTCACAATTGGCAATTGACAATTGGCTTGACAAAGCGTGACGTCGACGCCGTCGTCGTCAACTTCAACGACATCGTCCCACTGTCATTTGCATAATTTGTAGATAGGCCGCACACGTTAGCATAATAAACATACTCGGTACCTTATATTTGTAGTTGTTGTTGTTGTTGTATTTGCTTATAAATATAAATTAGTACATGCAAATGCGATAAAGAAAATACTAAAACGACTTTGGCATTGACTTGATTGCAATTACAGCAAATATCAATCAAGTCAACAGATCTCTGATCTGATCTATAATCAAACACACACACACATACACTCACACAGAGAAGTTACGTCTAGCTGGAGAACACAGAATTTATTACCAAAGTGTTTACCTCATTAATTTAATTACTGCAGCATTAGAGCAAACACAATTTTCCTTCTCTGCGGGGCCCAGCAACAACAACAACAACAACAGCTAAGACTGAATTGTGGCCTCCATAATTTAAAGGCCAACAGTGAAGCGTAATGTGGCCAAAATTGCTTACACTTCAGTGAGTAATATTTGGCAATTAGCTCAACTGCGCCACTATTTGGAAATCTGTTGTAGAAGTATATTTCAAGCAATGCGTTGCTAGCGAACATTTGTATCTTAAAGATACTTTTGTGTTGTTGGTAAGAGAGAACTATTGAAATTGATTTTAAATAATATTTTATATCTGCGATATACTTTTTAACTATTTTAACCCATACAACAAATAATCTAAGCTATTAAAAAGTATCTGATAGATTCATTATTTGTAATGGACGTAAGATTTTATATCAAAAACAATTTCGAGTTGTTCAGTTTTTTGTAGGTTAAAATAGTATAGAGATCTTACACATAAGAACATAAACTTATTTTTCTAAAAGATACTTTAGTTAGTTATTGTAGCTCTTCTTTTTCACATATATTCAATTTGCTTGGCAACAATTTAATTCCAAATACTAAATAATTTATAAATTCTTTACTAATCTTTCAATTCAGTATCTTTTGAAGCTTTTCTAATTTTCTAAATATATTGATATTTTATATCTATAATGAAAAGATACTTTCTTTGTTCAACTGCAATATATTTCGATATATATTTGTTATACTCCGAATACATCACATTTCATTCATTAACAACTTATATTCAATATGCCAAATATTACGTATACGCCATACATCACATATATTATTTAATATGAACTCTTTTTACAAGGTTAATTCAATTATAGTTCAGCTACGCATTCCAATCTGCATGATTCACTTCTATACAAATTTGTAACAAAAAAGCAAAAAATAAGTGCAAGGCCACCAAAACAAAATAAAATCAGAAAATGTAACTTTCATGCCTACAAAATAACCTTGTGACGAACATTTTCCACCCAAACGAATTTAATTTTTTCGCAACCAATGAATAGTTAATCAATTAATTAAACGAGTTTCCATTAGTCAGCACTTCATATTAGATTAAAGTCTGATTTTACACTTGGCTGATTCAGAGTTAGAAGTAAGTTTCGCAACTTTCCGTAATGCCATCTTAGCCAATTAGGCAACGAGTTGGCTGAAAAGCTGATTAACATGACGAAATGTCGTACCATTTAAAAAAAAGGAAACCAAATCCCCCTAGAGCAGCGACGAGTGGGAGTGAGCGTAAAGCCAAAAGTTCAAATTGTTTGGCGGTTACATCAAATGCAACCGAGATATATAGAGGGGAGAGGGGGGAGCGATTCGAGGAGCTGAATGAAAACAAATATCTGGCGAAAAAATGCGACAAAATCTGCGCAACGTTGCACACGCGCTCTGCTCTTTGCTGTTTGCTTTTGGAGACCGGTCTAGCAGACCAATGTTTAGTTGTTGCTGTTGTCCAGTGGGCCGCCGATTCGCTGGCTGCACTTGCGCAATGTGGCATGCCGCATGCCGCATGCATCGACAGCCAAATGCAACGCATGAGCTAAGCGCATTTTGGTCTGCAAATTGTTTAGCTAAACGCTCAACTCAAACTGCAAACGGCAAACTGCAAAAAAATTGCGATTGCTGCAAAACGTGGCGATAATTTCATTTAGCCTGGCAGGTTTTGGCTTTGGCTTTGCCTCTTTATCAATTTGAATTAATTTCAATTTATTCAGAGGCGTTTTGTTTAATGCTTGTGGCTGCTGTTGTAATGTTTTTGCTTTTTTTTGTTGTCAGTCTTGGACTCTAATGCATGTTGACAGCGTGGCGAAAGTGGACGCTGATAATGAGCAGCTCCTCTTCCTCCCTCTGCGTTTCTTTCCCTCATCCAATTAGCCAAATAATTGCAGTTGGCAAAAAAGTACGACGACAATAGAAAGAGCTTTTCTTTTTGTTCACTTGCTTTTTTTTTGGCAAAGAAAGTGAAATGCGCAGCTTAAGATACAAATTAGTTGCGGCTCTTGATGTATGTTGTTGCCACAACTCAACTCAACTCAACTCGTCTCCGTCTTAAGCATATTTTCGTTAAATGATTGTTGGCCTCTAAGTGATTTCTTCGCCGTATGTCAAACGGTAGCCGCAACAAGCGAGCAAAGCATTAACAAGCAGCAGCTGCCTCATTGAAAGCCCATCGAGGCCACCGCAACACAGCACAAAACAACACAGATGAGCAACGTCATCCAGCATTCGATGAAGGGGTCCCAGACATGACTGGAGACATGTTATCACGAACTTCCAACTTCCCAACTGACTTTCTTTCTTACTGGTCTGTCTTTCTTTCGACCCGCTCATTAAGCAATGCTTTATGTTGGCAGACTTGCCATGAGACAGGCGAAATAATTAAATTTGGTGTTTGGGGGCAAAAAATGATAAGCGTGGGCAACGCAACTGTAACAAATGCGTAGAAAGTTGAAAGAGTTGCGTGTGCCACAAGCCGCTTACCTCTCTTGTCTTGCATACATGAATATGCATACGCTTAACTTGTAACTGTTTTACAAGGCACCCAGAAGGAGGCATGGCTGATAGAGTGTCAATAATGCGCAGCCCGACAGCTTCCACATGTCACACAAATCAAATCACCCAACAAACCGAGTCGACACAGACTCAGAGTCGGAGTCGCAGTCGTAAAGCGAGTCGTAACGAAACGAACAGCCGTCAGTTGTTGTCGCTTTGGCAGCCAAGTTGCATTAAGCGAGTGGCAAGTACTTGACCGAATTCCACAGTTGCCACAGCAGCTCTCCTCCCCCTCTCTACTCCTCTGCAGAACATGTGTGCATAATTATGCCCAGTTGGCAACTGTCAAAAGAGTTTTTTTTTTCTTTCCAGTCAACAGCAGCAGCAGCTGCAACTCGACGCCAGCTGAGATGTGCCACGTTTGCCACACTCGCAACTCACAACTCGCCAGTTGCAAGTTGCCAATTCGCAAATCAAAACCCTTTTGCTCTAAACATATTACGTATTGTCAGCGAAAGATACAAGCAACAAGCAAAGACTAGCAAAAAAGCTAGATACGAGTGTGCTCGACTGTCAGATACTTGTCACATATACTGTGAACAAAACCAAAACAATGCTTTTCGCAAAAAAGTACCAAATTATTATACGGAACAAAACCTGAAACATACCGAACACTTTATTTGGTATATTCTTATAATACTACATTAAAAATATACCAGATTATCAACTAATGCGGTATTAACGAAAAATATGCAAAATTCAGATACTGAAGGAATACTAACCCATATATACTGAATATACCAAAATAAATTATACCGAATTAATATACCAAATAGTAGTACCGTTAACTTAACGCTTAGTTTTAGGTATAAATAAACAACATACTAAACATTGTCTACTATTCTACTGCTATTCTTTTTGTTCGATTTCTGTGGGCGTGGCATAAATAAATAACAAACTTCGTGCAACAATATCAATAAAATGACAGCTTACTATATCGCCTATTACTTCATGGGCTGCGAGATATCTCTTTCTCCGTTTTCCATACATTTCCTGTATGCACAAAATTATAATACCCTTCCATATTATAAGTAGCGGGTATAACAAATGTATCCCGCATACAAATATTTTCACACATGTCGAAACAGAAATATTCGTTGTCATGGCTAAAGGAGGAAAAATTGATAATAATCTGCCATGCGACACAAACACAGCGCAGCAGCAGCAGCAACAAATGTGCAAAAGAGATGCAGTCACAGCGAGCACGACGTCACAATGTCGCCATAGCTGGAGTCTGTGCTGCGATCGTGCCACACAGCAGAGCACAGCACAAAAAATATGGCAAAAATCGTGCAAATAGAAAACTAAAGCAAAGCTAAAGCTAGGAGAGAGAGTGGAGAGACTTGTGAGCTGCGCGCTTCCTTGAAAGGTGTGTTTCAACAATTAATTTTGCTTTTTCGGCACACTCACA
Organism: Drosophila niveifrons; assembly: GCA_035046325.1. Taxonomy (NCBI): domain Eukaryota; kingdom Metazoa; phylum Arthropoda; class Insecta; order Diptera; family Drosophilidae; genus Drosophila; species Drosophila niveifrons. Next base: position 20,212,324 of record JAWNOC010000046.1, read on the forward strand.
AGAGGTGGCAAAGAGACACAGAGGAGGAGAGCAAGCTTAGAGCAGCTATTGGATTTGTGTGTGCTGTTGTTGTTGTTGTACACCAAATTGCAGCACACACAGAATGCGGGCAATGAACTAAGAAGTCGCTGTGACTTTTATTTATGGCTGGCAAAAGATGGGAAATGAGCTAAAGCTTGAGCATGATGATGATGATGATGATGATGACAAGCTAGCGGATGACCATTTAAAGGCAAAGATTCTAAGCGCGCCTCGGTGGAAAGTTGCATTTGCGGATTTCCAAGGAACAGCCAGAGAACAGAGCGCAGCGCAATTTGATGACGCCAATAAAATGTGTTTAAAGGCAGCAATTGATCGTGTTTGTCGACGCTTGCTTGCTTGCTCTCTAATGGTTAAAAGCCAAATGGGCACAAAACAAGGCCAAACACAGAGAGTCGCAGCAAACCATGTTAGAGAGATAGATACCGAGACCCCACCAGACGCAGCTGCAGACAGTCTCAAAGTTGGAGTCGATGTCGAGTACTTATCGTGCTCGTCTTGTATTCGTATGTAGAGCCCACAACTGACATCTAGTGGCACTTCCCAAGCCTCACACACAACTTGCAGCTTCAAGTGCATTTCGGAATGTTGCACACACTCGCACAGAGAGAGAGAGAAAGAAAAACGATCTTTGAAGGCACTTCAAGCTGAAGATGGATGCATCTCGAGTTTATTTCAGTTTTTTTTTTCTGTTTTAGTTTTGGCAGTTTGAGCTCAAGGTAATGTCGATGAGCTGAGCCCCGTTAGTTTTTTTCTTTCCATGTGGATCGTAAAAAATGAAGCACAACTAAATCGAAATCATATCGAAACAAATCGTAGTACAACCAAAAAAACTACTTCGATTGGTATGGCGCAACTTTCACGACTTCAAAACTTTCTAGCCTAATGAAACTTTGGCTAATTAATGATGCTGAAAATGCGTAGCGAATTATCGAACGAATGCCAGAATGTTACGGCCACAACAACATATATATATATCTGTTAGAAAGAGAGAGCGAACGTTGCAGTCAAATGCTTGCGTTGTGTTGTGTTCAGTCTTTTGTGGTGCAGTAGGTCAGGCTTGGTTTATGGGCGTGGCCAGAGCCAAGTGCTTCGCTTCGACTGGAAATTGAAACACCCACGCATTGCACAGCAACAACAACAACCGAAGCAGCTGCTGTGGCTGCAACTCACTTGTGTCTGGCAAAATGTTTGAGCATATGTAAATGAAGCCCACTGCATAGCAATTGCACTTTGGACGCTGCTTTTAATTACCCCAAAACCAACAATAACTACACAAACAGAAAACAGCAAAAGCAAACGCAAACGTACAAAATAAAACCAATTTAACTGCCAAAACAACAGCAACAATAACAAATGTTTATAAAGAACGAGTGCATACAAAAATCTTGTTTAAGTACCAAGCGAATGAGCAACAACAAAAAGTGAACGGACAACAAACCCAGCGAAATATCTACGAGTATTAACGTACTTTGGGGCATTAGCGGCACAGTGTGGCAAGCGGGGAAAAATACAGAAAAATAATGAATTGAAATATGCAAATTAACTAATTCTTTTAAGCAATTGAATGGAAATAAATTAATGAATAATTGGAAAAAAAGAAGATATATTTATTTCTACAAAGTTCAGTCAAATTTAAACTGCAAATAAAGAATATTTTATTTACTTTCTTTAGATAAATATTCAAATTATTGGTTAAGTAATATAGCTAGAATGAAAATTAAAAAACCAACAATATATTTGATTAAGATACTGCAGAGAAATGTTTTTCCACGATATTGAGATATTAATATCATACAATGCAATCTTTATTTTAAACAGCGTTAAGAAAAATGAAATACACATATGATATAATTTGAAAGTATTTCATTATCATTATGAATACGATTAGCAATATAATAGTCTACATTTAATTTAATTAAAATCTCATTAAAAGGCTCAAAAATTTGGTAGTTTCATATTTCTTTAAAATAAAATTTTTAAATGAAAAAGGCCAGATTAGACTATGCTCTTTTTTGTAATTTAAACCCGTTTACTTGTAACAATTTATTTGCTATTATTCCACTAAAGTGTTCTAAATATTATAATAACATTTCTTAATATTCGCCGCTCTAAAATTTTCAACAAAATACATGAAATATTATTATTAATTGTGCACAAATTTAAGAGCTGTAGCTAGGTGCGCAATAAATTACTTTTTAGACAAAACCTGTTGCACAGTTTTAATCAAAATTTAAAAATGAAATAAATTGTACAACAATTTCGCATTAAATTATTTAATGCTTAGGGTAATTTGAGCGCTAAACACTTTGCGCCACTGTTAAGCCTTTCAATTCTGTGCTGCGTGCCCCAAACACAAGCACATGCAACAGCAGTGCTGCATGCAGCAGCAGAGCGGAAATGGCCGCGAATTGTGGACATAATTGCGATCGGTGGGTCAACATAAGCGAGAGCAGCAAAAGCAGCGCAACTCACGATCAACAAACGAAAATTTCAATTTCAATTTGATTTTGATTTTGGCTGTGCAACGTGGCAATCAAAAAGCCGCTTAAATCAACAAAATTAGTGCAGGGCCAAGGCAATGGAGGGTGAAGGGGGATACGGGGTGCGTGGCAAGCGGATGACAATTGTGAGCTGTCAAAATAAATTTGTATCTGCAGCATTGCAGTTAAGTTTTCTTCCAAGAAACACGAAGCAAAGGCGGAAGCCGAAAGGTGAAGGCAGAGAGAGGGGCGGCAATTTTCTTCCCTCTCCGAAAAGGGGAGGAAGGAGCGAGAGGGAAGGCGAAAGTGTAGAGTGGGTGTTTGTGTCAAACGTCAAGTGTCACTCAATGACATTTTACGATTAGACATAATAATACATTTTCATAAATGTAACATTTTAATTTCGACAAAACCACGAGCTAAATTATGAAATTTCCGGCGTCGCGATGTAGATGGAAAGATATTCGTGGGCTGATAAGCTGACTGCAGTTGGGTTTTGTTGAGTTCGAGTTGAAGTTTCTGTTTGAGTTTGACTTGAGTTTTTTTTTTTTTGGGGGAAACCTGCAACAGCAGGCAGCAAAGTTGCATTTGGCAATACGCGATTCCGGCGAAAAAAAGCAAAAACTAAAACTGCAAAACTGCGCATAAAAATGAGCTTGACTTTTCTTCCTCCCCACACACACACACACACAACCTCTACCTGTCTCTTTCTCACACTTCAATGCGCCGCCATCTCTTTCACATTGACATGTCTGACACATGTTTTGGTCTCTGTTTTGGCATAAAACTTTGACTTCAGCTTCAACGCTGCCTGAGCAACTTCATTTGAATATGCTTTTGGCACTTGGCTCATAACATTTTCAGCTGCGTTTTATGGTTGCTTTACATACTCACATATATGCATATATGTATATACTTATATATAGACATTTTCTAATGGCATTCGTCGCTTACCTGCAAAGAGAGTAAAAAAAAATGATTGTATTAATTGATTGTTGCCAATGAAAAATGTATTCAAAATCCCATTGAACCTTTGCCTTCAACTTTGCTCCGCAATTTCGAGCAGAAAGACAAATAAGTGAGAAAGCTGCAGTTGAGTTTACTCGACTGTGGGATACCCGCTACCCATTTTGAATAAAATTTAAATAGTGTGGTATTAGGTTTAAAATATACCGAATTATCATACAATAAAAATACCAAAACATACCGAACTTTATATTCGGTATATTTATATATATTAAATATATACCATAGAACACAAAATATACCATATTGTCAGCCAAAGCTACTGAAGCCCGTAATAAGTAACATTTTGAGGCTGATCAATAATATAAATACCTTATAGGAGATGCCTTCTCTCGGCACATAGTTATAATACCCTTTGTACCCCTTTGGGTAACGGGTATAAAAACAATTTCGCAGCCAATTACCAATCGGCCAATTGGCCTGATGCCTGACACCCACGACAAAAATTATCTTCAGTTAATTAATTGAGTTCAACAAGTTGAGCAAATAATCAAAATCAATTTAAGCTGTATTTTTTTTTTTTTTTTGCTGTCTTCGTTTTGTCAATTTTTTTTATTTTTTGGGGTCAAGCGGCGATCGCTTTTGCTGCTGACGATGTCAAAATCCATTTGCAAATATTGCGAAAAGCTTGAAAAACGAAAATAAAAAAAATGATTAAATATTGTAAGTGCGATTGCGGTTGAGTTGTTGTTGTTGTTGTTGTTATGGCAATCGCCAATTTAGCGCTATTCATTCATAAAAATCATTGTTTCATTTAGCAAACTCACGCGGCGCTTGAGTTTCATTTCGTTTTGTGTTGTTGATACAACGAAATCGTGCACAAAATGCTCAATCAAAAACGCATTACATGAATGTTTAATATTTACACAAACGAAAAATCATTTCTTTTTTTTTTCATATTTCATATTTATTTACGCAATAGGCTCTTCTATTGGCAATCAGTCGAGTGTTTGAGCGTTTGAAATTGTCAATCGACTGCGTGACATAATAATTTTAATTACATTCCCTATGTGTGTTTCTGACTGAACTTGAACTCGAGTTCAGTAATCGCGTCATCGCGAGGAATCAACTCCAGACTCTCTCTCTCTCGCTCTGTATTGGGTGTTGCCGCCAATCAAGCGCGTAAATTGTGTAAAGCAGCTCGTAAATAATCAATAAATGAAACACAATCGTCGCTTCCTCTCTACGATTAAAAGTGTATTCCGAAATCTAATTATGTTCGACTGACTCAACTTAAAAAGTCGTATGATTCAACGGCTCTTTAGCATAATATGCAAATGGTGTTTTGTGAAATTTGATTTACACTGCGTATACTTAATATTCCACTTGTTATATGCCCATTTCTAAGACAAAAGACAAGCTACCTTTGGCATACTAAAACAAGTAAGAAAACTACAATGGAGTGTGCTCGACTGTGAGATACCCTCTACAGTGCGGTATTAATTTGAAAATAAACCAAATAAATATACCGCAAAAATACTAAAAATATACTAAAAACTATTGGAATATTGCTTTAGTACTACATTCAAAATATACCATAGAGTGTAAAATATACCATAGATTGCAAATATACCAAATTGTCTTACAAAGTCTCTGAGATCTAGGTGTTCATACGGACAGGCTATGTCTCATATATACTTTATAGGATCGAAGATGGCTTCTTCTATCTCTTACATCCATTTCCTTGAGGCACAACATTATAATACCCTTCAACCCTCTCAGTAGCGGGTATAAACACCAACAAGAATGCTAACAAGTTCGTTGCTCCGCTTTAGTTGGCTGATTTTATAACACTTTTTAATGCTCTCTCTCTCTCCCTTCTCAGCATCTGAGATTCATTGCCAACCAGTCTACAATTTGCATTGCATGCCAATCAGTTCTATGAATTGAGTAAACAGCGCACTTTGCATGCGGCTTAGCTAAGCCAAACAATAACTCAGTTAATTGCAAAGCTCAGCACAATAACAATTACAAGCAAGAATAATAATAATACTACTTTATATAGTTACTTAGCAGGCGATGATGATATCATGTTGGAATCGCTATTGCACATTTTATGTTCGAGTAAACTTTTCCTCTGTCTCTACCTCGTTTTTAATGGTTTTGCGTAATGCTGGTGCTGGAAATTCTCAGCAGTCAGCGGAGCCAAACAAATTAATTTACAGACTCGCGATGTTCGATGGCGAAAATATTACAAAACTGGCCCCAAAAAAAAACGAAATATATATTTATGAGAGGAAATGAGCTGCCGAATAAACCGACAAAGCGACGCGACGTTCAATGTCAAACGCGAGTGAGTTTGTTTAATTTTGTGGCAAGTTGCGAGAGTTCTCCACAGAGGTCTTTAATTAAGAGGCAAAAAACTGGCGGCGCATTTAACGGTGCCTCGGCCGTCAGTTGATTCCAAAGCAAACATAAATTGTGGGGTATTTATAAGATACAAGTCAAGATCGTGCGATTAGCGGTGCACACACAGAAAGAGAGAGAGAGAGCTGCAACTGCAATTACCACTTGCAAGGCAGGCAGGCAGGCAAGTCAGGCCAATAACCATCACTTCTGCGCTAAACTTGGCCAAATTGAAATGTTGGGCAGCAACACGATTCTACAGTTGGTCTAACGTTAGAGATAGAAGCCAAGCACAACGCTCAGATAAACATTGTACAAAATCATTTCGACTGATGATCGCTTGAGCCATATTTAAAAACGTTGCCTAACCAAGTCGCCAATTCCATTAAGCCAAGAAGCCAATGAAGAAGCGATGTAGAAGCCAGCTGGCAGCTGTTGCCAGTCATTAATACACCTTTAAGATGATAATGCGCTGATCACATTAATCAAAAAGCCAACGCATGAATGAACTATTTAATACACTAACAGCAGGCAAAAGTAGGTAAAAAAAATATGAGGCAGTTAAAATCATTTGAAGTTACTTAAAAGCAGACATAAAATCAATCAATTAACGATAAATAAAAACATAAATTTTAAGAAAAAGATAAATAGAAAGTCAAATTTTAAATAAGTTAAAGAAACTCTCTAACATCACATCATAAGTCTTATACCCCAAGTAAGAGTATCGCAAATCAACCTTTAAACTTAGAAATTGATTATGCAAATTAGCTGAGCATTTGTTTAAAATTTCACAAAGCATTCTTTATCGCTCCGATGGCTTCTCCGATTACAGATTTTTGCCAGCTTACTATAAAATGCGAAAAGATCGAAAAGTTTGTAGCAGCTTTGTTCAACATTGCTGTTAAGCAATCAATCTTCAATGACGTGAGCTGACTACTGATCTTATTTCCATAAAAGAAATTATTCTCAGCTCTCCGAGTGAAGCTTATGGAATTCCCATTAAAAAAAAGTTTCCTTTTTCCAATACAAATACAAAAGCTTTATATGCGTTGTTATTCACTACTACTATATTATATAATTTGCCTTAAACTAAACTTTTATCATTGCCATGACTAAGTTTATTCATGCGAGTTTTATAATGTATAATTTTGGTTTTCTGATTCAGACTTTTATCATTTGTATTCTTTTATGCGAACCAGTTTCAAATAAAATCTCTGGCCGATACTTTCGCAGATTTCTTTGGGGTTTTTATGTGTATCACTAAAGTAATATTTTTTTTTGTTATATTATTCATTTGTTTTATGTAGAAATTGCGCCATATAATTTTCCTTTCTCTTATCTGCATATCTGTGTTTATTTATAACTTCTTTCGCTTATGCAATGCAAATTTATCTCTGGCTTTGGTTAATTTAATAATTCTGCAATCGTAACATTCCAAATTGCGTTAGTCATAGCACGTCGTGTGCACATATTTATTTAATGCACTGTACACGCTCTGGCAGCTACTGTGCAGCATTTCATTTCATTTATTCATGCACCAATTTCAACCTGCCACACTTTGCAGCAATTTTACGTGCTCACAAAAAAAAGAACAACTGAAAATGATCTGCCTTGAAATTTTATGCACATTTTATTGTTTGTTGACTGAAATTTTCGAATTGGATTCAATTGATTTTGTTGCCGTTTGCTTGTAAAGACTGCATCGATGCAACATGTGTTTGTTAGCAACAACAACAACAACTAGTTATAGCCAAATGCATCCCACAAACATTTCGAAATTAATTGAATTAAGTTGTTGATTGAGGCGTTGAAAATTGAAAATTGAATTGAAAATTTTCATTGCACCAAGTGGATTTTCTGGTTGTTATTTCTCTCTCTCTGCTCTAAATAAAAGCGGAAATGCTGCTGCTGCTGCTGCTGTTGGTTAGAAAACGTTTGTCGCCAACAAATGCTCAAAGCTTGGCCAATGGCACGTAGCCAGAAAACCAAAGCAAAACAAAACCAGCAGCTTAGCAACAACTTCCGCCCTCAACAGAGAGAGAGAGAAAAACAGAACCCACCAAAATCTAGCCCACAACTTGGCCTCTGCTCCCTTCCCAAAAGAGTTTTATCTTTGGGTTAAGATCACAGCTGAAAAGCTGTTTTGCTGTAGCTGAAACATTTTGCCAAGCTTGTACAGGATAACTTGGCGTCGAGTCCATTAATTTTTGTGCCGATAAAGTCGTATTTGCTTAAGTTAGAAATAAATTCTTCTTGGCTGCGGCTCAACCACAAAAAATATACAAGACTTTTTTTTTTATTCAAGAGTGAGAACCAGTTTCGAAAAACTTGTTTTGGCCAAAAAAAACAGAGCTGAACTGCGAACGGAACGGGGCGAAGAAAAGAAGTAGAAGAATACAACAACAAGAGTCAAGTTGGGGCTATTAAAGCGCCGCCAACTTGCAGCTGTCTGGAAGCCATATGAAGCCATAAAGAAATTGGCCAAAAAAAAAAAAAAACAAAAAAAAACGTAAAGTTTACGAGGCAAAATTTCTTTAATGAATTTTTATGCAGTCGCGCTTTCCAAATTAGTTGCAAGTTCATGTTAAATTAATTTCAGCAACTGCACCAGTTGCAGCTGAGAAAGAGACAGAGAAGAAGAACTCTGTGTGTGTGTGTGTGTGTGTGTGTTGAGCTGACTCTTGACTCTTGACTGGGGAGGCGAGAGTACCGCAAGCTGCAAAGGCTTCACTCGCCAGAGATCTGCAAAGCCGATAAAGCCGCCAACTCCAACTCCAGCTTCGATGCCAACTGCAAAACTCCTTCAAGAACAATGCTGCACGCCTGTTGCAAAGATCAATGACACCATGATGATGAGGCAGGCTGCAACTGCAACTGTTGCTGCTGGTTGGATGCTGCAACTGTTGCTGCTGCTGCTGCTGCAGCTGCCTCCAACTCCTTAGACGCTGTCATTGCGCGGCACGAAAGAAAGTTTTGTTGCTGGCGAGAGACTCTAAATCCAGTCTCCGCTGGAGTCGTGAGTGGCAGCCACTGACTAACTCGCAAAACGAACAAACTGACTGACAGACTCGACTAACTCACTGACTGACTGACGAACTAAGCTGCTGTGCTTCTAACGCAGAACAAACTGCCGCGTTTGTTGTCTGTAGTCTATGTCTGTGTTCGTTTTCCAACTGCAAGTTTGTCTGTAAAGTCGTGACACTGAACAAATGTCAGCACTTGCGGGCGTGTTGCATGCAGCCCCGGCTTTGGGGCCTCGCGGCTCGAGGCCAGGCAACGGCAACGGCAACCAATCAATTAACTTGGCCAACCAACACCCAACAGCCAGGCGAAATTTGATATGGCTATGACTGCGGTTAATGTGATTTATGCCCTCTTCCCGGCTTCATCTGCTTCTTCAAAAAGAGAAGCCGCCAAGCCAAGTTGATAGACAACAACAACAACAACAACAAATCATCTCTACACTTGCCTATGAAGAGTTCTAAACTCTTGTTGGCTGTCTATCAAATTGAGAGCCGCGAGCTGAATTCTTTCATGCGCAGCAAAGCGACATTTGCATTAACTCTGACCCCAAAAAAACAAAATATGCTGACAGCCACTAAGTGAATAATGAATAACACAATAGTGAGTGAGTGAGTGTGTGAATAGTTTGACTCGCCCACATGTCCGCACATGGTCAACGATGGGCGCAAGTGGCGCTGCTGATGCCTCTGCTATATTTAGACCACAAGATATAAAGATACATATCGAACGATCGCACTTGGCCATGGCTAAAAAGCAAATGAATGTCAACGCACTGTATCAAAGAAATCGAATCAAATCGTAAACACAAGTGTCACGGCGGAAACCAAGAGTTGTTTCTTGGTTTTTAGTTTATATTTCTTGACTGCTTTTTGTGGAGCGGCACACGAACGATCAATCAGCAATGGAGCTGAGTCGTTATGCGCCAAAATGCGGTTGGCCATGTCTGTTAAACTACTTTCCCGCAAAATGAGTTTTCGTTTCGGGCCATTGTGTGGGAGCCGCCTCAGGAATGTCGGCAAATTTGTAATTGCACATAAGTACAACGTGCCATTTGCCTTTTTGCGGATGCGGGTTCATTATGGCCAAAATACGCTTCACCCCTTCACCGCCTCTTTAAGCAGAGCTTAAACGTAAATATATAGATCAGCTGTCATTCAAAGATTTATGATGGTCAGCAAAAGAAGAGCGAAGCTTGTTCGCACTTTGCTTTAAGAATGATCGGTTTGAGAAAGCCAAACGAAGATTGCCATGAATGCCATCAATGACCGCTCCTCCAGTTCTCAACTTGCCTACACACACATATACTCATTTAATGATACACCAATTTCATTAGAGGTCTTGAAGGGGCGATCGGCCGTGTCGAACTTTGACGAGCGCGTTCTCTTGTCGACACGATTGGATGCGACATGGAGCACAACAACTACAACTACAACTCATACAACATCGAATGGTATCTACAACAAGCGGCAAAACAAACTCACGGATACACAAGCTTATGCGCGTATCTGTAGCTGAGAATTTAACAATGGGTAGCTCGAAAAGTTGGAGAAAAATATTGATAAGCAGAAAAGAGGAATTGTTATAAGATAGGAAAACTATTTATAAAGAATAAATCGAATTTCATTGGAATAGTTCTTAGAATTTATTACAAAGCATATAGCATAAATGTTGTATATCATTATAACAAAATTATTTATTCTTATTTCAATTAAATAATATATTTAACTAATGAATACAATTTCTTATTGCAATGAGATGAGCCAGTGCAAATAAGGCCTTCAAACTATGAACAGTTACATCGAAATACAAATAATAAACAAACAATAAAGACAAAGAATTATCCTCAAATTGACAAATTTGAAAAAAAAAAGATTTTGTTGTGGATATATATTCGTTAAATAGTTTTTTTTTTTAAACAATTGCCTTTTTTTTTTAATTTAAACACTTTCTACAGATTTTGGAATAATATTGGAACTAAATAAAAGGAAATATTACTATCTTTCGAAAGTGTTATTGATTAACGAATTCTGTAATAGCAAATATTTGTTTCTTCCATAAATCTCAAAGGCTAATAAAACTTTTTATAATAAGTCAGCTTTAATTTATCTTAAATAGTCCAGCAAGCCCAAATATTAGTTACTCCCAAAGAACTTCAACTACAAACAAAACTTGTTTGCTCTCAAAAGTGCTACAAACTTTAAGAGCGACCCTCGCCATGATTGCGCCTTTGCTTTCTTTTTATGTTTCGATGTTCTAGACGGCATTTCCCGGCACGGCGTGTCGCTGTGAACGTTTGTTTTTGGCTTTTAAGTGTCGAGAGAGTCTGCTTGCTGTGGCTAATTAGCTTGTAACTTGAATGTGAACACATTTTGTCGAAAATGAAATGCTCGTTTTAACACTTTTGTTTGGATTGAGGTTCGAGATGGAGAAGAGCACACATACATACATAGATGAGGATGGATGGATGAGAATGGATCGGCACACTTATGTAGCATACATATATTGTAAATTCATTTCAAACGTCAAATCAAATTGTGCCTTAATTGTGTGTGCGGTTTGGTGAAAGTTTTTCGTCTAAGACTAAGACGCATTACCTTCGCTTTTCAGATTTATGGGAATATACGGAAAGAAAAAAAACAAGAACAAAGAGTCAAGAGGCAAAAGAATGAAGAGTTCTGGAATGGCAAAGTGTTTGTCTTAATTATATGGCCAATGACTGCTTCGGCTATCTGAGATGATCTTTGGCATTGCTGCATCATTAGCTAATTGATCGCAGGCATATAGCAAACATACATATATGCATAAATTATACAATATTTCATAAATAACATTTGATTATAGCCTGTGTCTACCCAACTGTTTAACTGGGCAAAAAACAAAAAAAAAAAAAAAGTCGAAAAACAATAAAATGGTCATTTCGAAAAGTCATCGACGATGGTTCGTTCACCTGTCCACACATGCGGTTAATCGTATGCAGAAAGCAAGGCAGGAATCGAACGGAGGTGGTCGGGGAGACCAAAAGACCAAGAGTGTACCGTTAGAAACTTGATAACGGTACGCCTTCGACTGCGACTTCGTCAGTCTGTCTGTCTGTGGTGTGGAAAAATGCGCATAAATTGTGTAAAAGCCATAACGAAAAATATGACAAAAGCGTCTCTCTCTCTCTCTCTCTCTCTCTCTCGATAAACAAACACCCCCTACCAAGCAGTAGATATTACTTATCTATTCTATCAAATTGAAAATCAATTGACTTTTCTCGTGCCACTTCAAGAGGTGATAATTTCCAATCGAATTTATGATGATAAGCTAATGCTTACAACAGATCAGCAAGATTTACATACGAAATCAGTTAAGAGCGAAAGAGAGGTGGAAAAAATAAGGCTGACTAATTCCCCCTATATTTGATATCGTTAAAAATACACAAAGTTTCCCACTTAAGAAGATGCATTCCCAATCCAAAAAGTTTTACGATGTAGAAATGCGTTGACATTTTCAAATACACTCTTCACCTTTCAATTACCAAACATTTTTCCAGCAATTTGATGGCAATAAAACTACAAATTTTATAGCTGCACTTGATGGCTTGATGATTTGACGATTGTCTGATGCTCCCACACACACACACACACACACACACATACACATACACTCTTACACACACCCCCAACAACTAGACAACTAAAAAGCCATTCGACTAACTAATCTTAATGCCGCTCTTCGTTGTCGCCATGGGTGCCAGCCTCATTATCTGGCAAACTTGTTGGAGCCAAAATCTCAAATGCTCAAAATGTCGCGACATCGCGACAATGTTGAAAACTTTTTCATTTCAATCCAAAAAGACAGACGCTGAAAGATGGTGAAAAGCAAAATTGGGAAATATTTAAGCGTCTGCCATTTAATTGAATGAAAATGTTAAAAAGCAGCTCAACGCTTTTTTCTCTCTCTCTCTCGTTTTTATAGCCAAATATTTTGGGAATTTATAATGTTGAACTATCAAAATATTGCGACAATCTCCCGCTGGAATGTCTGCATACAACAAGTATATTAATGCGAGTGTCTTTTTTTTTTATTTTTGGCGGCTGCCTTGTAAATCGGCTTAGTTCACATGTTTACAATAAACACCACACACACACACACACACACTCTGGTCTTAAACTGTTGCCAAACACTGTGCTGTCGTAATTCCAGTAGCCAATCATCAGTTGGCTAAAAAGAAACGCCCTAGCGATACCACTTGATGATAAGCATAAAGAAGATGCATTGCTTGGTCATTGCTTGTTTGCATGATTCAACTGGGAAACACCCTGTAATGTGACAAGCTAATATTCTACAGGGTGTATACAGAAAATATAGCAATTTATTTTCTTGGGAGTGTCCATGAATATTTATAAGCTAGTAAGTATAACAAGTGGAGAGCAAAATAGTGCGGCAGTATTCTTAAAATGGACCAAATAATATACCACATAGATACTAAAATATACCGAATGCCATAATTGGAGTACTGCATTCGAAATATACCAGATTGTCAGCCAAAGTAGCAAAAACCTCATTGCAAAATAAGAAATTTGTCATACAGAAGTGTTTCTTAAATAACTTCGACAATTTTCATCTGATTTTATTCAATTGTTCCAATTTAGTAGCATCGTATAAACTTATTGTTTTTCTTTTTTTTTATATACGGAATTAAGTAAAATATGTTTCGGATCATGAAATAGTATAACAGACTAACTATATTGAAACATTAACATAACTATAGAATAAAATACTGTTAGGATATAAGCAATACTATGCTAAAAGAAGTAATTGATGTTCACGAGTTAAATAAAGAGGACTTTACTTTCACAATAGTTAAGTAAAAATACACAACTTTTTAAACCTTAAAAAATCCAAAGTACAGCTAAAAGATATCTAATTTCATTACGCACAAATTTCGGAGAATTCGATCACCTTTGGGATTTAAGCAACCCCTGGATATTCAATAACTTTGTGTTTGACGCATTCAATTCTATTTTTAGTCAAGCAGGCTTTTGAGAACTTTGGCTCTTAGTTTCCCAGGTGCTTCGGTTGTGAAGGGGGCACTTGGTTTCAAGTTGTATCTAAATTTGGAAGCGATAATTGAAACCACAATACTAAGACGTTATATTTTTAAAACGTTTTCTATTGTACATTTTTCTCAATTGTTTTCTTCGGAAGTTTTGAATTTATTTGCTAACTCTACTGCTGTCAACTGCTTCCTAACTTTTTACTTACTCATACTCAACTCAATTGCTTACTAAGTTCTTACACATTGCTTACTTGCTTCATACTTAGTCATACCCTACGTAGCTTTCGCTTAATGGGTATGCGGCTGAACAAACAGAGAGAAGCGCCTGGGAACACCTCCTTAGCAGGTAGGCAAGCAGGTGGGGGCCTCATCGGGAAACAGGTAATTTTCATTAAATTGCCGTAAATTAACAGTCAGCGCTGCGCTGCCCGTGCATTAGACAACAAGGTGAGATAGCAACAAAAGCGGCAGCAACAACAACAACATCCAAAGCAACAAAAACAACAACAATGTAGCAACGCAATGCAAATGCAAATCTCTTTTGGAGCTACTGGCAACATTTGCGTAATTTGTAATGCGGCTGCTCGCAGCTGACGAATTGACTGAATGAATGAATGACTGATCGACTGCGCCTGCAGCCCAGCAAAGCATTTAATTTTATGCACTCACTCCCTTCCCTCCTTTCCCTCGCCTCTCTTTCGCTCTCTGTGTGTGCAATAATTGACTGTTTATTGGCTATGTCGTCGTCGTCGTCGTCGGCTTTAGCTTTTTGATCATTTATCGAGCTCTCCGAATCCGTTAATATTTCGCACTACAGCACATTTTGTCAGCTTGAGCTATGGCCAACTGCTGTGGTGGGGCGGGGAGGGAAGGGGAGGGGCACCAAGGGGTTAAGTTGAGGGTGTAGACGTAGCATTTGATCGCCCCAAAGGTGTTGCCATGACAAATTGTGCAGCGCGGAAGCAATTTTGGATGAAAAGAAACGTTTCAACTACTACTGCTGGCAAAATGTTTTTCTTTTGTTTTGTTTTCGATTTTTGTATTTTTGCAGTTGGCTGGATAATTGCGGTATTGACTTTGATTTCCGCATGGGCGCCAAAAAAATAAAACGTTAAGCTGGCGCCCAACGTGCTGACATGCAAATTTTAAGGAGTGTCGCTAATTGACGAGCGGCGTGTTAATAATTGATTACAAGCTGCAATTCGCTCAAGTCGAGCTAAGCAGCTGACAAAATAACAGTCAAAAAACCAAAAAAATAAAAAAAAAAAAACATGAAAGATATATAGAAAAAGAGACAAAAATATAAATAAGCTAGACAAATAAAGAAAAAGATTTAATAATATAAAGAAAAATATATACAACATAGCCAAAAATCTAATAATATTGAGAAAACAAACAAAAAATATAAAGAAAATATAAAAAAAAAGAAACATAAAAAAGCTAAATATGAATTCAAATAAAAAAAAAATATTGAAAACCTAACCAAAAATATAAGTAAAACAAAGAACATAAAACATAATAAAAAACAAGTACAGACAATCGATGTAGAAAAAAACATAAGGGAAAGAAAGAACAAAATTAAAAATTATATAATATAAAATACGAAAAATTTAAAAAAGAAAACAATAATAAAAGATGTATAGAAAAAGAACACATAGACAAGACAGAAAAAAATAATATAACAAGGAAGAAGCCAAAAAATGTAAAAAAAAAAACATTAAAAGAAGTGAAGTAAAGTAAAAAAATATATGCTTTCATATACAAAAGTTAACCAAAAAAAAGTCGAAAAAAAACGCAAAAAAAAAAACTAAAAACTTCCAAAAAAGGAAAGAAGCCAAATTTCTAGGTCGCAACGTAAAATGCTGTTGGGTAAAAGTTTATTTATGCAACGTGCCCCTAAAAAAGGCCCCTAAAGCCGCATGTTGCGGTTGCGCGCGCCTGAAGTTCAAATGTCAGCGCAAGCATATGTGCAACAAAAAAACAAAAGAGAGAGATAGATAGAGAGAGAGAGAAGGAAAAAGATATACAACAACGAGATAGGAGAAGTGAGAGTTAGCAAGAACATAACTCAAAACATGAAATGAAACATCTGCGTTTGTGTTTTATGGCTGCTGCAACAGCAGCCGCGTTGCGCTGTGATTTCTATTTCAATTAGACGCGTTGCATGTGGGACGCCAGTCAGTCAATGCTTCAGTCAGTCAGTCAGTCAGAACTATGGCCTGCCATATTGAGCAAACAATAATGCTCTTAATTTTCCAATTTTTTGTTGTAATTTATTATGCAGTCGATGCAGTTGTATCAGCGCAGCCTCATATATTTGTATCTGTATCTCTGCATTTGTATCTGTATCTCTGTAAATGTATTTGTATCTATAGCTAAATCGACAACTGCTTTTGGCATCTGCCCGCATGCTTGTGCACAGCTTTTGCTCTCTCCAGAATTTATGGCCAGCTCTTCAATTTATGTTGTGGCAAAGACAAGACAAGACAATCAAATTAAATATGCTCATATTCACGCCCACACGATGCAACAAATTGTGGAATGCGAGTGTGTTGTTCTGGCTGCCTGGCTGTTGACATCTTGGCCACAAAAATTGATTTGAAACTATTTTTTTTTTGGTGGTTGCATGCTGCATTCGTCGTGTGGCATGTAATGCGTTGTTGCATGCTTTTATCGAATATATGTTTATTGTTTAACATTCACTTTTCTTGTCGGTTTCTTCATTTTATTGTATTTGGCACTTTCCTTCGCTAAGCTCAAAAACTTTCTGTTTGTTGTGTGGGTGACAACAGCCTGAGAGTTGCCAGTTGCTGCATGCGGCTTGTGGCATGTGGCATGTGGCGTGCGCATGCGTTAGCCGCAGCCGCAACAGCAGCAGCAGCAGCAGCGGCAAAAAAGAGCCGTTAACTCCTTTTCAAAATGTAAATACATTGGCAGACACCTGTTTATGGCGGTTTACGCTTAACTCTCAGCCCCCGCCTCCGAATCGAGGGTGCAGTGAGAAGGGGGAAGAGAGGGGAAACCGCGCAACGTAGGTGGTTTCATAGATTGTAGCTTCAAATTGTTGCACTTGCCGCAGACATTGTGCCATTGTTTTGTGGCGTATCTTGCATGTAGTTAGTTTGCTGTCTTGTCTTGTCTTGTGCCACAGCAACAACACCAACAACAACAACAGCAACAACAGCAACGACAGCAACAACTTTAACAAAATACAAAACAATACGCCGTTGTTCGTTGGCCGCTGATAAAATCTGTAAATTTGCCCATTTGCTAAGCTGCGATAGAAAGTTCAATTTGAATTCAATAAGACGCTGACGCACAGTGGAGCACAATTTGATGGCTTTCTGATCAAAAACCCATAAGCAGCTATGAAAGCGAGCTTTGGCAGTAAATACGAATTATCTACAATAAACACGAAATATTTACACACAAATTTATGATTAGTGAAATCAACGAATATTTACTTTTTCCATAGCTCAACAAGGCAAAGATTATTCAATAGTAAAGAATTTAAGCTGCCATAAAATGTCTTCTAAACATTTTGAAAACTTGTGAAGTTAAATATTAAAGTAGTACTCTTTACTATACTATAATCCATAAAGAATCTTTAAAATGATATAAATTCTATCTAGAAAATTTCAATATTTTAATATTAAGAAAACTCAATATTAAAGAATTTGAGATATTTACTCAACAACAATTAACTTAGATTAAACTGCCATTAAAAAATGTATTCTAAGCATTTTGAAAACTTTCAAAGTTAAATACTCTGTACTCTCTTTTATACTATAATGCATAATAAGTCTTTAAAATTAAAGAAATTTTAAATATTGTGCAAATTTAAGTTTAGAAACGATAATTTAATTTCAATTGTATAGAATTTTCAACATTTCCGATGCCTAATTCCTTAAACTGCCTTTAATATTTGAATATTTCAAAATATTTTTAAAACTCACATTTGAAAAACTTCAGTGCTACAATTCTGTACTTTACTATTTATTATCTTAAAATCAATAAATTCAAAGTTTTTATTTATAGTGTGTAAATCCTTGAAACTTCTGGACACAAATACGTTTAAATGTTTCCCTACTTATTATGGCATTTTTCCGCTAACAAACAGCTGACATTAGGTTCGAGTCGAGTCCATTCCAGCACATGCAGAAAATAAAAACAATGCGTTGAAGTTCATAAAAACAGAGAAAAGATAAACAGAGGCAAACAGCAAAGTACAGAGAACAGAACATAGCCCAAAGGGGCATAAAAACAAGCAGTCTACAAGTTGTATTTATGTGGCAGAGTATATATGTATTTATGTATGTAAATGTGAAAAGTCTTGCACAATTTCCAGCTATGTAAAATTGAAAACAAATAAATAGCCACAACAAACGGCTGCTAAAATAAACAAGGCAAAAAAAACTGCTGGACGAGACGACCTGAAAGACAATTGAAAACTGAATCGAAAGATGCGACTGGCAGAAAAAAAAGGAAGAATCATCAACGAGTTGAAATCATCATTGGGAAAAATGGGCTAAAGAAACGGGGAAACAAATTTGTTCACTTGTTGTTGTGTTGTGTGTTCTCTTTCCGAGTTTTTCGCAAAAGGTGTAAACAAAACGTTGGGCGTATAATGAAGCCAGAGCAGCATGATGGCAGCATGAGAGTTGCAACGATGCGGCAGAGTGTTAAAAACTACCTGTAAGATACACGTAGATGCTTAGAGATACATGCAACAAGTAAGCGAAGCAAGGTGCAACAGGCTCCTTCCTCGCTTGCCACATGCCGCATGGCGTGTCGAATCGAAACGTTCGAAACGCTCTCCGCATGAAATATGTGGAAAAACGCCATGAAATGGGCTTTCGTCAAATTAGCGTGCCAGCGTTAACGACGAACGCATCTGTATCTTTGTATCTTTAGCTCTGCTATGAGTCGGAGTCTGTATAGCTAACATACGAATACTATAATATATTTCTGTGGCTGCACTGTGGGATATTTCGCACTTTGCTGTTCTCGATTTGCTACCTGAACCTAAGAGAGAGAACGAATGAAAGACAGATAAAATGACAGTCAGAGGGGAGTGCGACTGACAGTCGATTGCACTGACGTTTCTTACTTGATTTATTTGAGCTGCCTACTGCAGCTGTTTTTATCTGCATTTCGCATTTGCATCGCATTTGCATGTGCCATGTGCAAGTGCAAAGCCTTTGGCTCTTATCTAACTCAAAGAACGCTTCGTCTGACTTTGGCACTTGATCCAAACACAAACACAACACACACAACACACTGGGAGACTTAACTTCTTCTCTCTGCAGTGTTGTTCACTCGCTGTTGTATAAAACTGAGCGTCATAAATACTCCCGTCGTTTAGTTTTTACGATTGTCGGCTGGCTTTGTTTGCCATAGACACACACACACACTAACACACTCTCACACACATGCGCAGATACAAGTTCCAAGTATCTTTCAACGTATCTAAATGCATATACAAGTAAATGCCGCTGTGCTAAAGAGCTGAAGTGCCAGAGATCCCAGCTCACAGCTCACAGCTCAGAGCCTCAGAGTCTCCTGCTAAGATTTTTGTCGGCAAAACCGATTCCTTGCGTACTGTACTCCAATGAATGCCTTCGCCTTTGCCTTCGCCACCAAAACCAAACCAAAAACAAAAACAAAACAAAAAACTGGTCCCCGCCAGGGCCAAAGTTTGCGTGCCTTGCAGAAATTTTTATGGTTTCCTTCTGTCTCTGTGTGTTTGTGTTTGGATGGAGCCCAAGATGTTGTTGCTCCGAAAAGTAGCAAAGAGGGCATTTATGCCTCAGGTAGCGATGCCTAAAATTTGACTTTGCATTGGAGCTGAGACACAACACACACAGCATCCAAATCGCCTGCATATGTCTGTAGTTTTTAGAACTATTTGAAATTGTGTAGCTGCTCTGTTTTTTATGGCCAAAGTCTTCCATTTAATGGTCATAACAAAATTATTGTACAACATTCCAATGGCAACAAGGGCTTCTGCTTGAAGCTCTGCCCAAGGCAAACTTGGCATGTGAAGACAATTTCAAATATTAAAAATAACCTACGCTTTGAAATTATAATATGACATCGATAATGAACTATAATTAAAGTGAACATTAAATTATGAATACTAAATTTATATTAATCTTAATAACCAAGTTTCATAAAAGTGAGAATAACATGCTAATTAATGTGAAGTGTCTTTCAAGAGAGAGAGAAATTTTAGATTGCAAACCTTTTATTGATTTTATCGGTTACTCATTACATGTTAATTAGCAGCTACTGTTAAACTACTGTTACGCATTGAAAACACTTTTTTTTTTAATTTTTACTGTAATATTTAAGTTGATCTTAATAAACATGTGCACTTGAGGTGAGTATTACATTGAATGCGAAGGAGAGAAACTTAAGACTGAAAATTTATTTATATTGATTTTATTGATCATACAATGCATGTTAATTAACAGCTACTGTTATGTTTCTGTTACGCACTCGACAATAAACTCATTCTTCAAGCTTGTAATATCAATAAAAAGTATTATAAACCATTTATGATCAACGGCTTTTTACTTATAAGTAGCGAATTGTTATTGACAGCCCTTTACAACATTAATGTTAATTAACAGTGACTGTTATGGAAATGTTATGCATTGGGAGATGCATGGCATGTCGGTTACTCATTTGGCGCATCAGTTGCGACACCGAAAGAAAAAAAAAAGTCACCTTTAATTGTGGCACATTTCAGAAAGTCCAAAATTTACGTCTGTAAGCAGCTCGTCAACGAGCCGCAGAGTCATAATTTGTTCGCAGAGACAAAGCCAGACAGAGCGAGCGAGCGAGCGAGAGAGGAAGAGGTGGGGTGTAGGATGACGAAAGTACTTTCATTTTCACGCTCATAAAGTTTAAAAATGTTGTCGTAAAAGACGCAAGTTAAGCCGCTTAAATGACATTTAAATAAATAAGTTTGAGTGGCACGACAAGGTACCAAAGGTAAAAAAGCGAGGAGTTCGGTGAATTTGGGGCCAAAGAATTGAGTGAAGACAAATATAGAAAGGTAAAAAATAAAAGACAAAACAAAAAACCGGGAGGTAGCCCTTTCACTGCCACGATCAGGAGCATAGAAGCAACTGCCTGGGGGAACAGGAAGTTTGCACTTTGCCACGCAGACGAGAGAGAGAAAAAGAACAATCACGGTCAGCACACGTCTGGCTGTGATTACACTTTAAACTCGTTATAATGAGACTGCGACTGCGAGGCAGAGGCAGAGAGAGAGTCAGAGACAGGGGCATCCATGCAGCGGATGTGCCCCGAACGTGCCCCGGGATGGGGCACAAAATTGAAAACTGAAAGCGTTAAGCTGCGGTTGACATCCTGGTTGCTGCCAGCTGGGCATCGCGTTCGCTCAAGAGCAGACGCAACCGATTGAATTACCATAAGATATCCATAGTGAGCAGAGGAAGAATGGCAGACCAAAAACAGAAACACAAATACGAAACGACTGACAACAGACAACACAAATGCACTTGTTCCCGTAATTTTTGAAATATGATGCCACGCCAAGGCGCAGGTCATAAACAACAACAGACAAACGACAACCGACAAAAGACAGTCGAGAGTCGGAGAGTCTGACTGAACAAGACGGCAAAGTGTTGTGCTATAAGGTTAGATAAGCGCCGCCCCGACTTCCAACAATATATTCCTACCTGATGCGGGATGGATTTGAACCCCGCTCCCAATGGAGTGCTCACTTCCTCACATTAAGAGCGGCGGCTCTCAGAGGTTTTAATACCCGCTACCCATTGCATAGAAGGGTATTATAACTTTGTGCCAAGAGGCGGAAGGAAGCTGCTCCGACTCCACATTAAAATCGGTTCTGTAGACTGGAATACTGTTGATTACACAATGCTACACCTAACAGCTCTGTTACTTAGCATTCGATCTTTCTGTTAACCAAACGCTCTTGACAAACGGCTGTAATGTTAATGTTACAGACTATGCTAATAGATGCACATGTTTTAAAAATGTTTTCACATTTGTTGCTGTTATATTTTGACTCTTTAAAACACTCTTTAAGCGTGTAGCGAGTATCTCACAGTCGATCACCCTTGACTGTAGCTTTCTTACTCATTGTGATAAGAAGTAAATTACAATTTTTTGGGAGAAAACTCACCTGTATTTATCTGCGCACCCGGCAGCACCACCGATGACTCTGCCTTGAAAGCCAACGCTGCATCATCCGTGTCCAAGTTCAAATCCGCCGCCAGCTTATCAACGCCGATGTCAAGCGTGGTGGCAGCATCGAGCTCCACATCCATTAGCGTGTTGCCCTTGAAGAGACCCGCGCTGCGGTATTCTTTGGCAAAGGGCGTGGCACCCAGTGCCGCCCCCAGCAGCATGAAGAGCAAACACATTTGCCGATACACGTGGCACATTTCACATTCGGCGGTGGCTTTTCTATGCCACATTCTGGGGTACATACAAATTACATGTACGACACACTAACTGAGAGACACATAAACGCGAATGGAAATTGAAAATGAGAATTATTCGCGAGATCGGGCCAAGAATAAGTGCTTTCAATTAAAACCGTCGCACGACGCGCGAAAAATTAAACAACGACTTGACCACAAGACCTCTCAGAGACACACACAATAAATAATACACGCACACACTAACACGATGTACTCGTAACAGTAAATTCAATTACGTGTCGGCTCGATCTATTCTATATATTTTTAACTATTCTTTTTTTCTTTGTATTTTTTTTGCCAGTTATGGAAATTATGTCAGCAATTAGTGAGACTTGTTACGTGTTTTTCGTTTCGGGTTTCGTTTTGATGCTCTGAAATGATAAGAAATATAGTACAATTAGTAAGGATCAAAGAGTTTCTCTACGGGATTTCCCTATTTAAAAAATGACAGCCTTGACACAATTCTCTAGTTTTGCATTTCAATTAGAACTAAAAGCTGAAAAAATAGTCAAATACAGGAACTATAACTACAATACTCTATGTATTTTATTATTCTCAAACCCATTTAATAATTAAATTTGCATTTTTTCTACATTTTTCATCAATTGAAGAGCAATAATAATATACAATTAACTTGAAGCATACGTAAGAAGTTTAAACTAATCGTTGAAAACTGGATTGCAATGAATATTACATATTATCATTGTAAAATTGAATTTGCACGACTTTTATCTGATCGCCACCAATCAAATAAATCTTTTAAATTGAACTTGTAACATGATATTTTTAATTGAAAAAAAAAATAAATAAAACAGAATGTGGCGTGTTAAATTTCTAAGACAAATTTTGCAGAATTATTTTATATATTTCGTAGAGATCTTTCAAATACCAGAAAGAGAGAAATTTTTAATATTAAGAAATATCATCATATTTTAAAGGGTAACTGCAAGTCGATGTCTATTTAACATTTAATTTTTGTCAAAGATAGAATCTAAGATTATCAAAGTTGACACTGGAAATCATTTATCATTAGTTAAACAAGCAAAGGGCGTGGAAAACTGCGGGGCACCGGAAAACCTGCAGCGTATTTTGAAGTGAATTATGCTGAATGCAGATAGAATCTTCAACTCTATCAATAATGTTTAATTTATGGGAAATTATGTATTGGAAAATAGGTTAAAGGAGAGTCTTCCAACATATTTCCAACAGCTGTTGTGCTGACTCGTCAAATCAATTAAAATGCAAATACACACACACACACACACACGTGTATGCATGTGTGCGCGTTAATTTCCAATACAAATTCCCATAAGCTGTTGGGCATGCGCGACGTTACAGCAGCGGAAATACGTACGAATTTCCACAATGAAAAACGCGAGAACGGAACCCACAATAAATATAATAATAAGCGAACAAATGAAATCGTAAATAAATTGCCGGCAATGCCCCTTGCATTGTCTACCTGAAGCGGAGTGAGAGAGAAGAGCCCACCAAACGCCCAAAAAACAGAATCAACACACACACACGCGAGAGCACGACCAAAAACTGTCAATGATGCGTGCGTACACTAAAATGCATATGCATATGTGTGTGTGTGCAAGCATGTGTAATGCGCCGTTAGCGCCGCTCATAAAATGTCAATGCAAAACGTTTTGTTGCCGTTCGTTCATGCGCACACATGTTACCGCGCATCGTATCATGCGTTCTCGCTCGCACATTAGTGGGGGGAATTGCCAAAGATGCGACTGGCAAAACCTATTGAGTTTGAGACTTGGACAAC
The DNA here is from genome assembly GCA_035046325.1 of Drosophila niveifrons. Lineage (NCBI taxonomy): Eukaryota > Metazoa > Arthropoda > Insecta > Diptera > Drosophilidae > Drosophila > Drosophila niveifrons. The sequence goes on from JAWNOC010000046.1 coordinate 20,236,546, forward strand.
AACAACAACAAAAATAGGAGAGCAAATATTCATCATCATTCACATGAATGGTGGGTGGGGGACACAAACACACACAGTCACACAATACACAAAAACGAGTTTTGTCAAAATATTGTTTTTGTTTTTTTTTTTCTTTTTTGCATTACACAAAAACGCAAACAAGCACACAAAACTCATCTCTCGAAAGAAAGAACAACAAAAGCGAATGGTGAAATTGGTGCAAGTGTTGCTTCTTCTTGTTTTTCACATAAAACTCACATTTGGCGCATTTTAATAACTGACAGGAATTATATGTTATGTACCTTTTTTCTATGCAAGAATTACATACACTTCTTGATCCACACACTTGTTTTATGCAATTCTCTGTTATTAGCACACACGAAACACCAAGTAACAAATAAACAACGCGCGCAGAGTTTTTTGATTTTTGCGTCAATCAACGGTAACGGTAAACTCGAAAAAACGAATAGCGATTCCGCATGATCAACCGCACGCTTCAACAACGAATCTCACAATATCACTACAAATGTTGCAGAACAATGTTGTGCCAGCAACATTGCAACATGTTGAACGTCGATTCTGACGATTAACCAACACTGACTGCTTATATTACAGCACTGTTAAGCTCCCATGGTGCTGTTAAAAGTATCAGCTGGCGGTTAAACTTCAAATGGCATTGTCGGTAAAATGAAATTGTATTTATTTAAAGTTAAGTATGGTAATAATTTTTTTTTTTCTTCTTAGCAAAGGTGGTAGGTAACTCTTTAACAAACCACCCAAAATTATAAATGTTATAAAACGTACACAATTAGTTTAAATATTAAAGTGACAACAATATGAATAAAAAGTTTTAAGATTTGTTGTCGTTCATCTGTCGTCGATGCTCCATTTGGAGCTCAAAGCGACGATTCGAACGCACGCCACGGATTATATCGCTGCGGTTCTCCTTGGTCGTGCGACCCTTGAACATTTGCATATGCCGCTTGCGACGATCTTCTAATTTATTTTGCACAATTGCTGAAGCAGCCATTGCTGGCTTTTTAACAGCGCTGCTTGGAACAACGCTAGTTGCTGCTGTTGTGATGATCTTGGGCTTTGTTGCCGCCGGTTTGCTCAACAAGGGCAAGCGAGATGATGTCACCACTTGTTGTGGCTGTACAACAATAATATTGCGTGGCGTTGGCAGCTTTCTTTTCCTCTCCGCTTCCTCAGGCGCGATTGGCGTCATCAACAAGCCGATTTTCTTTTGTGATTTTGGACGCACTTCATCTGAGGCCAATTTGGTGCTATTTGTGGGCATCTTCTTGGCAGATGAGTTGCCTGGTATTAGTTTCTTGGCCGAGGATGTCAGCTCCTTGGCACGCACCGCCTTGCGCTCAATGTGATCCACGAGATTCTCCATTTTGCTAAAGTGCTTCTGATGTATGGCCGCAAAATTGGGCAATTTAGTGCGCGCCTTTAATTTAACAGGCATCGGCGATGGTGCCTTGGTTACGCCATAGAACTCTATAAAACAAAATCGTATTAGATCAAGAAAGTGTGGAGAGTATTCTTCTTGAGATGCTTACTAGGTCGGGGAATCTTGCTATTGATAATAGGAGCGTCCACAGACTTAGAGCGTTTGCGACGCACTGTGACATCTAGACAGAAATAGGGAACCGACTAAGAATATTTTCTAATTAAAGGTAAAAATGTTTAACTTACGACTGACGTTGAATCCCTCCCAGCGTTTGTCAATGTCACTCACTGTGGACACTTCGATGGGACTGTAGAAGGAGACTGTTTTTGTCTGCTCCTGTGTTAGATCACAGACAGACTTGGAACGTCTGCTGCTGCGACAAGCGCTTGCATTCAAGATATTTTTCTTGCCGGTGCTCTTCACATCGGTGAATTTCAGATTCATCTTTGATGTGGACTTGAATGGTGTGGGAAACTTGTAAGCCTTCGACTTGCTGCTCTTCGGTGTACCCATGGCCTTCAAGATCGTTGTGTTCTCGTCATTCTCGTCGGTCAACACCACTTTAATGCCAGCCTCTGGCGACATTTGCAGCGTGGGCATCTCAATGTCCAAGAACTGCGAGTGTGGCAACTCATCAGGTTGTTTTTCTGGTGATTCTTTGATCTCAAAGGTTCTGTTTTGCTCTTCGGCAGGATCTTCATCCTCGAGTACAATCAACGAAGGCATTTCCTCGATATCATCATCGTCCAACTTGGTAACCTCATCTTGTTTTGTCAGTGGCGACAAGCCCAATTCATCCATGACCTCAGCGGTTACTCCTGCGGGCAGAATATCCATGGATTGATCGAGACAGACTTCAGAAACAATCAAAGGCTCGCAAACCTCTTCAGCTGTATGAACAGTCAAAGTTTCTGGCTCTTCAAGAGCAACTGTGGCTTTTTCTTCATCTGTAACTTTGGCTGTTCCTTCATCTTCGGGAACAGTCTCAAGTGCAGCTTTCACTTCAACAACAGCTTCAGCTTCAACTGTTACTTTGACTTCAGGAATAATTGCAGCTGTTTCTTCCTCAACTTCGAGAACTGTTTCAGTTTTTTCTGCCGCTTCAGCTTCTATTTCCAAAGTTGCATCTGCAGCTTTAGATGCGGCTTTTGTTGCACTGGATTGCTTCTTAGCTGATGGCATCGACTCTGCAGTAGCTACCTCTATTTCCTGCTTCTCCTTATCCTCCGCATTATTTTCATCGGCCTCCTCAGTTGGCTCTTCTTCCTCCTGCTGTAACTTTGCCTTTTTGCTAGCCATTCGCTTCGATTTGCGGCCGCGCTTGCGCGAAGCACGACCAACTTCAGCAGCTTGCAACTTGTGGGTCTCCTCCTCAGGAGCAGCCTCAGCTTCAACATCAGCATCGATAACTGTTTTATTGTTGTTATCCTTGCGTGCAGAACGCATTAGTTTATTTTCAATGATCTCCTCATAGTCCATGGGAGGACGAACGCTTTTGCGCGCACTGCGCCGTGGAGTCTCGGTGAGCAGACGCATTGATATTGACGCATTCGGGGTTTTTGGTTGCAACTCCTCATCGCACGATTTTAAACGCGTAGCTAGGCGTGTTTTCTTTGCCACTGGCGTATTGGTAATCGACTCCTGTGGACAGGCGTCCTTTTTGGTTGCTGTAACCAACAATACTTGTTAGTTAACAGTACACTTTTCATTGCACGTATAATTTACCTGAATTCACTTCCATTTTTAACTTGAGTTTGTAGAATTTTAGAGCGTCTTTTTATTGTCTTTTCTTCGTTGCGTTTAAAATTCACATTAAAACTGCGGGAATGTTAATTAACATGCGTCGTTCTAAAATTTGAGACACATCGATAACACTATCGATGCAACAAATTATACTTCGATATTTTAAGGCATAGCTATGGTTATAAAGCTAAATATGTGAATTATTATTAATAATGAATTAAGACTTATTTTTCTTAAGAAAATAAAAGCTGTTGTATTCAACACCTCTGTGAAAAATCAATAATGTTAAGATAAGATACACCAAAGTAAAGAAATACCCAAAATGCTCAAATTTACATATAACATTTTGGTATATTTCAATGGCGCGTCACTTTAAAAATTTTTTAATTTTATTCTTAGAAAGCTTAAAAATGGACGGCGTAACTTTTTTTTCTCACCATTAAGATTTTCTCCAACTAATCAGGTTTGCGGTAAGAAACAGCCACTTTCGGAAAGTTGAAGAGCCAAAAACACTACGTTTCCATTGGACATCGATGCTTACTTTTAAATACTCGATAATATTCATAAGCGCGCTGATAAAAGATTATCTAAACATTAGATTACGTTCGATATTTTTTTTCTCGATTTATTGAAAAATTCAAATTTGAAAAAAAAACAATACTATACAAAATGCTAACTCATTTGAAATAATGATAGATAAATGACAATGGCATCAAAGACTAGTAAGTCAAATATACATTCAAATGAAAATATGAATTAATGGCATCATGTATTTGTTTGTGGCACATGAAATTAGCACTCATCATTCGACACCAAGGTTGTGTTCTGTCTGCTTAAAGCCAGTTGATAGGCCACCTCAAAAGCTTGGCCCAACGTCAGAATTATCTCATTGGCCAATTCCTGCAATGCACATGATTATAAAAGATATTCTTATTGTATACTGCAATGGATCACAAACCAAATTGTCGACCATAAAGACATGGCAATAATGCAGTTCCTGCTCTTTGGTGATATAGGCGAAATAGCGCATGTCCTCGGCATCCTGGCAGACACAATTGATATTCTCAATATCGTGCGAACAGATGGCAGTCTAAAAAAGCGTATAGTAAGTTGAGAACACATTTAAAAAGCAGTTTAAATCGCATACCTTTGAGTCGTGATCTATGAACTTGACGCCTAAGCAGGAAGCAGCAATGTCCACTTTAAGACGCGTCTGCAGATTGGCAGCCTTGAGATACTTTGTGGACGTGGTGCAGTTCTCCAGCAGAGTAATATCGCTAACACTAGAGCCCGATTTTAGGTTCTCATCGATCTTGAGCTTCTGTATCGACTTGCGCGCTGAAATTGTGCCCTGCAAGTGTCGGATGACTGTCGATCCCAGATACTATAAGGAGTAGAAGAAGTTTAGTAATGGAATCAGGAAATATTATTCAGTTTCTTAGTTACTCACAAACACCGAGTACCGTATTTCGCCATAGACCAGCGTGTAGGGAGAATGACACCAATGCGAAGCAGGACTTGGCGATTTGCCCAGCAACAGATCGGCAGGATTCCTTATGTGCAGCGACTGGCGAGGATCGGCTTCCGCCTTAGTACCGTTGGGCAACTCCGCCACTGACTTGGGCTCCTCGCTAGACTCTCGCTGCTGTTCCACAGTCGACACCGCGTTGCCAATGTGCTCGAAAATTGTGTCAATCTCGGCCCAAACACGTGATGCACTAAAATCCTCGCCGGTTGCGGAATAACGCTGCTTGGACAGACTGCGTCGCTGGTTGTTGAGCGCATTCACCGAACGCACCATGCTGGGCGATCGCAAACCTTCGCGAGGCACGGAGACTCCTCGTCCATCGACCACATCGGGCGCCAAATTCAAAGTGGATCCCTTGAAGAGACCCGCAAATGGCATGTCGCCCACAAACTCTTCCACCTGGTGGTCCGAAGAGCAAAATGAGTTCGAGTTGGAATCGCTGGGCAAGCGTGGTGACACCGGCTGCATGTAATTGAAGATCGTGGCTTCCGCTTCGACGACTGTGGGCGGTGGATAATCTGGCGTGGGCGAATGGCGATTGATTTTCATATTATTGTTGCTATCAATGTGATTCGTGGGCGTGTCACAATCCATTGGAGTTGCCCGCGGCTGCAGATTCACATAGTCACAATCATTGGTGTTGGCTCGATGGCGAGGCATCGGCACCGGAGATTGCAGCGTCATTTCTACGTACTGCGTGATGGGTCTGTGCAATCTCGCAGCTGTCAAAACAAACAAAGTTCATGTTAATGAAATTTAAGACAAGTTAAAATAAACTACAATCGAGTTAGCTCGACTTAAAGATATCTGCTACAACTTTGAAACTAATAAAGATACATTAAATTGCAACTGAGAGTCTAGATCATAATATGTATATATAGAACAGCTGTCAAAGCAAACGAAATTCACGTTAATGAAATTTAAGACAATTTTAAAAAAGCTGCAATAGAGTATACTCGACTTAAAGAGACTTGCTACAAAGTTGAAGCTAATAAATGAAATTGCAACTGAGAGTGCAATTTATACTATTAAAGAGATTCATATCTTCAATTAGGATCTTTTCAACACCTTCAAGAATTTACAATTTGAAACTAATAATATATAATTTAATATTTGTAACTTTTCCACACCTTCCAGAATTTACAAATTACAGCTTATAGCACATAAATTAATATTTGTAATTTTGAGATAATATGAATTACTTTAAAGTTGTATTATTGCATCATTTCATTTTACTATCTTGACTTTTTAACTTTAGTCTTAGCTAACTTTTGAATGTTTTTAATGGTTTCCTATAAATTCAGTTCTGAAACTACAATAAAAATTAAATTGATCGATTTAGGAGGAACATAGAGTGATATGCGTGGAACAATAAAAAGTGACGCCTGCATCTTTCATAGTTCTTTCTAAGAATTAGTTGTTTAAATGAATGGGCAGACAGACAGAGTCCGAGTATAAACATATACGAATAATAAAAATTGCCTGCTATCATTGCAATTAATTTATCTTTAGTTTCTACGTTAGTCTTTAGCAAATATCACAATAATATAGGAATGAGTCATCGCTTACAGCTGCTGTGGATACTCGCTGGTTCCTCGCTGCTCGAGTTGCCCTTCATCATATTGATATACTCATACGATCGCGATGGAATCGAGCCGTTGGAAAAGTTGTTGGCCGCCGTCTGCAGCAAGGCGCTTTGATAGGGCTGCTTGTAGACGGGTTTATAGCTGGTCCACAGCTCTTGGCTGCTGTGTATGGCATCCATATCGTTGACAGACTTTTGATACTTGATCGGCTTCATTTCCAGATAGTTTGCCGGCGGTTTGATGTAGTTGTCCAGCGAGCTTAAAGAGTGCGAGAGTCCGATTTGTGGATCGTGCTTTCTATATTGTTTTGATTGTTGTTGTTGTAGTTGGTTAGGCGGCGAAGTGGGGTGGTAGGAGTTAGCATATAATATTAAGAAAGAGAGAGATATAAATAAATAAGAACCAGACCCGTTATATCAAGGCGTACCAACCACAGACACAATCTGATGAAGAGTGCAGGCAAAGAAGAAGTGAGTGCAAAGTGCGTGCTTATGATGACTTGTGTGTGAATGTGTGAGTGAGTGTGAGTGCTCGGAAAAGTGGTGAATGCGATCCATGTGGAATGAGTGTTGTTGATCTTGAGCTGGGCCAACAATTAGTTTGCTGCTTTGTGCTTTGGTTAATTAAGGTCACACAATTACAACACATATATGTATATATGACTACATCGAAAGCGTGGGCGTGTGCTTAGGTTCTTACTTCCGCAGCTTCAATGGATCATTTAGCTTCGTTTGCTTCTGCCTTTGAGCGTTCTTTTCGAACAAACGCTTCGGCAACGAGTGCGTGCTATGCTCCTCCCCATCCAGCGACAGTTTATTGACCAGCTGCGCCTCCGCCAACTGCTTAAATTCTAAAAAAGGGAGAAGGCGTTACTATAAACATTCATTTAATTATTTTTATGACAACAACAAACCGTTGATGACCGCAACAATTTCGTAGGTGACATGCGGCGGATAGTCGCCCAATATTTCGAGTGCTGTGCGTCCGTTGCCATCCTGAGCATTGATGTCGATGCCAGCCTTGAGCAGTGTCACCACCACCGACTTCTTGCCACACAGCGCTGCCTCATGCAACGCGCTGCCCGCATGCGTCAGTATGTTGACATCGACGCCAGCATTGAGCAGCGTTTCCACCACCTTTTTATGGCCATTGCGACTGGCCAAATGCAGGCAAGAGTGTGTAAAAATGTGCTTGGTGGGCGTCACAGCAAACTGCGATGAATAGCCAAGCAACTCGGCCATATCCTCCTCGTTGAAGCGACGATAATGCGCTATTAGATCAGGATCGACACGCAGCAATGTTTGCACCACTTGCAGTCGTCCAAATTGTGCAGCGAGATCCAAAGCGGTCTGAAAGCTATTGTTGCGTATATTCGGATCAGCGCCAAAGGACAACAGAATAGCCACAACTGTGTTGTGTCCATGTTGTGCACCCGAGTGCAGCGGCGTCTCGTTCTCAATGGTCTGCGCATTGGGATTTGCTGGCATCGGTGAGTGAAAGAGCAGCATCTTCACAATCTCCTGGTGACCCGCCCAGGAGGCAAGAAACAGTGGCGTCGATCCTCTAATATCGGGCACATCGATCTGAGCATTATGCGAGAGCAACAGACGCACAATGCTGCTGTGTCCATTGAGACAGGCGTGATGAAGGGCAGTGTAACCATTGACATCTTGGCAATTGATGTTTGGACTTCGACGGAAGCTGCAAGAGAAGATCAGCAAATGAGTAACAAGCATTGTAAAATAAAGTGCGGCATAATGTGCATTTAAGTGACTCGATAATTAACTTGAACTTAACAGATAATTGAATTTGTTTTGTAGTTCTTCAAGTTGATTTTTATTAATCACATTTTTACTGCTCAATGTTGTGTGTCAAAGAAGTCGAGGCTTTTAGGCACATTCTATACTTCACATTATGTTAAACGTTAAATTATATATAACTTAAACCCTCAACGATAAAGATTAACTTTAGTTTGATTCAATTTTAGATCATAGTCATTATATTTATGCCATAAATCGATGATTAATTTGTATTCTGTAATTTTATTAATATTAAACCTGTATTCAACTGATGAATCATTCAAATTAAGTCAAACGCCATGATCAAATTACAAAATAAATAGAAATTAATGCGAATTGCGTAAATAAAACTTCAAAGTTCATAAATAAAAAACCGCATATTATGCTTCATGTTTTATGCTTAGTTTCACTGATTAGAAGTCATAAATAGCCAAAAGTTTATGATGCAATTCTTTTTTATCATAATCATTATTGTGATCATTGCTTAATATTAATTGAAAAAATGAAATATCATAATAATTAGTTGAAAATTATAGCTTTCGTTGTAATAAATATTGTTCAAAGCACTTTCTATTTCATTGAAATTTCACCGCTTTTGTTTTCACTGTATTCATTTGCTCACTCACCTGGACAAAGGTCCATGTCGCTTGGCCGTTAGCTCCAGCAATTTGCCAACGATCTTAATATCGCCTTTACGCGCCGCTTCCAGTAAATGTTGATCCTTGCCCATTTCGACTGAGAAGTGGCGATCTAATTAATAAGGAAATGCACGAAATAAATTTAAAGCATGAGTATATGAATGAGATCATACTACAACCCACTAAGCAGCACCCCACCCACGCCCTGTGCATGAGTCTCCTCACCATCATCATCAGGTGGCAATCAGCTGTTTGCCGCAACAGTTCTCGTTCCAGATCACACACACACACACACTGATACACGCACACCTGCAGCGCGCATTCCGATGGCACGCACACACACACACACACACTAGTCAGTGTTTGTTTTCATAAACGTGTTGTTTTTAGGGCCTACTCTTCCAAGGTCATCGCACGGCATTGCCACCCAAACTCACCCAAAATAGTTCGAACTTCTTAATTTTATTTATTATGCTCACACTCTCCCTCTCTTTCGCACTCACCTTATATCCAGCTCGTCGCCTGTTGTGCTGTAATAACTTATAACTGTCGTATTTGCATTCTTAAGTGTATTATTGACTGTTCTTCTTATGGGATTGCTAAATGATTGATGAGCTTAAATGCTATTGTTTGTTTTTTTGTGCGCGAGAATCTGGAACCACCTCACCAGCCACCAGCCCAAGTAATAATAAATTGGATATGGAGAAAATATCGATGATACTATCGATCAAAGTTTTTGAACTAGTTTAAAAATAGAAATTTGGGTAGCTCTCTTTATTCTATTAGCCAACTGATATGCATTATACACTACATTAATTTAGACTATTTTAAATTTAAAATAAGATAATTACTAAAAGATATTTACAATATTTCTCCACATTCTTATTCTTATTGGAAATAAAACGATCTCTTTGCTGTTAAGCGGATGTAAACAAAGTGCTCAGCTTGCGCTCTGTTATTACTCTCACAATTGCGTCTTATCGATACTAAGCATTAACAGTGGCGAGCGATGATTTCAAAAACATCGATAGATAGATAGCATCGATGCTCCTCCACCACTACTTCAGACGCTCGCTCATGATTTTCATTTGATTAATTTTTGTTAAAAATTTAAATTTAATACAACAAACAGCGAACGCAATATGGAAAAGTGCAGTCCATTGAAGGCCAAGCGAAAAGATAAATTAGACAACAATGAAGGTAAGTGACAGAAGCATGCGTAACTGATAAAAACTCAAGCGTTAAAATTGTGCCGGCACAACGAGTGTGAGTCTCATAAAATGATAAAAGAAAAGAGAGACGCAGCAGCGAAAAGTGTGTGTGCTCGTGTGAAAAAGTGTGCGTCAATGTTAAGCGCGGCCATAAATTAAGATTTAAGGTATGACCCCCTTTAAAATTGTGAGCTTAATGCAATGTCATTCATTGTGTTGCCCTTGCAGACAAACTACAACACGAGGATGCAGCCGCCGCCGTCAGCGACGACGAAGCGCCTCAAAAGAAGTTGGCGCGACTCAGCGATGGGGCAGTACTGGATGCAGTCGATGCAGGAGCAGCAGGCGATAGCGAAGTAGACTTGGCGTTGAATGGCGCTTATCAGAAAAAGGATGTGACGCAATGGCTGCAGACGGCGTGGTCCACAAAACAGGCGACACAGCCCGCAAGTGATGATAAAACCGGCGCACAAATCTACAGTGAACCCTTTCAAATTTGCCTGCTACCCGAGCTGCTTACACAGGGACGCACGCAGGCACTAGTGCACGAGATGATTAACAAAGTGCACTGGTCACGCAAGCAAATGGATCTCTATGAGTTCTATCAGAGCACCGATCTGTCGAACATGGCAGAGTGCCGCTTACTTGCCAATTTCCTGCAGCTGCTGCGCAAACAAGTGCGTCCCTGGCTGGAAGAGGTCACTGGACTGAAGCTAGACTATGTATCTGCCTCCTGCAGCATGTATACGTGTGGCGACTATTTGCTGGTGCACGATGATCTGCTTAAGGATCGGCAAATTGCCTTCATCTACTATCTATCGCCTTGGGAGGGTGCGGAGGAGTGGAGCGAAGAGCAAGGCGGTTGCTTGGAGATCTTTTCAAGCGACGAACAATGCTTTCCACAGTTTCCGGTGCAGCGTAAAATTGCGCCCAAGAACAATCAGTTTGCATTCTTCAAAGTTGGTGCACGTTCCTTTCACCAGGTGGGCGAGGTAACCACCTTTGATTATCCGCGTCTCACCATTAACGGCTGGTTCCATGGTGCCACCAACGAAGCCTTCGTGGCGGACTCTTCGCGCGCCTTTCCACGCCTCAGCTACCTGCAACCGGACATCAACAATAGGCCCAAACTCGGCCTGCTGCTGAACGATGTCTATCTGAAGGCGGCCACTTGCCGCAGCATACAGAAACGCATCGAGGAGAACTCGGAGATTTGCCTCTACGAATTCTTTAAACGAGAAAAGTTTGAGCTGGCACGCGCTCAACTTCTAAATGATGAAACACTGAGCTGGCGACGCCAAGGACCCGCGAATGCGCACAATTATGAGGTGCTTGATCTGAGCACAGCCAAAGGCACGGTGGAGGAGTTGCTGCAACTGTTTCGCAGCAATGCCATGTTTCATTTGCTGCGCGACTTTACCGATCTGGATCTATATGGCGTCGATGCCATCACGCCCACCTGCAGCGTTGAGCTCCAGCGCTGGTCGCATGGCAATTACACAGTGTTGGGCGATGGTCTGGTCAGCGAGGATAACACTTTGGATTTGGTTTACTATCTGAATGCAGCCGAGGGCGCTGCTGTGATAACATATCTCTCGCCAGAGGTTGAGCAGCGTTCAGCGGCTGTGGAAAATGGCCAAAATGTCAGCGGCGATGCGGAACAAACGCTGGACGAAGAGGAGGAGGACGAAGAAGAGTGCCATGATGATTCTGTGCTGTTGACCATCACGCCAGTCGACAATGCTTTGAACATTGTCTATCGCTGTGAGGGCACCACAAAGTTCACGAAATACGTGTCGCGCAACACGCCGCTGGACAAAGGGCCCGTCTTTGTTATTTCGTGCAGCTACAAGGAGTAAATCCAATCCGGAATCTATGCCGCCGATGCCACACGTACAAGCCACAAATATTGTTGTTAGACTGGCAAATGCACAAACCCCCAGATTTGTAGCTTTGTTTAGCTGAAAAGAAACTTGCATTATACATTTGTAAATGTTGATTGTATACAAAACATAAAAATAAACTAAAAACAAAAAAAAAAATCTAAAAAGCGCAATAAAATTATGTATAAAAAGACGCAAAAGAAAAACGTGTTTTGTAATTGTTCTTGAACTCGTTGAATTAGCTTTATGCAAATGTAGTTTTAATTTGATTTCTATCGTTTAATTACAGACAAATATCGCATTGCGGCAACGATTGCCTTCATTGTCGTCATCGTGGGGATCGGCGTGCCCATGTGGTGGAAGACAACGACAGTCTACAGGTGAGCATCAGCATCATTGGCTTATCATTTATGCAGATTTGATAGTTGATAATCTATTAATGCGACTTTTGTTAGCTATTAGTTATAAACGCTTTCTTAGTTGAAAATGTGGTATATTTCGTACTCTATGGTATATTTTGTACTCTATGGTATATTTTGAATATATCTAGTATATCCTAAGTTATATTTTTTTATAGTATTTTTGAGGAATATAAATTTGATATATTATAAAATTAATACCGCACTGTTTTGCCTTTATTTAAAATAGGGAACGAGTATCTCTTTCTTTCTTTTTTGTGACAAATGTAATTAAGTGGTTTTAACTTTTGTGAATGGTAAAATATAAGTAACTCATTAATTACTATTTCTTTGCAGAGTCAATTTGCCATCTTCAGCTATTTTGCGTCTCAGTGAGCAACCCATCAAAGCTGCTATTCACGTAGGCATTCACACACACAATCCTGAGCGTTCTCAGCTGCTAATCAGTGAACTGGAAGCAGAGTTTAAGGACAGCTGTAAGTGTGAAAAGAAACAACGCTTAACTTTATAATTGTTGAAACCTTTTCTTTAGCTACTTGGCTCGTGCAGTTCAAGTATTTGCCAAGCACTGAGAAAACGCTCAATGCTCATTCGCCAGCTGTGTTGGAGAAGCTGCTGCTGCAGCAACATCCGCAAAGCGTTGGCGACTTTGTGTTCATTGAGTGGCCCAAGCTGGAGGAAGAGCTGCTGCTTACCACAGAGCGTTCAGCTTTGATGCGCAGCGATGTCAGTAAGTAGCTTGGCAAAGAAATCCTATGCCACAATAACTAATAACAATTCTCGCTAGGTTCAAAGAAGATATTGCAGCTGTTGCATCTAAAAGTGCTGCAAACGCATCGCATCAATCAAATACTGACCACAGATGAGCGCTTGGGCGTCAAAGCAGAGGCGCCTCAGCCAGCCTACGATGTGATTGTCTCCGTGCTGAATCCCAAACCAAGATTAACACATGCCAAGTGGAATGTGGCATTGGCAGCACAAAGTAAAAGACAGCTATAATACATTTGTATATCTAACTAATGGCCACTCTTTGTCTAGCCTACATTGAACCATTTCTGGCGCAGATTTCGGACATTTCCAACTACACAGTGCGCACACAGTGGAAGTATCGTGTCTCTATCGAAGCGGAGTTGAAGCAGGTGCGAGACAAATGCAATTTGGGAAGACACTATGCACTCCAAGAATCAGCGCTGCCGCATTTGCTCACTTCTATAGCTCAGAATCTGAGTGCTAGCATTACGGATAAACCTGTCATCAATCTAGTTGTTTACATTCCACCTTGCAACACGGCGCCGTTGCACATTTACAACAACAGCATCATGTTGACCAAGAATGGCGTGGACGCATTCATTTCGCCACCTTGGGGCGGCTTCATCATTGCCAATCCACCGGAGCATGTATGCTTGGGCTATCTGAATGCCGAGCCACCGGTGGATTACTATGTGAACACCAATGACAACATGCAGGTGATGCTGGATCAGTTGCACAAACTCCTAGACATTAGCAGCGAAGTGCAATTGGCCGGGGTGAAGACGGTGGACATTGAGCAGCTGGCGCCGCGTCGCTGGGAATACGAATCGTATATGCGACGCAGTGCGATTCGGCACATTGCCACGGCCAGCAGCACGCTGGAGAGTCTCATTAAACTGCTGGGTAATATGCCAAATTAGTCGCTTAATTAGCGCACACACATTTCATGCTCTGCTTGTTCTCTCTGCTTTGCAGATCAAATCAGTTACATTGTGATTGACGATAAGGTGGGCACCGCCATCACCAATTCGTATGGTGACATCTTGGCTGCCAAGGTTGCGCTGTTGGAGCATCGTCTGCTAGATGCCTCGGCGCTGGCGAAGCGCGCTTTTGTGGCCTCGGAGCGTGGCTTCTTCGATGCCAGTCTGCTGGCGCAGTTGTACTTTCCCGACGAGCAGAAGTATGCCATCTATATACCACTCTTCCTGCCCGTCATGGTGCCCGTGCTCAGTTCGTTCAACATGCTGCGCAAATTGTTGCAACGCGAACGGAAGGAGAAGCAGCAGTAAACTGAACGCAAGCGAAGCGCAACCAAATGATCTTTTATAAATTACAAACTCTAACACAGTCTTAATTAAACCATTAAGAACATTTTTGCTTGTCAAGGTTATCAATTATTTATTTCGATTCCATTTCCGTTTCCGTGCTCCCATTATTATCGCCTTTTATTGGGCGCCACATTTTGCTCGGTTGAGCCCAAATTGTACATCGCTGCACAGATAATGTAAACAAAGACTAGGCGCAGCCACATGATGATGATGATCTTCCTGGTCTCCGCAAAGCAATTTTCCAACCCCAAAAAAAAATGGAAAAAAAAATCACTTTGAACAATTTTGATCGCTAAATCAAAAGCGATTTTTCGATGCCAAAACAACAAGACAAATTGACAATTGACTTCACAGCACACTTGATGTCTTATTGTTTTGTTTACTGTTGCCGTTTGCTGTTGCTGTTGGAGGTGCGATACCGTTGCCGCAATTTGATGTCAGGGCTGAGATCCACGCTGAGCAAAAGCTATGCCACGCCATGCCAAGCTACTTCACTCCACTCCACGCACCCCCTTGGGGCAAGCTCTCTGCGTAAGCTCAGCGTGTGAACGCGCATAGGTCAGCATAGGCAGATGCTGCCTGATAACTGCCAATTGCAATTTATAGTCAACACGAAAGATGAATACTCTAACCATTAAGCGCACTTAGCAATGTATAAATAATAGCAAATTATGATGGACAGGTATAAAGAACACCAAAGTGGAAAAGCGTAAAATTTATAATGCTTTTAAATAAATACTACTGAGCTGAGCAAATGGTAGATAATTATTATGTTGCTGAATAGTTAAAACAAGTTAATATTATATTTATAAAGAAGTTTTTTAATTGGAATTTGGTATAAGCAATAATAATTCGGGTAACAATCGTATATGTTTCTAAAGAGCAACTTTTGCAAGGCAAATTTCGCCTACTTTTCAGTTTCTTTTGTTGATAGTTTGGTATATTTGGACCTGTATAGTATATTTCTTATGTATTACTTCAATGATATACCAAATATAACCTTCAGCGGATATTCGTATTTTTGCGGTATATTATTAGGTATATTTTAAGAATAAAACCGCACTGTTTAACTTTGATCACACTCGACTTTAGCTTTCTTACCTGTTTTATAATAACTTAAACCTAAAAAGTAAGTTTTATTATATTTAGCAAGAAGTTATTTAGTATGAAAACGAACAATATATTTTATTCGTTGGTTTGGTGATTCAATTAAGGTTTCCTTACTACTTAACCATATTTTAAAGTTCAAACAAACAATAAAATATATAATAGGCAATAGGGTTCATTTTTGGTTGGTTTGCTTGAGCTCTCTTTTTACTTTATTACATAGTTTTAATACATCAACTTCGCCAATTCTATTCTGTTTTTCTTTTATCTGATTTACTTCGCTCTAAATAATGGAGAACATTAACAAGTCAATTTAGTTTAATTTATATTTTTTCCTTATCTGAAAAACTTATTCGAACAATTTTGGTACTTGAGGATGCATTTACAATCTTCTGCTTAACAGCCTTGGTTTGCCATTTGAGACTGTGTGATATATGAACAGCAATGATTCGCACAATTAACTGACCCCCATATCTGGCTATAAATCAGAGCTGATAGTCAAGAAATAAAAATGTGCTCATATCCTGTGTGGGAAGGGCATTCAAATTGCAAGTTAATGCAAAAGAGCCAAAGAGACAAAAGATACAAAAGTCGAATGTCAAAACTTGTTAAATATTGAATTGGCTTAGGCATGGAAGAGATGGATGAGGGGAGAAGAGAGATAGAGAGAGACTTAGACATCGTTGTCATCGTCGGTGGAGGCACAAAATATGGCCATTAAAACTAAATAGTTAATTTTTAATTGCGCACGGCTCGTTGAGCTTGCAGACAAAAGCGTCAAAGCGATGTGAGTGTGAGTGTACGAGTGTGAGTACCGAGTATTCACAATCAAGTATTTGAGTATTTGTCTCGCATTCAAAGGTTAAATATTATTTTAATGAGCTCAGCTCAAAGTGGGACTGGGACGAATGCGAGTACTTGAATAAAACACACAACACAACACAACAAAATAAAGAAGTAAAAAGATGAGAGAAGCAACGAGAAATAAAAGTAAAATACAACTAAAAGCAAAAGCAAAACATTTTCTCCAAATGTGCGGCAGCTTCAGATGGCTGCAAAAAGGTCAACAATGTGACTTTTAAGCAACGCCAAATGCCGTCTCTCGATGCTCTTCGTCTCTTTGGCCCCATCTTGTTGCCTTCTGTGTCACGGCATTCGCCGCTGTTAACTCTTTTACTGCTGTCCCTGTCCCTGTACCTGAAGTCCTAAGCAGACATCATACCATATGCTAAGCAAAACGTTGCTTAGCTATCGGATACGCCTCCAAATTGGGCAGACAAACAGAAAACAAAAAAACATAAAAAAAAGGGTTGACTGCATTTCCGGGCCCATAGAGAAAACCACAAAAATGTTGCCGGTTTCCCACACGCAGCATCTTTTGATGCGATCGCAGACGATCTTTTAGCCATGGCAAACCGCACGCACGTAAAAAATCAATTCAGTGTTTTGGTTGATCTGCGTTTAGAGTTTTGTAGTCGAAGGCTAACACAATAACGAAACTAATTTCGATGCGGTTGTTAAGTATTTCCAAACATTTGAAGAGGAAAAATAGAAAAAAAAAATGGTAGAAAAATTGTTTGTAATATTTTTTGTTTGTGGAGAGAAGAAGCTGCCGTTGCATTGTTTGCTGATGGACAAAACACTTGAATGCAATTGCAGCAAAATAATAACAATGGCCAACAAGGCGTATAATTAATAATTGATTGAATTTGAACTCGAGGCAACAACTTTTGCTGCAGCTGTTGCTGCAAAAGAACTGAAGAATGTTTCCCAAAAAATGGCACAAACTACGAATGTGAGTGTGAGTATGAGTACTCGCATGAATCCATTCGAAGGAGCCCAAAAGCCAGAGTCAGAGCCAGGTGTGCCTCTGTTGTTGACTCTATATGGCAGGCACAACACGTAAAAGCCGCAGACATTGCAAAATCTTTACTGCAATTGTAATCACTATTGACCATAAGAGCTGTCAAAGTGGTTAGCTTCGATTTCGACTTCGATACGTTTTTATTCGATTCGATGCGATTCGTTTTTGTTGTGTTTTTTTATGATGCGGCGCATTCCCAGCGCTTTAGCGCTAAGTGAAATTAATAAAAATTGCAATCAACTTGAACGAACGATGCTGCACCAAAAACGTCAACGCGTCTGCGCAATTCACATAATTTGTTTAATTAATTACGCCAACACATTTTCCATTTCCATTTTGCCATTTTGCTATTTTGCTTTGACGCTTTTATTGAGCAATGCCGAATGATGTGATTTTTCACATCAAACGGAAAGCAACAAAATACACAAAACAGAAGCCAGCAAAAAACAAAAACAAAAACTGTAACAACTATTGAAAGCCAAACGGATTTGGTTAGCTTTCAAAAAAGATGCAACGACGAGTTGAGTTGAGGTTTGTTCGAGTTGTTGTTGCTAACTGTTCGCAACATTCTCAGCAGGCGCCAAGGCCAGTGGCATTTTGTTGTCGCATATGCATGAGACTGCCTCCACTCCACTCGAATAGGCTAGACTAGACAAGACTAGACTCGAGTCTAGCATCCGAACTTCGCAGAGAAGTTCAACAGTTATCGACATGCCGCAACATTTACGAGCTCAGCTACAGTTTGCAACTCTGCAACTTTGCAGCTTACAACTTCCAACTGGCAAGTTTTGTGAGCGGCAAAGCAGCAATCAGCATCGCATATATTTTTTTCGATGCGCTTCTTGCAATTACCATGCGACGTATACGTAATATTCTATCCATTTTGCATAGCGAAAGATGTTAGGCTAGTTTTAATGCAGCCAATTATACTTTTTTATGCACTTGTAAGCTCCAAATGCACTTTGCTTGATTAAACTCGCAGAGATTGCAAATTGCAATCGACAGTAGAAAAAAACAAATAGGAAAGCTACAGTTGAGAGTGCTCGTCTATGAGATACTCGCTACTCATTTTGAATAAAAGCAAAAAAGTCCAGTATTTATTTTAAAATATACCAAATTAATAGTACTTAAATATACTATGGTATATTGATGTATATATAGTACTTAAATGTACCAGATGATATACTGATAGCTATATTTGGTATATTTATATAGCATTACATTAAAAATATATCACAGAGTACTAAAATATACCAAATGATATTCTGATGCCTATATATTGTTTATTGACATAGCACTGTATTCAAAATATACCAAAGAATACTTAAATATATTAGATTATCTACTAAAGTTGCAGTATTATTCTTCAAATATACCAAATTAATATTCTACAAAAATATACTAATGACTATATTTGGCATATTAATATAGTATAACATTCAGAATATACCATAGAGTACTAAATATACTAGAAAGTCAGCCAAAATAACTGATCGACAATATATTTATTTAATAGGGTCGGAGATGCTTCCATCTGCCTGTTATATTTCCTAGAGTCACAAAGTTATAATACTCTTCTACCGTATAGGTGCAGGGTGTAAAAATGAACAGCATGAAAATCTTATTTCTAATTCAATTGGCTTTTTGACAGTTGTTTACTTCATTGAATAATTTTCTTGATACATTTAGGCAATAGAAAATGCTAGACTTTATTGAATTTAACTTAATTTAACTTTGCTGTCTTGGAGAATAAATGAAATACAAAAGCCTCAAGTCGTATACGTAATATTTGCTGTATTTTATTTGGTTATTGTCAGCTGTTTAAATCGTAAATATAAGCGCATATTATGGTACTGCTATGGTACATTTAATGGTAAATAAATACACTTACTATAGCCAATATTCTATGGCTTCATTATTTACTCCTTTGGGGAGTAATGTTTATGGTTACTTAAAAAGTATTTTATGTTGATTTTTCGGCTGCTGCTTTGTGAAGTAAGTAGCAATAAATTAAATAAATGACGTGTGTCTAATATTCTAGCAAATTTCAATGACTAATTTCTGCAGCTTACACAAAATTTATGTGACTTTTAGTATAGCATATAATTTGATTATATAACTTTGTGCCATCTGCCTAAGAGACGTTTCAACTTTCACTTCAGCTGCGCTTTATTCTGGCATTCGATTAGGCAAACATTTATTGGCTAAAGTTTATTAAGTTATAAAGGCAATTATTGCTGCTATGTATGGAACAATTAAACAATTTGCTCAGGCGAATGTCGAGACTCGCAAGTCGCATTCGCTGCGCTTTTTTTTTTTGTATTTTGAGTGGCAGCCATGGGAAGCAGAGCTCAGGGCTTTAACTTGGAATGATGATGATGATGATGGCGCTGCGGCTGCTGCTGCTGGAAAAGTGTCGAAGTTGCAAGGCGATGTCGAAGTCTTGAGAAGCGAGTTGTGATCGTGCTCAAGGACGCTTTGCCAAAAGCAAATATAGCGAAATGTATTAAAAAATATAACTTACCGCCATTTGACATAAATGCCAATTTAAATGCTGCAAAACGCATAAATCAGCAACAGGCACAGCAACAGTTGCTGGTGCTGCTGATGCTGCTGGTTGGTGTTGTTGTCGTGTTTCCTAAACAAACGATCAGCAAGTGGCGCACCTCAAAAACGTTTTTTGCAAAATGCTTTTGCCCCAGCGGCAGCAATTGAAGAAGACACCACAGCAACAGCAACTGCAATCGAGGCACAGAGTTCAGCTGAGGCAACACAAAACGACGACGACGATGACGTTGACGTAGTGCGACAAAAGTTGCCAGCAAATGGCGTCTAATTGAATTAACATAAAAGTAAAAAGCGGGCATAATAAATGCGCATAATTTGTGTGCAGTTTAAAGTTGCATCCTGGTCAGCAAAGTGAGAGAGAGAACTCGGCATCAGTTTGGCATTTAACTTGACAGTTGTCGGTTGTTGGTTGTCGGTTGTTGGTTGTTGGTAGTTGGTTGTCGGTATCTCAGCTAAAGAATACTTGGAGAGAAACAATGCGACGGCGCTGAAGCTCATTAACATGATTACAATGAATAATTCCAACCGCTCGCTGTGGCAAATAATTACGAAAAATGCATTTGTATGGGCATTGCAATTAGTCACAACAACAACAGCAACAGCAGCAGCGGCAACAACGATCAGTTTGAGAGAAGAAGTGTCGGTGTTTGGATTCTTGGCAACAGCATCGCACTCAACTTGCCATTCCCATAATTTGCAAATATTTTTATTTATTTTTGCCGCAGACTAAAATGCAGTTGTTGTTATTGTTGTTGTTGTTGTTGTGTATGTGTTTAAGGCATAGCAACTGCAATGTCTATAACATTTTCTCACGTTTCGTTGTGAAGATTTCGGCACAAGTTGCGCCTTCGGTATGAGATGGAGTCGGAGATGGAGGCGATGGCGATGGCGATGGCAATGCCTAGGCGGGGGTGAGCCTCTAATGCGCGTTTTATGCAAATTGTAAAGCCCTCATGCTCTATGACGACGACGACGACGACGACGGAGACAACACATCGCGTTGGTTTTTAGTGGCTGCTGTAACATGGCCGCAGTTTGTTTCCATTTCACGACAAACGATATCACAAACGAGTTCGTTGCCTAAGTCATTCGATGTTGGCAGAACATACAACAGAAAAAATTATGCCGCATCATGGCAAATGCGTCAAATTAGCCAACTTACTGACCCAACTCCTGGCTGAAGACTTTTTGACAGTGCGTTTGCGCATTTCGCAAGCTTCGACGTCGCATCATAAGCTGTAAATTGCACAGCTGCAACATCAACAGCGACTTCGACTGCTGCCACGTGCAACAGACACAGACACAGGCGCAGGCGCAGCGAATCACAGCCCGAGTGTGTCGACTATGTAATTTCTTATTATGAGTGTTTTTTTTTTCTTCTTTTTTTTGTTGCCAGTTGTAAGAGTTGCACTTTATCAACGTGAAATCTGCTTGGCAGACAAGCCAAAGCAAAAGTCTGCTGCTGCACAATTACTCAATGGGCCCCCGACAAGCAATTCCACAAAAATTGAAATGCCCAACTGCAGTCTCTCCCATAGCCGAAAGATTTTAATGCAGCAGCGACTCGTTAGCTGCGGCTGCTAACTTTGAATTGTCGCTTTTGTGTGGCATCACACACACACACACACACACACACACAGAAAATGCCAGCAGACTCAACTCAACTTAGCTCAGCTTGTTCGCCTGTTTCGCTCATCTTCAGCTTTAATTGAAATTTACTTTTGCTGCTGCAGTTGCCTTGTTGCCTGTTTGGTGAATGTCTGCATGCATTTTCCATTCGGCTTTGGCTCCCACACATTGTGCAAATGCTTTCGGCACTTTTACTGCCAGCCAGCACCTTATATAATCTCCCCCCTCCCCCAAAAAAAAAAAGATTAAATAATTTACGTGGCAAATCTGTTGCCCAGACATTCTTAACAAGACCCTAAAGTGTACTTTACTTTTTTTAGGTGGCCTCCAACAACAACAATACACTCAAGTCGTGTCTTTTGTCGTGCAGCGCATTTATCAATGTCAGGGAAGCGGAGGTTAAACATCCAAAAAACAACAAAAAATAGATAAAATTGATGTGAATTTAATTGATGGCAGGCGCTAATTAGAATTCTCGCCATCGCCATCGAACACTGCACAACATAATTGGATTTCTGCGCGATTTACTTCCAACCAACCAAAAAAAAACTTCCTTGTTATTGGCCTTTCCCACGAAGTTCGCCCCGATCGCGTGAGTCATAGCATTTCTTTTTTTTTTCGGCTTATTTTTGTCTACGCTGCGATGCAATTCGATTCGCTTCGCTTCGGGGATGACACACAAAACGTTGGGCACCAACCATCAAATTGAACATTTATTATGTTTTTACACAAAGCTAGAGAGCGAGAGAGAGAGAGACGCTTACACAACCCAACTGGCAGCTGACTGCAGAAATTAAAATTAAAGGAAGCTAAAAGCTTGTTTGTAGCTACAACTTCAGCCATATGGCAAATGAGTTTCCTTTCCTGCAAGTCACAAAGTCACAACTGAAAGGAAGCCTTTAAATTGATGTGAATATCTATTTAAATGCATGTTAACGATTGAAGGTATACAGATATAAACGACTTTAGTGAATGAAATATATTAAGTGTTTCATTTTTAAATAGAAAATCTTATGATAACAATTAATCTTGAAAGAACACATATTCTCTATATATAATCTCTTTACTAATTGAAGAACTTTTAAAATACAACAAGTATTTTAAATGGAAAATATTGTAACAAATAAAAGTTAATAGTCAACAAAAAAAGTTAAAGTCAATATCAAAAAAGTTGCTTTTGGAATGATATTATTTTTAAATATATTTAATGTTTTATTAATAATTGTAAAACATTTTAATGACAAATAAAATAACAAAAGTCAAAAGAAATGATCAATGAATTTGGGTTTCAAATCTCTTAAGTCATAGTTGAAGCTAAATCTAATTTTAAGGGCCATATAATATAATGAAATACATTTTAAAACTTGAAATTATACAAAACATATGTTTCTATTATATAACTAAATCTTTTACATTAAAAAGAATATCTTTCATAAAAACTAAAATTCCTTTTAAATGGCTTGAATGAATTTACCACAACCATTCTTTCAAAGTCAGAAAGACAATGTAAATCAAACTTCTAATTTAAGTTCATATATACTTAAAGTTATTTTAAATCTTTAAGTTCAAGAAAAATATCAGTTTACTATGTAATTTGCTTATAAATAAGAGGTTTTTCTCTTATCACAATTAATATTCTCCGTAAATATTTTGAATATCTTTTTACCGAAAACCTTTTTAAATAAGAAATCAACTGAAGATTGATAAAAATGATGCTGATAGTCTGGGAATAATACCACACTTTTTTACCTTGTATTAAAAATGGGAAATGGGACACACTCAACACCAAAAGTTTTCTTCCCGTTTTAAAATTGAAAGTGACAAAGTCATGCTTAAAATTAAAACCCTATTTACACAAAGTAATAGTCATGACTTAGAAATTAAATTGAAGCAAGCATAAAGGAAGCTAAGAGTTTGAAGCTGCAGCTGCAACTTCAGCCATCTGGCAAGCTGAGTTTCCTTTTGAAAGTCACAAAGTCGCAGGCTCGTCTTCAGTTTATAGCTAGTTGACATTTTTCTCGAGGCAGGCATTTTCCGGCAGCCGTGTTCAACCTCAACTTTGAAATGCCAAGCCAGCTGTTTTTAGAGGGCCAGCAGCACTTTGATGGACAGGGCATGGCACAGAAGTGGCAGAAGCCAGCGACGCCTTGACAAATCCAAATGCAAAAATCTAGCAAATCCAAAAAATAAAATAAAGCGACGCCCAAAAATATGTTTGAGCTAAAAGCTGGCAGAGTTTTGCGGGCGTGCAAATTCCCACACTGCAGCAAAAATGCGGCGCATTCCCCACTCGCGATGCGATGCCACACTACTTACCCATATACGCGAACCGGATTGCCGCCGAGTTGTAGTTGCAAGTTACAAGTTGCAAGCTGTAGTAGTAGTTGTTGCTTTGGTGGCAGCCAAGGCAGCAGCAGCAGCATCTCGACTTTTGGCCCGCAGAGCAGCGAGGCTGGGTAAATGACAATGCCGCCGCGCCATGACTAACTATGACATAATACCTACTCAACGGAAGATGCAACCGACGCGATGCTAGTCGCAAGTCGCACACACACACACACACACACACATATGTCT
Organism: Drosophila niveifrons; assembly: GCA_035046325.1. Taxonomy (NCBI): domain Eukaryota; kingdom Metazoa; phylum Arthropoda; class Insecta; order Diptera; family Drosophilidae; genus Drosophila; species Drosophila niveifrons. Next base: position 20,260,635 of record JAWNOC010000046.1, read on the forward strand.
TGTGTGTTGCATGGTAATTGCAGGCGACTTTGCGGTGGGAGTGCGGTTGGGAGCAGAGTTCGAGTTCGAGCCCTGCGGCGTCATCTCTCGGCTGACGTAAGTGACGACAAGCTGCAATTGCTGTCAAGACAATAATGTAACTACACACACCACACACCACACGGCGTATGCGTAATGTGCGTTAAGCATGCGACACATGCGCCCGACCGTTTTATCAAATCAAACGAATGCCGCAGCAGCACAAAGTTGAAGCTGTAGCTGAAATAGAAGTCGCAGCTGAAGCAGCAGCGACAGAAACGAAGACAAGCAAACTCGATTCGTGTGCGATTCGCTGCCAACGACGACGTCGCAGCTGCTGCTGCCTTCTTCTTTTGGGGCCCAAGTGGTTTTTCCTTTCGCTTTCAGAAATCATTTCGCTTCGACAACGTAAACGATAAAGTCGCAAATCGCGCATCACTGCGCCTCTCGTCTCAGGCTCGTCTCGTGCGGTTCGTAGTTGAACTTTTTTGTCTACAAACATATTCCCAAGACTCTTCGCTATTTGCTGTTGCTGTTGCTGTTGCCCAGTCAAGTGTGAGGCAGAGGCCAACAGCGAGTTAAAGACAGAAAAGTGGGCAAACGAGTGACTGCCTCGTCTTCTCAACGTTTCGTTGCACATTCTAAATGGTTTTCCGCAGCAGTTTTCGCACCTTGCGAAACTAACAAATTCGAAACGAAAATTTGTACGCATTTACATACGACGACGACGATTTGAGTAACGAAGAATTCTTCGTCGAATTTTCAACTCGAGTGCCGTCTTCCATGGCATGACAAACAGTTTTCTGAATCGAAAAATGCATCGCTCGATGATTTTGTGTTAAAAACGAAAAACAACCAAAAAACAAACAAAAAAAAAAACAAACAAAAAACCAAGAAACCAAAAAACAACTTGCGCGTTTTGTAATCATAATTTTTGGGTGTTTGTTGTGTCTTGTTACAGTGCATTCCATGTGAATCTTTCTAGTGCTTTTTTGGATAATCCCCTTTTCTTCGGATATTATAAATTACCTTAACTTTGGATACATCACACGCCGTTGCGTTGGATTAAACACTTTACAAAACCAGCGTCATGTCGTCGATTAATTATCAAATCTACGCCTTTCTGTTGGGTGAGTATGCCTGCCCTAAAAAGCAGGTAGCATATAAATTGCATTAAATTGAATAATTGTGGTGGGAAGAAAGTCCGTTTGAAATGTGTATAAATTATTCATGATGAAATAATGTTTTTTGTGAGAGAATCACTGCATAACGGTTGTTGACATTTTAAACTAGTTTCGCCAGCAATTCAAAAGCTATTTTTAATACACATATTTTTTGGACATTTATCTACTTATCATAATTTAAGCATTGCAAATTCTGTTTGTAGAAAACAAGTTTCATTTCATTATTATTTTAATGGTTTGTTATTGCCATACTGAATTTTTATTATTGGCGAAATCATTTCTTTAAAGAAGTTATGCACTTTTAGAACTCTTCAATCTCCTACGTGTATTTCCATATAAGAATTTTTGTTAGTTCGAAAAGTTAAGTCATTTTTCCATATTCGGAATTGGTTAGTTGAAAAAGTTTAGTCATTTAGCTATTTCTATGTTTAAGACATCAAACTTTTTACTTTTACTTTCTGTATAAAATTTAGATAAATGGAAATAATTTTTATACTTTTATTACTTCTTACTTTCTGAATAAAATGTAGATAACTGATGCTTTTACTACTTTTAGAACAAAGTATGTAAGATAGAATATTAAATTTTTAAATAAAAACTTCTTGTGATATAAATTATTTATTATTCCTTGTTATACTTTATTTTATTATTCTTTGTGAATGCATCAAAAACTAAACTTTTCGTAAATTAAAATACTTTTAAAGTTATTGAAAGTATTTTTTCTAGAAGAAACTTCTGGAAATATAATTCATTTTTAATTAGATTAAATGAATCTACAGTTGAAAGCGATTATCCATTTTTAAATAAGCAAAAAAGCATACCAGAATATTCTAAAGCATTCTTAAGATCACATGAAGAAACAAAGTATTAAAATACGCTATATAAGGTAAAGAATTATTCTTACAGGAAATTGCAATTCAGCTAAAAAAAAAGCGTAATCATTAAATAGAAGTATTGCATGCAGGAAATTGAGAATCTCCCTAATTAGCATCAAATAGAAATCATTGAGATTCTTAACCACACAATCAATATCACTTCATGAGCATAATTACAGATCGAAAAAAATTCTTCTTCATTGATTCCATTTCCTTTCGATCATTAGATGAGAGGAACCTTTAGCTTCAATGGTAATGTCTTTTATGTTGACCTTACTGCTTAATATAATTAAGCTGATTCGATGGGAGCAAGCAGACACGTAATGTACTGAGAGCTGATCGTCAATAACTAATTCGCATGATCATTAGCCGAGTTTGAGGCGTTTTTAAGAAATTATGCAGTGTGCGGCTTCCAAGGTTGCAGACATTAACAGTAAACAGACAACAAGATGAGATATATCATGGGGCATGAGTACATGAATTTCGATAACTGACAGTGGCAGACGAAAATAATGAAATAAGTAACGAATTTGTAACGAATTGCGGCAAAAGGTTGCAGACAATTATATTCAACTGATATTGGGTCATCCAGATGATAATTATATGCGCGCGGTTTATCTTATTGTGATCATTAAAAGACAACGACGGAGACGACGCGACTCCGCCTTACGGAAGCAGGCCAAAGAAATTTCAAATTGAACAATCCGTGTTTTTTGCTTTTTGGAATAACAAAAGAGGAAAACAAACGTCTGACCCAGCAATCAAGCTGGGCACCGCCAGCCATCATCATCATCTGCCCAGTCATAGTTCACAAGGCAAACAAAAGACGCGCAATTGAAGAAGGGAAAAAGAAACGAGTTGGAATTGAAAATAAAATTCATTTGAATTAAATGCGAATCTTTAAATGCAACAAGACGAGACAAGAGACGAGTTGAAGTCAACTCTTTCTTCTTAGCCAGCTTTTCTCTGTCTACCTTTTATTCGCCACGATGATGAATGAGGCGCTATTCGATTGCATAACTAAAGGCAAAGACAAACCGACAGACAGACAGACAGACGGACAGATTTGAATGCAATTTGTGACGAGACGAAACGGACAGAGGGCGATTAGCATTGGTTCTGCAACTGCAACAATTGCATTAATTGCAGCAAGCGCATCTTCCGCTAGCATTTTGTAAGAACAGTAGCCGCAAAAAAGCAACAAAAGCCACAACACATCACTGCTAAAGTTGGCAACGTCATGGTAATTAGCTGTTTTGGGCCATTAAAAAGCCACGATGTACGCTGTATTGATAGACAGACAACATTGGTAATCCATAACTTGTGATTGACATGGCATTTTAATTGTTCGGACCTCATAGGAGAAACATATTCGTGTTCGTTTTTAGGGGGAGCAATTGACACAAGTGCACAAAAGTATCACTGTGGGAACTTTTGGGAGGAGAGGAGGGCAGCTGAAAATATTTTAATGATGTCTTTTATTTCGTGGTATCAAAAAGCAATTAACGGAGATAAATAAACACACAGAAACACACACACACACACACGACAGAACTTGATGTGAAGCAGCCTTGAGTAGCTTTACAAGCTGGAGCTAGAGCTACGGAGTACATAAATCATGAGCTCGTCTCTCCGACTCCGCAAGCGAAAGTGTTGTGTGCCACAATAAAAAGCTGAAGGTCAAACCAAAGACTCTAGACAACGCGACTCCAGCTCCACACTTGAGTTAACATTTGAAGATTAACAACGAGCACGATTTGCTCTTTTTTCTTTTTCTCTGTTACAGCAACAACGCTGCTCTGGCTTGGCGCTGCCCAAGCGCAGCTGCTTGACGAGGATGAGGATGTCTTTGGCAGGCCATATCCCACGTACAGTCTGCAGAATATGCCAAAGACGCAGTTCACGTGCCGTGACAAGATACTTGGCGGCTATTATGCCGATCCCGAGACTCAGTGTCAAATGTTCCACGTCTGCGTCAAGCTGCCCGGAATTGGGGTAAGTGTTTGTAACCATCAACTAGCTACACACACACACACACACACACACAACAACAACAAACACATCAAAAGGCAATAGCAATCACAAAAGTACAAAAGATGTGCCCTTGTCGGACTTAATAAAAATATAAGTGTAACTTTAGCTAATTTTACCTTGAAGCAACAACTAAAACAAAAGAGAATAGAAATGCCAGAGCGGGCAAGAAAAGTGAAAGAATGTGTTGTTGAAAACATAAGTGCAAACTTGCCAGCTAAAGTGCACTAACAAAACGAAAGACTTAGGCAACGAACTTGTGGAATTTGCAAGAATGCAAGAGAAAGAAAACAATATTAGAATAGAGTGAAATATCATAAGAGTGTGTTAAAGAAAACATTATTACAACTTTATGGTATCAAATTTATATCATTTTGCCATGAAATTCAGAAAGTAAAACGAAAGACTTAGGCAACGAACTTGCAGAAAAATATTGGTGAAAATTGAAAGAGCGATTTAGTGTTGTTGAAAACAAAAGTGCAACTTTATCATACTACATATATACAAATTAACATCACTTTTCACTGAAATATGGAGCCCAAGACAAAAGACTTAGGCAACAAACTGGCGACAGCAACGCGCTAAAAAAGAAAGATAAGAGTGAAAGATTATAGAGCGTGTTGTAGAATAAATAAGTGCAACTTTAGTATGATATAAAATGCACATCATTTTACCTTGAAATGCAGCCAGCAAAACGAAAGACTTAGGGAACGAACTTGCTGTGTTTCCAACACTTTGCAATCTTTCGCGCTGTCAGCTTGCAAATGGCAAAGTTGCAGACGGCAAATGTGTACATGAGACTTCGTGACGCAAAAGAGAGAGAGTGAGAGAGGGAGGGAAAGAGAGAGAGCACTGTTTGCCCTTTAAGTGCTTAATTGCCTAACGCTCGCATCTCTCATCCAGCTGCAGCGAGCTATGAAACTCATTGCATATCGTGTCGAACATCTGGGACAACTGCTCATCCCGCTGCTGTTCCTGCAGCCGCAGCGTGTGGCTCTGTTGTTGCCACAATCGTTTAAACATTTCCGCATAATAGGCGAGATTACGCTGGAAAACCAGACGCTGTTCTTTCACTGTGCCATTGGCTTCAGCCAGCAGCTGATGCAGTTCACTAATGGTTTTATTCTTCTGCTTCAGCTGTTGCATGTGCTGCTCCATGTTGCTGACTAGCTTTGCCATAATGTCCTGCAGCTCCAGCATGTTGTCGATGTTGTCTTTGGCAGCCAATTTGAGTTGCTGCATTTCTGCAAATGCCGCCGGCTGCTGCTGCTCAGCGTGTTGTTCACACTCCTCTTGTTTAATTTGGCATTTTCTCACCTCGAATTTAAGGCCGTTGCTCTGCTGCAGTTCATGCAGCTGCAACTGTCGCCCATCGCTGCTCCAGAACTCCAGACCTTTGAGTTGTTCAGTTAAATCTTTATGCAGTCGAAACTGTCGCTTGTAAAGTGCACGCCACAATTTGGTGCACAGTGGGAGTTTTGCTAGAGACTTTTGTTGTTTTTTTTTGCAGCATTGTGTAGTTGATAATTATGCTGCACTTGCCTTGACCCAACAACTCCTTGAGTAGCGCTTCTAATTTGATGTTGTAATAACGCAAATGCGTCTTTTTACTCTGCGCCGAGGCAGCAATGTGTTTGATCAGCGAACCAATTGGCGTGGCAAGCTCCATGAGAAAACTTTTCTGCAAATGAACCAGCTGCAATTTACCATTTGAGTTTGCTCTAGCTTCGTTTGTCGCACGCAGATGGTGAAGAGCAGGCAGGAGTTGCAGCTCGATTGATTCACCACTCTGCGCATATACAAATAAGCAGCAGCTGGCGTTGCCACAAATTGCTCAGAGTTTGATTTGCTGCTTTCAGCACTCAAGCGTTTACACTCGCCATCGATCTGCGCATGTTTAATGCCAATGTTCAACTCTCTGCGGGCTTCCAAAGCATAAACGCGACAAAAGAGCGCATTGAGTAGATGTCCCAACAAATCCTGAGCATCGCATTGATTATCCTTAGTAACGAAATCAGGCCAATCGCAGTAGTTGAAAACGCTGCTCGTGCTGCCCTTGAAGACATCGTCCAAGACACTCGAGATGGCCTCTTCCCGCAGCTGCGATTGCTGCTGATTGAGTTCGGTCAGTTGGCGAAACAAATACACTTTGGCCTATGAATAGGAAATGGCATTGAAAGTTTTTGTCTCACACACTCACGAAATTTGGAGCTTGTCTTACCATTTAGCATGCAATAAATAAATCGTCAGCCGAATTGGTACAAAACGAGTTCAATTCAAATATGTTTGTTGTACATTATACGTTAGATTTGGTTACTTTTTTATTTGTATCTGTTTATTCAATTAGCCTGCTGAGAGAACGAGAACAAATATCGAGAACGTTCACTTCAATTAACCAAGACACAAGACATGGCTTCGAGTTTTTTACAAACGTTCTCATTGCCTACCTCAACATCAGCATCAGCATCAACTTTGGCATCATCTCACCTGGCTGGCTGGCTACCCGGCACTGCAGTTGTTCCGCTTTTCGTATTCGCATCGATTACTCGCCGCAAAATGTCAAGTGCCAACGCGAAATGCCAAAGTTGCATTCGGCCTTTGGCTTGTTAGGAAAAAACAAAAAACAAAAACAAAAACCAAGCAAGCATCTAAAGTCTAAAGTCAAAGCCTTGCGCCGAGGCTATTGTAATTTTTGTCACGATATTTGGCAGCGACATCTCCTCTGTGTGTGAGACTCCAATCGGCAACAGAATCACAAGCATATAGCATAGTATTTTGTGGCCAGATCTTAGATGTATGAGTAATTAAATGCCAGTCAAAGTTGAGCTAAAAGCGCTGCGCATATTTGTGATATAAACTATATATATATTTTTTTTAGAACAATGAACTTTCTTCAGCAACTTAATTGAATGCTAAACTTTATGAGCAGATATTAAAATTGATTTAATTAAGCAAACGTTGGTTAAGCTGCTTTAGTAGACGGATCTAAGCATTTGAAGCTCACTCATTAGTTGTTTCCATTCAAGTTTATTAAAGCGGTCTCCACTCGTCTCCACTTTTATTTAAGTAGATTAATGCAGTCTCCTCAAAATGACAATTTACTAATCGAATTAGACTAATGTAATTCTCTCTTTAATCCAACACAAGTTTTGGCATGCGTTTAAACTCAAATTTAGAGCAAAGTTTCATAGAGTGTAGCTTGCAAAATTGGTATTAATAAAACACAAATTCAATTTTGTGTCAGCCTAAGAGCTCAACCAGCAGCTTAGCGCCGTAAATTTAATCGCAGATTAACGCCGCATGAAATAAATGAATACAAAAAAATACATTTAACTTAAAGTTGACCTTGCGCCTGCTCTTCATTCATCAATTTTTATGTATTTCGCTTTCGACCTAAACATTAACATAAAATTAATTGATAGAAAACCCTAAAAGGAGTATAATAATTCAATTTAGTAAATCAATTTATTATAATGAATTCATCGAATCATGTGAAGATTAATTTCATTGATCAATAGCCATAAAAAAACGTAGTATTTAGTTGTAGAAATAGTAGTAAATCATCTTAACTCATCTCATTTAACGACTGTCATTTTCAAATCACATTTTCATCACCTAATTAACAATTTATATCATTAACAATTTAAAACTGTTTGAAAATCAAATTGAGTATACAACTTTATTTCTTGCTCATTTCATTTCTAATTTGTTTTTAATACTAGTTGAAAAAAAAATTAAGTATAAGATTTAAAACATTTTTTTGTATATACAATTTATTTATTTGTAGCACATTTTATTTAATATTTTATTATCATGTTGTTAGCTGCATTTTTAAGCACTTTTTTGATTGCCGTTTGCCTTTTGATTTGATTTATTAACCTTAAGCACGCTTGTAATTCCGAAACTAATTGTGACATAATAATTTTGAAATTGAATTTTGCATGTTGATCTGGTCTGATCTTACCACATACTACCTACCTACATACCATATATGATGCTTATGATGTTTAATGCTGATTTTGATGATGCCGCTTTATGCAAATTGCAAATACATATGAATATATATTGTGTGCACACACAGCTCTCACATCGAAGAGTTCATTCGTTTGTCCAACAGGTGCAGGACTATCGCTTCCTCTGTCCCAACAGCACGGCCTTCGATCAGGAGCTGCAGATCTGTGCCAATTGGGCCGATGTCGACTGTGACAAGGCCACCTCGTATTATGACAACAATCATCTCAACGATCTCTATCGCGATGGCGATGGCAGCAGCAGCGGCAGCGGCAGCAGTAAAAATGCCAACGAAGAGGAGGCCACATTCCATTTACAGCGAGCCGAAAGTGGTTAGATATAAATAATGATCCAATTATGTGTTATTTATATAGTTTTTATTTGTTGGGGCTTTGATTACAGCTGATGTGCGTCGCAGCAAGGAGCATCATCAAAAGTCGCGCCCCAGACACAATAATTATGGTTCAACTGGAGCAAGTTCGTCGAGCAATTTGAATGCTGCGGACAATACGCAGACGTCTAAGAGACCCATCACCAGCTATTATACGCCCACCACAAGCAGCACCACAACAACAACAACAACCACTACAGAGCGTAGCTACTACAACAACAACCACAACAATTACAACTTCAACAGCAACAACAACAACAACGATGACTCAAAGCGTAAGAAGACAATGGCAACTTTAAAATTTATTACACAAATTAATCACGCGCTTGTCGCGATTTCCCTTCTCTCGCTCTCTTTGTATACCCCATAGAAGACATCGATGATATCTTCAAGGGTTCCCACAGCTCGCATTTCTTTGCCAATCGCCACGGCGGTCGCGAATTCGATGAGGAACCAGCTTCAGCCTCAGCCTCAGCTTCGGCTCCACGTTCCCGTCCAAATGACTTGAACGATTACAATCGCAAGACTACCGAATCGGCAAGTAAAACGCGTGCCACGCCCACACGCAGACAGACAACGCCCTCGACAACCACAACCACAGCATTCACAACAACCACAACAACAGCTGCGCCAGCGATCAAAAAGATCACTTTGCATGCCTCATTCAATGCCGATTTCCAGGACTACGCTCAGGCGCATAACTATAAATCGACCACGCCCAGCACACAGCCGCCCACAGCGGCCACAACACCCAGACAGCTGGGCTCTGGCATAACGAGTCGCTTTAGCTTTGGACTCAACGATTATCAGACTCAGGAGCGCATACAACCAACGACCTACAATCCCAACTATCGTTTCAAGAGCACCGAATCCGTGGCAAGTTCCACCAAATTGACGGGCAAGAATGCGCAGGACTTTGAAAAGGAGACCACGCGACAACGTCAGAAGCCAACGGTAGCGGCACGGAAACAAAAGCTGGCTCCTCAGGAGTCCAACTTCATCAATCACAACGAATTCGCTGAGGTGGCCAAGCCGCAACCTTTCCAGGCGGTGCCCAAGAAGGTGAATCAACTGGAGCCGCAGTATCAGCGTCCGAGAGCACAGCCACAGCAATCCTTGGGCCGTGTGGGCAACCAGGAGCCAGCGCCTTTCAAGGCCGCTGCAGCTTCTCCTGCCAAGCCACGCAGCTTTGGCAGCCGCGGCAGCATCACGTACAAGGCCACAACGCAGAAATATGCGGACGATGAGTTCTACTATCCAACTACGACGAGCACGCAGAATCCCAGCAGCAACAACAATAATAACAAAAAGCAATCCACGGCGTCCGTTAGAGATGCTTTCACACCAACTACTTTCCGTCCCACAACTTACAAGAAACCCTACGAACAAAGCTTCTATCAAACGCAGCAAACGCTGCGTCCCAGTCAAAGTCCAGTGAAGAAAGCCACTTCCGTAACTGCTGCTCTGCCCACCACAGCCAATCCTTACTACAATGTGGATGAGGACGATGGTCAGTACCATCCAGAGCTCTACGAAAATGACTTTCCACGCAATCGCTTCAAGTTCTTGCGCAATCGCAGCTCGAGCGCCACAAGCAGCACAACAACGACGACAACAACAACGGCGCCTTACTCGAGTCGGCAACCACATGGCTTCAGTCACAACAACTTTCAGCAGGCGCACAGTCACCTGAAGAGCCAACAGCAATCGTCGCAGCAAAAGGAACGCGAAGCCGATGCGAGTGATGAGGATGAGGAACTCTTTAAGACGGCCCAATCGTTGAACTTTGGCGCTGCCAGCATTAATAAACTGCGTGCCGATATCTACAAGGCGGAGAAGACATCGCAGGCGTACAACTCGCAGTACAGTCCACAGGCAGCGCCATCTAGTCCGACGACGACCAGCAGGCCAACAACTTACGGCGGCAGCGGCAGCAGCAGCAGCATCTCGACAAGCACTTCGCGTCGTCCGACAACCACAACCACAACAACAGCCAGAACAACCACAATTAGCAAAAGCACCACGGTGGCGCCCAAGAAGTCAGCCAAGAGCAAAAAGGAGGAGAAGAAGAGCAAGCGACCGCCGCATGCCGATGAGGATACCAGCTACGATTATGCCTACTATGACACGGACTAAACTAAACTAAACAACAACAGTCCTTGCTTCCCTAGCCCAGCCCTCGAACTTACTTCACTTACTTTTCCTGCCGCATTCATGCCTTCTTTCCGCCGCCAACTACTCGTTTATAGGTGCCACAGTATTTGATAACAGTTTCCCTACCCTACCCCTTCATTTAGCTTTTTTTCCCCACACAGCCAATTTAATTTGCTCGCATTATTCACCCAACAGTTTGTATCGAATACCCATTTAACACTCGCGTTTAATATTCATGCAAAATCAGTTGCGTTCTATATGAATTTCCATGCGTGTATCTAGTTATTTAAATAAAATAAAAAAAAAAACAACATATTTTTAGTCGTTAGACAATTGTTAAACTAAAATGAAACGAAACAAAACACACACTAAAACTCCAATTCGTTGTGCAGCTGGCAAAATTTAAAAAACAATTCTTTTGAAGTATTTTGTATTTTTTGTAATGGTAATCAAGTATATGCATTACGAAATTTCTATTAATTTTAAGATTTCTTGTAAATAAAACGATAAATAATACAAAGACGGTGTTTTAATGCAAGCATGAGCACTTTTCAAATGCGCGCCATGTTGTTGCTGAGTTGAGTTATCGAGTTCGCGATGTTATCGATTACACGGCTTGGAAACGTAGATCCACTTATATCAAGCTATTGTGCAGCCCTGTGCTTATACTCAAATGCAGTATTTTTTCTTGGTATTTATTGTTAGTGCTTTATAATAGATCTTAAATAGAGGTGGAGTAACAGCGATAGTGCTATCGCCACCTTAAACGTTAAATTAAAGTTAATGTTATTGAAAGTGGCGCCTCAGTCTTTAAATTTCTGACGTACACAGCGCGGCATTGGGAACAAATAGAGCAACATATTGAAGGCGGCCAAACCAACAGCAAAAGCACACGCTGCAGCTACATCAATAGTTTCCTGCAAGCACAAAAAAAGGCGAATTGTAAGCATGCCACAATTGGTTTATCAACCGAACTTACATCTGGATCGGGCAGTCCCAAGCGTTCGTGCATAAAGTCCGCCACCTTGGGACAAACGACAGAGGCGGTGGATGTGCAATTTAATTTGCGCGACTGGAATGCAATGCTGTGCAGCAGCGAGGAGGCGTAACGCGTATGCGTACCCTTAGTGTTGTCCTGCAACCAGGGCTGTAATCCCTTGAATGAGCTGTAAAGCGAAAAGGAGTGAGAATGTTAATTGTAATGTTAACTTAACAGTTGCTTTTAGAAACTTACCGCACTGTGCCGCTAGCCAAGGCAATGCTTATGACCAAAACATAGGTCACTGCAATGGCGGCATTGAAGGGCACCTTGACCACCAACAGGAAGGCAATCGAAAGCTGCTCAGCGAGCACAAAACTGGACCAAAGCGCCACCAGCAAGTAAGCAAAGATGGTGCCACTGTTAAACTTGCTATCTAGCAGTAAGCTGTAAAATAAACATAATAATAAATTTATATTTATAGGAATAGTGTCAGCCTTACGGATAGATGACGCAGCTAGCGAGCACCGCAGACACTGCAGAAAACGGTATGGAGACGGCATTGTAGGCCACGAGCAACGTGGTGCCCGAATAGAGACCCTCTGGAGTATCTTGTGAGAACTTCTTGCGCCAAATGGGAACTACAATAAGAAGAGCTATAACATCAAGTAAAAGATATTGAGTGAGCGCAGAACTTACATAGTGATATGGTGGTTAAGATGCCACAACCATAGGAGAGTCCCAGTATATTCAATATCAGGCCATTCTTAGTGAAGAAACCGCTGGGATTATCCTAAATGGAAAACATATGAAATTACAAAACATAGTTGGAAGAATCAATTGAATACTTACGCCCACATTGGTGTAGAAAGCCCACATCAAGCTCATAGCCAAAGGCAAAAGCAACATACGCAGGAAAAGCGTCTTCATGCCCACCACGCCACAGGAGAATGTGGAAGCCAACAGTTTGCTAAAGTAAGATAACATATATAAATAAATGATAAAGAACTATAAACTGTTGACTTACAGATAGAGCATGGACCAGACTTTGAGCTCTCCTGGTTTGCCATAGGCCAGCGGCACTTTGCCAGATCCCATGTTGTTCAGCGGTGCATCCGAGATTGGGGTTTCCCTAGAGAAACGCTCCACAAGCGCCTCAATCTGCTGACTCGACTCCAAGAAACGATCGCGACTACGACGATCCACAGTGGACAAGCATAGATAATACATGAGTGGATTCTCCAGCTGCGGGCAAGGAAAACCAATAGCATGGAAGTACTCCAACATGGCCCGAGTGCCACCAGAGTAAACCACACCGCCCAAGCAAAGAAACAAGGCGCGATCCAGAAATGGAAACACATCGGAGCGTGGCTTCTCCAATGACAGGAGTATGCCACAGCCTGTCTTCTTTGCTGTGTTGGACAAAATGGAGATGAGCAAGTAGGCACTAAGTGGATCTAGTCCCTGAGTGGGTTCATCCAGCAATAACATGACTAAAAGAAGAGAGTTTATTAACGAATAAGTGTGATTGATTTGGTTTCTGCAACTCACCTGGATCTCTGACCAGCTGTATGCCGATGGCCAAACGCCTTGCTTCGCTGATGTTCAGATACTCCACGCGCTTGTGCGCCACTTGGGACAGTGCCAAATCAGCCAGCACTTGACGCACCTTTGAGCTCTTCAAGTAGCCACCCAACTGCAAACAGAAATCAAAAATAATCAGCGAATTTCTTATGCTAACAATTTCCAGTCTAAAAAACTTTTGTAAGCATAACATTAACATTACAATGTTATGCTAAAGCAGTACGTTTAACAGCAGCATTGATGTTAAATTTAACATCTGTTTGTTTCTTCAATCACCAACTCATTCAAGAATTCATAAATTATGAACTTACAATCGTGGGCGTGTAGTGCAAGGTTTGAGCCACCGTCAAGCCAGGCACAAAGGTGCAGGATTGCGTCACATAGCCACAGCGCTGCTGAAATAGCGCCTTGCTCAGTGGCGAGCCATTGAGCAGCACCTGACCACGAGTGGCGCCATCAGCACGACGCGCAATCACGTCCAACAAAGCACGCTTGCCGCTGCCTGCGAAGTAAATGTCATTAACAGTTGCTGGAGAGGATCAGTGTAATGTTATTTACCCTTGGAGCCAAGTATGGCCATCACTTCGCCACTGTGCACGGTGAGATTTACACCTTTGAGCACCAGCGCTGAATTGCCGGCTCCATTGAAGCACCCACCACCGTCCACCTGTTCAAAGACAATAACAAAAGACTTCAATTGCAACCACCAACAAAAAGAGAGCGGGAGATTCCAATGCACTTGCCTCGGTGGTGTGGAATATGTTGTGCGCTTCCAGTACGTAATCGCTGCCAATCATTTTCATAGCCAAGAACACGCAACAACAACAGCTTTTGTTTGTTGTTCTTTCGATCTGCGCTTCACACGCTGTACGCCGTTGAAGAGCGGCTCAAAGAACACGATATGAAGCTGGAAGTAAACAATGCAAACAGCAGTGGAATGAGAGAGTGGGAAAGAGCGAGAGAGAGGACAGGTAAATGAGAGAGATTAGTATGGAAAGGCAGTTAGAAAAAAAGCAAAGCAGAAAAAGAGAAAGAATATGATCAATAAATTAAAAATGTTGATTGAAATACACGTGTTAAATGCATTTTAAAATATTAAATAATTATTACATTAATATTAATTAAAGTTAAATTTAAGAAATAGTTAATACAACTTACCAAAAAAAAGTTTTATTAACTGATGTGCGTCAACACGTCCAAACCAACTGAGCGCAGAGTTCCAACTGAAGCAACAGCAGCTTGTTGATCGCTACAAAACTCTAAGCGACTTCCAATTGGAAACCAAATGGAAAATGAGCGCTGCTCACGCTCTCTCTCGCTTCCAACTGAAGCAACATTCCAACGGCAAACGAGCGGCTGGGCTAAGATGGCGTCCGAGGCCAAGTTCAGCTCAGTTGGATTTGAGCAGAGCACTGAGAGAGTTCAGACTATTTTGCAGCTCTGCGGCAGTTCACAAATTGCTGTCGCTGCGCACGGTCCAAAAAGTGAATAAGAAGAATACAACAAAAAAAAAAAAGAAAAAAGCAAAAAAGCATATTCATAAAACAGCAAGAAGCAAAAAAAAAAAAGTACAAAATATAAATATACAGACTGCGCGCTTGAAAATCTAATTGAAATGTTGACGGCGTAACCAACGCGATAAATGCGCTAGCACAAAAAAGTTTTGTTGAGTGTTAATAATTTATTTATTATAATTATTGGATGGCAATGTGCAAGTGCATGCAAATGTGCAAAATGTTTTATTAGCCTGCGAGTGTGTGAGTGTTTGTGTGTGCGTGTGTGACAAATGAAATTGGCAATACAATCCAATCAGAAAGTGTGTGTGAATATGCACAGAGTTCTACAACAGCAGCAGCAACAATAGCAACCACAACTAGCAATACTACAGAAACAACAACAACAACATTAACAGCTTGGTAAGTGATTGAGAACCAAATTTGGCAACTGTTGTGCAACAGTTGGCAAGTGACATGGGTTAGTCGGTCCATTCGTGGGTTATAGCTAATTAAAGTTGAGTACAACTGGTATTAACTGTTCATATTCTTCTGCCACAGAAGTGACTTGCAGCTCAGCCAAGCGACCACCGCTTGCTGCCACCTCAAAGCGAAACACGCACACACATATAGAATACAGTCTTGTGTGTGTGTATCTAAAGTCGAGGCGTTGACGGGGCGCACACAGCACACAGTAGAAGCTGCTCCTGCTCCAACACGTTGCTTTTGGCTCGGTCGTCGCCATCGCAGGTCAAAGATCCCACAAGCAAGTTTTGTCTAGCAAACGTTGCCGTCCATCCGTGTTCTTTGCTGGCTGGTTTTGTTAGCCAGCCAACGCTCTATCGCTGCTTCCACCATTTCCACACAACTTCCACTTCTTGGCCATCGTTGTTGTTGTTGTTTTTTATTTCCAAGTTCTGCGCGCTTAGGGCGCAAACGCTAAAGCTGACTCTCTGTGTCTCTCTATCTCTGTATCTTCGACTGTGTGTCTGTGTGTGTGTGTGTATCTTACAGATACAAGTTTTCTGTTTCTGTTTGTTTGTTTCGCTCGCTGACTCGCCAAGTTCTTGCTTGACTCTTCTTAGTTCTTAGCACTGCGCTGCGTAGCGAGTGCTCATTGTTTGTTTGCTTCTTGGCATTTCCTCTTCTGTTTTTCTTTTTTTCTTTGGTGTATCTCATGTGCTGCATATTTGTGGTATCTTTATATGCAGATATACAGTGTGTGGCTTTAATGCGCTCATAACGTCTCAAAGTGCCATAAATACTGAGTATGCCATCATCACAAAAATAGTCAGACACAGACATCGACTTCAACTTCAACTCTCGCAGCCAGACTTCATCTCCCGACTTTGACTTGATGTCTTGTACTTGTTTCTGAGAATTGACTGAGCAACTTTCACATTCATTTTCGCAATTTTGATCACTTTCAAAAAAACTCTAAAGCTGCGTTGTATCTTCAGCAAATCGATTGTGATAAGCTCTGCTCTGTGCTCTGTGCTTAGCACAGTTCTCATGGGGTTTTAGGCCATAAATCACTTTGGCTTCCTATGCAAATTCATTGTTCTACTACTCACACCTAATTACCAAACAGCAACCGTTAGTTGGCCGGCTGCTCATTGAGGCAACCTTTTTGCTATCAGCCCGAAAAGATTTCTGGTTTTCTTGGACACTCTCTTAAGTGACTGAGGGGTGACTCGTTGATTTGTTTGTCTCTCTTCTTGTTGTTTTTTTTCTTCAGTATTTTGTTCTTTCGGTTTTTTTTTCTTTCCGTAAATTAGTTAACAGTATTATTTTAGCTATTAACGGTGCTGGGGCAGCGCTAATGATTTGTTGCTGCCAAGTCGCACATAAAAATGTTTTGAAAAGCAGGCCGCAGCAGCTGGGCGACAATCTTGTGAAAAACGATCTTTGTAATTCAATTCGAACAGCATCAATACACACAGTAGAAAAAAAAGACTTAAGACACAAACTTGTACAAAAGACTTAAGACACAAACTTGGCAGGCACAAAGACAAGGAATGCTTTTTTTCGACTCGGCGGGTGGCTAGCTGCTTGTTGTTGTTGTTGTCTTGTTCTTGGTAGTTTTGCTAGCCAAAAGGTGTGGCTCTCTTGGCCAGAACTTGTTCTTAGACTTATTCCAAAAACTTATTGTTATTGTTATTGGCTTTCTGTTCGTTCGTTCGTTCGATTCTTCGGTGATTCGTTGTCGATGGGTTGATTGCTTGCTCGATTGCTTTGTTTTCTCAAGCCGCATCTTACTTAAGTATTTTCGCCTCGCGGCCATATTGCATTTGCTTGGGCCTGCATTACAATCAAATAAGCCGTCGTCTACCCGCAGTCCACAGTCCGGAGTCATGATTCATTGCATTTAATGGGCACTGGGCTTGAGTCGCTGTCGATGTCGATGAAGTCAGCATTCGGCGGCAACGTCATTAATCCGCATGATGATCGCATAGAATCATGTGAAAACTTAACGAGCCGCTGCAAATGAAAAAGAAATTTCCACAACACACACACACACAAAATGTGCCTCCGGGGGTCAGGTGAAAATCAAAACGAAAGCCTCAACATCGTGTCTGCCCCATTGATAAGTGCTGAGCAAGTTAATTTGGGTTTTATTGTAATTAAATTAACACATAAAAGAAAAATTACAACAACAATGGCAGAACACAAGGTCTGCATAATTAGATGAAGAAAGTAGTAAGTAAAAAGCAACAAAAAAAAAAAAAACAGATACGAGATGAACGTAAAAAGCAAGAATTTCATTTCACTTTAACATTAACCTGGGCAACTGCGTGTCTGAGCCGCAGAGGCCGCCATGGTTGACATAGAATCATACTTGCATACACAATATACATACATATAAAAGTGTATCTCATGGATGCATACATTGATACTCCCCAACGTGCTGAGCATAAATTGAGCCATGGATTTATGTCACTCAGCTGACAAGATGTCGTGAGTTTGAGCTTGAGGCTTGATCTACAATAGGTCTGAATAACAACTAGGCACAGTGGTTACCAATCAAGTTCGATACGCTGCGATTACGACATGCACTTCATTTGCTTTTTATGCTCACAAAGCTTAAATTAACGATAGCAAACTGCAATGGTCAGCTTAAAGTGTCAGCTTTAATTTATGCAAATGTAGACTAAGCTTAGAAGTGACATCAACTTTTTCCTTGTCTCTGAAGTTGTCTGCTTTAAACTCTGAAAGTTAAACTAAACTAGGAACATGCTTGACAGCGCAATCTGCGGCTTATGCAACATTGAAATAGCACAAACTCAATCTGAAAAAGAAATGTGCATTTGCTTTTAGCAGAAGTCGAAAAACCTGTTTAAAAAACCATTCCAATACATTCTTTGAGTGAAATATTCCTATGAGAAGAGGCCAAGAATATTGTTAGAATTATTTTTATTTAAAATCAGTTTCAAAGACCTTTGACAGTAGCAGCTAAAAAATGTCTGTGAATAACATTTAAAAGAAACAAACATTCCAACGTATTTTACAATATGCAAATTTGATGATTAAGAATACATTTTGTATCAACAAGATGACAAAAGATATTGTTGACTTTGGTAACCGCAGATTCCGCTGAACTGAGAAAGAAGCACCTTTATTTTTAGCGGCATTAAAGCCCATGCTTATTTCCTCTCATAAAAAAGGTTATAAGAAATCGTTGATAATTGCATTTTGAAAAAGAGGCACAAGAGATCAGCGATAATTACGAATTTTAAGCAGTGTCAAAAAAAATATAATATTTATAAAGCGAACAACTTAAGGCAGGGAAAGTAAGAATCTTGCGCTGAATATGGTACTAAATACAAAATGTTAAGATTTAAGAGACTAGAATTTTTAATTTAAACACAAATTTACCCAGGGGAAATTTATGCCCGAGACCATAGATAATTATGATTTTTAAAAGAATTCATAACAGTGGCCAAAATATAATATTAATCTGCAAACTATGTGATATTGTAATATAAACAAAGCTAGAAATAGAATAGTAAGATATAATTTTATTTACTGCAGAAATTTTAACAAAACCTAAAAACTAATTTGGATTTTTCTAGCAGCCAGCACTCTCTTCTCTGTAAATTATATTACATTTTCTAGATTTAAAATAATAAATATTAATTGGGATTTTTAAAAAGTTGTTCAGTAGCTTCATAAAATATAATAATAATCATGTTATATTGTTTTTAATGGTAGTTTACATTTCAAAGAAAAGAAAATGATGATGCTGGAAGTTAATTTAATTCATATTAGTATTCTAATGGATCCCTAGTTTAAAGTACTTCTTATAAATGCAATTTAGAGTGCTTCTCTTACTCCTCCTTATTGCAAACGTTGCTCCACTGTAAAGCAATTGGCGCCAATTGAGGCCTGAGTCTGGGCTTGGACTGTGAACAGTTTCAGTCTCAGTCTCTGCCTTTGCCTTTTTCCTCCGTCTCAGTGTTTGGGTCTCGGTCTGGGTCTTTGGTGGGTGCGTTAGCCGTGTGTCTGCGATATGTCCAATTTGGTTTGTGTCTCTCGCATAAAAATGCGCAAAACACAGCAAAAAAACAGAGGGGAGGGAATAAAAAGCGTTTGTAAAATTTGTATTTTATTTTTGTGATGGAATTTGTGTCAATTAGCGTGGCACACGTGAGAGACTCAAAGTGTGGCGACTAGGCGTGGCATAACGTTTGTCTAAAGCACGAACCCAAAAACCCAGGCAAACATTTGTATTTGCCTGGCATGCAAATTTTATGTTGCTCCACTGTGCGTTTTGTGTTTTTTGAGGGAACTTTCACATGCCGGAGTTTGTTGCAACATAGGAAAGTGTTTTGTTATCGTTAATTGCCTGTAAAGATGGTCGAAAAGTGAAGCATGGCCAAAACGCTGGCGGGCAATTAATAAAACTGACCTTGCGGTCGAATTTTCCGAAACAACAAAGCTGAAAATGGAATGAAACACCCGCAGCCAAAAAGAGAACCAGAGCGAGCAACAGAGAGAAACAAGTGAGAAAGCTCGAGTGTGCTCGACTGTGAGATACCCGGTAACAATTTTAAATAAATGTAAAACAGTGCCGTATTATTATTAGTGCGGTATTATGTATTATATATCAAATTATGTATTATAAATATACTAAATTATACCAAATAGTATTATTATTACAAAAATAGCGGTATTATTACAAAAATATCGAATAATATACCACAAATTTAAAAATATACCGAATAATATATTACAAATATACTTAATTATACCGAATACTTTATTTATGCGGTAATATTATTAAAAATATCGAATAATATACCACAAGTGATACACATATACTGAATAATATACCACAAATGATAAAAATATACCAAATACTACAATTGGTATATTGCATAGTACTCCATTCAAAATATACCATAGAGTACAAAATATACCAGATCAGCCAAAGCTTTCAAATTTCGTAATAAGAGATTTTACCCATGCAAAAGGATATTTATCTGATTGCAATGAAATTTTCAGGAATCATAACTACTGTAGTTATTAATATGTCTCCCATAATCTCTGAGATCTAGGTGCCCACACAGATGGACGAACAGACGCACAGACTGTTGACGTTGATCAAGAATATAAATACTTTATTGGGTCGAAGCTGCCTCCTTCTGTTAAATACATTTCACCAGATTATAATACCCTTCTACCCTATTGATAGCGGGTATAATGAAGAGCGAAAGAGAGGGCATGCGAGGGCTATGCAGCCATGACGAGTATTTGTTGACGGCATGACATTAACTTGGCTTTTTTTTTTTTTGTTTTTGGGGTCACAGTTTGCGAGCGTTGTGGATTGACGATGTCAGCATTCTTTAGCTTGCGTCGCATCGCATCGCATCGTTATGGTATTGTAGTTTTTGCAGCCACTGTGTGAGAGATTGCCTAATTTAATAACAATTGTTTAAGCAAATGCGACTTCGAGCTCTCGTGACACAGTTATAGATAGATGTTCGCTTTGGCTATTAGCCAAGTCGTTTTTTTTTTTTGCGAAAGCGCTGTCGCCAAAAAAAATGAATGAGAAGAGAGGCAAAATTTTTGAAACGCGCGTAGCGTTTATTGTTCACAAATTCTCAAGCAGCTGGTTTCAGCAATCAACTCATAATCAATTTACGAGTACGCAGTCGACGACGAAAAACTTTCACAAAAATGCTCGTGAATCTGTGTTGGCCAAGTTCGCTCTCTTGTCCAATCACGTCAAGTGACTGACGGACTATCTGACTGTCGCTTATCTTGACTTTGACTGCTGCGTGTATCTATGAGATACGAGCACACACACACATACACAATTTGCATACTCGCTTTGTCCGTCACAAAAACATTCCAAATTGTAAATGTGCTAAAAACAGATTTTTCATTTCTTTTACTCCATAAATTTATCAACAATTTCGCTTTTCGCGTCGCTCGCAATGCCGAAAGCAGTAATTTTTCTCTGCTTTGATGTTTATTATCAATTATACGATTAGTATTTGTTCCCAGCCACGCCCACGCTGCGCCGCATGTGGCATGCACCTTGCTGCTGCAGTTATTAATTGCAAATTGCATTGACGACCCACTTTTTGTTGGGCGCCGGGTGCTGGATGCTTGTGGGGGAAGGAGACATTCATCATACGCCCCGTGAGCCCAAAAATTTCACTTTCTCAGCGTCAATCAGCAGCGAGCTTTTTACTGATTTGTCTCTCGTTTACCTGTTTGCCAGTTACCTGTAACCTGTTGTCGTTTCTCTGTCGATGCTGTTTTTATTGGCCTGCGGCTAAAGGGAAACGGACATGGCAAAAGGCTTATTTTGTCTTTATTCAGTTAACCCAATTTGTGTGTGTTGTGGCTCAAACTCTTGCGTGGGAATACCGCTGCCCTAGACTATCTCAACTGACCACAAATGGCAGCCTCGGGTTAGTTTCGGCCCGTTTCGTTTGAAATCCAATCAGCAGCCAACTGAACTGAACTCTCAAGTCAAGTGGCCAGCCCACAAGAGTTGAATTGCTTATGATTATGGTCAAAACCAGTGTGCTGCACAGAGAGAATATTTTTACCACAAAAAAAAAATAAGACTTATTGAACTGCACTTTGAGAATTTAGTTCGCCTAAAGTTGCAAGTAAAGATGATGCATTCATTTTTAGTGAATTGCCGATTTGAATAATTTTGAAAATTGGTTGTATTTGCACATCAAATACTAATTTTAAATATAGATGAATGAGTACTGGAAGTAGCCAAATATATTTGCATGACATCGGCATTAATAAATTCTGGTTTATAAAGAAATATTAAAACGAAAGGATTCCGAACTATTAAAAAGTAACTTAACACAGTTATGCATCTGATATATAAAGCAAACTTTTCAATCAATAACTTAAAGTATAAAAAAAAACAAAGGTAACAAGGATTAAAAGTTTATTTGAAATCAAATTAAAACAATGGCTATTTCAAGTATTTTTTTATATTTGGGAGAAGTGTTTTAACAAACTAATTTAAAATGCAACATAAAAACGATCACAAAAATATAAAATATATTACAAATTAAGCTGACTATAATAATAAATGAAACTAAAATATATTTAAATTTTTAAATATTTATTTTGAATCTAAATTGTTGTGCTTAGCAGCAGTATATTTAACAGCTTTGCTTTTGGTAACGAAATGAGAAAATGTTGAAAATATACGTGCTTTTTATTATAAAATTTAATATAGATACATAGCTATGAAAAAGGATACTAAACTTAGTGCTTAACTTTATTTTAAATAAAGAAGATTTCATTACTAAAAAGAAGGTTTTTCAAGCTTAGCAAAGCTCATTTAAATCAACTTTGTTGTTATTGGTTTCAACAATTGTGACAGTATTAATGTGGGCAATAAAATATGTTTGCTTTACTTTTAAATTTGAATTTAAAGTTATATTCGATTGAAAATAGAATAAGATTCATTCATTTCTTAACTTTATCTAAAATTTAAAAGCAATC
This sequence comes from Drosophila niveifrons, assembly GCA_035046325.1. NCBI lineage: Eukaryota > Metazoa > Arthropoda > Insecta > Diptera > Drosophilidae > Drosophila > Drosophila niveifrons. Next base: position 20,283,344 of record JAWNOC010000046.1, read on the forward strand.
AAAATTATTAGAATTGCTTCTAGTATTCATTATTTAACAAACTGAATCAAGATTGTTATTATTGTTTTTAGTAACAGTATTTTTGGACAGCATTGTGCTTGTCATTAGACATAAATTGGTTTTCTTGCTGTGTAGGCAGAAGGCACTTGGGCGCTTCGCGTCTGCTCCGCACACGCTCCATTAAATCATCCACTGCGGTGACCGAAATTGTTGGCTAACTGCATTTTTGCATCAATGGTCATGTGGCGAGCGAGCATCGACCAGTGACCAGGCTGAGGCACAAGCACGCAACGGTTATCCACTTGTCAAGTGCCACACAGCTAAATGCGGCACAAGCAACGGGAATGGTCACAACGGGTCTTCTACTACTAAGCAAGCGACTCTAAGTCTAAGCTTCATTGCCTTCACTTTAACTCGTTACGAGTTAAGCTTGAATACAGACAAAGTTGCAATCGGGCAACACTCTCCTGGGCGATAACGCGATGCCTATTGGCGTAATCAGTGACGCTGATTTCAACATTGGCAATAACCGTTGGCCAATTAATTGTCGCCAACATCCGCTGTCAATGCTGCAACTCATCAGTTGCTGCTCATGCTCCAGAACCAGTTGCAATTTGCTTATGATATAATTCACAGCACTCGTTGCAAGCAACTCTGCAAGCAACTAACTGTGCCACATCTATAACTCGATCTCTGTCTCTAGCCTCTGTCTGTTTCCTCTCCGTCTCTCTGTCTCTGTGTCTGTGTTGGGTGTTGCAGCGGAACTTTGACCACGTTTCTTTTTCTCTGTTCGCTTACTGGTTTTTCTGGTGCAGCTGCAGCTGGCATTTTTGGGCAACTTTGTCTCGCCACAATTTGCAGATTATATCTCATAGATACCTTCACATATATATATTTTTATGTATCTGCGTCGCCAACAAACAACAAAATGTTGAATACATATATTTAGGTTTACTTACATGCCATTTGGCATGCATAAACCGACAATTAAGTTGATCCACATCCACAATCAACAACCCACCTGATTTCCCACCCCTAGGTGTGGCTTTAACGAAAGCGCTGAAAACAAATTATACAATTAAGAGTTATGTCGAATTTTGCATATATATTTTGTTGTTTTGTTTTATTAGCTGCAAATTCCACGTAAATTCCACAAAACAACTTCCCATTTATGAACGTAAATTTAGCTGGAAGCAAAGTGTAGTTGACACTTAAAATAGTTATCAACAATTAAACAGATTCACAGTTTATTATTTTTAGTTCAATAATTATATTTATTTTTATTAAAAATGCCATACTTTTAATCATTTATGATTATATAAAAAGTTGCTCATATTTCAGTTATCTTTTTCTCATTGCACAAATTATAAAATTAAAAAGTTATGTCGAATTTTGCATATTTATATGGCTAGCTACAAATGTCTCGGAGATACCAAAATTCAACTTCCCATTTATGATGCTAAATTAAGCTGCAATTGCCAAAAGCGTAGTGAAATAAAAAATAGTTGCTGCTTAAAAAAGTAATCGACAAAATTGCTGATTTGTAGCTTGTTAAATATAAATTACTTTTAAAATAAGAATTATTTTTCTATTATATGCACAAATTAATACTATACTTTTTTCTATACTTTACTTACTCAAATTAAATACAAATAAATTGACTTCAGAATAAGTTTTTGAAATCTCTTAAACAATTTCCCATTGAAGAATTAAAAGTTCCTCGAAAATTCCCTAAAATAAATTCCCATTTATGGTGCGAAATCTTGCTGAGATTGTAAAGAGCAAAGGAAATTTCAAACAGTCATAGAAAATGGTTTGCAGTTTGTTAATTGTAGCTTTAAATAATTTACTTATTTTATTAATTTATTAATTTTTGTTATTATATCTTATATTTGAATTCTATGAATAAATAATTAGCAGTGCAACTTAAAGAAGTTTCTAAAATTTCTGATACTTTTTTTTTCCATTGAAGCATTGCAAATTGTTGACTTTTCATTTAATAGCCATGGTTTACATGTCATTTGACAATCCCCAAAGTCGTTCATTAGCCATAGATACTGCACTTCAATTAGTTAGACTAGAGGGATATCATTATTCAATTGCTGCACAAGTTAATAATACCCGCAGACTGAAAAGTCGGCTCAGTAACTTGACTTTCGTTGCGCAAAAAGTGCAGCAAGAGCGATATTTATTTTGTCTTCGCTTCGTCTTTTTTTTTTTTGCTTTTTGCGTTACGCACTTTGCAGATACATTTAAGCGATACAACAAATAAAGATACATTTACAAGATACGGGCAACGACTACGTTCACATTATGAACGCATAAATCAATGCTGTTGCTTCGACTGTGGCTGTTGCTGTTGCTGTGGCTGATGCTGTGGCGTATCATTGCCCTCAATACGGTCATTCATGCAGTTGTTCAGTTGTTCAGTCATTCATTCGTTTTATTCATTTGTGCAGCGAACAAAGCGGCGGCTTATAAAATGCCGCCAAGTTGTGCTCCCTTTTGGCCAAGTTGTTGTAGATGCCTCTCGACTTGTGTGTTTACACTGACAGCCAACTGAAGTGGGAAGTTGGCAAGTGGCAAAGAGGGAGCGGGGGAAGAAGAGGTATAGTATTAAATAAAACAAAAAAAAAACCTTTGGCTTCCACTTTCACTCGAATGGCCAAGTGCCTGGCTAAAATGCCTTACCAACCTCAACAGCTAGCAGCAATGATAATAATAATAATAATAACAAGAGCAAAAACAACAAGCAAATCAAAAGTGTGAAGCAAAAAACAACATAAAACGCAGCAAAAACAATAACAATAACAAAAGGAAAACAACAGCAAACAATATGAGAAAATCAACTAAACTGCGTTGAACTCTTGGCCATGATGAAGATTTTTAATTAAAGCGAATTTAACACGCAATTAAAAAGTGTTTCACGTTTTGTGCATTAAACAACGTAAAGCGCGCAAAAACAAAAATATTTAATAATAGTTAACTGTTCAAAAAGTGTTAATACATAATGCACATGCGGTAAGCATTTTTTGTTTGTTGATGCGTTTTCCCAACTGAAATCCAAATGAGAAGTCGCTTCACTTTCAGTTTAAGTTTTTCTCCTCCACTTTTTGTTTTTTGGGGAGGTGTTTGAGTCTAATTATGTGGCAAGTTGCAAATAAAAAGTAACTCAAATATGTATGGCAGACATTCACTTTCACAGCTGCCACTTTCGAGAACACTTTGTACGTAATCTGCGCGCAGATTCAGTTTAAAAAAACTAAAACTCGGCGCCCACTTCCATTTCCACTTCTTTTTTTACTAGTTTGCTACTTCTGTTTACACGGAACCAACGGAAACTCATACGCCTCGTTGCACCAGACGAAACCGCAGCGAAAATCAAAATCAAAATCCAAAAAAAAAAGTGACTGACTGACTGGCAGCAGGTGCATTTGAATTGCAGACGCCGCTGCACCGTTTGTTTAACATTTTGATTACATAAGAGCACAATACACACTCCAAACACACACACACACACAACTGCATTTGAGCTCCTTTTGCGGCTCATTTAAATGCGTTTTTTCGTCGGTTTTAGCATTGGCAATTAAAAACGCAGCTGCCGTGTCGAAATCAGCAGCGTTTGTTCTCCTCATCAAGCGTTTTCCATTTGCTACGAAACGAAATAAACAAAAAACAAACGGAAAAACTCGACTGCATTTCAATGTCTTGAGTCTAACATACTCCGTGTGCACTTAATGGAAAGGGGAGTCTTGGTTTCCAAAGAATTACTTAACAAGTATTTAAAATTACATTATTGAAATTTCACTTATGAACAACCAAACAACTAACTCAACTGTAATTCAAACTTTTCGTTCTTATATCGTTTACTCTCTGCATTCCAAAGAAGTAATTAAAAGTCTTTAAAATTTTATATTCAAATTACATTTTTGAAATATCTGCTGCTTAGCAAAATAAAGGAGTGACTCAGTCTGTTTTTTTAAGTTTTGAATCGTATATATCACAGTCCTTGCAGTCTTTGTTAGAAAAAGAGTTTTGGTTTTTTAAAGAATTGCCGAAAAAGCTGTTAAAATTTAATCATATTTTACTTCTCTACATTCTTTGTTAAAAGAGACTTAATTTTAAAAGAAAAAGTTATTCCAACCTAGTCTTAAAATGTTCTACATTATATCCACTGATTAGCTTTATCACATCACGAGAATATAAACGAATGCTTTTCAAAAGAGTTTCGCTTTTAAAAGACATTAAGATTAAGCCTTAAAAAAGTCAATTTGTTAATTGCTTTTTCGTCTCTTTAACTTTATGACTAAGGCAATGTTAAAAATTGCAACAGTTAGTACACAATTATTGCACATAATATTATAATAATTAAATTTTGCATTCACTTTGTGAAGGCAGTATTTGAGTTAGTGAAATATTATTGCATCTAATATCACAATAATTGAACATTATAAATTCAATTTGATAGAAAATTTATCTTTGCTTAAATAAATTTTTTTTTTATTTCACAATTTTAGCTTACTATGAATAAGTTTTCAATGCAGAAATTTCTTATTTGAAATAGTGCAATATTATTGCATTTAATATTATATTAAATGAATTTTTACTGCCTTAATACAACAATCTTTGAATGCAATTGAATATTAACATTTATTTACTGCACTGTCCAAATTTAACTACTTCAATAGTAGTCAACTTTAGCTTAATATGAATAAGTTTCAATGCAGTTTCTCATATAAGTTAGTTCAAAATTATTGTAACCAAAATTATAGGGAATGTTCAAGTCGCTATCTACGCACTTTGTCGAGCTTGACAATGACAGTTGCGTGTGGCTGTGTGTATTGTTTCAGCCTTTCATTAAGCTAATTCCCGCAAATTATGAGTAATAATAGCCGCCACTGCTTTTGCTGCTGCTGCTGGCTGCGGGTCTCGAATTCTTGACCCAGTTCAAGTTGAAATTAGCTTATGTTTTTTGGCACCACAGCACTAATTTGTTGCTCCCCAACTCCAATTCTAACTGTGTCTTCTTTTGATATATAATATATATATAATTTTTGTTTCTTTTCTCTTTGCAGACCATGGAGATGAGCAACTTTTCCAACAAGAAAATGTCACGCGAGGAGCGTCGCTATTCAGTGCCGCATGGTCCAAATACTCCGCTGCCGCCAGCGGCATCCGAAGATCTGCATGCCTGGTCCATTTATAGGTGAGTTCTTCCATTAATAGGAAGCCAAGCCAGGTGGGCGTCGCCCTTGATCATCCGATGCATCCGGCTACCCGTTTAATTTTAGTTTCAATTTAGTTGGCTGCACCTGCTTTGACAGTTTTTCTCGGTTTTTGACGCTTGATTAAACCACAACGCGGCGACGGAAGTTCAAATGCCATAACTTTAATTGGCCACGCCTACAAAAACAACATTGACATGTTTAGTTGACCGCAACACATGCTTAATGCTTAACCTGTTCCTCTTCCATTGCAGACAAAATTTAAACTCTGACTTCACCGATTCAGCGCTGGGCTCCTCAGACAAATCACCGCTGCCATATGGAAATTTCCAGCTACGCGACACCACAGTCCAATCAATTTTAAACCATCCGCGCTACGGACCCAAGTAAGTCACACACAGCTAAAGTAAAAATTTCAACATTAATCCACTCAGCATCTTCACATAGTCGATTGAATCATTATTCATTATTCATTGGCACATTGAATTAACAACATTCCTTACAGCTGACTATCTCGCATTTTTGTGCTAAGTAATTGTTAATTTGAAAGCAGTGGAAATTCATTAGAAGCTACAAAGCTTATGAAGGCTAATAGTAGGATCTTGAGTCAGTTTATCAGTTGGCGCAATGGAAATGAATAAAAGTTGTATAAATTTATAAGCAGATATTTCTATTTTAAAAGCATTAATTTGCTGCATCAATAAATCAATAATTGATTACTAATGTAATTGTAGAAAATATTGCAAGTTGAAGTACAAAACGTTTTAGCTAAAAATAAGTTATTTAGGATTAAAGCATATAGTTATGTGTTTTAATATGCAGTTAAGCATGTATACGAGCTATAAGCTAGAGGCATTCTTATTCTATTAAGATGGTAGCAAGGGAAATTTGTACAATATAGACACCTTCAATTCATTTTGAAAAAGAGCAAAATGGAGCTCTAATATTCTTTAAATGTACCAAATATAAAAACCGTATAAATACTAAAATGTACCGAGGACAATATTTGGTATATTGATATAGCATACATATGCCAAATTGTCCGCCAAAGCAAATAACACCCGTGACTTCTACAATTTTATCTGAATAGTAATATTGACTAACTAAAAAGATTAACAATATTAGAAACATTATATAACTAGAAGTAACGGATTTACTTTATAACTTGTATTAATAACAAAACCCGAATGCTTTTGTATCGTCTAAAACATAATACAACATAAATAACTACAGAATTTAAAAGACTAATTTATCTTATCAGCTACACAATGGGATAATTAAATAAATCCCCAAATACAATACAAATGTTTTAGGAATTTACAAGACTATCGCTCATTATCAACTTAAGAACAACAGAAGCAACATAAATAAATGCTTTTTTGATAGAAAGTTGATTGTTTAGCAAGACACAATTACTTGGCTTCAAAAGCTGCCATTGGCATGAATCTTCATCTCAAACTTAATTAAGATTCTTAAATCGACTGCTGTTGATGAACTCGCAAGCTGTCCACATATCTCTTTTTCTTTCTCTATCTGTATCTTAATCTCCATTCTGACTCTCTCTCTATTTCTGCTGCCTTTCTCTTGTTGCAGATCCCCGCTGGGTTCGAATATGTACACATATCTAAAGTTTGGACTGCCGCGCGTCTTTCCGCCCAACGCAGGCTCACAGCGCTCACATCGTCCCGGCCCTGGACCCGGTCCGGGTGGCTCCAGTGCCTTGGGCGGAGTGCGTGGCCGCGTGAATCGCGGCTTTAGGGACAGCTCTGGTGCGCCAGCTGGAGCTGGTTCAAGTGGCTACGACAGCAGCGATAACGAAACCACACGCAGTCGAGTGCCGCCGAATTTGCGCAAATATCGCAGCGAATCGGATTTCCGTGCCATCAGCGGCATGGGCATGGCCATGGCGCATTCCCGGCCAGAATCGAGGGCACAAGGAGGCGTGCCATCGGCCGCGTTGCGTCAGGCGAACAGCAGAGCCAGCATAGCTGTGGGCCAGCATCATCATCATCTCCAGCAGCAGCAGCAGCAACAACAGCAGCAGCAACAATACATGACCAATGGCAAGCACTATGGACATCGTTCGCACAGCGAAGCGGATCTTCTGGGCGCCCACATGGTCGATGGCGGTGGCTTAGGCTATGACTATGGCGAGTCTCGGATCTATGGCAGCTCTCGGCATCATGCGCAGCCAACGTATGGACGCAAGCAGTCGCAGCTGGGACTGATCTATCCGAACATCCAGGTGCACTGTCTCGACGTGAGTCCCAGTCTGCATGGTGTCTCCTTGCAGGCGAAGGCTGGCGACTTGTTTGCCATCATGGCAACCTCACAACGCGAGGGCAGCGCTCTGGCCGAGTGTCTGGCCGGTCTAAGGGAGCGGCTGGGTGGCGAAATACTCATCAACGGGCAGCAGGTGAATCGCCGGGGCTTGAGGGAACTCTGCAGCTATGTGCCTGCCTTGGAGGTGTCCTCTCTAGACCCTCGCATGAGTGTGCAGTGCACCCTCAACTTCCATGCTGCATTGCGTGGTCCACTGGATCGTAGTGATCTGAAGGAGCGCATGGATGTCTTGATCGAGGATTTGGGACTCAATACGGTGCGTGCCTCGAATGTCTCCACGCTCACGCATTCGGAGAAGCAACGGCTTAGCGTTGCCTGTCAGCTGCTGGCGCAGTCATCGCTGCTCATACTCGATCAGGTCACCAGCAACATGGACATCTTCGACACGTTCTTTCTGGTCGAGTATCTGCGTCAATGGTGCAGCAGTGGACGCATTGTCATCATGACGCTGCAGCCACCCACATTTGAAATCTTGTCCATGTGCTCCGGCGTCCTCTTGCTCTCCGGCGGACGCACCGTCTTCTCCGGCAGCCGCGCGGATCTGCCAAGGCACATGGGCGAACTGGGATATCCGTGTCCGCCGTTCAAAAATCCCGCAGACTATTATCGTAAGTAGTGTAAATTAAAGGAATATAAATTTATGGAGAATCAAATTATTACAAAATAATTACATGAAAGTCTTATTTAAGTTTATAATTGAAACCTTTAGAAACGTGGCTAGAACCAATATTCCATATTTTAAGCTTCTTCACGTTTAAGGCGACAAAGAGGGCGTGGCTCAGTTCTCAAACACTTTTATACTATTCAAGAGCATTGCCAACAAATTTGGTAGTTCTAGCTTTTGCAGTCTTTAAATTATAGCAACTCAAACACACGGACGGACAGACAGCCAGACGGATTTTGCACAATTTTAAGCATACTTTGTAGTTCCTTTCTCCTCCTTCTACCAATTTACTTTAGAGTTTAAATTCTAAAACTTTCTTCATCATCTCAAATATTTGCTTCTCCCTCTCTCTTCAGTTGATCTGGTCACTCTGGACGATCTGTCAGCAGCCGCCATGCTGGAGTCCTCGGCTCGCATTGAATCGCTGGCCAATGCCTGGGATCAAATCAACTCGGAGCCGCCGCTTGCCGCGCCGCCCGCCTCGCTGCCCAACTTTACGCTCAAAGCGGGTTTCTTTGGCCAGATTAAGGCATTGATCAAACGCTTTGCTGGCTACAAACAGCCAGGATCGCTGCTCACCTGGATTAGCAAACTAATTGCGGCCGCCGTACTCTCGCTGTGCATTGGCTGCATTTTCTGGGATGTGCCGGCATCGGATCCACAGCTGACGTACAACGATCGCTTTGGCTATCATCACTGCGTCATGGTGTTAGCCTATTGGCCATTGGTTATGCTCACCATACGCGACACGCAGGAGGATCGACGCCATGCCGAGCGCGATATACGACTGGGATTGTACTGGCGCAGTCTTTACATTATTATACAGGTGGGTGAAAGATTTTGATACCTGAAGCAGCTTATTGTAATTGGGTTTTTCTCTTACAGAGCTTGCTGGGCCTCTTTCCGAGCTTGTGCATTTGGTTGGCGTATTTGTTGCCCGCGCATAGCATGGCCGGACTTTACACCTACTCCAATAGCAGCGACATGGGCATCTACTTGTACATGGGTGAGCATGAGTTCCTACTTCTCTTCAATTCTCAACTTGAACCTTCAACTACAATTCCTCTCCTATTTAGTCTCCCTCTTCTCTAGAATCCTCAACTTCAAGCTACAAATGATACTAATGCCCTCCTCTTTGTTCCTTCTCAGGTCACATGCTGCTCTATCTGACTGTCATCCAGACGCTTGCTTTGCTCTGCGCTCATCTGCTGCCCTGCAAGGCATCCGCCAGTCTGGTGAATGGCCTCATTAGTTTGGCACTCGCTGCCGTTGGCGGCTATCTGGTGCATCCGCGTAATCTGGCCAAGTTCTGGTCCTGGTTGCAGCTCGTCTCGCCACAGCGTTGGCTGCTGCCTGTGCTGGTGCAGGACGAGTACAGTGCCGAAACCTTGACCAACTCGATGGGTCCGCAGCTGTGCCGCAATAAACAGGTAAGCAATTAATTAAAGGAATATCTCTAGAAACGATTTAAAACTATCTTTACTACAGGTGCAGCATTATGAGATCATTGTGCAGCAGCAGTGTCCGCCTCCAAATGGCACCCAAGTGCTGGTCGACTTTCAACTGCTGCCCGCGCAGCATGTGCTCGATCCCACAGAGAGCTATGAGCAGACCACCTCGGTGGCTTTGGTGCTGGCCTCTGTGGTGCTCTTCTGTCTGACGTTCATCATCTTTGTGTGCAATTGCCGTGGCGCCTGTCGCAAGCGACGCAGTCGACGCTATTAGAGAGACAAAAGCGAAATAGCATTTCTCCTCCACTGTAAATTAGTTAGCAACTAAATCCTTCATAATAAATCTAGCTAGCGATCGTTTAACTAACTTAAAACGGTGTCTTTTTATTGCTTGGCAAAGATATGTGGGATGTAGAGATTAATGCTTAATGATGGAACAGACGCAGATTGGTGTGAGCCATGATGATGCCATGCTCATCGCAAGCGGCAATGACGCCAGCATCGTTGGTGGAGCCCGCTGGACTGGCAATATACGAAACACCGCTCTGCAAAGAATAGAATATACATAATTATAGGAACTATTAAACTAAGCTAACTTTTACGCACCAATCGCGCACGATCAATGTTGTCACGGAAGGGGAAGAAGGCATCGGAACCGAGTGCAACGCCATTCAGCTGCTTCAGCCAGTCGAGTTTCTCCTGCGTTGTCAGCTGCTCTGGCGCCTTGTCAAACCTGCAAAGCACAATACACAAATCAAAATGCACTCCTCAATTTATCTGCTACTTCACTTACATGCTCTGGAATTGGGTCAGCGGCATATCCTTGCCCACTGTGCCATTCACATAGTTGTCAATGGCATTGGAGATTTCGGCACGCTTCACGCCCGCCTTGAACTTCATGTTGGCCACATTGGGATGCTGACGCAACCACCAGTTGTCCGCCTTCTCGCCAGCCAAGCGAGTGCAGTGAATGCGCGATTGCTGGCCAGCACCAATGCCAATCACTTGACCATCGCGTGCATAGCAAACTGAATTGCTTTGCGTATACTTCAAGGCAATGGTGGCCACAATCAAATCACGCACAGCTGCCTCGGGCAAGGGGCTCAGCTTGCTGACCACATTGCCGAAGAGCTCGGGATTGATGGTGGCATCGTTGCGCTTCTGCTCCAGCGTCAGGCCAAAGATGGTCTTGCGCTCCACAGCGCTGGGCTCATAGTTGGGATCCATCTGCAGGCAAAGAAGTTAATAGCTGATCTCTTAAGTGGAAGCCGAATTCTTACCTGCAAAATGCAGTAGCTGCCGTTCTTCTTCTTCTTCAGTATCTCCAAAGCTTCAGGTGTGTAACCCGGTGCAATGATGCCATCGGAGACCTCACGCGAAATGATCTTGGCGGTGACTACATCGCACACATCGGAGAGTGCCACAAAGTCGCCAAAGGAGCTCATGCGATCAGCGCCTCGAGCACGCGCATAAGCCGTGGCCAAAGGCGTCAACTGCTCGTAGAGATCATCGACCATGCAGAGCTTAGCCTGAGCCGGATTCAGTGCCACGCCCACAGCTGCACCAGCTGGCGACACGTGCTTGAAACTCGTAGCCGCGGGCAGCTGCAGCGCCTGCTTCAACTCGCGCACCAATTGCCAGCCATTGAGTGCATCACAGAGATTGATGAAACCGGGCGAAGCATTCAGCACACGCAGCGGCAGCTGAGCCAACTGTGTGTAGAGCTGTGCTGGCTTCTGATGGGGATTCATGCCGTAGCGCAGCGTCAACTGCGACGAGCCAGCGCCATACTGCTTGCGGAAGTAATCGGAGATGGCATCATCATAGCTCGCAGTGTGTGTGAAAGCCTTCAAAGCCAGTGCTTGACGTGTTTCGGCCGTGGTATCGCCCTTGGTCTTGAGCTCCTCCAAAACACACGCATAGTCGACAGCCTCACAGATAACCGTGACACGCTGATGATTCTTGGCAGCGGCACGCAACAAAGTCACGCCACCAATATCAATATTCTCCACGGCATCCGCCAACGTGACATCGGGCTTGGCAATGGTGCTGGCAAATGGATACAGATTGCACACAACCAGCTGTATAAAATCATAATGCTGCTGCTTCATGTCCGCCAGATCGCTGTTTGTGGTACGCGACAAGATGCCCGCATGCACAGCCGGATGCAGTGTCTTCACGCGTCCGCCCAGCATCTCAGGAGCACCCGTAATATCGGAGACATCCTTGACGGTGAGTCCAGCACCACGCAGCGCTGTTGCTGTGCCTCCGCTGGCAACCAGCTCAAAGCCCAAGGCGGCTAGACTCTTGCCCAGATCCAACAGACCCGTCTTGTCCGAGACGCTCAAAAGTGCTAAGGAAAATAATGCAATTAGTTAAGCTGTTGGAGTTGAAATCTTTAGTTTTCCTTACCGATTTTCTTGCTTGCCATGTCTGCTGCTTCTGTGTCTTGGGTGTGCTTCAATCGGCGACTGAAATGCAATTGAAAGATGAAACAATGTCAGTGGCCAGACGTCGACAACTAGAGCTGCGATTGCACAAACATGTTTTCGCTTTTTTAACGCCTAACGCATTTTCGCTAGGCAACAACCTCTGTGTGGGCTGCGGTTTCGCTGATATGCGACAAGCGTCCCGCTTCCCGGGGATGGAAAAAGGGGTCAACTCAATCGCTTGCATCAGCCAGAAATGTTAAAAACAACAACGCTAAGGAAGAGTGTGTTCTACTGCGAGATACCCGGCATTTGTATAAACAATGATTCAATGTAAATTGTCGTTGAGTAACAAATCCGTATAATTCCATTGAATTTTGGACACTTTTTCAATACCTAGTGGCATTCTTAATGTAATGTTAAAATTTAAATTGTTTTGGATATAGCCAAAAATTAAATGGAATATGAAATTATGAGAGCGTAGAATTACTATATGTAGTTCCTGTAAGCTCCTTTTGATTTAATTTCTCAAAAGTTAATAGAAAACTTAAGTTAGAAAATAGTTATCAGCATGACATAATTTTAGACGCAACTATAGTCAAAACTAGCTTTATTAACATTTTGGAATCATTAACAAGTACGCTTTAACAATAAACGTAAGTAACAAATGTGCTGGCATTAACTTTCATAGTTTCAAAGCCATAAACATTCCATATATGAATTCAACTCATATGGATTATGCTTATAAGTAAACTACTCTTAACTATTCGCAGCCATATAACGAGCATACCCCTCTACAAACTCTCGCTGTCGGGTATTTAAAAAACAAGGCAGCTTCTCAGGTTTTGTGTATACGTAAATAGATTGCATTTATTACTCGGGTGTCATCGCCTTTACGCCTCCTTATCAGCAGCTGCAGCTTCGATTGGGGTCTGAATCTGAGACGCTTTCGTCGCTGCCTCCGCCTCTGCTTCCCGCTCCTTGCGTCGCTTTGACTCCCGACGTCGTTTGTGTTTGTTGGACTTTAAATGTAATTGCCATTGATATTCGCCAATAAAATGACGCTCGCAGATGCCACAAAAGTTGCTCGTCTCCTCATCGAGATCAGCGCCAGGATGCACACGTTTTGCCATGGGCTCAATCTCGCAGATCTGCTCCTGACGATAGCTCTCAATGATGCACTCGGCACGCTTAAAAACCTGCTCTTGCCAAGCGGCCACATTGCTCGTGTCCAACTCATACAGATCGGGCACCTGACGATCTTTGCTGGCCAAGAAGCGATTATTTATCCACTTCAGCTGCTTCTTCGAGTAGCGCCGTGTTACCAGTTTCAGCTCTTCGCAGCAGCTGCTCAACAGCTGCAGCCTCTCAGCTAACTGTGCCTCATCATCAGTCATAGCCAGAAGCTGCTCCTTACTGGGCAGCTGATATTGTTGCGACTGCAAATATGCTTCTAATTTCACATCCTGCTCTGCATTGTACTTCTCCAAATAAGGCACAAATTCTTTGTAGCCAATTGTCTGCAGCACACCCTTGGTGTATTCCGCTGTCACTCCCTTGTAGCTATCATGAAACTGTCGCAGCTCTGCCAGCAATCCTTGCTGCAGCATGCCATCCACACGCTTGTCCAGCCGCTCGTTGAGCACATCCTGTTGACAGCGCAGCCAGAGCAATATGATGTGTGGATAACGCAGTGGACCGCCTAAGCGATTGCCACCTGGCTGCTGACGCTGCTCCTGCAGCTTGGCAGTCAAAGTCTGACCGGTGCTTCGATACACTTCAATGGCACGCTCGATCTTGCGGCGATTATTCGGATGTATGCGATTCGCGCTGCTCGCATCGATCTGGGCCAAGTGTTTATGCAGCTCCAGTGTTGTCAGGCTGTCCAATGACTGGTCATGTTCGTCTGTCGACTGCTCATCTTGTGTGTTAATTAGAGTATCCCAGAGCAGGGACTCGATGTAGTAGTTGGTGCCACCTACCACAATTGGTGGCTTCGACTTGGCCAGTAATTGTTCAATGATGGGCAACGCTGCATTGCGAAAGTGCGTCACTGTAAAAGGCTCTGTAGGTGTTGCTACGTCCAGCAAGTGATGTGTAGCACGTGATTGCTCCTCCTTGGTTGCCTTCGCTGTGGCAATGTCCAGATTTGTATAAACTTGCATTGAATCGGCGCTGATGATTTCGCCGCCAAAACGTTCGGCCAGTTCCAGCGATAGTTTCGTCTTGCCCGTTCCCGTTGAGCCTAGTATGACAATCAATGGCACTTTGCGCAGCATCTTTTTGTCACTTAATTGCACTTAATTTAACAGCAACAATTGTTTGTCGTCAACAACGCGGCAACAAATTGCATGCGTTCAAGTGCGACAGAGACAACAAATACCGATTACTCTCACGTTTGAAACACGTGCTGAGTGCGCATGAACTACCTGTTGCTTCAGACTGAATCACAACATTATTACATGCTGCAAAGCAATTTACACGCACAAACACCTCTTAATTTTATTAATTATATAAAATATAATAGTTATATTTTATTTTATTTAATTTAAACACTTACAATACAAATACTGCGCAACGCTCGGCGAACCGGTTGTCGTATCGATGACTGCTTACAGCGGTAATCGATGGTTGAGGAACAACCCTGTTCCCAATACATGAAAATGTTATCGATGTTGGCAGAGATTGCTTAACAGCCCTGTGTACAATTCGCGATATCATAGCTATTGCGACTTTTAATTTGTGTATTGTGTTGTGTTTTTAAAAGTTAACAGAAATTAAATTTAATGCTATAAGGAATTGCAAAATAGTTACATAGTTTAATACCTCATGATGTGTCGCATGTATGATGCAATTTTGTATGACAATGTGTTCAGAAGCTACTTAAAAGATTTAACCATGAGTGGCAGATATAACAATCACAAGACCGGCGGTATATATATCCGCCATGCCATCAATTTTTGGGTTATTCCATTAGCAGAGCTCACTGGGAACGGTTGAATTCAATTCGAGAATTTTCGTATTCCAAAATATGGTGAAAATAAAAGCACCATGATAAGCAGGTGGAAAGCTTCGGCACTATATAACGGCGACCAATTCGTATTTACGAATTATTCCGCTAGAAACGCTCGCGAGAACGTTTGGTCCCTCAACCATAAAATAAATTTCTAAATACTTGTGAAAATGGCAAGCAATCAGTTCTTGACTCTCAACAGCGGCCATAAAATGCCCATCGTTGGCCTTGGTACCTGGCAGGTAATAATGACAATCAGAAAACCACTTTTCCGCTTTGATAACGATGACAAGCAGAAAATAACTTTTCTTTATTGATAATGATAACAAGAAAATCGATTTTAAATGATGTCATCTTCGTCACAGGCGTCCGATGAAGAAGTCGAAGCCGCGATCGATGTCGCTCTTGAGGCGGGCTACAGACATATCGATACGGCGCCAATCTACCGCAATGAGAAGGCTATTGGACGAGTCCTTAAACGTTGGTTCGATGCCGGCAAGGTGAAGCGTGAAGAGCTCTTCATTGTGACCAAACTGCCACCCACAGCCAATCGCGCAAGTGATGTGGCCGCAACCATTAAGAAATCTCTGGCCGATCTGCAGCTGGACTACGTGGACATCTACCTCATTCACACACCCATCTCCGTTTTGACCAATGAAGATGGCAGCATTAAGTTAGATGCAGAAGGTATAATGGAACCTGATTTAACATCTGATATTACCAAAACATGGACCGAAATGGAGAAACTAGTAGCCAGTGGTCAGGCCAAATCCATTGGCGTTTCCAACTTTGACCAGGAGCAGTTGGAGCGAGTGCTCAAGATCGCCAAAATTCGTCCAGCAACCAATCAGTTTGAGCACCATGTCTACCTGCAGCAACGCGACCTCGTTGACTTCTGCAAAGCGCAGGGCATCGTCGTCACAGCCTATTCTCCCCTCGGATCCAAGGGTATTGCTAAATACAACGCTGTCGTTGGATTGGTGCGTGATTTGCCCGATCTGATGGACATACCCGATGTCAAACAGATTGCTGCTGCTCATCGCAAGACCCCAGCTCAAGTGCTTCTCCGTTGGATCATTCAGCGCGACATCGTCGTTATTCCAAAGAGCACGAATCCAGAGCGCTTGAAGCAGAACCTTGACGTGTTTGACTTTAAGCTAACGGCGGAGGAATCTGCCAAGCTCTCAAAGCTTGACCAGAATTTCCGCGTCTGTGATTTTTCTTTGCTTCGCGGTTGCGAGCGTCATCCTGAGTTCAGGTTCAAGAACCAATACACTAAGTAAACTGTATTTAATTTGCTAGTCACTCTTATTTATTCAAAATAAAATATCCGCATTTATAAAAAGTGATACTCGTTTTGTTTTTATTTACCTATTTAATCTTTGCTTGTCGTTCAAACTAAAGATAAAGAGAAAAGCAATAGTCATTGCTACTTAGACTTTCGAGTGATTATTGCATTATGATTTCTTTTTGCAAGGTGATAACACTTAAAGCAGAGTATTTACAACCAAACATATTATAATATATTACAGGTTTCCAAATTGACAAGTCACTTCTTCAATAATTGTATTTAAAATATGGAATTTTTTTTGTTTTTTTTTATGAATTTTAAAATGAATTGTGTGATGTGATTATTTCTCTCGCTTTGAAACACTCCACACTATTTTAAGATTTAAGAATGAAGAATTAGTGGTCTTTAAAAAAACAACTACAAGACTTTTAAACAAAGCGCCATCTATATCGATAACTGACCAAAGCTACAATCGATTATTAACATCGTTGAGTACCCAAACCAGTGCACAATGAGCGGCATAAATACTAATTTAAAATGTTAATTTATTTCAAATAAAAGTGGTTAAAATAATTAAAAACTTGTTTTATTCTTTGAATTTTCGAAGCAGTGGTGTTCTTATGAAAAAAGTGTACAAGTGTGCTGCTAAGTAACTTTTAATTACATATCTAAATGAGTACTGCTAAGTATCTTTTCACTACATACAAATGTATGTATGTATGTATGTTAGACGCTTTATAAATAACGCGGTAGTTCTAACCTTTTTATCATTTGTGTAGAAGTGCTCGCTGAGAACTGTTCAATTTAGTTCTAGAAATTTCTGATTCCAAAATATGATGAAAATAAAAAGCTCATAGAACATAATAAGATAAAGCTCTAAAAAAGCTTTCACACTATATAAAGTCAAGCAAGTCGCATTAAAGAATTATTCTTACTAAAAACGCTCTCTGAGAACGTTCGGTTCCTTTATCACAAATTAAATTTCAAAATACTCGTGAAAATGTCAAGCAATCAGTTTTTGACACTTAACAGTGGCCACAAAATGCCCATCATTGGCCTAGGCACTTGGCAGGTAATGACAAAATAAAAAACTGTAAACAAGCAAACAAATTTCTAATGATGTCATTTTCACAGGCATCTGATGCAGAAGTAGAGACCGCAATCGACGCCGCTCTTGAGGCGGGCTACAGACATATCGATACGGCTCCAGTCTACCTTAATGAGAAGGCTATTGGTCGAGCCCTAAAACGTTGGTTCGATGCCGGCAAGGTGAAGCGTGAAGAGCTCTTTATTGTGACCAAGCTGCCAACCTCTGGTAATACAATCTTGCATCGATTTTAAGAAATCTCTCTCTAACCTGCACTACTTTTCACAGCCAATCGCGCTAGTGATGTGGAAGCCACTATTAAGAAATCGCTGGCAGATCTGCAGTTGGATTATGTGGACATCTACCTCATTCACTCACCCGTCACCGCTGAGACCAATGAAGATGGCAGCATCAAGTTTGATGCCGAGGGTTTAATGGTACCTGATTTAGCAGCCGATATTACCACCACCTGGACTGCAATGGAGAAACTCGTGCCCAGTGGACTGGCCAAGTCGATTGGCGTTTCCAACTTTGACCAGGAGCAGCTGGAGCGAGTGCTCAAGGTTGCCAAGATTCCCCCAGCTACCAATCAGATCGAGCATCATGTCTATCTGCAGCAACGCGACCTCGTTAACTTCTGCAAGGCGAAAGGCATTGTCGTCACAGCTTACTCTCCTCTAGGATCCAAGGGACTCATTAAGGTCAATGCTTCCGCTGGTATAAATCGTGAACTGCCCGATCTGTTGGAAGTACCCGAAGTGAAGGAGATTGCTGCTGCTCATGGCAAGACCCCAGCTCAAGTGCTCCTCCGTTGGATCGTTGACAATGGCATTGTTATTATTCCCAAGAGTGCAAATCCCGAACGTTTGAGGCAGAACCTTAATGTCTTCGACTTTAAACTGACGGCAGAGGAGGTAGCTAAGCTCTCAACGCTTGACCAGAACTTCCGCATTTGTGATTGGTCTTTGCTCCGCGGTATTAAGCGTCATCCCGAGTACAGATTCTAGATCGAATTTACAAAGTAAATTGCTCATAACTTGTTATTAACCCATATTAATAAAAAATAAAAGTATTTATATTAAAATGATTTTTTTCCTTACACTCAAATTGCGTATGTTATCAATATAGATCAAACTTTAGTTTGTTTTCCACACAAAAATACTTTCTACTGTATGCTAACAATATTGTTTACATTATTTATTCAAAAAATTCTTGATCCTTAAAATATGGAAAAGGTTCTATTAAGAGGGAGAGAGTTTACATATTTAGTTTTATATTCTTTTCTAATTTCAACGATTGACGACTTTCCCTTGACCTTAAGATAACAGCAAATTAATCGAAAAATACTGCAAGCAAATGCAATTCACCCTCTGCACCACAAAGAAATTTGAGCAGCCGCCAGATACGTCGATAACTGATCCCAGTTGTAATCGATTATTGACAACATCGCGCATCCGCTCCGTGTACCGCATCGTTAAATATTTCTTTAAAATTGTATTTATTATTTGGAAAAAATTAAATTAAAAAGTAATGAAATCTCCAAATATTCAAGTTAACAAGTATATTTCAAATGTTTAATAAACAAAAAATGCTGCTATTACAAACATATGTATAAATGTATGTTTGTATGTGTGTTAGAGACTATATAAATAAAGCAGTGGCTCTTCCCTTTCCGTCATTTGAGTAGAAGCAGTCGATGCGAATGGTTCGAGTAACTTCTAATTTCTAAACATTGTGAAATTGCGAGCACAACAAATCTTAAGCCCCAAAAAGCTTAGGAAAACTTCTCCGCAATTGCCGGCGATGTTCTTCCTTTGAAAAAGCTTTCAGCCCCATATATTTACCAGCGAATTTATTGTGGAGAATCATTCATGTAGAAATATTCACAGAGAACGTTTATATATTCTTAAAATGGCAGAAAATATTCCATTCTTGACTCTTAACGACGGCAATAAAATGCCCATGATTGGCATTGGCACCTGGCAGGTAATCTTAACAAGTAACAACAACAATAAAACCTGTCCTGATTATTAATCATGTCACATGACCAGGCTTCTGACGAGGAAGTTGAAACTGCAATCGACGCAGCTCTTGAAGCGGGCTACAGACACATTGACACAGCTCCAAGATACCGCAATGAAAAGGCGATTGGACGAGTTCTTAAGCGTTGGTTGGACTCTGGCAAAGTGAAGCGTGAGGAGCTCTTCATTGTGACCAAGCTGCCACTTAATGGTAAGCTCTTCCCTTCAAATAATCCCTTAAGAAATCCTCATTAGTTCATATTTTACAGCCAACGGTCCGAGTGACGTTGAACCCATCATTAGGAAATCGCTGGCCGATCTGCAGCTGGACTATGTGGACATGTTTCTTATTCACTCGCCCTTCACCTTGATCGCCAGTGAGGACGGTGGAGTTAAGAAGGATGAGCAAGGACTAATGATTCCTGATTTGAGAACAAATCATGCCGCCACCTGGGTTGAAATGGAGAAGTTGATTCCCAATGGTCTGGCCAAGTCCATTGGAATCTCCAACTTTGATCAGGAACAAGTTGGACGTCTTTTGAAGACGGCCAAGATTCGACCAGCTACCAATCAGATCGAACACCATGTCTACCTCCAACAAAGAGAACTGGTTGACTTCTGTAAGGCTGAAGGAGTCGCAATCACTGCTTATTCTCCCCTAGGATCCAAGGGCCTCGCGAAATTGAATGCTAGCATTGGTATATCACGTGATTTGCCCGATCTTATGGATATACCTGAAGTAAAAGAGATTGCTGCCGCTCATGGCAAGACACCAGCTCAAGTGCTTCTCCGTTGGATCATTGATACTGGCGTTATTGCTATCCCTAAGAGCTCGAATCCAGAGCGTTTGAGGCAAAACTTTGATATTTTTGATTTTAAATTGACGGAAGAGGAAGTAGCCAAGCTCTTAAAACTTGATCAAAACTTCCGTATCTGTGACATGGCTTTGCTTCGTGGTGTCGAACGTCATCCTGAGTTCAGATTCAAAAACGAATTTACAAAGTAAACTACATTTTACATATTAAACACCAGTATTTCTCCAAAATAAAATTACTTTTACTTAAATATTTTTTTGTTTTTGATAATTCCTATAATTCTTTTTAAGCTTGGCTTTCAGTTTTCGCATTACTTCGCAGTCCACAGAATCAGTAACAAATTAAATATTTTATTTAATTATTTACTAGAAATAAAAATCAACAAAAATAGTTTACAGAGATATTTCTACATAGCAATAATTGAATGAATACTCGCTGATCAGGAATGTAATGTGTTTTTAATTAATTTGAAATTAGTTGATAATACCCCCGAAAATATGTTTAATTTTTTTACTACTTTTCTCAAAATTGTTTAAATTTAGTGAAAAAAAAATTATATAATTAATAATAGCTCTAAAATTATTTTTGAATTTGTTTAAGATAAGATGTAACGTTCTTTTTTCGATAACTGATCGAAACTATAAACGATTTCAGGCGATATTGCTTATTAGTACTTTTAATTGGTGTCTATTATTTAACAAAATTTGAAAATAATATGCTGAAATTTGAAAAAATTCCAAAGTTGATAAATATTTTTTAAAATTACTAATAAAAATCACTTTATTCTTCACATATGAGCTTAGTAGCTGCTACTAAACAATATTAACAACAGAAATGAAAGACTATAATGGAAACACAAAACCAAAGCAAATCATTGACGCTTTCATTTACATCAGTTCAGTTAAAGCGTTCGATGAGAGCGGTTCTTTACTTCTGCTGGAATCGAGTAACTTCTATCACCTAATCATTGTGAAATGGCGAGCATTTAAGTCCTAAAGCTTTCAACAGACTTTATCAACAATGTTTACCGCTTCAAAAAGCTTCTAGCTCTATATATTGAGCGGAAACTTTGCTATTGAGAATTATTCTACCGAAACCATTCATTACGAACGGGTGCAATTCTAAATATTGTTAAAATGGCACAAAAGACTCAGCTCTTGACTCTCAACAATGGCCACAAAATGCCCATGATTGGTCTTGGCACTTTGCAGGTAATACTCAAAAGTAACTACATCAAAAAGAGAGGGTCCTGATTATTAATCATATGAATACGTAGGCTTCTGATGAAGAAATCGAAGTTGCAATCGAAGCAGCTCTTGAGGCGGGCTACAGACACATTGACACAGCTCCACGATACGGCAACGAGAAGGCGATTGGACGAGTCCTTAAACGTTGGTTGGACTCCGGCAAAGTGAAGCGTGAGGAACTCTTCATTGTGACCAAGCTGCCACTTAATGGTGAGCTAATCTCTTTAAGTGTCCCTTAAAAGAATCCTCAATAAAATAATTAAATTTCCACAGCAAACGCTCCCAGTGACGTTGAACCCATCATTAAGAAATCTCTGGCCGATCTGCAGCTGAACTATGTGGACATGTTTCTTATTCATACGCCCTTTACTTTAATGGCCAATGAGGATGGTAGCATCAAGAAGGATGAGCAGGGACTAACAATTCCTGATTTAAGAACAAATCATGCCGCCACTTGGGTGGAAATGGAGAAGTTGGTTGCTGATGGTCTGGCCAAGTCCATTGGCATCTCCAATTTCGATAAGGAGCAAGTTGGACGTTTATTACAGACCGCTAAGATACGTCCAGCCACCAATCAGATTGAACACCACGTCTACCTACAACAAAGGGAACTGGTTGACTTCTGCAAAGCGGAGGGCATTGCAATCACAGCCTATGCTCCTCTAGGATCCAGGGGTCTGACGAAATTCACTGCGAGCATTGGCTTACCTCGTGAACTGCCCGATCTTATGGATGTTCCCGAAATAAAAGAGATTGCTGCAAATTATCGTAAGACACCAGCTCAAGTATTACTCCGTTGGATCGTTGACAATGGTATTATAGCTATACCCAAGAGCACAAATCCAGAGCGTTTGAGGCAGAACCTTGATATTTTTGACTTTAAACTGACGGATGAGGAAATAGCCAAGCTCGTAAAACTCGATGAAAACTTCCGTGTCTTTGACTGTGCCTGGATCCACGGGTAAGCTTAAAAACTTTTTCTGATAATATGTTTCTAATCCATTATCTATTTTAACTTGCAGGGCCGAGCGCCATCCCGAGTTCAGATTCAAAAACAAGTTTACAAACTAATGCAGTTTCTTTTATATACTATGTTATGTTTTCTTAAAATCATTTCCTCATATACCCTACAAGACTACATATTTATGTTGGAAATCCTCAACACTTGTAAAATGAAATAAAGTATTATATACAAAATAAAACAAAAAACTTTTATTCATACTGTTCACGTGACTGCATTATCTATATTCGCCTGTTGCATACACAAATGCATATATAAGAATGCAATTCAAGGCAACTGTAATTACATTGATAATAGGTTTAATCGATTATACTCGTATGTATGAAAACTCATTTTATAGAATAATATGCAATAACAATAATACTTGCTGGCAGGATTTAATGAAAAATATATATAAATTTACGTAACTGTCATGCAAAAATAATAAACAAAAAGCTTAAACTTTATATTTGTCGGCCAAATTCTTTTCTTAAAGATTAAATTCAATATATTCTTTGTATGCTTAAGGCAAATGTGCAATTCAAAATAATTGATTCGGCGCGAAAACATTCGAAAAGCCCAATCGATAATATCGTTTTTACCGTGCCAGTAGAGCTGGGCGATTTTACTGGGCGATTTTATCAAATCCATATCAGAATAATTCTTAATGCTGCAAGGCAAATGAGATATCAACTAAATGCTTCACCTAAATATAAATTAATATGTCACCTACCTTGTTTTTAATATAATTTACACAGAAAATAAATACGGGCACCAAGTTCGACTAGCCGGTACTAGTATCGATAACATCTCACTGCTGTAATCGATATTTGATAAACAGCCCTCTTCGCACTGCGTAACAGCTCTGTGTAGAATTCGCGGTTTATTCGCTAATATCACTTTTTTACGTGTTTTTCAAAGTTGACCGAAAATAAATTGATTGATTTGAAGTAAAAGCAAATAATTAAAAGCACGTGTGAAGCATTTTTTAAGTTTATGAAATTTTACAAGTAAATTACGAAAATGTTATGAAATAAATAACATTTAATACACGAGTGTGTGCCTAGTAACAGTTACTAAGAAACTTTAAACAACACAAATGGGAGACTATCGATACTCATAACATAAGTTGAGCTGCTCAACTTGAGCATCCTATTCCCTGATCTCATCAGTTCAACAAAAGTGTTTGATGAGAACGGTTGTCTGCTTACATTTGCTTCGAGTAACTTCTAATTAACATTGCGAAATAGATAATTACCTGTCAATTGTCACTGCATTCAAAAAGCTTTTTGTCACTATATAATTACCGGTGAATTTGTTATCTCTAATCATTCCAGTAGGAGCACTCATTACAAACGTTTGGAATTATAAACATTGGTAAAATGGCAAAAAACACTCAGCTCTTGACTCTCAACAATGGCCACAAAATGCCCATGATTGGCATTGGCACCTGGCAGGTAATTCTAACCAGTAACAACAACAAAATAAACGAATCCCATTTATTTATCATATAAAATATGTACGTAGGCCTCTGATGCGGAAATCGAAGTTGCAATCGAAGCAGCTCTTGAGGCGGGCTACAGACACATTGATACAGCATCAAGATACGGCAATGAAAAGGCGATTGGACGAGTCCTTAAGCGTTGGTTGGACTCGGGCAAAGTGAAGCGTGAAGAGCTCTTCATTGTGACCAAACTGCCAATTAATGGTGAGCTAATCTCTTCAAGTGTCCCTTAAAAGAATCCTCAATAAAAATAACTGCATTTCCACAGCCAACGCTCCCAGTGACGTTGATCCCGTTATTAGGAAATCTCTCGCTGATCTACAGCTGGACTATGTTGACATGTTTCTCATCCACACGCCTTTTACCCTCATGGCCAGTGAGGATGGCGGTGTCAAAAGGGATGAGCAAGGCCTTGCGATACCTGATTTAAGAACAAATCATGCCGCCACCTGGGTGGAAATGGAGAAGTTGGTAGCTAATGGTCTAGCCAAGTCCATCGGCGTCTCCAACTTTGACCAGGAGCAAGTTGAGCGTCTTTTGAAGACGGCCAAGATTCGTCCAGCTACCAATCAGATTGAACACCATGTCTACCTACAACAAAGGGAACTGGTTGACTTCTGCAAAGCGCAGGGCATCGCAATCACAGCCTATGCTCCTCTAGGATCCAAGGGACTCGCTAAGTTCAATGCTGGCTTTGGCATAGTGCGTGAACTTCCTGATCTTATGGATGTTCCCGAAATAAAAGAGATTGCTGCCGCTTATGGGAAGACTCCAGCTCAAGTGCTTCTCCGTTGGATTGTTGATACTGGTGTGATAGCTATTCCCAAGAGCACGAATCCCCAGCGTTTGAAGCAAAACCTTGATATTTTTGACTTTAAACTGACAGATGAGGAAGTGGCCAAGCTCGTAAAACTGGATCAGAACTTCCGCATCTTCAACTTTGCCTCGCATCACGGGTAAGCTGAAAAAACTATTTTTGATGGAAACGTTTCTAATCCATAATCTATTTTAATTTCCAGTGCCGAACGCCATCCCGAGTTCAGGTTCAAAAATGAGTTCACAAACTAAGGGTTTAGTGTTGAAGACTATTATATGATGGAAGAATGAAGAGTATTTGAATTAATTTATAGAGCTTGTTATATGTTATGCATTTTTAATATACTGTCAATGTTTTCAATTATTTAAGTTTATGCGGATAAAATATACTATGTAAAATAAAAAAAACATTTATCATATCGCGCCGTTATCTAAATTTACATCTGCAGCTTAAGATAAAACAGCGAAACAACATACACAACGTATCATCATTCAAAGCGAAGCAATATCAGCTTGCATCGATAACAGCAGCCGATAACTGCTGTTATCGATTGCATAGGTCTTAACAGCGCAGTTAACATTGCATTGCATTTCTGTATATATGAAGTGCTTCGAAGTTGACAGAAATGAATCAAAAATATAGAAAATTGTTAATTTTGAAATATATATTAGACTTTTAATTCTGACATTAATATTCTGTAGTTTAAACATTTGTTTAGCTATTACCCATAAACAAACAGCTGTACCGCTCAAATAGAAGCTTTGACGAAAGCTTTAGAACTAGTTGCCGGCAAAGCTGCTGCCCTTTTCGACTCATTCCAGCAAAAGCGTTCACCGAGAGCAGTCGTCGTTTGGTTTGCTGTGGTTTTTCTCGAAAACTGAATTCAACAAGTGATTTGGAATTTTTAAACACTAAAATGGCAAGCGTAGAATTCAAGACTTTGAACAATGGCGAGAAAATGCCCTTCATTGGCATTGGCACCTGGCAGGTAATCAAAAACTTTCAATCATTCACTTTATTAATAACTTTGCCAGCATAGATATGCTGAGTTAAAACTATGTTTATATATAAAGAAATGTATGTGTGTGTAGTATGTGTATGTGGGTACAAGAACAAAACTGTCGCGTCATTTGTTTGTCCAATGGATTGGAGTATAGAGTGGAAAGGGAATTGAATTGGGAACGGGAATGCATTGGACCGGTTCTCGAAAAGTGGGTAAACAAATCAACAATCGCTGCACAGTGGGTCGACTTTCTCTTAGCATAGACAATTGTTGACACTGTGTAATTCAAGATGACAACAAAAGACGTGATTGTTTTGGATGTTGTTGTTAATCATATCAATAAACCGCAATCTCATTCATTAGGCATCCGATGAGGAAATCGAAACCGCAATCGATGCAGCACTTGAAGCTGGCTACAGACACATTGATACGGCTCCAGTCTACGGCAATGAGCAGGCGATTGGACGTGTACTGAAGCGTTGGCTGGACGCCGGCAAGGTGAAGCGTGAGGAGCTCTTCATTGTGACAAAACTGCCACCTGTTGGTAAGCCGATCCTCCTACATACTTTAAGACTATAATTATAAATCTTTTCAAACACTTTCCACAGCAAATGGTCCCAGTGACGTTGAACCCACCATCAAGAAATCGCTGGCCGATCTGCAGCTGAACTATGTGGACTTGTATCTCATTCACACGCCCTTCTCCTTGTACACCAACGAGGACGGCAGCTTCAAGCTGGACGAGGAAGGTCTTATGACGCCCGATTTGAGAACAAATCATGCCGCCACCTGGGTCGAAATGGAGAAATTGGTTGCTGATGGTCTGGCCAAGTCCATTGGCGTCTCCAACTTTGACCAGGAGCAAGTTGAGCGTCTTTTGAAGACGGCCAAGATCCGTCCAGCCGTCAATCAGATCGAACATCATGTGTATCTTCAACAAAGGGAACTGGTTGACTTCAGCAAGGCGGAGGGCATTGCCATCACAGCCTATTCTCCTCTAGGATCCAGGGGTATTGCTGCGTTCAACGCTGGCGCTGGATTGGTGCGTGATTTGCCTGATTTGATTGAAATCCCTGAGGTCAAGGAGATTGCCGCTGCCCATGGCAAGACACCAGCTCAAGTGCTTCTTCGTTGGATCATTGATACTGGTGTTATCGCTATTCCTAAGAGCACAAATCCGGGACGCTTGAGGGAGAACCTCAACGTCTTTGATTTTAAGCTGACAGACGCAGAGGTGTCGAAACTTTTGGCTCTGGATCAGAACTTGCGCGTCTGCGACTTTGCATTCTTCCATGGGTAAGTTTTGAATGTAATTCGTAAAGAACTTCTCTTATCTTAATTCCCTTTCTTGCAGTGTCGAACGTCATCCCGAATTCAGATTCAAGAACCAATATACTAAATAAGCTAACTTAGAGATAATGTTTTGATGAACCATTTTTATACAATAAAAAAAAGAATGACATACAAAATTCAACTGGTTTCTTTTCTGTTTTATGATTTTCTGAGTTCAACAGGTTTTCCCACACGCTTTTCCTCACTATAATTTGGGTGGGGCTTCATCATCAGAATTTTTTGGTTTTTCTTTTACACTTTTAACGGTTTTTATTGCTTAAGTCAACAAGTTATCTCTAGAAAATAGAACTCTCTACTTAACTTGGCTTTTTGTGAAGCTGTTGACTTATAACTTGAGTTCGAAGCTCGAACTTTACTTAACAAAAATCACATTTAAAGCAAGCAGGGAAAAAGTTACGTTCTTGCATTCAAACCTGTTTGTTATTTTTTATATAACATTCCTTTTTTTATTCATTAAGTGTAAACTAAAACCATTAAGATGAGTGATACATACATTTTAACTAGCAAGCTTTAATCGAGCTTCAAGCTCACTAAAATAAAAACAGCACTTGCTAAAAGGTAAAGCTTTTAAAGATTATAAATTTATCCAGGTTTTTTGATATTATTAATCGAAAATTTAAATTCTTTTAGAATTTAAATACAGTAGAACGTTTTTGCGTTAGATTATACAAATACATTTCTACATTTAAAATAGTCAACAGACATTTGAGTAATTGGATTTGTGAATATCAACAGGTTAGCTTTAATTAAGCTTTAGCTTTATTTAAAATTAAAGCTATCGCCAAGTATATGATCACTCCAGCAGAAGCATTCGTTCAAACCGTTCGTTTGCGTTTTAACGGAAAAAATGCTTCGAGCAATTTCCAATTTCTGAATATTGTGTAAATAAAATTCGCAAGGCATTCAGCAAACACTTCACACACAGCGCAAACAAAATTGTCCACACACCTCTGCCGCTGCGAAAGCTTTTGAAAAAGCTTTAGCACTGTTTATTAACCGGCGAATTGTTGGCATACAAAACATTCCGGCAGAAGCGTTCACAGAGAACGGTTAATACCTTGAGTGTATAGTAAAGAAATCCTAAATATTATAAAAATGGCGAACAATCAGTTCTTGACACTCTACAATGGCTACAAAATGCCTTTGATTGGCCTTGGCACCTGGCAGGTAAACATTAAACTACAATTAAAATTATGAAATAAAGATGGAATATAGTCCACAAAGTGCTGCATCACTTTAAATTAGCTAAATCATTCCTCAATAGTTTGTTGTGATCGGATAACAAACTTGGAAATCTTTCAGTAAACAATATTCTAGGTGCAAATCAAGTGCAGCTGCACCAAGTCAGAGTCTGCAATTATTTTGTAATAATGATGTATATATATATTTTTAATTTCCTCAGGCATCCGGCGAGGAGGTTGAAAATGCCATCGATGCAGCTCTCGAGGAAGATAAAAGCAAAAGTATTCCACATTTTCCTATGCTAATCCAAGTTCTTTTTTCTTTACAGCTGCGAAGTGCATCCCGAATTCAGATTCAAGAACATTTACAACAAATAAGTTATTATATATATATATTAAAATAAAAAAGAACAACATTTATTTCAACTGGTTTTTGTTGCCTCCAAGGGATGCAAGAAGTGGGTTATGATTTTCAGTACAACAGGTTTTCCAACGCTCTTTTCCTCGTCTCGTTTAAGCGGAGCGTCAACAACATTTTCGGGTTTTTCTTTTTCGATTACTTCTTCGCTTATCACTTCGGCTTGTCGACTGTAAATAAAACTCTCTTGTTAACTTTGTTCAATCAAAAAATTCTCTTTTGTTAGTATGTAAATTACATTTATTCGCAACGGAACATGAACTTTTAACTTAAGCTTAAACAAATCACATTTGTAGCGAGCACAAAATAAGGTACTGTTCTTGCAGAGTCAAGCTTTAAAATACAAATTCATTTCTTCTTCGAGTTATGTACAAAATAAAGGAAATAAAATGAGTGGTAAATACTACAACTAGAAAGCTATCTTCGGCAGATCGAAGCGCGAATACCCTTGAAAAGCATTTGCTTAAAGCCTTTACAATTAAACAGCTTTTCAACAGCTTTTTCTCACAACAAACTACTTTAAAGCTTTTCAAGAGTATCGAGTCTTATACGTAATTAGTTAGTACGTTAGGTTGTTGTTTAATTTTAATACAGAGATTACAAGACGGAATCGTATTTTCATTTTTTTTTGTTTTGCAATACTTTTTCAATTTAGTGCAAAATATCAACAGAAGAGCGAAACAGAAATTTAAAAAATTATAAAAACTAATTAAGGAAAATGCATAAAACTGTCAAAATTTGATTGGATTAAGGATTAGTTCAGTTGGTTAGCCAAGTTGCTGAGAAGATGGCTAATGATTGGTTAGTTTGCATTTCGAGCAGGAAATTCGTAGCGTTTTTTTGTTTGTTTAGTTCTTTCGATTTAAATCCCTCGCAGAACTCACGTGGTTCGCGTTTCCTCATCCGAACTGCGCCTGAAAACACAGCAAAAGCAGAAATTAGTAAATGCTTCAAAAATTATAAATAAATTTAAAAGTAATAACAATAAGCTTGCGACATAAGAGCAACTGAAAAACTTACTTAGATCCTTGAGCGGCAAATTTATTTTTTGATAAAATATTCATAACTTGCATGCAAAATGAAAAAGGCCGCTTAACACCACACATACCTGGGCTCCTGATTGTTGCGCATCGCCAAAGTGGCTACCTCAAAGAGGCCAATGAAGAAGCACAGCATGAGTGGCCCAAAGATGGCACCTTGCCAGCCAATCCAATACATGCCACCAGCAATGGCCAGACCATTAAGATATGGATGTCCGCCACTAGAAAAATTTAAATTTAATTAGTTATTCACTCTTATTTGCATTTAATCATTAGCTCACCCCTTCAGATCTGCATAGATGGCAGTCTCAAAAGAGGATGGCACAAAGAATTGCAGTAAAAAGAGCAGCACGCCGGCATAGAAGCGATCCTGGGCCAGCCACAGCTCCAAAAATGCTGGCACAGCACACCAGTAGCTGCCCAAGAAGGGAGCAGCTGCCAGCATCGCAGCCAAAGCGGAGGGCAGAAAGACAATGCGTGCTCCAAAAACCGTGTGAACGAGCCAAGTGAAGAGACCCGTAAAAGTGGCGCATTTGAACATGGAGATGAGCACAACGGTAATGGAGTTCTCCAGCGCATCGGCGATCTTAATGCCCGAGGTCGAGTAGCCCAGATATTTGGTGATCTGTAGCGGAGCATATTTCTCCTGACTGCTGGACAGCAGATAGAACAGTGCAGTAAAGAAAACGATCTAGAAGAAAGTGTAGAAAATAGTGAATCATTTTGATTTTTAACACCAATTCAACTGCTTACCATGTCAAGTATGAATTCAATGCACGCCTGTCCGCCCGACAGCAGCAGCGAAAGAATCTCCCCAGCGACGCCCATGATCACCGAGATGTTCGTGCGGATGATGTGCCAAAGGGATTCAGCGACCTCCAGAATGGTTTGCGTATTGCTCTGAGCCCAGCCAATGATGCCCTGTTTTGCCACTAAAACTAGCTCTTTAAAATGTCCTTGGTTAAAATAAATAACTTTGGGTTAGCAGATGCAACATGTAATGAGTTATTTTTCGAGACGCATACGGAACGGACTACAGGATGTGAGTAGGATTAGGCCAACAACTGAATAACTGCGAGCTACACCAAAGTAGTTGCAACTAAATTAAACAGAAATAACTCAAGACATTGGACAAATGATAATAAAGAGAGATCAAGAGGATCAAAGAAAGCCATAAACCAGCAAATTGCTTAAAAGACTTACCTGGATTATCGACAATCTCGCCAAAGGTGCTCTTCAAGGCGTCCGTGGGTACGCGAGGACCATACGAGGTGCCTGCCTTGTTGAAATCAATCCAGTATTGTATGAGACGATCCCAGACATCAAGGATTTGCTCCTTGAGCTTGGTGGCATGCACTTTGTCCGCATCCGCTAGCCAATCATCGATATAGGTCTCGATCTTACGTCGTCCATAATGGTGCGCATTGTCGAGCGCATCATCGATGGACGCTTGTATATTGGCGGGCAGAATATCAATTAGCTCAGGACGATCTGTGATTGTCTTGTTAATTAGATCTTTGCCCAAATATGCCACCTCAATGGTCTCTGAATAGATGTTGACGCAAAAGAAAACACTCAGGAATATGATGATGAGCAACATGAGTATGATCATGAGTATGGATGTGACCGACTCTACCGATGACTTCAGCGAATCGCGCACAATGCAATTGATCTTATAGTTCAACTCCAGCACGCCAGGCAAACACAAAGGCAGCACCGCCGAATGATGCTCCAAGGCCCAAGACTGCAACAGGAAATTAAATGAATTAAATGCGAGATTTGAAGTGCATCTTTCTTACCCTAAGTCCTTGATATCCCTCGCTAATCTTGTTGCACACAAACTGAGTGATGCCCGTGTAGCTGCCCACGGTGTAGAGCAGATGCAGAAAGACCGGCACTGCCGCCAGTATAAACATCCAAATGTTTCGGTACAAAAAGGTGCCAAGGCAAGCATAAAACAGTAGCTTAAAGTATGTATCACTCTGATGAGTTTCTTCCTCGCCCGCTGGCTTGGCGGCTTCGAAAGTGTCTGTGGAATCGATAGTATCGCTCAGCGAAATGTCTTCCACATCCGACTGCAATGTGGCCTCGCCACCAGCTCGCCGACAGATGCTAATGTTGCTCAATGATTTCTCAAAGTCCTGCTTGTCGAACAGCTTATTTACACGTTCCAGCAACGTACTCGAATCCATTTCATCGCTCGTCTGCAGATGATAAATTGTAGAAACCACAACATAGGCCATGACCAGCAAAAAGACGGGCACTTGCAGAGCGCCAAGGAAGCTGCACAGAAAGCCAGCAATGGCCACCCACATGGACTGGCCAGCGATGACGAAATGCGCGCTCTTCTCGGGCGTCCAAAAGAAATGCACCGATGTCAAGTAGATGACAATTAAGACAAGAAGCTGGAAAAAAGTACAATTAAACAAAAGTACTCTAAGACAACTGCGCATACTCACCAAATATACATTAAGGAAGCCAATGATGCGCACGAACAGACCATGGGAGAAGGTCAACCAATGCCAGAGAGCCAGCAGAAAACCCTTGGGTGCGTACAACACCAACAGTTTTATGCAGATAGCAACGCCGCAGCCGGAGAGCAAAAGTTGCCAGTGCTGGCATAGCCAATTGATCAACATGCGACCACAATGCTCGGTGGCCTCCAGCGGCGCCAGGCAAATTGAGACCAAGACATTCGAGTCGCGTTCCTCCAGACGCTGGAACCAATTATTTAGCAGCTCTGCCAACTTACGCTTAAAGGGAAACAGCACTGCGCCCATCAAGAAGGCCCAGAGCAACGGACGCACAAATGGGCCTAGGATAAAGCAAACGGCCACGAATG
This sequence comes from Drosophila niveifrons, assembly GCA_035046325.1. Taxonomy (NCBI): domain Eukaryota; kingdom Metazoa; phylum Arthropoda; class Insecta; order Diptera; family Drosophilidae; genus Drosophila; species Drosophila niveifrons. The sequence continues at coordinate 20,316,088 of JAWNOC010000046.1, forward strand.
CAGCGACGCCTGCTGCGATCAGAAAGTTGTACATGGCTGCTCGAAAACTCTCATGATTCTGGGAACGCATCCGTAGCAAACGATTGAGAACGCTGTCAAAGGAGCGATCTCGTCGTATGGGTATCGTATCTGAACGGTTCATGGTGAGCCACTAACACGAATATGCCGTTAGAAATGGGTGAACAAGGAACTGTAAAAACCGTATTTCATTATTACATATAAGGTCTCAATGACGAATGTTACGACCATTTGGTGCGGTCACGCCCGTATATGTATTTTTAGTTTTATAATGGTGAACTTACAATTTTGTTATTTTGTTACAAATTGCACGAGTAAGCGCAGTTATGCATTGCTTCTGCTTCAGGTATATGTTTGCGGGTTTGTGTGTGGTTCAGGACGACGATTGTCCCGATGTTGTCACTTTAAAGAATCATCCAAAACTGTTTTTAAATTTGGGATATAAACAAAACGCAAAACTTGTTTATGTGCCGTAGGCAAATGACGTCAGCTGTTCGAGTCAGTGCTTGTTAGTGCCGCTTATAGCCAGCGTATTGACGCTGTGCAACACTTCCAAACATTCGAAAACAGTTGCAAAATACAAATTGAAAATAGATTATAAAAATAAATACAACTAGAAATATATAATTAATTAGCTAAAACTACTATTGTTATAGCATAGACACAGTTGTTGTGTGTGAACTTGTAACATAAACAACTAGCAATGATTATTTATTTGCTGCAAATGATGTCAGCTGGTTGCCTCAGTGTTAGCTAGTTGCCCTTGTGCCACTCTTAATGGCGCTGTGCAGCACTGCCAAATTTTCGAAAACAGACGCCAAACAAATCGTAACAAAATGGAAAGTGAGTAAAAAACAATTAAAATAAATCAATTAACTAACTAATAAGTTTTTATTTGTACAGAATTAACTTTACAGCAAGTGCTTGAATTGCGCAAGGTGCAAGAGGACTTAATTTACAGTAAATGCGTCTACTTGGAGTTCTATCGCAAAGTGGCCAAACACAAATACACAGCTGAGCTCAATAATTTGGTAAAACAGCTAATTTATTTAAAAATATTAAATAACTTTATTTTACTGCAGATTCGTGGCGAATTCAATAGAGTTGATGTCGAGCTGAACATACCGAAATTGCCGCCAGATTATCCCCCAAGAGAGGAATACACATCAATGTTACAGGTAAAAAACAAAAAATTTAATAACAGTCTTTTGTAAAATTAAATTAATAATAATAAATTGCAGGTGGAAAAAATGGCCGAGCTTGTGGATGTGATGAACAGCTCCGTGCTTTAGGCTCTCGAGTCTTTCTTCGCTTTATTTAAGTTATTATTAAGCCAATATCCATGTAGAATGCGATGAATCTGCTTCAGACACTCGAATGAAGGCGACAGACTCTGCAAAGACACATTCAAATCGGTCAATAATATGTTTCTATAAGTAACTCCCAAGTACTCACATTAAAAAGTGGAATAATGGGACGCTGGTTGAACATGCTGCCCTTGGTGCGCAGTATTAACATGTATTTAATATCCAGCTGTAAGATATCCAAATATAATTAAAGAAGGATAATCATAATGTATGAGTAAACCTACATTCTCGATGACTTCATTGAGCACAATGTCATGTAGATGACCCCGTTGCACGCAAAACACAGATTTGCGACCAAATGTTCGAACTGTTTCAGTTTGCAATGCCATATCCCAGCTATAAAAGATCTTTTCGGAATGCACCAAGTCGAGGGTGTTGCGTACTATTTTGAAGGCCAGCACTAACCACAACAACGCCGGATACAGAATGTGAGCATGGTGCATTTTGACATTTTTCTCGCCCACTATCAAAATGCAGCCATAGTAAAAAGACGCAAAGCCGGCTAGCAGTAAAAATCGTTTTAGCTGTGTACCGCATTGTTTTTTATGCACTCGATTTAGCAACTGCATGCGGACTACATTGTCACCATATTTCTGTATGCTTAGCTCCAAGTCTTCGACGGTGCTGCCGCTGTACTTAGCGGGAATACTGAAATATTTGTGAGTCTTTGGTTCCATTGCAAAAATATCTTATAAACTATGCAAATAAATAAACGCCTAATTAACAGTTTACAACACTAACTACACGCGATGCCAAAGCAAGGTCATACTGATATAGAGATTTGTGCATCGATAACTTTTGGCATATCGATGCATACAAAATAACATGTCGTCTGTGACCAGTTTATCTAAAAAGGATAACCAAGTTATCATTAAAAAAATATATCCACTTTTATTTTAATTTTAAGACGATCTCCAGTTTTCTGTAAAAATTGAAAGACTAAGGCATATTTTAAAAAGTTACGCGGTTTTGCATACATGAATTCAAAAATAATGGATTTTCCCAATTTGGTATATTATGAGACCTTTAATTGACTGCATAAGAAATCACATGGCGGTCACACTAAATAGTCGTCGTCTCGGCCAAAACAATATGGCGTCAGTGTTCTGACGATTTTCTGCTGTTGCACAAAAAATCGTCGTCTCGGTTGAAAAAAGCGTCCGTTCCGCGAAAAAATTATAAAATACAAAAGTAAATTGAAAATATATAGTAACTAAGGTGTTGGAAACAGTAAATATGCGCAAACGCAAATTGTATATACTTTAAACGAATGTGAAAAGTCGCAGCCAACAGCAAAAAAAACAAGGAAATTGCAACGTGAGTTGAGTGCATACATTTTATTGGTACAAAAAGCAAGCAAAGAGATTCAATATTACCCCTCGCGCTCTCTTTTCTCTCTCTGTCTTACACACCCGCTGTTGCCCTCTTGCGGCTTCTGTGTTGTCTGAGTGTGCATGTGTGCGTGTATGTGTGAGTCCGTTAAGGTGTGCATGTGAATTTTCGCGTGTAACTATACCTAATTCTAATGACACTGATGAGTCCTGCTGTTTAATGCAAAGTGTTTAAAATGTTTATGCATTGCAAAAGATTTTCAAGAACATTCATACAATTTTCGTGAGGAGTTGAAATTGTTTTCATTTAATGGACTCGGTACTCTCGTACTTTATGCAACAAACGTTCGTTGTGTTGAGTTTGGCTGGTTCTTCTATTTTGTAGTGTGTTGAATTTGGACATTGCCGCTGTTACATGTGGTGGATTTTGCGCTCGCGTACTTTCGTTTCAGTGTGTGTACGTGAGATGACTCCTCTGTATGCGAGTGTAGCTGCGTGGTGTGTACCCGTTGTTTTTATACACATCTTCTTCTTGCTGTGTGTGTGCGTTTAATTAAATTGTGAAAACGTTTTACAACACGTCGAAAAATGCAAAAAATATCAGCACATTGGATCGTGTGTTTGTTTTTCTTTTTTGTTTTTTTTTTGCTGCCGCAAAATCAAAACAAAAATCAAAAGTAAAAATAAAATGATACATGCGTCATTTCAATTTGACCGAGACGCAGTCTCTGTGTGTGTTTCGATGAGTGTGTGTGTGTAAAAATTGCGAGCGTAGACGGCATTTTTCTTTAGCATGCTCTTTTCGCCAGATATACGCTGCAATTTTTTGCAATTCTGTTTTGTGCTTGTCATTCGCAATAATTTTTATTGAATGAACGAACGAGCAAAAGAAACGGCCCAAAAAGCGATGTACTCACTAGCTGCTGTGTGACTGTATATGTGTCGTTTGCGTATGTGTATTTCGCACATTTGCTTAAAGGAAACTCGGAATGTCAAAAAAAATGAGCAATATTTTTTTTCGTTTTTTTTTTCCAATTTGCAGTTGACCAAGCATAAACGGGACATTTCGACAGGAAAACAGATTTTGTACATTAAACTAATTGTACATTTTGTTGATTTTCTATTCCCACCCCACTATAGCAAAAAACACACACGCATACTCGCATGCATGCATGGATATGCACGTATGTATGTGTGCGCGCGTATTCTGCATACGCGAACAAGATACGACGCGTTCGCTTTTCAGGCAGCTTTTGCAGGCCATTCATTGTGTGAGATCCATCATACTAACACACATACACACACTTTCATGCACTGACAATCATGGCGTATTGTCATTGTCCTGTACATGTTTCTTTGGCTTTCCTGTTTCGATTGCGCGCACGCATCACACACACACACACACACACACACACACATTTACAGTATTAAGTGCGCCTCCAGCCTCGCCCCTTTTTTTTGTCACTTGCAGGCAGTGTCGATATTTTTCATTTGGTATTTTTTGTATTTTTGTTTTTATTGTGTTGCCATTGTGTGTTTGCTTTTTTTTTTTGACAGCAACAACAGTATTCTGCTGCTCTCCTGTTCTCACTTACGCTCCCATCTTCAGCTCCCACTCACGCTCCCTTCTCTATCTCTCGTATTAACTTTTGACTCTGTTGCTGGGCGACTTTTTTCGCTCTTATTTATTTCTCTTTTTTTTAACTTATGATTGTGATGACTGTGGCAAATTTTTAAATTTCCAGCAATTTGCAGTTTTTTGGTTAACTGATTTATAACCATCATCTATCAACCACATCCTTGAAACTTTGTGTGTTTATTTTTAACCCTTTACTGCACTTGAAAGGCAAAATTTGTTGGTTGCGTAAATGTGCAGCATTTGTTTTTAATTGCTGCTTTTGTTTTGATACACCTTCGCGAGAGTGAGAGAGATGTACGTACGTTACGTATCTGTTTTTGTATGTATGTATGTATGTATGTAGAGATTACTTTGCGCCTTATCAGTTGCAACCTATGACAAGCGCCCTTTTTGCCCAAATGCTAAAAAAAAAAACCAACACAGTCGAGTTCCAACAGTCGTAATTGATGTACTTGAATTAATTCCGTCATATTTTTTCCCTTTAATCAACGATGATTTAATAAGTTATGCACCACGGTATGAAAATAATAAATATACATAATATATGTATAATACGTATTTTAGTGTGTTAAAAAGCTCAACACGCGTTTCCAAGCGTTGCCTTGGCGCCACTCGTGAATCGTATTGTGAATAATCGTATCTTCTACATCGGCGTGTGTTTCCTCCTCTATCGATGACGTAGACCTTGTGTCTCTACTATATACTGTATTATTTTGTCTGAGCTAAATATCTGCTCTGTTTACACACACTTTTTTTTACACTTGCTCATTGATTTTTGTTGCCTTGTGCGTACGCTACAAGATTGTAGCAACAGCGTAAATGTATGTGTGTGAGTGTGATAATCTAATCTTGTCAAAGCAAAATTCCCCCGCTTGCCGGCCGCCACCCACTGACAACAGTACTATATATGTGTGTGTGTTTGTGTATGTGTACCTACTTGCACTCTCTGAATTCTAGCCCATGTCACTCACTCTCCCATCATTTGCTCTCTCTCCCTTTCTGGCTCTTGGTCACTTTGTTTGTTTTTGTCGCGCGCGTGTTTGCGCTCGCCGTCGCTGTGGGTCGCTTTTGGCTTTGGCTGGCGAAAGCGCCAAGCAGCGATAATAGTTTTGCACTGTGTAGACATCAGAAATAAAAACGTCACTCTCCCACACACACACACACACACATACACATAAACAACCATAGTAGTGCGTTGTGGAGAGATTTGAAAAACTTTTGTTTTTGCTGCTGTATGTTTGTAAACAGACTGGGAAAGAGCATTTTTTTGGCATTTCATTTTTGCGAGTAGTTTGCACTGCACACATACACACACACACACACACATGCATGTGTAGCAATGCATACACACAAAACGTACGTACTTTGGATTTGTGGTATCAACATCACATAACGTAGCTTTCACATTTTCATTCATGTGCTGTGCTGTGTTTTGTAGGTGTTTTGTTTTGATACGCATTTATCGCTACCTCACAGCTGCCTCTCGCTATCTTCGTAGATTTCGATGAACATTTTTCTAGTTTAGTATCCACAAGATAGATTTCAATGCATAACACTCATTTAAACGATTTTTTTGCTCAGTTTGCAACTGAGATACATTTCAGAATAATAAATAATAATAAATTATTTTACCTAAACCTAAATTATTTTATCGAATTGCTATATACTCAAAATAGTTTTTTAATTTAATTTTACATACTTTTTTTATGCTAATTCTTTTGCAGGTTTGCCGTGTGTGCAGTCACCAAATTGAACAGCAATATAACATGGATATGCAAGTCGAGCGCAGAGATTAGACGAATGCTTTGAATTTCAAATTCAATATCCTAATTTAATTGTAATTAGTCGTTAGTTGACTAGCCCCATCCCAAGCGCGCGGCTACAAGCCAGCCACCAACTGCAAGTAGCACACAAAAAGCTGCACCACGAAGTAGTTGTTTACAATTTAAGAATATATTAAGAAATAAGTGAAAGAAAGATAACTAGAAGGAAAGAAAAGCCAAAACCATGACTGACACCCGCCGACGTGTTAAGCTCTATGCACTGAATGCAGAACGGCAATGGGACGATCGTGGCACTGGTCACGTCTCCTCCACATATGTGGAGCGTCTCAAGGGCACATCGTTGTTGGTGCGCGCCGAATCGGATGGCTCCCTGCTGTTGGAGAGTAAAATACAGCCAGACACCGCCTACCAGAAGCAGCAGGATACGTTAATTGTGTGGTCCGAGGGCGATAACTTTGATCTTGCACTGAGTTTTCAAGAGAAGGCCGGTTGTGACGAGATATGGGAGAAGATATGTCAGGTTTGTAACACTTACTCATAAGATAACTAGATTTATATGCTATCATTCTCTATACTCACCTTAATACTTCAGGTGCAAGGCAAAGATCCATCGGTGGAAATCACACAGGATATTGTCGAAGAATCGGAGGATGAGAGGTTTGAGGATATGTCAGATACAGCACCGCCCATTGAGCTGCCACCATGTGAACTGTCACGATTAGAGGACATCTCCGAGACCATACAGAGCTGCCTATCGACGCCGTTGCGAAAGGAGAAACTATCGATGGCCCTGGAATCGGAGAACTACATCAAGAAGCTGCTGCATCAGTTTCACAATTGTGAGGATCTCGACAACACAGAGGGATTGCATCATCTGTTTGAAATCTTCAAGAATATCTTCTTGCTGAATAAGAATGCCCTGTTTGAGATTATGTTTGCTGATGACAACATCTTCGATGTGGTTGGCTGCCTGGAATACGATCCGAGTGTCGCACAACCCAAGAAGCATCGACAATATCTAAAGCAATGGGCCAAATTTCGTGAAGCGGTGCCTATTAAGAATCAGGATCTGTTGGCCAAAATCCATCAAACATTTCGCGTGCAGTACATTCAGGATATCATACTGCCAACGCCGTCGGTGTTTGTTGAGGATAATATGCTGAACACACTGTCGAGTTTCATATTCTTCAACAAAGTTGAGATTGTCACACTCATCCAGGAGGACGAACGTTTTCTGCTCGATGTCTTCACCCTGCTCACAGATCCAGCCACCAGCGATGTGAAGCGACGCGACATTGTCTTGTTCTTGAAGGAGTTTTGTAACTTTGCGCAAAATCTGCAGCCTCAAGGCAAGGATTCGTTCTACAAGACGCTCACCTGCATGGGCATACTGCAGGCTCTGGAGTTGACGCTGGTGATGAACGACAACAAAACCAAATCGGCATCGATTGACATCCTAACGGCCATTGTCGAATTCTCGCCGCTTGTTGTACGCAATTATACGTTGAACCAAATCAGTCGACCCGAGGGCGTAAGTTTCCTTTACAAATTAACACATTTCATATTCGCTGACAGCTAATTTGGTTTTCATTTGGATGTAGGAACGAATGCTGCTAAATATTGCCATTGAACAAATGTTGAACGACTCGGAACCGGAGTTGGGTATTGCCGTGCAGCTAATGGGCATCATTAAGATACTGCTGGAGCCCGAGAATATGCTGACTGAGAAGGGCGACTTTCTGAACTTCTTCTACAAGTACAGCGTACAAACGCTAGTTGGTAAATAGAGCATTGATAACGCTTTACAAATGGACAAGATTTAAATTCGTAACGTTTTCTTCAGCTCCTCTTATGCTCAACACGACGGGCGATCGTCCTCAGAACGAGGATTATCAGACGGCACAGCTGCTGGGCATTGTGTTGGACATTTTGTCCTTCTGCGTTGAACACCATAGCTATCATATTAAGAATTTCTTGTTGCAAAAAGATCTCCTCAAACGAATTCTGGTGCTGATGAAGAGCACACACACGTTCCTTGTACTTGGCGCTCTGCGACTTTTGCGCAAGATAATTGCACTCAAAGACGAGTTCTACAATAGGTAAGAGTTCTATCAGTTAAATCTGTTAAGTACATACATTTATGCTTTTATAGGCACATTGTCAAGTGTAATTTGTTTGCGCCTGTTGTGGATGCCTTTATACGCAACAATGGCCGCTATAATCTATTGGAGTCGGCCATTCTGGAGTTATTCGAGTTTATTAAGATTGAGGATATACGTACATTGTGCGTATATTTTGTGGAGAACTTTAGCAAGATATTTGATGAAATCGAATATGTGCAAACGTTTAAATACCTAAAGAATCGCTACGATCAATATCAGGATCGGCTCAAGGATCGCGACAAGATGGAGAATCGCACCGATGGGTAAATATTTTACATTTTATATGTCAGCTGTTTCCAGTAATAATGATTTTTCAATGTCTATTTGTAGTAGCCTGCCAATAATACGTAGTGGCGGCCGCTTTCGACGTGATCAGCGTCAAATGGAGGAGGAGGAGGAGATGTGGTTCAATGAGGAAGATGATTTCTCCGAGGAAATTGATAGCTACAACAATGTCATGAAATGTAAGTGCTTTGTCATTTAATGCGTCTCTTTCGCATTTGTTCTTATGATGTGCTGCGTTGCCCCTTTTTTCACAGCAGTTAGCGAAAAGAATGGCCCGCAGCAAACAACACAAACTCAATCGCAACAGCAGCAGAAATCTTCGCCGCCGCACAGCACGTCACCGCACAGCGGCGGTGGCGGTCTTCTGGGCAATCTGAATCCCTCAGCGACTGCCACAGCCACATCGGTATCAGCAGCAGCAGCAGCAGCAGGAGCAGCGGTATCATCAGTATCAGCGCCGGCGGCAAGTGGCAGCAGTAGCCCCGAGGCAGCGACGAGCAGCAGCGCCGATGAGCAGGCTCAGGCCGCAGTGCAGCTAGCTGCCGCTGCCAATATTGCCCTGCAGCAACAGCACTCATTCCAGCAACAACAACACACGTTGTCCCTGAACAGCACACTTGTGGCAGCGGCTGCTGCTGCTGCCGTGGCATCCACATCGAATGCGGCCGCTGCGGCGCAACTGGAAAGCCAACAGCAGCAGCAGCAACAACAACAACAGCAGCCAGAAATTGCAGAGTTACAGCAGCAATTGAGCGCTGTTGTGCCACAGTCAACAGACTCTGTGCTGTCTGCCACAAATAGTGCGTTGTCCTCGTCGTCGTCATCATCATCATCATCGTCGTCATCTTCGTCGTCGTCGTCATCATCATCAGCGTCATCCTCGTCGTCATTAGAAGCGTCCACATCGTCACCAGCCGCAGCGGAAGCAGCTCTGCGCGATTCAGCGACGGTTGCTGCGGTGGCAGCATCTCAATTTCTAACAACGATTGCAACGGCCATGGCCGCGTCTGTTACGGCGGCAGCCAGCAGCACAACCAGCCTTGCGTCCGCTGTTGTGGCCAACAACAACAACGGTGACAGCGACAGCGAGCAGCAGCAGCAGCAGCCGTCACAGCTACCCGCCACAGATGCAAGCGATGCGCAACTTAAGTTAGACGCGGAAAAGGCAGCGTTAAACGCGGACTTGCCAACGGGCAGCGATGCGGACAAGTTGACCAAAAAGGTAACAGACTATAATTGCCATTAAATGATTAAATTGTTGCTAATGTTGTTGGATTTGTTGTTTTCAGGGACTGGTGGACTATGAGAGCGATTCGGGTGAAGACGATTATGAGGAGGACGAGGACTCTGATGGCCCCCAAGCACAAAAGCGCGCGCGTATGGCATAGTAAGGGGCGTGTTTAGCACAGCAGCGGCATCAATTATAAAATAGTACACACATACCCCAAACACACACACGCATACATATAATACCCTCCCATACATACACACACACACACAACAAAGGGTTGATCGGTGGGCGCAACAACAACAACAACAGCAGGAGGAACAACATCAGCAGAACAGCAACAGCAAACATGAAATAAACTAATAATAATAAAGTAAGCACACAGCGTACGATGTAAGATCGAACAAGAGAAAGATCAGAAGATCCATCATTCAAAAATCAGCTCAGCCCCCGGTTGCGTTGAGAAACACGGGACACACAACACAGAACACACTCCTGGCTCTGGAGGATTTTGGGAGAGGACACGAAAATGATCTCGACCAATGCCCCTCGATTGGCCGCGAGTAGCGCTTGCTTGTAAGCAATCATGTAAGAAACAAAAACAAGCAAAAAATCATAAAATTAAATTTTAGCATAAAACATTTATTTTAAAGAAAAAAAAAGTAAAAAAGAAATTATAAAATCTTACTTTACTAAATTAAACAAAACAAACACACACAAAAAAAAAAAAGAAAAAAACAAAAAACGAAACACACACATATATATAATAAATATAAAAATATTTATATATATATGTATGGAAAAATGAATATAACTTATAGGGTATAAATGATAATATAACATGTGCACACACACATCCACACTCACACACACACACAAACACACCATAATTCTTGATCAACAAAAACAAAAAACAACTCACATTTTATGCAGTTGTTGTGTGCGTTGTGTTGCGAGTGCTTAAAAACATAAGAAAGAAACCAAAATAAATAATATAATATTAATATAGAAGAAGAAGAAGAACAACAAAAGCAGCAGCAAACAGCGAAATAATGAATGTGGTTAAGCAGAAGAAGAAGAAAAGTGTTTATTGGCCGTGTTTATAAGTCCGGTGCTTAAGTTGTACTAAACGCAGCTCGCTCGCTCATCAACAACAGCAACAACAATAAAACTCACATGGAACCCCCCTTGAAGAAAACAAAGATTGTTAAGTTGGCCCCACAAAGTTCTTTTTCTGCAATATATCTCTCAACTTGTTGTGCGTATTGCAAGGGCAATTGTTAATCGTTTCTTCATCATTCAAAATAATCGTATATAAATATTTTCCCTTTTTCAACTTTATTGTTAATTTTATTTTATGTGTAATTTGGCAGCAAATTGAAAATTGTTCACCGAATTGTTTTTCGTTTCTAAGCTAAGTACTACGTTAATTAATTAGCAAACAATTGCATTCGTAATAAGCACAACAAACAAATTGATGCTGTGTTGACTAACTTGGCCAATTGAACAAACTTTGTTTTGGTTTTGCACACAGAGTTTTAGCCATATGTAAAATGCCCTCAAACATAAAAGTAAAATAAACCTTGTATATAATTTAGAGTTATTCCCCCAACAAAATATCGAATTACATAAAACTATACTGGAATTACAGTTGATAATAATAGCAAAAAAGAAAGGAGAGCGAGGAATTTGTATATTGCTATAATTGGGGGGTTTTTTCTAGACCTAAACAACAACTTGTCCTTACGAAACTAAGCAGCATATTTAAATTTTATAAATCAATTGACGGTTGCGCCAACACAAACACACATACACCCTTACTCACACACACACATACACACACAGATCATTTACAATGTAATACTAATAATGATAATTACAATTACAAAACAAAATAGATTGTAAAAGGGTTTAACAAAAATGTGTGTACGCATAAAAAGTGAAACCAGAAAAGTCTTCTTGCGTTTTTCCAATGTAAGGTTATATATATATTCTTTTTTTTTAACTAATTTTTAATACGACAACTAAACAATGTAGTTAATGAAGAAAGCGGCACATCGACGACAACAACAACAACAAACAACAGCAACAAGCAGCAGCAACAACAACAATATTCACAACACACAATCTACTAGAACCACAATAAAGTTATTTGTTAATAATCGAAACGTATTTTTGCCATGTTCGCGTGCATAGTAAATGTGTGTATTTCTATTATTTATTTATTATATACCATTTTGTTTTTGGAGTTTTCGTTGCTGTTTCGAAACCAAATGGTTTCCCCCCGTTGGAGCAGCCTCTGTCCACGTTTCCCCCCTCCACCCGCAAACACTCACACACACATACACATGCATATTAAATATAAAATATATATCCTTCCATGTTGTTGTTTTTGTTTGATTCTGAATGAACTGCAACAATAAAATAAAAAAGAAAACAAAAAATAAATGAAACTTTGAAACAAAACGTGAAACAATGAAATTTGCATAAACAGAAGATGACAAAACTATAGTTTATACATATAGTATTTATATATAAACAAACAAACAAACGAAAAAAAAATGTGTATTGTATATGATATGCTGTCTAAATACCCCTAATCCTAACTCACACACACACACACACACACACATACGATACCTAACATACGACATACATATTATACATATACACATACACACAACAAAATATATATAATTTGAAATATCTCTATATTATGATTGAGTAAATTAAATCATAGTTTTTAATAGTTTTTAAACAAAAACATAAATTGCAAAACTTTTCACGTGTTTTACTTTCTCTTCTTCCCCAACAACTCTATACTATGTATACCCTATAATGATTGCTTTCTGGGCGGGGGGAGGTTTGGTTGGTTGCCATGGCAAAAAGCATTTCAAGGACCAAACACAAAGCATAGCTCGTCATAGCTCTGACGCCATTTCTATTGTAGCTGCAATCTAGTCGAGATTGCAATTGTATATTTGAACAAAAAAAAAACAACATAACACGAAATGTCTGCTGAGGATTCCTGGGTATTTGATTCGCTTGTCTGCTTTCTGCACGGACCCGTTTGGAATGCACCGCTTCAGACCTTCATCGAGCAGAAATCGTTGGGTAACACAAGTTTCTCCGAATGTGCCACGTAATCTTCTCATTCCTAAATCTGTGCCTCGTTTGCTGCAGTCTTTGATCCCAATTTGCAGGCGGATGAAAACAATCCGGACATACGACAAATCTATGAGGAGTACAAGAATCTGGTGGACTTTATGCTGGGCAGCTTCATGGAGGAGATGCACATTACACCGGATCAATTTGAACTGGCTTGCCTCGAGGGCAGACAGCAGGGACAGGGCGAGAATCCGTTTCAGTTCCATCAGGTGTTGTTCCAGCAGATTTGGGCAGCCAACGATTTGAAGATCTTCATACGCATGATGACACAGCGCAATGTGGAGCTGCAGCTGCAGGCGCTGGACCTGATTGAGAAGCATCAACTGGCACAAAGTCTCTCCGAGAGCAGCGAGAGTGCCACAGCCATAGAGTAGAGTTCCTTGAGAGTTTAGCTACTCCAGCAATATTATAACTTTTGCATTCACAGCGATGCCGCTGGCGATGTGGATGTGGACCAATTGATTGCCAAAACCGTGTCGGATGATCTCGAGAGTCCCGAGGCTGCGCTGACACCCGAACAAGATGCCAATCTCGAGCTGGTCAACGACAAGTTTCAGCGCTTGAATCTCTTCTTCGAGCAGGAGGACAAAGTGGATCCCAACGATGTCGTCTCACGGCAGGAATATTTGCGTCAGCAGCGCGACAAAATCATCGAGATCAAGAAGCAGACACGCGCCAAGCAGCTGCAGGAGACTGTGGCACGCAGCACGCCCGTTGGCGGAGCAGGAGGAGGAGGAGGCGGAGCACGTCCCAGTTCAGCGCAGGTGGCACAGCAGCTGCTCGATGGCAACGAGTTGCCGCCGTCGCCGCCAGCGGATGAGGCAGAGAATGCAGCGTTGCAACTGCGACGGACGCTCGCCAAGCGGCTGCGCAACGAGGTTGTGGAGCATCAATGAAGGACAGAAAAGGAAACCAACGATTTACACATTTTAAACAATTTTATTTTGCAAGTCAAGTTTGGCGCGTCGTGTGTGTGTGTGTGACTAGTATGAACTGGATCTATTGCTGTTGCCTTTGTTATCTGTGGTACAATGTAATACGCGCGTCTCGATCTTGCCACACATCCACAACACACACAACTCAAGGTGTGTGTGTGTATTGTGGTTGTGTGGCAGCTACTTTAATTTGGTTAAGCGATGAATATCTCGAAAATTAACACAACAAAACTAATAATCATAATAATAATGTAAAAAGTGCGCTAAAAAATAAATAAATAGTTTCTCCCCGCCCCGCAAAAGTTAACGCCAACCAACAACGTCGTCCTTCTAGGTGGGAATGCGATCGCGCAGGTACGACATTATGGCATCGGTGCCCTTCATTAAGATCTGATGACGTGGCTGCCGGAATGGATTGCCAATCAGCTCCAAGTGCCTGCAAGTAAAAAGTGGAGAGTACTATAGGACTAAGAAATAGGTTCTTAAATGATTTATAACTGAACAGTTCTAGTCTCCAGCTTAAAAATTATTAGTTTGTTTGTTGTTTGGTAGCTTAATATATTTAAATATTTATATTTTTAAGAAAACTGCCAAGTTTCCTTTAACTAAGCGGAACTTCGTAAGGAGTTCATAATACGTTGAATGGTTTCTAAGTCTTTCAAAACATGGTTTTAGCCAACCTTAAAATAATATTATTAATTAGTTGGTATCTATTTGAGAGTACTAAATGAGGAACTAATTAAGATCGAACATTTGATCTAAGAAAATCTGATAAAATGGTTTATAAACCGTTGAATTTTTGTTAAGGCTTTCAGAGCTAATAAAGTATAGCCATATTTTTAATATCTAGCTTTGTGTATATCTCAATTTATATTGAGCATATTTTGAAAGATTATTAAGTAGCTAAATAGTTAGAAAGATTGTTACATAGCTAACAGTTTCATTATCTCTCCTAAGCCTTTCCCTTAAGCGACAAATACTTATACTCAAATCTATCATACTAAGATATACTCAAATCTAGAAATTATCGCTTTAGGGGAAGACCAAGAGAGAGATGGTCAAACGATTAGCTACACTACAATCTTTCAAAGTGCAGTCAATAAAATTTCTGTGTCTAGCTCCTAAACATATAGAGTTCTAAGATTTTCTAAAGTTTCTTGTAAACACAGACCTAAGTATAATAGAATGTGTTTCATCTGCGGCTTAGCTTTAATATGCTTTTTCCCCCAGATTTGAATCAAGAAACTAGCTTACTTAATGTTTGTCAGGTTGCCCAGTATGGCCGGAATGGACTCAATATCATTATTACGCAAATCCAGCGTATTTAGGCGGCCCATGTTCTCCAGACCCGCCACATTCAAGGCCGTAATGTGATTGTCGTTGGCCAACAAGATTTCCAAGCCCTGCAGCTCATACAACGCCTTGGGTATGAAGGTAAGGCTGTTGAAAGACGCAAAGAAATTAGCAGAGTAGTAGAATAAATAACTCCACTGCCAACTAACCGATTGTTGCCAATATTGAGTTCACGCAGCGTGTTCAAAACGCCAAATTCATGGGGCAGATCCGTGAGCAGATTGTTGGATAGATTCAGATACGAAATGCGCGTAAATTGAGAGATGAAAGGCTGCACCACAACAATGGCATTCTGCGAGAGCACAAGTTCAGTGACCAGCTTCGACATGAGCTGTAAGCTAAAGCAAAAGTTTAGAAAGAGAATCGCTGAAGAGGATTACTCTTAGGCCTACCCATTGGGCAACTGTTTGAGTTGATTGCGCGCAAAGTCAACAACGTGCACATTCTCAGCGGCGGCAACCTGAAAGACTTGATCCGGCACTTCAGTAAGACCCTCCAAGTTCACAGCTAATGTGCGTGTGTGACGTAATTTGTATCTGCAAGAGATGGAGTAAAGAAGTGAGTGAGGTGGGAAATAATAGATAGGACTATATAGCTATTGCTAAGGTTATTTGGTGATACACTACACCCAACGTGGTTGCAAGGAACAGGCGGGGTTATTGGGCTCCCTTTGTGGCAGAATATGCGGTGGCAAAAGTTGGGAATGAGCGAAAGATTGTTGATAGTTCAGCTGCTGTGGTTGTTGAGGCATAAAGTGGCCATAGCCTGGCATTTGCGTATAAGGATTATACAGCGGGGCTTGCGGACTAAACTGCGACGCTTGAGGATCGAATTGAAACTGCGTTGCCTGGTGTCCGTAGTAGACGGGACACTGTGGAATTTGCTGCGGCTGTTGCTGCTCCTCTTGCCGTTGCATAAAGTATTGACTCTGAAACTGACGCTGATACTCAATGTTGCAATGCGCCTGCACAGGCGCCACATGCTGATGATGATGGCGAAAGCTGCTTGCGTCGCCAAATCAATTGACTGCCAAATCATCTGAGGCAAAACTAAAAAGCTACTCACTTGTCCACATTGCCAGCAGGCAGCACAGACTGCGCTTGGCACTCGAAGGCAGCTGGGCTCGTTTGGCCATCGGCGCCGCCTTCTTGACGATGATCCTTGGCCTGGGCGCGTTCCTGCAGCGTCTTCAGAATGCGCGTTGTGCCGCATTGAATGATGTCGCGACGAATGCTCTTGATTGGATTGCCCTCCACTTGCAGGCTAACCAAATGCGCCAAATGGGCTAAAGAAACTGGCAGCTGGTGAATCGAATTGTTCGTGACATCGAGGCGCGTGAGATTGCGCAACATATGCACTTCATCGGGGATTTCGTTAATCTTATTGTCGCGCAAATCAAAGATCTTCAAATGCGGCAGATTTGCACACAAATCCTTGGGCACTTGCTGTGAAAAGTTTGATAACTTTGAACTAATAATCTCAGGCAGCTAATGAGCGAAGTTTACCTCAATGAAATTGTTGCTAGCGTGCAACTCATTTAGTGACTCGTTGCCCTCGAAGCTGGGCAGCTCCTTGATGTCATTGTGCTGCACATAGAGACACTGCAGCTTGCGCAGCAATCCCATGTCCTCCGGCAAGGCCACCAGATCGTTCTTCATCAGATCCAGCTTCTGTAGTGCTACACAGAAAATGAAACAAGGTCAGATAAAAGTGGATTATCTAGATCATTACTTACAGCGCATATTGACAATGTCGGGCGGCAACTCCTTGATGTGGTTATTGGGCAGGAGCAGCGCTGTTAGACGCACCAGGAACCCAATGCCGCCGGGCAAGCTTTTAATGTTATTGTTACTAGCATCCTTGTTGTGTTAGCAAGCAGGTTTGGGATTAGTTTGAGGGGCAGGCAACGTAATCATAGTAAGTTAAATTTACAAATTATATTATATATATTTATTTCTAATGTTTCCTAGCTATGATACTCAGTAATTTTAATTTTGAGTGAAAAATTATTATAAATAAATAATGTTTAATTGATAATGAAATTGAGGCGTATATTAATGAGTTTCTGTAAAACAAAATTAGCCTAAATTACATAAATATTGAAGTATGATGTTATGTAAGGAAGAAAGGATCAAAGTGCGGAGGATTTCAATCGTAATTTGACATAGCTATAATAGGTTCGTGTATTCACTAAGCACTGGTAGAAATAGATGTTATGGTTTGTGTCTTAGCTTTAGTCTAACTTCGCTCTGAAAATCATTACAACTTTTGAATTAGATTGTGTAAAAAGCGCAGCCTCTTAGGTCTTAAAGTTTGGGCTTGAGTCAGGGAAAAGAATTTAATATAGATAGTTAAAAAAAAATCGTTACCTACTCCAAAGGACTTTGGGTTTTAGGATTAACAACCATCACCTACAAATTAATTATAATAGATCTCTACTCACCAAGAACTCCAGCATGTGCAGATTGCTAATGTCCGGATTGAGTTCAGTGAACTCGTTGTGCGATATATTTAAATGAAGCAAGTGTGGCAAACTAAAGAGATCCGGCGGCAGCTCGCTGAGCTTGTTGTGGCTCAGATTCAAGCGCACCAATTTCTCCAGTTTGCCAATTTGCGGCGGCAAGGCAACCAAAGCATTATCATGCAACTGCAGCACTGTCAAAGTGTTTAGATTCTCAATCTTGGGCGAGATGTGTGTGAGAGCATTGGAGCTCAAATCCAGATTGTTGAGTGGCTGCTGATTCCACCAGGCGTCTTCCTCGTTAAGCGTGAGTGCCTCCAGATTCGCTGCCTTGCTGTCCTCATCCGCATCGTTGATGTCATAGAGACGTTCGGGAACTGCAACAAGAAAGTTGAAAAACGAGAAGAAGGAACAGCATTAATAGACAGCAAAATAGTTCCAAAAGCTTCGTTTGTCTACTGGGAGCAGCGGCAGCTTCGGGTGGATCATCCAGTTCGAGCTCATCGTCGGGATCCTCGCTCTCCAGCTCGTCGCCCGAGGAGGCCATTTGGAATTCACGTATCTGATAGTAGCGTCGTCGCAGGCGTCGCGGATGCGCATGCGGACCACATATGCAAAACGATGTGAGCTGTTTGCGTGGCGTTGTTTTCGATTGTTGCCTGGACGACGCAATCTTGACGGGAATGACGCTGACACTTCCGCGAGCAGCAAGCGCACGGCACATACTAAATGTCAGCTAGCATTTGCCACACGGTCGAACTGCTTTGGGGGATTGGCTGCTCTCCACTGAAGCGTGTAATTTGCACCATGCCATTTATGGGTTTTGTGTCAGGGCCAAGTTCGCGAGCGCGAGCGCGATCTCGAGAAATGTGGATCACACCATGTACATGAACCATAAAGCGCTGCTGTCCATTAATTCAAGATTGCCGCTGCTGGGAGTTTGCTCCCCTCCCCGTTCCTCAGTCTGATTCTTTGGCGGCTTCTCCGCTTTTGTCCACTTCTCTGTCAGCACTTTTGCCAATGCCTTCCAATCGCTCACTTGCTGCTCCGTTATCACTAAATCACACACACGAGTCTCATTTAGCCAAGTTGTTAAGTCTTTACTACTTACCACGTGCCATGCCCTTGTTAGTAAGACTGAGATTGCCCGATTTGCGTGCCTGCTTCCACAGTGTGTTGGTCAACAGAGCTGCATCCTCATCGCTGGCTCGCTCATGGAACACAGGCCGAAATGATTGATTGATGCGCGGCGAGAGACGTGGACGCGCTGCTCCTCTGCTTGGAATGCGACTGGTGGCGGCGACACCATTGCCAAAGTTGTTCTTGGCCGGTTGCTCCCGCTGCTGCTGTTGTTGTTGGCTGTGGCTCATTTCGAAAGGGCAATCGTAGTGCGTGAAACAAGGATGCGAGAGACCGTGCTCGGGATTAAAGTCACCGCTGTAGTCGTAGGCGTTGTCGCAATCACATAAATTAAACGGACTGTATATATTGCTGGGGTCAACGTTGCTGCAAACACACACGCACACACATTAAATTCAATTATACACACTAATTTAAATTACATTTATTTGGTTTGTTTTTATTTTGCGCCGTTGTTTTGCGGCTGCTTGTCAAGACTAACAAATAACAGCTGATTAGGGCAGCTAGCAAAAGTGTTGCCCAGCGCTGAAAGTTGTTGGGCAGCACCAAGTAACGATAAGCAAAAACATAAATGGGCAGCATTAGCGCCACATTCAAATTTAAATTTATCGATAAGCTTCTGTTGGAGTTTGAAATTCGTTTGGTTTAAGAAAAAATGTAGGAGATAAATTTATCCTAATTTGTAAAATACTTATTTAGTTTAGTTTTACTTAAGAAATATTTTTAATTAAGAAATATTTAAAAATTTAAAAAATTTAAATTTAAAATAAATAAATAGTTTAATAAGATAAAATAATATATTACTTTTTATGACTGATTAATTATATTCAGGAATTGAGGCTAAGCTAGCTTTTTAATTATTATTTAAGTTTAGTAGGATTAGACTCACATATTAAATGTGCAATGCATTTAATTTATTATAGTGCCAAGCCAAACGAACAATTAAATACGGGGATTGGTTAAATTAAGGAAATGATGCAGCTCAGCTTGCCATAAATAGAGCGCGCGTTGCACGCCCAGCTGCTCTCTTAATTTTTTGTCATAATTGACGGCAATTTATATTTCTTATTTAGATGCACCTGACAAGAGAGCTCAGCCCAATTGTCGGCATCGAAACTTAGCCTTAGCCTGGCCTATAATTGATTCGATCATGAACTTAAATCCCCGAGAGCATTGTACACACGAAAAATCTTTGCCTTGGCCAGGCCAGGGCAGGCCACGTGGCGTATGCGCAATACGCTGCGGCAACAAAATGTATTACTTACCTCATCATATTGGATTGCATTTAACTTCGTTTGCAGCCTTGTTGTGGCTTCTGCAGAGAAGAGAAGACGAAGGAAAACTATGATTTACTTTGTAACTGTGTTCGCTTACTTTACTGTCAGCAAGGTCAGACGCAAAAAAAAGTCAGTCAGTTAGTGTAATGTATTAAATGACGTCGCAACGTCTTAAGCCAGCTGCAAAATGTTAGTTCACACACACAAAACGACGAAGCGGCAAAAATGCTTGTGCCACACATTTCTGTCTAGCTCTCGTTTCAATTCGTTTCGTTTGCGTTTTGTTTGTTGTGTGCATGCGGCTTACAACGACTGTCAATCAAAATTATGAATAACACACGGCGCTCGTCGTTTTGTTCTACACTTGGCGTTGGGTCAGCGCTCTGTTGTGTTTCGTTGGCCACCCTCACAAAACTAGAATCAACGTGGCTGCACTGAGCTTGGCTAGTTTTGTCAGTTGTCGTTTGTTGCTCTAGCGGTGCAATTGACTCGCGATATCGTCTGACGCTCTGCCAAGGATCTGCTCAAAGGGATTATTTACCTCACAATGTCCGCTCGTGTCTTTAAAAGTTTTATGCGCGACTTCTTTGCGGTTAGTTCGACAATTTATGATTTAAATTTGGAATTTTGGCTTTTCGAAAATATGCCTAAAAAGTGATAAAACAAGTGATTATAAATTAAATTTGAAAGCCAGGTGGAAGTAAATAAATACAGTGAAATAAAACCTCTGCTTAATAGACTCTCAAGCGAGTCTTCACTGTATTAATTTTTAGACGCTGTGTCATGGGAATAATTACAGCTGCTGTGGCTGATGAAACACGCGGAATTTTTGTGTGCAGGGCCAACGGGGCGTATGGTTAACGGCTAATCGGCCTTAAGCGCGGGCTTAGGGGCAACTAAGCCAAATCCAAATCCAAATCCAAATCCAAATCAATACACACGTTAACCCCACGCTAAGCAGCTGCTCTAACCCCTTTTAACTATTCCACCCTTTGCTCTTGCTTTCACAGGTCAAGTACGATGAGCGTCGCGACAATCCGGAAGCCACGCGCTTAGATGGCAACGGTCGCTACTATCCCAACTGCTCCTCGGATGTCTGGCTGCGTTCCTGCGAGCGTGAGATTGTCGATCCCATCGAGGGACATCACAGCGGTCGCATTCCCAGCTGGCTAAATGGCAGCCTCTTGCGCAATGGTCCCGGCAGCTGGAAAGTGGGCGACATGACTTTCGGACATCTCTTTGACTGCTCGGCGCTGCTGCATCGCTTTGCTATTAAAGCGGGTCGTGTCACCTATCAGAATCGCTTTGTGGACACGCAGACGTTGCAAAAGAATCGCGCTGCACAACGAATTGTGATCACAGAGTTTGGCACGGCGGCTGTGCCCGATCCTTGTCACAGCATCTTTGACAAGTTTAGCGCCATGTTTCGAGCGGATAGTGGCACGGATAACTCAATGATATCCATTTATCCCTTTGGCGATCAGTATTATACGTTTACGGAGACACCTTTCATGCATCGGTGCGTATACTTGATATTTCAGAGAAGTTACTTAAATGAGATAATGTGAGCATAAGTTTGATAGCAAAAGGAAGCTAGAGAAGGATAGATCTAGTTTGTATGTCTTTATCATTTTAGCTTAGTAAATTCATCCGTCTGTCTGTCTGTCCGCTTGTTTCGCTATCTATAAGTGAGCAACTTTAGGTGTTAGAACACACAAATTGGGGACGATGCTTTTGTAGTGTCTACGCCTTATTTTGTTTAGTATTATATAGTTTAAGTACGTTAAGTTCATTCGTCTGTCTGTCTGTCTGCTTGCTTGACTGTCTATAACTCACCAACTATAAAAGCTAGAGACACCAAATGCTCGGGACAATGCTTTTATAGTACTTACGCATTTAACTTTTGTTTAAGAATTTAGACACGCTTACTAAAAAACCCCTGCAAATCCCCAATAACAGAATTGCAAGCATTATTTTAAAGCCATCTTTTAGCTATATATTAGGAAATTCCTTTTTCCTTAAATTCCTCTTTCCTTCTTTATCTCTTTTAACTATATATTAGGAAATTCTTTTTTCCTTAAATTCCTCTTTTCTTCCTTATCTCTTTTACCTATATATTAGGAAATTCTTTTTTCTTTAAATTCCTCTTTCCTTTTTTAGCTCTTTTCGCTATTTATTAGGAAATTCCTTTATCTTTAAATTCCTCTTTCCTTCTTTAGCTATATTTTAGGAAATCCCTTTTCATTCTCCTTTTCTCTTTCCTTGCAGCATTAATCCCTGCACCTTGGCCACTGAGGGACGCATCTGCACCACGGACTATGTGGGCGTCATCAATCACACATCGCATCCCCATGTGCTGCCCAGTGGGACCGTCTACAACCTGGGCACCAGCATGACCAAGTCTGGCCCGGCATACACAATCATTTGCTTTCCGCATGGCCAGCAAATGTTCGAGGATGCGCACATTGTGGCCACTCTGCCTTGTCGCTGGAAATTGCATCCTGGGTATATGCACACTTTTGGCTTAACTGAACATTACTTTGTGATTGTGGAGCAGCCGCTATCGGTTTCGCTTACGGAATATGTCAAGGCGCAGCTATCGAATCAGAATCTCTCCGCCTGTCTCAAATGGTACGAGGATAAGCCAACGTTGTTCCATTTGATTGAACGCACGACGGGAAAATTGCTGCAGAGCTACGAATCGGAGGCATTTTTCTATCTGCACATCATCAATAGCTATGAACAAGATGGTCATGTTGTGGTCGATATTTGCAGCTACAAGAATCCCGAGATGATCAACTGCATGTATCTGGATGCGATTGCGAACATGCAAACGAATCCCGATTACGCAAAACTCTTTCGAGGTCGCCCGCTGCGATTTGTGTTGCCTTTGGGCGCTGCGCCCAGCAAGCGGCGAT
This sequence comes from Drosophila niveifrons, assembly GCA_035046325.1. Taxonomy (NCBI): domain Eukaryota; kingdom Metazoa; phylum Arthropoda; class Insecta; order Diptera; family Drosophilidae; genus Drosophila; species Drosophila niveifrons. The sequence goes on from JAWNOC010000046.1 coordinate 20,339,154, forward strand.
TGGTGAAATCGATGTCTCTGGTGGGCTTAGCTGGTGTTGCCACAAACTCGCCTGCCACACGCATGCGACACTCTGCCTCGCAGTATGCGGACATTAGCTACATGGCCACCAATGGGAAGCAGGAGCAGCAGCAAAGTGGCATCAATTTGGTCAGCTTAACAGGCAGTCAAGCGGAAGCATTTCAGACACCAAGTGGAGGCATCTTTTCGCGTCCGGAGATGCTTTGTGATTGGGGCTGCGAGACGCCGCGCATTTACTACGAGCGTCACATGGGCAGAAGCTATCGCTATTTTTACGCCATCAGCTCCGACGTGGATGCACACAATCCAGGCACAGTAAGTGGCATGGAAACTACTCCAGCTCTTTCCTCTAATCTTTTGCTTTTCCAGCTCATCAAGGTGGATGTTCAGGAGAAGACCTGTAAGACCTGGTGCGAGCCGAATGTCTATCCAAGCGAACCCATTTTTGTGCCCTCCCCGGAGCCGCAGAGCGAGGACGATGGCGTCATCTTGGCCTCCATGGTGGTGGGTGGACTCAACGATCGCTATGTAGGTCTGATTGTGCTCTGTGCCAAGACCATGACGGAGCTGGGACGCTGCGATTTTCACACCAACGGCCCGGTGCCGAAATGTCTGCATGGCTGGTTTGCAGCGAATACAGTTTAGATTTAAGTCTTGATTTAATCTCAACTTTTGTATTATGTTAGACCTAGTTTAGATTTAGAATTACGCTACTTAAACTTCGGATTCAAAATGTTTGCTATAAACTCTGTCCATTTCCGTTGGAACACCCGATTGATCTTGCGTCGCTCCGGCGCCGTTAGCACCGAATATTTGATCGAGTTGAGTGCCAGTTGCTTGAGGAAACGCAAATCTGCCTCAGCTGGGGCCATGGCCATGAAGGCGTAGTAGAAATCATAGCTGAGTCCCTTGGCGCCCCACACGCCTGGATCATCGGCCGAGATGATGATGGGGAAATTCTCGGCAATCAGAAAGCTGGCGGGATGATTGCGCAAATCCCAAATGTAGCCAAGAACTTGATTGGACAGCGGATTCACTTCGATGGCAATGTTGCGCTTCTTGATCGTTGACCACAGCTGCGGATGCTTAGGCAACGCAAAGGCGTGGCCAATCCGCTTCGTGTTCAACAGTATGGCATCCATCATGTTCCAATCGGTGCGGCCATACCAATCTGAAGAAGAAAGAAGTCTCCTTATTATAGCTGTAATATTAGAGAGTACAATTTTGTTGCTCACTTGTCTCGCCTGCATGGAAAAAGTAGTTGGCGGTGTTGGGTATGTCGGAGAACTCGTTGACGTACTTGCTCAGCATGTTGCCTGAGTCCTCGTGTCCAATCATATCGAAACCAATGATGAAGTTCGGCTTGGCAGCGCTGTGTATAGGAAGTTGTGTATTAATTGTCAATAGATTAGAAGTTTTTGGATAACTTAAGAATGGGACTTTAATCGTTTATACAAACACAGAGCTTTATACTCAAAAAAGAAACTACACAATAGTATGTATAAAAATAAACACGGATAAACGGAAGGCAGAAGAAAAACCCTTGAAGAAGCGGATAGACGGATGATCAAAATTAAATTGTACAGTCGAAATTTTTTTTCCCCACAATATTCTCCATGTTTTTCAATACATTCAAAGTATTTAAAGCTGTCCAAATATTTAACTTTTCCAACTTACTGCAATTGCTTGAAGGTTCTTATATGGTTGGCCATTTTTTCCTCTGAGGCGCGATTACGTTTCGCATAAATCACCTTGAGGCCCACAAAGTCCTGATGCTTTGCTTTGAACTCCTCCACAATGCGCTCCAATTGATTGGCCACATCCAGTGAACTATAAGTGCGATTGTTGTCATCGTAAAGCTGCAATTTAACAAACTACTTTAGTACGATTACAATAATAAAGTAATGTAAGAAATATACTAATAATATACTAAAACATACAGCAATTTCGGTATACAAATATATCATTACCACATAACGAGCTGAGCTGATAAGCTGTAAATACAGCTGCGCTCGATTAATAAAGCTGTTGTATAGTATTTAAATAAAAGGTTCATCGAACGAACTTGGGGTTCATTTCTCATCTTAAGTAAACCAATTAATTAGTTCAAATACTCCACACATTATTTTCATAGCTTCATTTACATAACTTATTCTTCTGCAGCTGCAGATATTTAGTTTTAGGGCTTTCCCTTTCGGTTTCTGTGTATAAACAAAATTTGGCGCACTGATAACCTCTAAGCTAATTAGCTCGCAAGTTCAAATTCAGACGCCAGTCTGCCGCTTGGGTTTCGTTTTTGATAATCTTTGAATTTTGTCAGCCCATCGCAATGCCACACAAGTCTGTGTACTTCAGTCCTACCCCAATTCAATGGTTTGGCAAATGATTGATACAAAAACCGAAAAAAATGGCTGAAGAATAGTAAAAAATGTAGAGCTGTTCCCCTAGTAAGTAGTTATTTCACCAGCTAAGCACTAGTATTTAAAGGTAGAAAGCTTGAGCTGTTCCCCTAGTAAGTAGTTATTTCACCAGCTACGCACTAGTATCCAACAGTAAAGGAGCTTTTCTCCTTGAGCAGCGTGTAGGAAAAATTGTATTGCATACTTACAGGCGAGAGTGAAGCGCGTATCTCAGCATAGATGATGTTGTCTTCGCAAAGCTCCTCCAGCAGTCGCTTGTGGAAGGCACAATAGGTGGGCTGATACTTGTAAAGCTGATCCACGGTGGTGAAGATGTTCTCGAAGCGTTGCCAAATCTTCTGCGTATGTGGCAAAAGCGCTGCAAAAAATTGAGCAGCTAAAGTAATCGAAAGATAAGTTATGCAAAGACTTTCACTTACACTCAGGCTTTGTGCTGTGCATGTTGATGTGCCTCTCCAGCTGCCGTTCGTATTGATGGCGATCCTCGGCATTGATGCGCTCCGTGCACACATTCTGCTCCTCGCTGTGGCAATTGGAATTGGCGGGATCATAGGTGAAGATTAGCAGCCCGTTGATGTCGCGACAAGTGTAGAGATTGTTGGTTGTGGTCAGATTGGTGATAATCCAACGGGAACTGACCATGGCCGTGTTGTGCCCGTGGAGAAAGGCGCCCTTGGGCATCTTTTGTATAATCCGAAATACCTCGCTTTGTCGCACATATTGCTTGCCCTGGAAGAAGTGCATGGCAGGTGGATATTTCTCGGGATTTTTGATGCCCTCGGCAATCTCGGCGCGCTTCGCATTCATCAGTATGCTGTTGGCCTTCTCCTCGTCGGAAGAGAGCCAGAGATTGCCGCCCAGCGAGGCCAATTGCTCGGCCTTCATAATGCGCTCACGAAGCGTTTCATAGGCTAGTGGAGAGTTTGTCAGTGTTGTAAAGTTATCCATACGATTTTTGGCATACCTTGATCAGCTGCCTGTAGTTGACCCAATAAGGGCAGCAGCAGGCAAAGCAACGTCCACCACATTGCGCAGTTCCAAAAAACAATTGTTATGTATGTGTTATTTATTTATTTTATAAGCTTGGCCTCAAATCACTTGTGCCGCTTGGCGTTCACTCTACAACTGATAATGCGACTGGTCGGCCAGCCATCCTACAACGCAGCATCTCTACAATTCTCCACACTCACAGCTTTTGGCTGCTCTCGCGCTGCGCAGTCGACGTAAGCAACGCAAATCGTCAGCTGCGGCAGAGTTCAATGTCAGTGATTTGCAAATTGCGCAGGCTGACCGACAGGGGGCGCGAAAAATACTACACACAAAAATCGCACCTACGCTGCTGTGTGAGTGTGTGCAGCTTATGCACTGCAGTGCATGTGTGTGTGAATGGCTGTTTTCGATTTACATGTAAATACACTAACAAGGCAAAGCAAGCAGCAGCAACAAGTGTGAAAGAGACACAAAACAAAGCATATGCTTATCAATGAATTTTTAAATGCATAATAAAATTCAATTAGTTAAAGGCAATAAATTAATTTATTTTAGACTGGGTAGAGTATTTGTGATTCGATGCGGCATTTGCTTAGAGTGTTATCAGCATTTGTATATTTTTAGTTAAATTTTTGCATATTCACTTACTAACCCAAATTGTTTGTTGGGGCCACTAAAATTGATACTCGACATTGAATTAGAAATGTAAAAATTTGCCAAATCAAAGCAAGATGGAAGAGCGAAAGAGAAAGCAATATGAACGAGTTGAATAATCATTGTCAAGTGCATGAATGATACAAAGACTTGTAAACGAATTTGATTCAACGTATAATTTTTTTGAAGGCAACAATTAAAAAGTAATTCAATTTGTCAGGAATTTATTTTTTTTTTGCGAATTAAGTCAACATTATTTTTAATGCATCTAAATTAAATTGCACTTAAGAATGCAATGGAAACTTTATTTATTTACTTTTTACTACGAATGCAAACAATTTAAATATTTTTTGTGGAATGTTATTCAACTTTGGTGAGTTTTGTGCCTACTCATCTAAGTTGATAAACATTTGACAAATCATATTTAAATTGTATGCATCTAAAGCTAACAAATTATTTCTTATAAATGCGAATATTATCTACCCGCTGAAGGGGTTGACAATTGATGCCTCCAATTACCGTTAAGTAAACACCCAGCCCCCAAAATCGCGACAATCTTCGCTCTTCACGAAGCTTTGGGCCGAGCTCATTTCGTATGCGATTTGAAAGCGACAAAGCGTGTCCGCAAACGTCAGTTGATAATTTGGCAAAATACAATTCAATTAGGCTGCTCGACAGCGATGTATGCTGTACTAGGTGGGAGAAGTAAATTATATGACAAATGTATAGAGTGTATACGAAATGTAACCTAATAGGGAAATAATAAAAAAAGATAAAACATTTTGAATGGAAATATATAGCATTTTTATTTTCAACAGTTGCATTAAAAATAAGATATGTTTACTTAAACGAAAAGTAATGAAATATATAATTAAGTACTTTAAATGTTATATAGCAATTTTAAATTATATTTCTTTTTTACAATTCATTCATCATTAAGATCACAAAGTAATCTACCGCCAACCTGCCGTATACTTAACATACACACCTTGTCAGTTTATTACAGCGTAAGCAAATTACTGGACGCAAGTATGTTTCATAATTTTTCGTACGCACTTAATATGCACATCCATTCCTCAGGCAGCCGAAAAGCAGCGAAAAGCTTTGCTTCTGCCAGACTAGAACAATTTCTGATCAAATAACACAAAAAAAAAAAAAAAAAAAACAAAAACAAACTGGGAAAGGCAGAGGCGGAGTCCGGAATAATGACTTGAGCTTAGACAATTGTTAAAACAATTTTGTTTTGTATTATTTTTTATTATTTGCCTGATATCTGTTTGTCGCTTGTGTTTGGCGTCGTCGAGCACAAACAGTTCTTGACGTGAGCTGCTACCGGACAGACCTCAGAATTTCGAATAGTCCAGGAAGAAAGTACGAAGCACTTGAACAACGTGTTAGCAAATAGAAACACAGTCAATATTTGCGTAGGCAACTCATTAACTGGGCCAAATCAAATCACCACGGTCAATATGAAACACTTGTTGTTGCTGTTGCTGGGGACGTTTCTTAGCTCTATTGCTGCCCAAACGGAATACGCTCTAAGTATGAATTGAATATGTAACTACAAGTAACATGTAACACATTTAACACTTGTCTGATAAGTTCTAAGGCCTAAGCAAATATTCATGCTATTTATAAACCTTATTTGCTTTGTGACTTGTTTATTTCCAATTATTCATTTTTAACAATTAAAAGAATTGTAGTACCAATCTTGAGTTAGTCTCTAAAACTTAACAGGTGATGTGTTATATCTAAATGAGTTCTATAATTTGTTTTGTATAATTTGTTCTCTTCTTTGCAGGCTATGAGAAAGCACGCCAGGCTGTGCTGAGTGCCGAGGAGCAGCTGATGACTGGCGGCCGCATTAGTCTCAGCAACGATGAAGCCAAAGTCGACGATCTCTTCATGCAGTACAAGCTGGGCGAATTGGCGCAAGGATTTCGCAATGCCGAACAGAATGCGGCTGCGATGCACTTCTTCAAGGCAAAGCCACTGATCGATCGCAGTGCCATCTTCCGCTTCCTCCAGCAAATGCCCAAAGGAGCTGTGCTTCATCTGCACAACACGGCGTCAGTGAGTTCCAAGTGGGTGGTGCAAAACATGTCCTACATGCCGGGCATGTTGCGTTGCACAGATGCACAGGGCCGAAGTCGTTTATCGTTTAGAAGAGCAGCCAAGGAACATGGCTGTTCATCGCAGTATGTGCTGGTGGCCGATGAGCGTAGAAACTCTATTGACCCTGCGCTGTACGATGAGAACTTGGAGCGGCTGTTCAACTTGTATACGCCAGTGCCAGAGTGTGAGTAGCAGCTTGGTTCAAAATAGTTCTCTTTAAGGAATGTTCTTTTAAATTGTTGCAGTGGAGTATCCTACGATTACGGCCGTGTGGGACAAGTTCCAGGGCATGTTTGACACCTTAACTGAAGCTATTTATTATCTGCCTGCATTTCGTGCTTATCACTGGCAGCTGCTCGAGGAGCTTTTCAATGACAATGTGATGTACGCCGAGCTGCGAATTGGATTGCGTCCAGTATGTATGAAATCTCTTCCCTTAATTTCTTCTAATCTAATTGCTTTTCATTAGCTTTATGATGCCAGCGGACGCACTTTTCCCAAGGAGCAGTCGGTGCGTGAATTGCTGCAGCTTAACGAGAAGTTTGTGCGTCTGCATCCCAATTTTCTGGGCATCAAACTCATCTATGCCGTGTGGCGCGGCGCTGACGAGAAGAAGATGCGTGAGAATGTTGCAGAGTTCACGTTGTTGCAGTAAGTAAAGCTTTTTTGGTTGATTGAAGAAGTTAACTCATTGTGTTGCTTGCTTTGGCAGAAACATGTTTCCCAATTTTGTGGTGGGCTTTGATTTGGTGGGCCAGGAGGATAAGGGCAAGCCGCTCTATGAGCAAATCTCGGTTCTAAAGGAGCTGCCACCCAACGCGCGTCTATTTCTGCATGCTGGCGAAACAAGTTAGTTAAATTTGATATCTAAAACGAAAGACATTTAGTATTGCAATCTTTTGACAGACTGGTTTAGCGCTTCAACGGATATTAATCTGCTCGATGCGCTGCTGTTAAATACCACACGCATTGGTCATGGTTTCGCTTTAGTCAAGCATCCCATTCTCATGAATGCCGTGAAGACGCGCCAAATTGCCGTTGAACTGAATCCAATTTCGAATCAGGTGTTGCACTTGGTCTGGGACATGCGCAATCATCCGGGTGCTCAGTATATGGCCTTGGATGTTCCGGTGGTTATATGCAACGATGATCCGGGCTTCTGGAATGCCAAAGGATTGAGCTATGATTTTTACTATGCCATCATGAGCTTGGCCCCCAACAATGCTGGCATTCGAGTGTTGAAGAGTCTCGCTTACAACTCCTTGCGCTACTCGGCTCTAACCGAAGAGGAGAAACAAAAGGCTTACAAATTGCTGGAGTACAGTTGGGGTCGTTTTATTGATAAGGTGCTGCAAGGAAAGGTATTTTAGACGTCTAAATAAAACGGAAACTTTCACTGCAAGTTAGCAAACATCTATTTCTCTTATATAAATATATATATATATATTATTTTTAGTTTTAAACTTCTTCCCACTAAAAATTGGATTCTTTTGAATAAGAGTAAACAAAAACAAGAGGCTCAGCTGTTTATTTTGCTATCAGCTGTGACATTCACAGGTGAACGTACTTTATTTATCGACTGTACTCGGTTATCGATTGTACATTTTTCTGGCAGTGTGACCACATAGGGACTACACTGTTTTTTATATTAGTATATTGCGCGCATCAAAATCGCGGTTACAAAGTGCAAATTTTCAAGCTCTTGCAAAAAACAATTATTTTCTCCAAAGTGCTCCGATTAACAAACACACTGCAGTGATATAAATGCCGCGCTTAATTGTAGTTCTCGCTATAATCGAACATGGTCTCCTTGCGCGGCCCTCCACGAAAAAAACACCTTGGCCTGGCAGGTGGCGCTTCCTGGTGCAGTGGGCAAGCACTGTGAAAATGCTCTATTTGGGACTGCTGCCCGCATTTTTGACGACCCCACCAGGCGGATCTGCTCCTGTTGCAATGGCCATGCTTTTGCTCCACTCCAGTAATATGATGATGGTGGTGGTGATGATGATGGTGATGCTGCTGCTGCTGCTCTAGCTGTGGCTGGTGCTGCCTCTTCCACCAGGGCCCAAAGGATTTACCTTCATGGCAGCCCTGGTGCTTTGGCGCCGCATTTGGCTCTTCGTTCTTGGAACTGACCATATTGGATAAGCTGTTTGGTAAGTTGCGTTAGAATTCGTACTGTGCCGCAAACAAGAAATTTCGTACGTTATATACGGAAAATTTTGTGTGATAACATGGGAATGATTATGGTGTAATACTAGGCAAAATAAGTATACGCAAATGTATACCCTAACCTAAGTCAATATGACATCAGTTGTTAGAAGATTGAAGATGTGTAGAGAATTTGGTGAAGTATTTAATTATTTGCTATTTTTTTTATCTAACTATTTATTATATTTTTTCGATGTGTATTTTTATATACATACATATACCAAAAGCTCTATAAATAGTTTCAAATTTAAAATAATTCACTCAGACCCTTTTTTGGGTTCTTAAAAGTCGCAGTAGCATTATAAAATTTAATATTGCTAGATAAATAATATGTAATAATAGTAGTAGCATTATAAAATTTAATATTGCTAGACAAATAGTATGTAATAATAATATATCTATAGAAATTGGACTGGCCCTAAACATGTATTGTGAATAATTGCTGTAAGAAAGGGTGTTTGAAATTCGCAGCTTATCAAATGATAAGACTATATCATGCATATGCTTATTATTATTATTTTCAACTTCTATAGTATAAACACTTAATATTGCGCACCTTTGTTGTAGCTTGTGAAATTAATAGTTTTGTTGTTTTACAATATTACCATAAGGAACACAATTTTTAATTTCAAGTTTTATACAGTTTTAGAATATTTATTTTATAAATAGAATGGGAAAGGTGTTTGACTGTCACACAACATAAAAAGATAAGAGTTAAGAGCTTAAACAGCTCTTATTATTTTCACAAAGTATAAGTAAAAACTGTTAATATTGCGTCTTGCTTGCGAGCGTTGTGAAATTGCGAAAAGTGAAAGAAGAATTTTCGATTTGTCTGCCCAACCAAATAAAAGTAAGATTTGTTTTCGTTTGTTTTTCGTGGTGCGTTTTTGCTGTCTGGCTGGAAATTCTGGTTATTTGGTTTATCAGTTTTCTTCCTTTTTTCATTTCTTTTATTTAGTTACTTTCATTGGCGGCAATTAAAGCGGCATTCAAATGATCTTGCAAGTTGCAGCTGCCCCAGACACAATTGTATGTGTATATAGACATTTTTTGAGATTTGATTTATGCATCATTAAGTCACGCCAATTGCTCGTTTGGGGCGCGAGATTGTTTGTAAATTGTATTTTACTGCTTGCTGGTTTTTTTTTTGTTTGTTGTGTGTTTTTGTGGGTTGTGGATAATTTCTTCTACTGACACACGACACTTGCCGCTGGCTTTAGGCCAACAAGCAGCGATCGGCATACGAGATTTTTCCAAAAAATGCTCTTGCCCCACAGCTGCGTGCCACATGCGTTGGCAACAAGGCAATAACAAGTCTTTGTATTGGTAATTCTTTCAGCTTGTGCATCCGCTGCTGATGCTGCTTGTGATGTTGGCTTCTCTCTTGGCTAAAAGCGGGTCAACTTCGATTGCGTTCACTTTTTCCTGCTTACTTTTACTGTCAACCGAACGTGCGGCCTAATTGCCAGCGCACAGTTCAGTGACATAAACAACAACAACAATAACAACAACAACAACAACAACAACTGCAAGTTGAGGCAAAAGCAAAAGTTGCACCTGATTCTGTAATAAGAATTGCAAACGCTGCTCGAACTGGTCGAAAGAGTCTGAAAGGCAAAACTTGGCAACTTGGAAGTTTTGTGAAAGTGGTTGCTGCCTCCCAAGGAGTTGCTGCAACTGCGTCGCGCCACTTTTTTTTTTTGGCCACATATCAAGTCAGATGATGTGCCTGTCTGCGATTGGGCATAGGATAGAAATGGATGGATGGTTAGATTGCTGGCAGTTTCTCCTTCAATCGAAATGGCCAAGCTCGTGTCTTGTGGCCATTTGTGTCTCGGTTAATTTTCACTTCTCCAGTTAATCAATCAATGTTGTCAATGTCAGCTATCAAGCAAGTAAGCAAGCGACTATGATTTCCCTTCTCCGTGCATATTATATAAGAATTAGTTCATAAAACAAGTGCAACATTAATGCAGCATGAAATTGCATTATTATTATTATGCTGTCTGTTGTGGCAGCATCCGTCGATTGCAACGTCTCTGTCTACTCTATATATCTGCCACGTAGCGGAAGCATCAGCGTGAGATGTGCGCAACACAATTCACCCAGATTACAATTAAATCAAAACCCAAACCCAAATTCAAAGGGCATGCAACCAACAGCGCGACTTGCAACAGCGGAAATCCACAATCCCCAATGATGTTTATCTATACGATTTTCGGTCTCTTGTCAGTTCACGAACATCGTGTGCTTTATTTATGTATCGTTCAATACAAGCAAATAAGAATGGCCCAGCGAACTTAACCCAATTGGGAAAGTCTATTTATGACTGTAGTTTGTAATCTATTGTTGTGGATAATTTAGTGAAATTCGAATTAATAATATCATAAATCGGTTAGCTTCCAATTAGTTGCAGAGCTCTAAAATAACCATTAAAGTGAATAAATTCTAGGCGGAAAAACTTGAAAGATGCTTGCATAAATTTCAATAATTTATTGAGGGTGTTCGTAATATTTAAATAAAGATGATTTTCGAAGGAAATGAAATAATAAACTAATGAAAAAAGGTAGACTATTAACTTATTATTTATTTTTTTTGTTAACGTTGGAGTAGCTTTAAGACTTAATTAACTAGCCCATTGGCTATAATTTCAAACGAAGAATTATATTTGAGAGAATTCTTAAAGTCAGCATACAATACAACAAGAATTAAAAAAAGAATTTTTAAGATACGAATTCATTCTATGAATTAATTTTGCTAATTAAATATTAAATACTTGCTTTGACTCCCTACTAAAAGAATTCAAAGGTTCAAGAAAGTTTGTTTGAATGAATTTCCCTAATTCAATATTAAATATGTTAGTTACAGGCTAAGAATCACTTTTAAGATTAATTGAATTGATATACTAAAATAAATGTGTAAATTGTGCAATTCATATTTAATTTTAATTCGGATTTAGTACCGTAAAATATTTATGTTAACATAAGTATATTCCATACTATCAAGTTGACTTATTCAAAGTGCATTGATTATTTCGTTTCACGTAGTATTATAACACTGAATAATAACAGTTTACTGGCTTCTGTTTGTCCTATCAAAATCATTCATAAACTCATAAAATGTCTGCATAATGTAATGATAATAACTATACTATACTATAATTCTTTACTTAAAGGTTCCCTCATTCAAAACAAATAGCTGATTAAATACTTTGATATATAATGAATTGTTTTTCCTTTCCAGTTTATGAGCTACTGCTTTCACAAACAAATGACAACCAAAGTTGTTGAGATTGTGAAATTCACAATTGTGTATTTGCTTATCTACAATAAATGTATATTGTGTGTGTTTGCTTGTGTTTAGATACGACTTAATAATGTCTGCTGCTCATTAATCATTCTTTATTCAATGGCAGATTAATATAATTACAATACTATTTTGTTATAATTAAGCCTAAATTAAGTATACGTAAAGATCAATGGACTTATTAGCGTCTCCATAGCAATTTGAATAGCATAAATATGAGAGAGAAGCAAATCGTCTGTCTAATTGTAGTTCTCGCTATAATCGAACAGGATGTGCGACTCGTAATTGGGCAAATTGTGATTCCTCTGTCGCATGCCACGAAAAAAACACTTCGGTGGCGCCTCATGCAAATGTTGCTCTTGTGGCAGATAAGCAAACTGCTGTTGATGATGATGATGATGTCCCCACCAGTGTCCAGCGTGTTTGCTCCTATGGCAATGTCCATGCTTCTCCTCGGGCTTCACATCCCACACCATGCCATTGAGATGCACATGGTGATGATGATGATGGTGATGTTGCTGCTCCGGCTGTTGTTGCATCTTTGCTCTACGTTCGTGGCAACCTTTGGATTTGGGTGCCTCCATCGGCGTAGTTTCTTCGTGTTTGTGGCAGCCCATTTTTGATTAACTTTAAATGCTTTGTTGATATGAATTTAGTTTGATTTGCAAATATTGCACGCTTTGTTGATTTCAAACGTTTCAAGTTTTGTTGATATGAACGATCTAGCGATAGAATTCGTACTGTGCCGCTAACAAGCGAAGCGCCCTATTTAAATACGAACAAGTTTCGTTGTCTGATAACATTGCCCAGATATTGGTGTAATACCTTAACCTGCTCCAATGTGATATCATCGCTTAATATTGTTGATAGCGCTGAGTTTGTGACGTTAAAGTTGCTGAATATCTGTAATAGTTTCATTTGCTTTTTGAAGCTTCTTTTTATACTAATTGTTTATCTAATAATAGAGAGTCTTCAATGTAGATTCTCTTCAATTAATATAAAATCATTATAGATTCAAGATTCCTTACTTTTCAAGTACTTAATATTATATTACTTCTTGAATATTATTTGTATTACTTAATGTAAATTACTAAATTGCTTAAATTGGCTAAATTATAATATTTATTTTTATATTACTTTATAAATATTATTTTTAATACTTCATAATCTTCTTTTTCTTATATACTTTAAAAATATTATTTTTAATACTTCTTAATCTTCTTTTTCTTATACAAACATGCCGTTAAAGTAGCTGAGTATTGTGAATATTTTAAATACAGATGCTGTGCTTTTTTCCTCTAGGTGTGATTGTCTTCGAGTTAAAGAAATTTAACTCATTGTAAAGTTTGTGTAAATCAAAATTATTCTAGTTTACTTAGCTTAATATCTGTGTTAAAATACGACTTAAACTAAAACATTTTAGAGAATTTATATCATTTTATTTACCTCTGAAGCAATATTTAAATTAATTTTTTGAATTAATTTAAATTGAGCTATCTGTATTATTTTTGTTGTGATGCCCTCATTTATTTTAGTGAATTTGCAAAGTTAGCTCATATCAATACTATTTTATTTACTTCTGAAGCAACATTTTGCCAAGCAAGCTTTAAAGTAGTTAAATATGTGCAATAATTTAAATTAAGCTACCTTATTTTGTGGTTGTTGTGCTGCCCCAAATGAATGAACAAATAATTAATTGCAGCATTTAGTTGAATCAATATTATTTTTCGTAGTCTCTGTAAAGGGGACATTTTGTCATGCAGACATCGCGAAATTATGCGAAGACTGCGGCATTTATTTATTATAATTACTTTTGCTCAATATTTGTGTTAAAATTTTATGATTATTGCAAAAGTTTTCCGAGAAAGAGAAATCGCCAAATCGCTGATGTCCCCCACTGAGGAGGGAAAACTTAAAGCAGCATCGGCAGCAGTTGGAGTAAAATGCAGCTTATAGATATGTCGAAGTGGTCGAATAAGTGTTGGTTTTTGTTGATGCCACAAACTGAGTCAAATGGTTGCGTATACTTGTTATTTGTCGCTGGTGAAATGTGCGCACGAATATGAAATACAATTTGCAAAAGCAAAGCGAGGAGAAAAAAAAAACGAAGATGCAAACATAAAGCAGATAAAGGAAAAACCAAGGAAAATAAAACATGCGAGTTGACAATTTAGCGCGTTTAGTAAATCAAAAAGCTAATTACTTGATTTGGTAAGCGATTTCCAAATGCGCCAGACAACAAACAAAAAGAAAAACAAACACAAAGTCGAGTTTGAGTATTGACTGTAGATAGTTGCTCTGCTTTTTGTTGTGTTGTTTAACAATTTCACATGAATGTTGCACACACACACACAAACACATTTTATGTTTGTTTTACGTTGTTTTGTTTGATGTGTTTTGCAGTTGCAGCGGCGACGAGTGAAATGCGTTGGCGAAAAAAGTGAAATGCGTTTTTGAGAAAGGAAAAGGAATCACTTGAGAGCGGTTTTCAGCTGTTTTCTATTGCTGCACAATTAAAGGCAACCTTGACTTGCTAACACCTTAATTATGCCAAGTATATCACGACTTTTCACTAACAACTCTTCTCTGCTGATGCTCTACTGACTTTTTGTGGCTGATTACCAAAATACTATGTGTGTGTGTGTGTGTGTTTATTTTGTAGTTTTATGGCTTTATTTACCTACTCCATATGATATGATGGCGCAACTTAACGCCCTGTTAAGCCGACTAAATGCAAATGGCACTGCGGCAACCCTGGCGCAAATAAGTGCCCACAATCCTCACTTCTCTCTGCTCTACTCTGCTCTGCTCTGATTTAATTGTTTTACGGCGTCTTTCGATTGCGTACGATTAACGCGTAAATAACACGTGAACATTTTGCAATTTTCCAGCAAGGTCTTGATACCGAGAGTTTTCCCAGTTTGATCTACACTGCTCAACATCGAGGCTATCACATAGAGGCCAGAGTTGTCTGTCTGCCTGACAATGAGCGATAATCAGTTGATGTAAATCTCTTCGCTGATGGGAGTTTACCACTTACTTTTTGTTTCGGCATTTTTGGTATGCAAAACGCCTGCCATTTTTTTTCTATTGTTGTTGTTACTCGTTGCTCTATTGTTGCCATTGCTACTTTTGTTTTTCACCTTTTCCCACTTGACTTGACTTTGGCTTCTGCGCTGTTTTGACGCCGTCGGGGCACTTTTTGGTCAAAATTAAGCGTTGGCTTCGCAAACGCAAAGGCAATTAAGACTAATTGGTTTGCCGGCTCTTTGTTTCTTGCTCGGAAGTGCAGCCCACCTTAGTTGGTTAGTTAGCTGGTTATCTGAGTAAGTTGCGACTATTTGCTGTCTGTTTGGAGTGTGCAAAACGTTTGTGAATTGCAGCGCTAAACAAATGAAAACCTTTCGCTCGCAAGTGCTCTTTGCAATCATTTAATTATTAATAATCGCCAGTGCCAATTATTGCCATTGATTATGGCCAACTTCAGTAGCCAAAACAAAAAAATGTGTATGAAAAAAAAAAAACCGCACACACTAACCCAAATACCTGAGGCTGCCACGCTTTGGCTTCATCGTCTTCATCAGCGTTTTCAGCTACAGCTTCGTTTTCATCTTCGTCTTTGGCTTTCAGACTGACAGGCTTTTCGTCTTGGCGGCCCCATCATCATCGCTTCGCAGTTAAGATTAAAGTAACCATCGACAATTGGCAAAACCAAGCAGCTGCAAATGGCTTGCACTTTGTGCTCGAATCTCTAAATGAAAACTTGCGAAAAAAGAAGTAAACTTTAAATACAGCAATTGAAATACTCTCTACTCAAATCTAATGGGTATTTTAGAATAGGTTTAGTTTAGGAGTAACTTAGAAAAGGTTGAAAATAAATTTAAGAAGCTTTATTGAGCTTGTCTAAAGTTGCAAATGGTTTTGGATAAAAAATAAGTATCTAAGGAAAAAAAAAAATGTTGTCTCACATTTCTAAATTTTAAATAATAAAATAAAACAATAATTTTTATAAATTTCTGTGATTAGAAATATATTTTATATTATAATAATATAACAATAATAATTCATATTTGTTATATTTATTATAAATTCTTATAAAAATTATAGTATTATAGTATAAGAAGTTGCACAATAATCATGTATCATATAGTATAAATATTTCCAATACACAGTTCAATTCTCATTCTCACATTGCAATTCCCCAATATTTATTTATTTTACTAATTTAAAAAAATAATATTCCCCTCTAGCACATTTCTGCACACACAGTATAAAAACAAACAAACAACGTCTATTAGTTGGTTGTAAGCATTTTTGGCGCGCTCAATTCAAATTGCCACTTTGGGCGCAGCAGCATCTGTGCGATGGCCTACACACACACACAGGCACTCACACACATGCACAAAGACGGGCAGACAAAAGCTGCGCGACTGCGCTGTCGTCGCTCTCTCTGCAACTGTCGCGCACTCACTCGCTCTCGCAGCTCTTTCGCTTGCCCGGGCGCCATGCACGATGATGCTACCTGTTGGCAGTTTTTCGGTCATGACATTCGTTCAGTCTGCATTTGACTTTCGGTTCGTTCGGTTGGATTTCGCGGTCTGCAGCTCAAAACACGAACCACAGTTTGTGTGTGTCTTTATTGCGCCTGCGCAAATCGTTGAGTGAAAGATTTCAAACTGCAGCAGGTTCGTTCGTGTCGTGAACGCGTTGACAGCGCAGTTGTCGTTGTCGTTGTTGTTGTTGTTGTTCGTTGTGATTGTGTGTGTGGGGGGCGCGTGCGCATTGCATTGTGAATGGTGGTAAATCGTTTCGTGAATGGTGAAGAGAAAAAAAAAAAGGATAGAGAGAGACGTGCGCGGTAGTGACAAGAATTTTGTAGCCGCAAATGTTTGAAAAGTTAATGAAGTGCAAAAATGTTTGCTGTCACTGCAGCCAAATTACTGTGAACGCTTTGATTTGCGGTTGACCCCACGAGCTCTTGCTCTTGCCCTTGCCCTGGTAAATAGGTAATCACCATCTTTTTTTTTGTTTTTGGCTGGTTGCTGTCGACTGCCAAAGTGAAAATTGTGAAAATTGCTGCTGCTGCACACGGATTAGTCGCATAGCATAGCAAAGAGCAAACAGCAACAAGAACTGAAAGTAAGTTAACATTGTAAATACAAGAGATATTTGAAATTCCTAACTGTACGAAACCAAATTTCACTTCATTGACAACCCAACGTCGGTCGGACAGTGTTAATTTATGCGCCCAGAGATTGTCTTTCCCATAGTAGCACATAGACAACAGCTCAGCTCAGCTCTCGATTAGCTCTGAGGGCGCGCCCAATTAGCAGCGCAACTTTTGAGCTGGTCATTAAAAAGTAAAAATAGATAAAAAGTGATGGAAACACCAACAACAACAAAAAAAAAGCGAAATATGTATAAAGATATACGACTCTCTTATAACAAGAAGTGATGAGCAAAGAAGAGTTGATCTGTCTATTCTAATTGAATGAAATTAACCCACTTTCGGGCGTTGTAAAAAAACAAAAAAAGTTTGTCTACAACTGTTGCGATCTTTGTCTTATATTTTCACAATAATTGCGCCCAGAAACAAAAACAAAACGAAGTAGAAGAAGAAGAAGTTGAGGAGTCGTCTTAATATGAATAAGATTGTTGGAAGAACAAGAGCTGTCAAATTAAAATTATAATGAGCTTTGTAACCCAGTGGTAGGTAGAACATGGCTTGGGGTCTCAGTCTATCCGTCTGTCTGTCTGGCAGTTCCTGTTATGGGCAACACCTCCAGCTAGATGATGATTTGAGTGCTGTGAATGTGTGTGTTTCGAATCAATCAATAAGGTTAGTTAAATACACGATGAAATGGGCACAGGTGTTTTTTTTTGTATGTGTGTGTGTGTGTGTGTGTGTGTGTGGTAACAGTTAATGCCTTTGTTGACCAAAAATTGGGAGCGAAGCTTTTGGCTCTTTTGCTATGCTAAATTTGGTGTGCGGTGGCATTACAATAAATAAATTTGCGTGGCGTTTCGCATTGTCTGGCAACCCAATTTCAGGGGTCAAGCTTGATTTACGACCTTAGCGGTAGTTTTGCCCCCTAAATAACTTCTTCTTTTTTTTGTTGTTTTTGCTAATTGCAACAGGTGAGATTGTTAATAATAATAAAATGTTAATGACAACCGCACGCCAGGCCCATCAGCACAAAGTTTTTGGCTTCATCTCTAAGAGAGAGAAGAGCTCGTTATGAAAGTCGCTCGATTGCATGCAAGTGGCCAAAGGCAATTAGAAGTTTGTTGGCCTGAAACTTTGTATCTTAGTATCATCGTGGCCCAACACTCGTAACAAATTGTTGTAATAATACTCGTTAAAAGAAAAAAAGCTAGAAGCTATAAGCTAGAAAAGAGTAAGCATGTTTGTCTTTGGCTTGAACAACAAATCATTTCACATTTCCACTCTTGACGAGCGCGAGTTCATTAAACCGTCTCTGCTAGAAAACTCGAAGAGTGTAACTAAAAGCATAACCGCAGAATTCTGCGCTTCCGTTCTCAGCTTTGCCACTGTCACCTTAGCTTACATAAGAGACAGAGCATAAGAGAGAGAGAGAAGGAGAGAGAGAGCAGGAGAGAGAGAGAGAGAGAAGCTCAGCCAAGCGCAAAGCGATCTCAGGTGTCATAGCCATAGGTCTTGCAATGTGTCGCTGTGCCTGCCCCCATGTGGCATAATTGTATTGTAATCGCAGCGCCCTTTCTTCTACTTTTTTCTTGTTGGTTGTTGTCTGACCCAACAACAACAACAACAACAACTTGTTGCGGTGTTTGTTTGCTGTGCGTGTGTAACTGCAAATCTGTTTGCTTTAGCTCTATTGTTGTTATTATTATTCTGCTGGAAGTCGCATCGCATCTGCATGAGCTCAGCAAAAATCCCACACAGCTTGTCTGCTGTTGCTGCTGTTTATCTTGTGGATTTGCTGGCCGTCATGTTTCGTCGCATCTTCGCAAGTGGTGAAAGAGCAAACAAATCCTATGCACAGTTTTGGCAACACGTTGTCTACTCCTATGTATGTATTGGTTCCCATAGCCAGCCTTTAATTAATTGGTTATCTTTTTGTTTTTGCTTTGCACTCTCTTGAGTTATGATCCAGCCCATTAAATTCTTTTCTCACCGTAACACACCTTGGCAGCTTGGCAGCGTGGCTAACGGCGCTTTGCGGCCATTTGGCTATTGCCAAAGCGCACTTAGAACGAAACCAAAGCACACACAAGACAAGTGGGGAGTGGAGGGAGGGAGAGTGAAGTGGAGGGACGGAGTGCCTTCAATTAAGGCGTCTACCTGGCCGTTAAACCTCGCTCAAGTAATGCACACACAGCTTGAACTCTTTTTGGGTGGGTCACTATCCACCACCTGAGCCACAACCTGAACCGCCTTAACTTGGCCAACAGCAGAGATATACACAATATTTTGCTGCGCTTGGCTGCGTTTCATATGCAGCTTGTTGTCCACACAATTGTTGTTGTTGTTGCTGCTCCACAACAAACATAAAATGTTTAATTCTTGGTAACACAAACATATTTCTCTTGTCTTCCTCCGTTCCCTTTCCCGTTCCCGTTTTTAGTTCAGCTTCAGCGCATTGGCGCTCGAATTCCATGTAAATGCATTTCTCCAAGCTAACAAAGAAAAACACAGGTGAAAAACTGTTTCAAAGACTTAACAAGAACATGAACAAAATTCAATTTTGTAGAGCGCTGTTACTTGATTAAAAACATTGTAGCACAGTCTATCTTTAATAATGATGATCACAATGATCTTACAACATGCAAAACAGTTGAGCATTCATTTAATTATAATTCACTCTATTTATTGTAATAGTTGATGATAAGTTTGAAAGCTGAAATTGAAAAATGAGTTAAACCATTTTAATAGGCCTTATTTTGATATGATTTTTATCAATTTATTTACATAATACCTTAAGCAGCAATTAAAGTTGATTTACAAATGCTTAGGCAATAAATGCTGACAGTTATGAAAGCTTTGGGTCTCATAATTTCCGGCTCAAAATTGCAATAGGAAAATAATTATTATTATATATTAATAGCGCTCTCAGCTTAGTGAATATCGTTTTATTTATAAATATGTTTATGAGTTTAGCAATTTTTGATAACAAAAACTTGAATTTTAATTGTATGGTAAACACAAAAACATTGCAATCTCTTAACAACTGAATGAAATTTATGTTAAAATTTATTCAAATATGAATGCATCCTTTCAAATATAATTTATTTATAATCATAATTACATTAAATTAGAGAAATTGAAGAGAATTATTATTATACATAAACTGCGCTTCATCTTAGATCTTTGAATAGTTTTGTTTTTAAAATTAATGTTTTATTATCAATGTTTATTATACCAAATATAATCTGATCTTCAAATGAAATTAAAAAATATGTTTTGCTAATTGTATTTTGTATCACATTTTGTTTGCTGGAAATTGTTAAATATTATTCACTTTAGTCATCTCCTTTGCCTTGTGGCTTGTGTCTTATTGTTTTGTGTTTTCCTATTTTGTCATTTGTGCAATGCAAACTATGAAAAAACTCCCACAATAAAATGGCAATCACATTCGCATTCGCATGCTTCCTGAACTATTCGAGTATATTCGCAAGTGAGTGTCTGACTGTGAATGTATGAGTGTGTGAGTATGAGTGTTCGAATGTGATTATGCGTGAGCTGAGTTAAGTTATGATAAGTTATGTGGACCGCCTCGAATGGTGAAAGCGGCAATTGTTTTGTGGGCGTCCACGAATTCTTACCCAGCGAGACAGATTTCCTATTTGTTATTAACAATTGTTTTCCACTCTTTTGCTCTTTTGCAGTCGACAACAGTGCCAACTACGCATAGATCAAACCCGAGAGATTGTCACCGACTCTGACGCCCAACATCGTAGCCATCATTCATACCCAACTTTTGTCGCAATGGAACCCAACTTGCTGTAAGCTGCCTGCATCGCATCCTCTGCATCTTCGCATCTTTGCATCTCTGCATGAACCATTTTGTATAAAGCAGCATAATCCATCATATATATAAACACACCACACACACACACACGCATCACGTAACCCACATTCAATAGCCATAATCCGACTGTGAGTCTGTTGTAATTCCCCGACTCGGATTCGTCGTTGACAGAAAACAGCTGCTGCTGAAGAACCATCAGGACTCCATCTACCAAACTCAGTCGCAATTTCACTGCCCATCGCTCTGCATGTCCATGGCGGACAGCAGGGAACGCATACGCGGTCCATCGCGCGATGGACGCGAATTCCTCACCAGTCCACGTCAGGTGCTGCGTCGCCTCATGCTCCTCTCTGAGGGGCGACAGTATCGCGAGGCTGCTGGAGTTGTGGGGCGTCTAGGGCCCTCAGTGTTGCACTCGGTGATTGCAGAGCTGCCCATCGATCTGCTGCTCGAACACTTGCCACACAGCGCCTATCTGCTGGAGTCTTTCTACACAAGGTAAGTAGAGGGGAGAGTACTTAAAATGTTTATGACCGATAGGTATAAAAAACTTATCACAAACTTAACTAAAATATGTGATTGGTAGCAGAGAAAGCTAAGCTAACTTGATGAAAATGGGTTAAAATAGCTAATAATTTGTTTGTATTTGTCTGACTGTCTGGCCGCCTATACATATGTCTATAACTCAGAGGGAAGTGCTACCAAATTTGTTTAAAATGCTGCTTTGCGCAGAATACAAATGCGGTTTATAGCAGGATTCAGTTATAACCTTTTTCCCCTGCAATAATCTTACCAAAATAGATTTATCAAATAAAAGAGTTTAGTTGGCAACAAAAAGTTAATGATGTCTGGTCTGTCTGCTATTAATACGCCTATATCTCAAGAGACTATTAAAGCTAGCCTTACCAAATTTGCGAACAATGCTGCTTTGTGACGAATGCATAAAAAAGTTGGCTTTAAAATTACTCCACGAGTTCAGTCTCTTACTACAAATGCTATAAAAAAATATGAAAAGAAAACTGAAATTTATGTATTTACTAAACAAAGCAATTGTAATTTTGTACGACTATAAAAAGTCCTATAATAGTTATGAGTCTAAGAGTTAGTAGCTATACCAAATTGGCTGGCAATACCGATTCATGCTACACGCAGCTGAAGTTTGATTTAGATGTCTGCTTCTGTCTGCGCTAAGCTATTAAAAAAGATAATAAATACAAGACTAGAAGTTAGTAACCAATAGAAATAATTTCACAAAATTTACTATAATAACGATCAGTCAATTTTCTGTGATAATACCGGAAACAATTGCATGACTTACTTTTAGTGCTCTAAAATTGTTTAGTTAGTATGTTCTAGACTCATCTAATATGCCTGGCTTTCTTTTGCAGATTAACCACACTGAACACGACACCCAAGCCGGATGTGCCCAGCGAGACAGTCGCCTGGCAGCTGGTGCGTCTCTTTGCCAATCCGCACGAGTCGGGATTGCGGCAACGCTGCTCCAAGCTGATGCACGCCTTGGCTCAATACGAACCAAGTTTGAGGCAAACGTTGCGGGAACGTCGTCGCAGCTTTGACAATGCGGTGCAAGGATTGGGCGTGCATGGCCTGACGACAGATGCGTCGGGTCAGCTGATATCGTTGCATGTGGCACTGAAGACGGAGCTGCAGCGTCACGTCGACACCTACAAGATGGCCATACACAAGCTGGAGGAGCTGAGCATGGTGACTGTCAATCAGGATCCGGCTCACTCCTCGCATCAACGTCTGCTTGCCATCAACTATGGCGACATCCAACAGCGGCTGATTGACAACAAGACGCTGCTGACGATGCTGGATAAGCCAGCGCTGAAGCAGCTGTACACGCTGGTGGAGAATTTAAGCACACGTGTGGAGAACGACAAGGATGTGCTGTCGTGTGTGGGCCAAGTGAAGCGTCTCGATGCCCAGGCACACATCGAGAAGCGTCCGGCTGCCGGACTGCTGATGAATTTCTCGCGCGGCTGCGAAGTTGTGCTGCACATGATGGGACCCGAGAGTCTGCCCCCCAGCCCGGTGGCTGTCAACAAGTCTGCGGCGGCGACGGCGACGGCGGCTGCCACAGCCGGTGGTGGCAGCAACAGCAGCTGCAGCGATGGCTACCACTCCGACGATTCGGCTAGCGAGGATGGCAGGTGAGAAGAGATCTAAGATCGAACCGAAGTGAAGTGAAGCGCAGACGAAGTCGAAGACCTGTTTTCTCTTCTTCTGATGCTGCCACTTGACATGGTTCAATGTTGCTGTCACCCACACACATACACACACAGAAAATACACAGATACATTCAGTTGTACACTCTCACTTATGGCCTACGCTTTCATCTCTCTGCTCCACAGCGAAATGGTGTCACACTATCGAAATCTCTACATCGAGAATCGCGCAGACGCCCTGGAGGCATTGGACAGCTTGCCACAGCTCAAGCACGCACACAGTCTGAAGGGCAAGATACTCTTCTCCATGATTGTGGTAAGACTATATTGCGATTTCGAAAGGGTAGTTTAATCGATTAGACGCTAGTCAGATTTACTTGAGTTAAATTGGGTTACGCTTGATTAACATCAAAGCTGCAGCAGGTTCATTTAACTCTTCTCACAACTTTGACGACTCATTGAAAATTTAATAAGCTTTACAAACCACAAAGTTATCAGCAGATTTTCGCATCTTGAATGCGAATCTAAATTACTTATTTTCTCCTGTCAAATGTGTACTCAATAAATTAAGTGATCTGCGAATATTTTTGATGACTCTATATTTATAATAATATCGTATAAAGCATACATATCAAAATGAAATATTTAGCTCGAATTTTAAGTATAATTTAATGCTTAAAGATAAAAACCAAAACATTAAATTATACAAATGGTATTTTTCAACCGTAGAAAATGCTGTGCTATATTTCACTCTTATATTATTAGCAATGGAAAACAACAAATATAAGAAGACAACTAAGCTAAGCAATGTAATCAGCATATACTTAGTACAACAGGGTAGCGCCTCGTTTTGCATTACCAAGTAATCATAGTTGAGTTTAATAAGAGCCAACGAAAACGAAAATGAAATTGCAATTGAATCGAATAGAAAATGGTATTGATTATGATGTTGCAGCTTAGGTTGCAGCCTGCAGGCAGCTGGGATGCAGTTTCGTAGCCAAATTGTTATTGCAAAATATCAATTTGCAGCAAGGAGGAAAGGAGGGAGTTTGAGACTCAGATTAAGATGGTGGCACTGATTAAATGGCATAGAAGAAAGTGATCTCGCCTTGGGGCGCCGCAAAGATTACGTTGGCGAACTGGAACTTGGCGGCTGCTGTACTCGATGAATAACTTTCGATCTTGTCAGCCAAGTAGAGAGACAAGTGGCGAGATGAATGACACTGGCAATTGGCCGGATCAGCTGGTTTCGCTTGGGAGTTGCTCGCATTATTTAGCCGTGGGCTGTGGGCTGTTATTGAACCATCATTGCTAATGATTGCGCATATTTCTCATACCTTTTCTCACTCTCTTTGTTAGCTTTCTTTTCGCCTGTGCCACGGCATGCGGGAACGCAAGGTGCTGGAGGTGCGCCGTGTGTTGAACTGCGCACTGGACAGCAGCAGCGAGACGACGCTGGCCTTGGATCGTTCGGTTCGCAATCATCTGCACGAGACCACAGACAGTTTTCCGCTGGGCGAGATTGAGCGTTCGGTGTTCAATCAGGTGCTGTCCACGCTGCACGAATATCCCTGCCTGGAATCCTGTCCACCATTGACGCACTTTGTCAGCGCCTGTGTGCGACTCGCCTGGCGCATGATCAACCAAAAGGCGCCCTATTATCTGGATACTGATTTCAATCTGGGTTAGTTTTGATAGTTAACTATTTAACAACTTTATTCTAATCATATTTACTACAATTTTGTTTAGGTTTTCTGCGTCCGGAGAAGCATGAACGGCATCCGCAGTCGGATCGTCGCTCGGATCTGATCAAGGCCTTCCTCTGGCCCGCGCTCATGCAGAACAATCAGTGCGCCTTCAAGGCCGTTGTGGCCACTTGAGCTCTGAGCTCTTAGCTCTGCTCTGCCTTACTTTACACCTTAAGTCAGTTTGTACATAATTTATGCTTACTCTATATCTAAAACCCAAAATAAACGATAACCTTAACACTAAGCATAACTGATGGGCTTCAGTCGAATGCTCTGACTACGCTGCTTGTTGGTGCAGAGCAACGCGTGCTCCGCGTAGAACTCGATGATGTCGCAGGGCGAGGGAAAGTGTCGCTCATGCGGCTTCAGCTGCCCGATGCCGTAGCGTTGACGTCCATCGATCTGGCGCACAAACAGATGATAATACTGCTCCGCAGCATAGATGCTCACAATGTACTTGATGCACACATCCGTTGCCTTGAAGGGACGCACCAGGCAGGCGCCATCCTCACGTCCCTCCAGCATGTGTTCCGCCGTGGCGCGATCCACGGTGAAGTAATACGTCTCGGTTTCGATCTGACGACACTCGATCTCCGCATAGTTCGCATCGCCGTCATCTGGAATTGAGCATGAGATCAATATAAGAGCGAATGACAGAGAGAGCGAGAGTGAGAGCAGAACTTACCAACTATGACATAATCGTGTTGTTGTGTTCTAAGCTGCTGATCGTCATCGGCAATCGATGCTGAAACCCGTTCGCCAGCTTCGCTATCAGCGTCGACGTCACGATAATCGCCACAACAACAGCAGCCGCAGCCGCAGTAGAAGCTGAAGCAGTCGCATTGCTGCTCCGTCAGACTGTTGTAGAAGCGCGCAAAGAGATTCTGCAGCACAGTCCAATAGACACGTGCACACCAGCACATGACAACGACGAGTTCCCAATTGCAGCCCGAAAGCCAAAAAAGCCTAATGCCAATCTCGGCTTAGCCTGATTTCACTATTTGTTTTCTTGTCCAATTCGATGATTTGAGCTTCTATGCTGTTGCTGTTACCATTGCGCCACATCTTTCACGTTCGCGCGATTCTGTAGACTGAGCGCCACGATTGGGCTTGGGTGAAGCAAGCCGGCTAGCTGCGACGACGACGACGTCTGGCTCGATGGCTGGGAAGTGCTACAGTGCCTATTAATTAAAATGTGCTTAATGCGCAGCTCAGTTGTTCAGTCGCTTCACTCGCTGTCGCTCTGTCTCTGTCGCCCTACTACGTGAGTGTGTATGAATAATGACCATATGTAAATATCATAAAGATATGATGTATAAACATACAAGCTATTTAAATACCCTATAAAGAATGCAAGCTAACCGAAGAGTGGTTCAGGGTGGGCAATATATTGCTATTAAAGAAATATATTATATGAATACTATATTTTCGTTTAATGAACTTGAAGGTGGTCTAACATATTGTATGCTTATTCGGGATAAGGAATCTTTACATCAATGAAATTCTTATTACTTTCTATAGAATTTTAATAAAAATTCGTAGTTACTCTTCATTCTAAAATCTATTTTTAAAATCTTGTTCTCATCACCTAAATCCAGGGTATCTAGTCGTTGTTACTCTTTCTTCCCATCAAACTTTGGGTGTTGCTGCGCCTCGACTTTATTGTTGTTTTTGTGTACTAAACGAGTATATAACATATATTATAGCTTTTGCAGCCGGTAACTCGATATCAAAGAGTTGTCACAGTCTTTGCAAGCGCAGCCAAGTGCAGATCAGTGGCGCAGCCGAGTGCCGCAGTTCGTTTCCCACAAGTGGTGACAATTTGTAAACAATTTCCACGCTCGAAATGTGTTTTCCCTTCCACAGGCAGAGCACATGCTCACTACGCATACCCCAAAGCCCTTACCCCAACTCTAACCCCAATCATAACCCCATGCCAAACATTGAGTTACTCATCGTTTCCTTCTGCTCTCTCCTCGCAAGATACAAAGGCTGTGTGGTTCTAGAATTACACAGATCTCATTACTTGTTGTGTGTTTTGTGTAGCTCGCTTGAGTGGGAGACAAGTTGGAGACAAGTCACTGCCATGGCAAATTTATGGCGTTTTAATTATGCAAAATTAGTTAAAATGTGTGAAAACTTTATTTAGTTTGCGAGTCTACATTTTATTAGCGTTTATAAGCATGGTAATTTCAAGATACAAGTTTAAGTTTGCAAAATTTGCTGTATTTTGATCCGTAAGAGATCTTCTTATACTTATGAAACGAGTGTATGAACTTATACAAGTACTTTTAGCAGAGACACACACATCATCGACATATCAATCAGCTTTTGGACAATGTTTTTTTCCTCAACTTGACGAATACTCACTCTTATAATTCGTACTTATACTTGCTACTTGCGTTTGCACCTAACTAGCGCAGACAAGCACCTCGTGCAGAGCAGTCAGCTTTTGACAAGCTTCTAAATGCATGCCAATACTTGTATAAGATGAAAGCGATGCTTAGCATGGACAGACACACTTAGCGCAGACACCCATCTTCAGCGCAGCTTATATAAAGAACTTTCGAATACATTTTATAGCGCGCCAGGAATTTGCAATTTAAAAATGATTTAAAGGGCTGCGTCAACTGATTCTTAAAAGGTGTAAGTGTTATGATGTAATAACCACAAGGAATTTATTGAAGTATTTGGATGCATACCGAAATGAAACGCAAATAAAAATGTATATGGCTGGCCACTTGTTTTTATTTGTGTGTGGTATCGCTAAAGTGCGGGTATCAATTGGAGAGCTTTGGAGCGAAAGAGTGGGAGAGAGCGAGACGGTAGGTTTGGGGGTAGGCAAACGCAACTCTGCAAGTCCGTCACGTGCGTCAAACGTCAATAAATGGATGTTTCCATATATGTATATGTAAAGCATTAATAATAACAAAAAGCGATATAATACGATCGTGAGCAGTGCCCCAGCCACTGCCACTGCCGATGCCGATGCCGATGCCGAAGTGCGGTTCAATTAATATGCGGCAAACAATTTTGATTGAACTGCTAACAAGCTGGGCGCTAGCTCATAAATCGGCTTGCAAAGTAGCACAAATTGATTTTGGCCATATTCATAGGCCATTTGATTGAGCTATCAAACGATTGCTGCGTGCAGTTCGTCACATCCGAGTCATTGGCCTGTCCAGGGTCTAGGTTGCCTCGCTCCGAGCACACACGTGCACCAAAAGGCTCAATGCCAGTCAAGGTGGTGGCACACTTCACTTCACTTGCGCCCCACACACACATTTCGGCAATGTGGCAGGCAGGCAGGCGAGCGCGGCAGTTCCCGTTGGATGTCAACGATGGTCATCAATTTCAATAAGTCGGGCCGGCTGTCGATGCTGATTGAAAGTGCCGCCAATTCTGACAGTCGCGCTCGTTCATTTTAAATGTCAAAGTACAACAATGACGAAATCGAAATATAGATTTGTGTATATCTAAATTAGATATTTATACATTATTGATATATATTTTTTTCGGGTGGCGTTTGTCCCTGAGAATGTAAAAGAAGAGCGATTTACAACGAGCAGGCAGCCCCAAAAATAAACGCCACAGTAGACGATGTCGGCCAGCATGGCGTATGCTTAATACACAGATTTGCGGGCGAATTTTATGCGCTACTAAAAAGCGAATACAATAAACATTCATACGTCGATTTTTTTTTCCGGCTTGTCTTTTTATGTTATTGAGGCAAGTGCGAACTTCAAATGGAAGCAGCCATAGAACAATCATCCCGAAACTCACCACCCAAATACAAAATTAATGTGTGTGTGAGTGTTTGTGAGTGTATTCAACATTCTAGCAATGGCAATGGGGATTTCTGTGGGAGTGTGGAACTGTGGGGGATTCTCGCCTGCCCGAATCCAGTCGAATCCGCGTCGGGCTGTTGCCGAGCAAACGCTGCGCAACAGTCGCAAAGTCACAACAACAGTCGCAGTCACAGTCGCAGTCGCAGTTGTCGTCACCGCAGCCGAAGTCGCAGTCCGAGTCGCAGCCTACGTTCCCTACGGCTATCGCGTTAGCTTATGCTACTACGTGTGTATTATTGCTATAGCCATTGCTATTGCTATCCGGCGGCAAATAACGCCGTATCCCAGCGAATTGTTTGCGCATTTTGCCATCGAGCGTTGGGCAGCGCGGATGAATTTCGCAGCAGAGGCGCGAATGTGCCAACACAACACAACAAAACATAAATAATAAATGCGAATAAAAAACAAAAATAATAATTAAAAAAAGCAACAAATCATAAAACTTAATAATCCAAAACCAATTCCAAATCAAAATCAAATTCCAAATTCAAATGCGAATACGAATTCCAGTGCGAAACGAATCGAATTGAAGAATTCATCAAATAAATATTAGTTGTCAATGAAAACGACGCCAAACTGAAGTTTTCCATCAACGTTATTTATTGCAAAGTGACGAGTGCCGTGCCAAACCCAAACTCAAATTCAAATCCAAAATCGAAGTCAAAGTGTCAATTGAATTAGCGCGCCAATCGCGCGTCATTTGAAGTTTTTTGTTTTGTTTCGAGTTTAATCCAAGCAACAGGTGTCAGCCACCGAGAAACTCTCTTGTCTGCCTCCCTCAAGTGAATCCCCCTGCTTCCCCCCGCTGTGGCTGTGGCAAAAATTCACACTAATTAGGAGCCACTAAAGTGAAATTGAAAACCTGCTTCCGGAAGTGTTGTTGTGTTGTTCTTGTGGATAAACCATTGCAGTCTTCAATTTATCGACTGAAAAGTGAAGCAATTTTGTGAGTGTGTTGTGTGTGTGGAAAACTTTGCAACAAATACAATTTGAAACTTCAGGTAACACATTTATTTCGCTGTTTGCTTAAACAATTTAATCGTGATGAGTTTATGCCTATTCTAATTTTATTTGAAGTCGAATCCGGCTACAGTTTGTTTTTTTTTTCTGTTTTGATGTGTGTGGTTTTATTTCCTGCGCATCGCAAATCGGATTAGTGAAGGTTACAGCTGTAGTTATTATCCATATACTGACCATTGTAATTGCTCTGTCTGCTCATATTTGCATACATTAAACATATGCTACAAAGAAGGGAACGAACACTAAAAAAAATCAATAAAAATAGGATGGGAGAATGTGTGAGATAGAAGAAGAGAGAGAGAGAGAAGAGGGAAGAAGCGTAGTAAACTGATATTATGCTTAATGTAAATATTTATATTCGAGTCACCTGTTGCTGACCTGTTGAACGTTACGTTGCGTTGCGTTTTGTTTGAGTCGTTGAGTCGTTTGCCACTTAGTTGATTTTTGATAAATTAATAATGTTGCTAATTGCTAATTGCGGCTTCCGTCCGCTCAATCGAGTGCGCTCTCTCTTTCTCTCTCTCTCTCGCTCTCGTAGCAGAAAAAAGCAATTCATCTGTAGTCGGCACAACTGAATCAACTAAAGTACATGCGAGGGAAATGGCTAAAGAAAACGCAAATTCACCTGTTGCCAGCGTGAAGGCCATTGCTCATACGCCCCCAAGTCCCAGGAAGAATTGGCAGACGCAGCAGCCACAGCCACAGCCACAGCAGTTGATCAGCTCCCGCTGCTATTTGAATTATGGGCAAAAACTGTTCGCATATCTCAAAACAAATCGAGCAAAATGCTAGCCAAATGCAATGCCAGGGCAAATCATCTTGAAAGCTAGTTGGGCAAGCATTCACAGTCTGTCTGTCTATCCATCGCATCTATCTATCTATCCATATAGCTGCGTGTATCTCACAGATGCATTCGCTGCCCGCAGTCGCTGGTAACCGCAATTTCACATGCATTCACTGCGGTCGAAGGGGCTGCGCCTGACATTTTGTAGTCGCATTCGCAATCGCAATCGTCTTCTGTTGATTGCGCCTTTGTGTATAAATTAATTAAATTAAAAGTTTCCGGTTAAGCCTCCCAAATGCCCAACGTGCATCGAGTGTGTGAGAGGATTGCACAGACGCACACTTTAGCAAAATGCAATCATAAATGCAGATGCAGATAGTTCCAAGTATTAACAGAGAGAAAGAGCGTGAGAGTGCACACCCTTCTTTTATTTAAATAAAAATGTTTGCATTAATGCATATAAATATTGTATTATAAATATTAAATAAATATGTTTGCTATACTGCATATAAATATTGCATTATAAATAATCCATATTTAAATAAAATATTAATCAAAATGTGCACATTCCTTTCTTAAATGACAAATGACTTCATCTTTTTATTTGATACAGTTCATTTCGCATTTATTTTTGCGCAGCTCATCAGCGAAACATAAACTTGATTGTGGTGACAAGTTTTCTTTGTTATAATTAAACTCAGTTTATTTATTTTACTGCGGTTTCTGCACTGCTCTTGAGTTGAATAATTGCTGTGCATTTGGTATTAATAACAAATGGAAGCAATTTAGGTTTGTGCTGCCATGAAACATGATTTATATGGAAAAATAAACCTAATAATCCTTTTAAAATACATCTGGCATTTGCCTGCTATCTTTAGACTTCTTTGGCGTTTATTTTGAGCTGCTTGTGTGTGCAACGGTGCGAATGCGCAATGTTGGACTTATTAGTGCCTGTCTGAGCTACACTCACATTAACTTGGCACGACATGACACCAGCTCATTGATGAATATTTTAAATGTACATACGTATACGTATATAAAAGCACATTTCGTCAACCTGCAAAATGAGCGAGATGAGATTGCGAGAGATATTTCCAGTTTGTTTGCGGCAAATTTTGACTGTTTATTTGTTTTTGTTTACTTATGCTGTTTATTGCTCTTGTTACTGTTGCCAAAAAGGCAAAAAATATAAACCGCACAACAAGCTGAGGCAGAGTGGACAAGTCTGATTTGGTTTTGATTATTTGAATTAAAAGTAAGTCACGAATCCGTAAACAGCCGTTGATTTTAGCATGTTCGCCATTGGCAAACAAACAAATTCGAAATTCGAGCAAAATTTTGAGCACTTCAATTAACATTCAATTAGAAAATAACTATGCTGCTAATTGCAATGGCAAATTGGCATGCGCCATAAATTGATTGAGGCTGAAACTGTCGCAGATTTATTATTATTTTGTGCAACATATATGCCACGCCCATACCCTTTCCGCCCCCTCAATGCTGCTGCTGCTGCTGCTGTGCAATTAATGTGCAGTTGACCTTCGGGTTAACTAAAGAGCGAGTGTCAATATTTTGACAGCACGTTCATTCGCACAAGAAAAAAGCACAAGAACAGAATATGATGGATGCCTGGCACAATCCCCCAAGGATAAAACGCAGCCCAAGGTGTGGGCGGTTGGCTGGGGCGTGGCAGAGCTAATGTTGACAGCACTTGGCCACTTTAATGGCACCCTTTACGATGTCGACCGTCGGCACGGCGTGCAGCTTGTAGCTTGTAGCTTGTGTCTGTGGCACGTTGCGGACAGTTAAGCTGCCACACACACACACACACTAAAGACACATGCTTCCCGCACACACACACACATACACACATATTGTTCTCGTTGCTGACCATGTGACCTTTGTTCTGCTTCTACTCCAGCTTTTTATTTACATGCCATTTGAGTTTGACACCTTTAAGAGCCACTTTAAAGTGTTGCACAAATATTTGTTTAATCATTTATTTAGCTGCACAGAATTCCCCGAAATCGCGCACTTAGCAATCTTTTGAATGCTGACTATTGATCAGCATAGAAATTGGCATTGGCAACAGCCAAACTACCCTCGAAGCTTTCCCATTTCCCATTTCCCATTGCCTTAGTCATAACTTTTCATTTGCCACTGAGCCTCATATAAACTTTCATAATAATGCAGTCGAGTTTTGTTGTTGTTGTTCCCTTGCTTGCAGTTTGCCACTGGCTGTGGGGATTAGTGTGGGGGAGAGAGCGGAGGAGAGAGATAGATGCTTGTGTCGTCTAAAGTGGATTACTTGAGTTGTGGCAAATTGCGTTTTGTAGTCGTGCCGATGCTTGATTAAAATATTACAAAAATAAAGATGTGTCTCGTGGATGGAGCAGGAAGTGCGCCACATGCGGACAGCAGCACATCATTGCCACACATTTGTGTCGCCGCCGTTTTTGGCAACCAATCACTAGACACCCCCACACACAGATATACACACACACACAAGACTCGAATTTGCTGTGCTGGGAAATTCGTCAGTGCACACATTGCACATTAATATTGAGCGTAATTGCTGCCGCACACAGTCAATCAGTCAGTCAGTCAATCAATCAGTCGGTCAGTCAATCAGTCACTCAGTCAGTCATTCATTTAGTTGATCCATGTTAAGCGATTTGTCTGCTGGCTTAATTAATCATGTGTGCGAAATAAATCATAAGCTTGAATTACGCACAGCACTCGCCAAAAGTATTCAACGCCTAGCATTCATAAATAGCTGACACACACTCACCCAGGCAACGTGTTAATTTCGACTTTTAACACTATCCAAGAATATTTGTTATTTATTTATTTAGCCAGCCAGCCAGCTAGATGATTCACTTCATCACCACCCCAAATTGGCAAACGGGGAGCAAACCACCCAAAAAATTTATATATATAAAATATTCGAATTATATTAGCGTCCGATCGGACGCCATGGCGTACCTGAACAATTGCACGTCGTCTCGCTTTGCGACCAATCCTTGGCTCTAACGTCATAACAGCCATTTGCCAGATTTGTCAAAAAAGAATAACAGATATAAACAAAAAACAAAGTAGAAAAAAGAATGAAAAAAAAATAACAAACATTAAATGAAATGACATTTTAATAATAATTTTTATTGGCTATTGTTATGACTGCCAATTTGGCGCTGGCTTCCACATAACATATAGATTGTATATATATGTATCTAAATACAAAATAAAGAAGCTTTGGCTGCGCGGATCGTTTAAATGCAAATGCCGCTCAATTTGTTGCTCAGCTGCAAGGCAATCAAATGTGTTTAATGACTTTCAACTGACGAGATTAGCTGCCCAGGTGGCCCCAACGTAATCGCAATCGCAATTCCAATTCCAATCCCACTTTCAATCCCACTTCCAATCCCAATCCCAGTCGCGCTTTCTTGAACACACCCCTTTCTTGTCCCCACGCAGCACGCAGCTTGCATTAATATTTTTCTTTCTTTTTTCACTTGCGAATCACATCCGCCGGAAATGAGCAACTTTTGCTGCCAGCAGACGCAGCAAAAGATAGAAAATAAAAAGTTCATAAGAGGATTTACTTCGAGAGAGTGTTAGTTGACTTCGCAATTTCTCACAGTGTAGAGTGGCGGGACTTATTAAGTTTCAACTAAGTGCGCCACTTGTTGAAATGGTTTTAGTTTTAACTACAGTCCTTTTCCTTTCACAAAGGATGCCTACCCCAATGGTCAGGAGGTCACGTACTTGTGACGCCGTTAATGAAGCGCCTCCGCATTGCCCCACACATCATTAGCTCTCGACTCTGACGTCCCTCGGTACCCCTTCGCTCCCCTCCGCTCCTGCGATCTTCTGCCACAGCTGCCCACAGTTGCCCGTTCTCCAGTTACAGCAATTGGCGAATGGCCGCTTTTGGGCATTGTAATTAAATTTAACTGCCGAGCAAACGCTCATTTCGCAGGCATTGACTTATGACAGTTCGTGGGCCGCAAACTGACAGCAGACACTGTTGACAAAACATTTCAATATGTTTGGTTGACGGGGCAAGTCAACGTTTCTACTGAGTGCACACTGTGAATAGTGGACAAAATTAAACTAGTTTTTGATTTGCCTTAAGTACATTTTGTTTTTATTTTAAGTACAATGTGAATTTTGATTTGTTAATTGCAAGATTTTATCTTTCCTCAGATGAAGAAAATGAATGTAATAAAAGTAGACTCTTAAAAATGTATATATTCTCTGCTTTTATTTTTTGTTAAAGGACTGACTCAATAAATAGATTATATATCTTTTCATTTAATAAAAGTAGACTACAAAAAATATATGTTCTATGTTTTTTTATGTATTGAATACTACAAAATCATATATTCTACTTTAAGTTATTGAATATTAAATCGTACATAGTCTATTTATTGAGTCCTTTAACTGAGAGTGATCAAATTGTACCTTTAATATTTATTCTAAATATGTATAAAGTATTTATCTGTTTAAATAGAGTCTTGTCAAAGTTAATAGATTAGAAATTATTAATAGACACATTTTTCCTTTTTATTTTAGTGGTCAAATGAGCTAACTAAATTATGATTGAATTTAATCAGAATTTCAACTCTTAAGGGATTACATTTAAGTAAACATTTTTACTACAAAAATAGATAAAGAAATGAATAAAAAACAAAAAAAAACAAATATTGTCATATTTTCAATATTATCCTTGAGAATATATTATTAAGTTGCTTATTAAGATACTTCATAAATATATGCTATATAAATATGTCAGTAAACTGATATTCAAACACACAATTTGAGTAGGTTTTTATCAATGCATAATAGCAATAGTTTCGAATAATAGTTTATTAAAGCAACTAATATAGTATTAGCAGTAACTATGATGAATCTCTGCTCATAATTTATGTTATGTTTTCCTTCTGCTTGAATAATTCAAGAAGAAGAATGGAGACTGACATTATTATTATAGAATAAGGCAGTGTGAGAGATGAACTGTGTGGCAGTGTAGCTAACAAATAGACGTAGGTTAATCATTACTCCATTGCCCAGGAACACAGTTGTAAAACGTGAAAATTTACGAGCTGTCATGTGGAAAAGTGCAGAATCCACATTAGCTGACAGGAGATGTTCATAAGCTGACTTGTCAGCAGCGGCTTTGGCTTTGACTCTGTGGCATTCTCTCATGCCCCTCAGACGCATTTTCACATTTTGTGGACAGAGGATGTCTAGGACAAACTGCTGCGCAAATAGCCAAGGCGAGTAGTGAGGGTCAGAGGATGGAGGGTCGACTGGCAACTGTAACGAGATGCGTGTCATTGCGCCAAAATCAACAAAAATGCAAACGATGTGTGCGCTGTGTCTCTCTGTCTCTCTGCTCTGAGTTCTGGGATGTGGGTGCAAATATAAATGGGATTCGGAATGGGAATGTGAATGTGAATGTGACTGGGAATGCCAAGGTGGCACCTTGTTGTTCTTTTTGCCAATTGCCATTTGGCATTTTTTGTATCTCATACATAGAAGTATCCCAATGTCAATGAAAGGCCAATTCAGTGCAGGGAAGCGAATCCTTCTCTCATATTGTAAAACAAGCAAACATCAATAGAATCTTTATTGCTTCTGTAAATATTTGCTTGGTTTGTGTCTTTTCGTCTTGTTCTTAAGGTTTTTAGTCGTTATCCTCTTAAAGTGTTTAACTGGACGCCCAACGCAAAAATCGGATAAGCAGGCACAACAAAAAAGACGTCTTTGCTTTGCGCTTTCTTATGCAAAGTCACGACTCGGCGTTTGTTTGCCGTGTCCTTGGCAGCGGACTTTTTGGCAGCCCAGCTTTAAAGACTCCATTGGATTTGGGCTTATGGTGACTTGGACTGAGTATGATGGATTTGCTTGGTGACTTTTGGTGACTCTTGAAGCGTAAGCCGAAGGCGAATTCAATCACAGCTTCTTTTAATGGGCCACAACTTGCGGCCTCTGCAATTACACAAAAGAGTCGACAACAGCAACAACGTGAGGCTTCTTTTGTATATATGTGTGTGTGTGTGTGTGTGTGTGTGTGAGGGAGCGGCTTTATGGTTTCCATCGGAAGCAATGCCCAGAACACAGAGCTTATTGTGAAATTAGTTGAAGCATAGAATATTACTCATACGCAACGGAGACATGGGACAACCTCATGGGAACTCACAGTGGATGGTGGTGATGGTAGCTTTTGCCAAATATTGTGAAATACTCAAGTTGGCATTAGGAGCAGTCTTTGATTGATTTGGAGTCGAGTGCCACAATGTGTCACAAGGCTTCACTACGTAGAAGAAACTAATCAATTCAGTGGACTTTTCATCTTGCAATATGAATTGCAAATTAGGCTAACGAAACGATTGCAACAAGGGAAATGGAAACTAGCATAGAAAAATGGCTGAAGATTGATAACAAATTCATAACATTTAATTACGTGCAATTTACTTATATGTTTACACCAAAGCCGATAACAACTCATCGCGTTGCTGTTGTTGTTGTTGCTGGCAATTGAAATATGTGAACAATTGATGAGCAATTGCTGATAGCAACATGTGAGCCCCCTGACAGGACAATGTACAACAAATCACCAATTGCCAAAGAGGGAGGGAGAGAAGAGGGGAGAGTGGTTAGCTTAGCCTCTGCCTCGTTGGCTACCTTTAGCAAATTGCCGAAATTATCACATGGCACATGTGTTGTTTGCTCTGCTGTCCGCTGTCCTCTGTCCTCACTGCTTACTCACTCTGCGCTTAACACTGTTGCGCATATTTATCTAAGGCCAGCAGACGAACGCCTCGCTTCGTTTATTTGCCCCGTCGCTGACATGGGAAGCGCGTCACATGTGCCACACACAGCACATGCCACCAGAAAAGAGGCAAAGTGAGGAAAGGGAAAGCAGCTACTTGAGTGATGGGATAGTCCAAAGTAAACTAGCTACGTCATGATGTCGCACGTCTGTCGCGAATTGCATTTCCAACATTGGCATTGGAATTGCGTAGTTCGCAGCAGCAGCAGCAGCAGCAGCAGTTGCAACACGGCTCACGTGATGTCAACATGTAAACAGCAAATACCAAAATACCCAAAACAAATAAATGTCTCTTCATTATAATGCATACTTCCGATGTATGTAGGTACATAATATATAGTACATTGATAATACATATGTCACTCTGATTAACTCTATTGATAAGGCTGCGTCGTGTGCTCTGTGTGCTCTCTCAATCTCCATTTGAGCCCTTTTTTTATTGCTGCCCCATTCACAGTGAATTCATATGAATTCCTATTGCGACGGCATTCTCATTCATGATACGCAATGCGAGACAGCAAGCAGCAGCCTTTAGCTTTGCGATTCAACTGTGATTACTCATTGGGTTCATTCAGTTTTAAAACTCATTAACTGCACACGCTACTTTACTGACTCTCTCTCTCTAATCTGTCACTCTCTCTCCATTTCTCTCTTTTTAAATACCAGCGAATTGAAGCAAAGATAGTCTGTCACTCTATCTCTCTCCTTTTCTCCCTCCTCTCTACTCTTCCCCTCCTCTCTCCTCTCTCCCTTCTCTCTTTTAACTACCAATCGAATTGAAGTCAAGATAAATGCGATTTCAATCCAAATAGCTTCGCAGCCGAACAGCTGCAATTCATTAATTACAATTCATTTGTTGCTCTTGTTCTCCCCATTACCATAAACCATTTCTCTTGGCGAGTTTCAATTGCAATTGTTTCATGTGGCAATTTGATTCTTGTTTCCATTTAAGGAGATTCAACCGCAAAGGGTATTTTCTAAATTAACAGTTCAACAAGAATTATGAACTCGAATAAACATCCAAATAAAAGCCAAGTTGAAATGGCTGTCAACTTTTGTTTTAAATAGGTTTAGGTTTAGCTCTAAATCGGGCTAAACCAAAGTCGTGCTAAACCATTTGTATTTGTTTTTAAATGAAACAAAAAATTAATGACGCTGTACGATGAGTGAGCTAAAAAAGCTAAACCAAATTTGAACTGTAAAGCATATGCTTAGCATATTTATTTTTGACAAGCTGAAAGAAACGCTTCTTAATTGCTTTTTAAAGGCTCAAATTTGGGAGTTTTAGGTACATAAGTATATATTTGCCCTAAGAAGAGCATATGAGCAATAGTTTTAAAATATGAAGAATTAACTGGTTGTTGATAGAAAATAGAATTTGCTTTCAAATATTTTAATTGATTTATTTATTGAAGCTGCTACCCATAGTTTAGAAGAGTGTTATAAATAAACCAAATGTTTGGTATATTTTTAGTATTATTGCGGTATATTAATTTGATATATTCTAAAAGTAATACCACACCGTTTTGGTTTTATTCAGAATGGATAGCGGGTAACCATAGTATATGATTATAATTCAATGCAGATGGTGAACAAAAACCGCATTGAACACATAAACCACATTGCTGAACACTCATTTCATTTCTTTTCATTATTGCAGCTAATCTTACTCAATATTTGCAGGCAATGAAACTCATTGCACTGAAAATATAATGGTATTTATACGAGTTGCTGTTAAAGTTGCAAAATGTGGCCGAGTTATGCTTTGCCATTATCAGTTGCTTTACTATTATTATGTGCCTTATTAGCGATTAAACGAACTCTGGAATTTGCGCTATTTTCAAGACTGAATCATTGCAAGGTTGAAGCAAAAATATTTAACTGCCTCTATCCGAGTTTAAATGTAGAATTATGCTATGAATCATTTCGAGGTCTGCAAGCAGCAATTGCAGAGAAAATTCATTCGCGCACAAACTACAAAGGATGAGGGAGGAAAGGGGAGAGAGTCAGAGAGCAAGCAAGCAGAATGCATTAAGATAAACGCAGCCAGTTGGGAGCACTTTTCGAGTGTTTGCCAAAAAAAAAGAGATTCGATAGCAAGGCCAAAGCGTGTTAAGAGCCACTTTGCAGCTGATGCTGACAGCAGCTGCAATTGCAGCTGAGCAGCGAAAGGGAAGAAGAAGAAGGAAGAACACGATTCCACAATGTCATCTTCATCATCTGATTTTATGGTTATGAAAGCACGCAAAACGGCAAAAAAAAATGTGGAAGAAGAAGTTGAGCACAGTTCAAAGGGTTGCGCATAGGGGGCGTATGAGTTATGATTATGTGTGTGTTACGCATACGCAGTGTATGTCCGCATAGAGTGAAGAAGAAGCTGCTGGGCCCAAGGTCTGTGTCACAAGGGAGACCACAAGGAATTGATTTGCCACTCACGTACACCGACTATGTGTGTTGGTGTGTTTGTGTCTTGTGTTTTGTGTCCTAGGCAACGATTTTAATTATGCTTGTCATTGAAAGCGTTTCATATTGCATATCAAATGACTTCAAACAAATCAAAGTTGCGCTGCTTGGTGCATTGAACTGGGACAAGCAACAAGACTCTTGAAATTTCTCGCACGCAATTGATTAAAGTGTAAACAGAAGGCCAAAGGCGCTAATTGTATTAGCCAAATTAATTAAATCAATACAGACGGCAGCAACAAAAGCAGCAAAAAGCGAACAGCGAGCAGCTATGGCGACAGAAAGGTTAACAATTGCCCATTTGCTGATTGTTTGAGCTGCTTTTTAACTGGAATACAAATGCGAATGCCTATGGAAATGGACAAGGGCGCAGACCTCTTCCCCCCAGACCTTTTCCCTCTCAAAGTCGAATACCAAATGCCACTTTACAGTAGCTGAGAGAGAGAACCGAACAGGCGACTCCTTGTTGCTTTGTTGCCAACTAGCGAGTGCTGCTGCCTGTTGAGCAACGTTGTAAATGCCATTCAAAATGAATTAATTAGACAAAAGCCAATTACGCAAAACGACTTACGGCAAAATGACCGACATCGGCACGCAACCAGCACAGCTCCCCAGAGAAAGGGGCAACGGGTAGCAACAAAGGGAAGTGAAGAGGAGGAGGAGGCAAGGAGCGTCACTGGGTCGATTTGGCTAAGTCCAAAATAAGTAATAAATTCCAAGGACCAATAAATGAACGGCAATCCTTTATGACATGTCCCGTTTGGCCCCAAAGCGCAGCGTTAATTTGACAAGCCTTTTCTCTAACTGCCTGGAGAGACTGTTGTAGAGGAAGATAGAGAGACAGAGACAGAGAGAGAGAGAGAGAGAGGTAGCTAGAGAGCGAGAGGCAGCGCCACTTAAAGTGTCGCTCGCTTTGATGATGAAGTGTGCCATTTGCTTTGAGAGTCAGTTACCACAAAATTCACTTAGCCTGCACTCACATGTTTGTTTGCGACCGTTTTGCTGATAAATCGCCAAGGACAACGCTCTGGCAGGCCAATTAAATGGAAAACGTTTTCATGCCGCGCGCACTCGCTCTCAAAATTCGTTGTCAACGCGCTTGATTGATGCCAAAGGCGAGAGCTAAAGTGCGAACGTTTGCCGCACGCCTCGCTTGCCACAATTTGCTGCACTTTCATGCTCAACTTGCGGTAAACAAGTCGCGCATCCTGTGCAAGCTGCTAAAGCGAGTTCATTTGTTTTGGCCTTTTGTTCGCAGCACGCGAAGCAGCTACAAAAGCTGATAGCTAGATAAATAGATAGTGTTGTTGTTATTGTTGTTGTATATTTTTAGACAACAAGCTGGCGCTGTTATCGACTGCTGAGCGTATTTTTGGCAAATATTTATCAATTTATTGCACTAAAAAATTGCCACAATTACTTATGTATATATATACTCTCGATACTATATCGTGGTGTAAACGTGCCTGAACAATGATTAATTTCACTCACTCTCACTCTCACTCACTATTTTTTGCTCTTTTTCGTTTCACTTTCAGCTATATGAAGGACGCGTTGTTGCTGTGGGACAACGAACACAAAGTTTACACGGTGAACATGGCGTATGCGCAACGTGCACTTGCAACATGTGTTATTTATGTCCATGCCCCTCTGCAGAGTCAATTAAAAGCATCGCGCCTCACCGCACAACATAATTGAAAACAACAACTGAGAAGAACATACACATACAT
This sequence comes from Drosophila niveifrons, assembly GCA_035046325.1. Taxonomy (NCBI): domain Eukaryota; kingdom Metazoa; phylum Arthropoda; class Insecta; order Diptera; family Drosophilidae; genus Drosophila; species Drosophila niveifrons. Next base: position 20,380,501 of record JAWNOC010000046.1, read on the forward strand.
ACACAAATAAAACACACACACCACAATTAATTAGTCAATTCCAGAAAGAGAAAGAGAGTGAGAGAGAGAAACTGCATCGAAATCATGTCCGAGTTTCGATTTTTCTCGTACAGCGATTTTGCCTTCTCGACGTCCAAGCAGTCCAAGGATTGGATCAGTCTGCCCATCTCGCAGTACCAGGCGACGACGACCAAACCGATTGTGCAGGAGGGCATCGAGTTGAACATTCCGTACACCGTCTTCGAGGTGCTCGTCGCCATCTTCAGCATCATTGGCAACCTGATGGTCATCATTGTGTTTCGCCGCGAGCGAAAGCTGCGTCGTCGCACCAACTATTACATCGTTTCGCTGGCCATGGCTGATTTCCTTGTGGGTTCTTTGGGTGTGCCATTTGCCGTCTTGGCATCGGTTGGTTTGCCCAAGAATCTGCATGCGTGCCTCTTCACCGTGTCGTTGTTGGTGGTCCTCTGCACCATCTCCATCTTCTGCCTGGTGGCTGTGTCCGTGGATCGCTATTGGGCCATCCTCTATCCGATGGCCTATTCCCGCAATGTGCGCACTCGCACTGCCATTGGTAAGTCCCCTCCAAAGAGGAGGCATCTTTACTCTTGATACACTTTCCATTGTCTCGTCTTTGTTGGCTTGCAACAAAGCGCTGCTAATGACCAACAAATCAACATATTGCTTACTAGTTCTCTGCCTTTTGTTTTGCCCGCATGCAACCAGCTGTCATGTTTAACTTGCGGCTTTTGTGGCAGGCGGCAGCTGGAAACAAAAGAGCTGATAGCTGTCGAGAAGATAGCCACTTTTTTTCTGTAAATTGTTTATTACAGAACAGAAATATAAGGCAAGAGAAATCTTTAAAGGCAGAGTATTAAGTCTTGAATAGATTTTTAAATACTAGAGCCGTAGTAGTTTGAAAATGTAGGTGTATTTAATTCATCATTTAATATTTATTTATACAAAACTGCCAAGGTTGACATGTACATGTAAATATTATATTGAAAGTCTAAACAGAAAATGTAATTCCAACTATTTATTAAAAGCTAAGCCATAGGATGAACATATGTAAAATAACCTATAGAAGTTTTTATAAATCAAACGAACTACTTCCTGCTGCTTGGTTGTGAATTTAATTTAGTTATCATCAGTGACTTTTATTGATACAAAGTGGTACAAAATGAAATGTCTATTTCAAGTGTATTCGGGCAGTAAACAAAATAATAAAATTACTATCAGTCAATCAATTATGAAAGCACTTTGCTAGGATTTTCATCCACAATTCAATTAAATTAAAGTTTAAATGAATAATAAAGGTCATTTTATTTAGACAAATGAATCAACTTTTATGACTAAATTAAAATCTTTGAAACTATTGAAATCAAATAATAAAAAAGTGAGAAACTAATGCGTAACAAAGAATAAGAAAAGTTCTTTTAGTTTTTTTTTGGATTTAGTTGCGAACCTTACATACTTAAGACAACACATTTTTTTCACGCTATCTAGTTTTTATATATAGTCACACTACATAGACGAAAAAGAATTAGCTGGTTAGGTATTAAAATGTGTTGGGCGAGACGCATAAAGTTTTTTTTTTGGTTAAGCATTGATGAGGTAGGCAAAATTAAAGGCAAAGACAATAGCCATAAAAGCGAGAGACAGAACTAAGCTTAAGTGATTTCGGGTTGATGGCGTGTGTGCTAGTTAGTGTAATAGTCTGTGTGTGTGTGTGTGTATGTGTGTGTGTGTGTTGCCAGGCTGAGCATGTGCGTCATTTGATTTGGTGATGCATGAAATGGTTCAATGCACTGAGGATGCAAAGCCAAACAATATCATGGCCAGAGTGCAGCAGCAGCAGCAGCACACATTTGTGATAGTCATTAGCATTTGTTGAGTCACTAAACAGCGACTAGCTGAGACAGCGACTAACTTTCATCCCCCATTTGCTGTGGCAGTGACGTCAGCGCCTGTCAAGGAGACTGACAATACATCGCAAGGGCTTCAACATTGTCTTTATGCTAATCCAGTGCATCCCTTTTTCATTCATTGCAGTCATCATCTCGGTGTGCTGGGTGGCTGGCACTATTGTGGGCTTCCTGCCGCTCTTCGGCTGGCATGCGGATGTTCAGCATGATCAGGAGTGTCTCTTCGTCGAGGTGATGGACTACAACTATCTGGTGTTTCTCTACTTTGCCACCATCATCACGCCGGCGTTGCTGATGCTCGCCTTTTACACGCACATCTATCGCGTGATCATACGGCAAGTCCGGCAGATTGTCACCATGAATCCCGCCTCGGATCTCAGTCGCCGCTCCTCGACGGCCCAGATGCAGGTGACGACCCCGGGGCGAGCAGGACACACAGGAACCATGTTGCGTGTTTTAGGAGCTGCCCGAAAGCGTGATGTGAAGGCCACACAGAATCTGTCGATTATTGTGCTATTCTTTATGATCTGCTGGATACCGCTGTACACGATCAACTGCATCAAGGCCTTCTGTCCCGATTGCTATGTGCATCCCAAGCTGACGCTCTTCTGCATCATACTCTCGCATCTCAATTCGGCGGTGAATCCCGTGCTCTACGCCTATCACCTCAAGGACTTTCGGCTGGCGTTGAAGAACCTCATGCTGAAGCTGATGGGTGTGGACATTGATCAGCAGGCGGATGCCATGCATCGCTTCTCGCTCGCCAGTCAGCATCGTCTGCAGTCGATGGACTCCAATATGCGCTCCACGCAGCCGCGCATGTATGTGGGTGAGTGTGAGTGCGCGTCGTCTACTTTAATGCCCAAAGAGTGCCCTGCTAATGTTGCTCCTTTTGCTGCTGCTTATAGATTCACCCATTTGGCTGCGACAGCAGCAGGAGGCGCTGAAGAATTCGCAACTGCTGCCCAAGTGCGGAGTCCTCACTCCGTGTGTGAACAGCATCAATCAAACGGTGGCCGCTGCGGTCACCGCTTCCACGGACATTGAGCGGGATATGTGGAACATTATGGAGGCCTCGAGTGGCGCCGAGTTGGGTGAGGTGAGCTACGAGTTTCCCAGTGCCAAGCAGCAGGCGGCACAGCTCAGCGATCACGATAGCAGCATCTCCATCTCGGCGCCGGCGACAGCAGCTCAATCGTTGCCACAACAGCAGCAGCAGCAGCCGCAACGTTGTGACAGCGCATTTTCCTACGATAATCACAACTACTCGACGGGACCCGAGGATGGCATCAGTCTGCCCGAGGATCTCGAGTACGAGGATGTCTTTGTGCCGCCCAACAACGTCAACTATCAGGGTGTCGATCCCGTCGAGCTGCGGCGCTCTCTGGCCTGTGTAATGCGGGAGAAACTGCGCTCCGATGACACCGATTACTACAGTCAACAGCGGCTGCCACAGGACAACGAACTGCCCACGGAGTTGCAGCTGGAACTCAAGCTCGAAATGGAGCTCGATGCCAGCTCCACACGCACCTCGCCCAGCAATGGTTCACTGCCGCAACTGCTGCGCTCCAAGCTGCTGGCCGTCAACTCGAACAGCGATCACTGCTTGCCCCTGCCACGCTCCAGTATGCCCGGTGCCGTCTATGTGATCGATGGCACCACCGCGAATCCGCTGTCATCGAATTCGGGTCACAAGCCCAAGTATCGCAAGTCGACGGCGTTGACGCGAAACTCGCGCAAGAAGAGTCGCTCATGCTCGTGCACCAGCGAACAGAAGCTGATGAGTTCCATCGATACAACCTGTTCGAATGTGTCCAGCGATACGCACAACAATAATCTCAGCAATCGCTATGCGGAGCCACTGCAGACGCCGCCGGTGCAGAGTGCGAATCATGAGCATTTCTTCAGTCCATTGAAGTCGGTGGGCAGCTTTATGCAGCATTCCAATCTCTTCAATCTGTTCCAGCCGCACGTCAGCAACAACCAGTCCAAAGATGCCAATGCGACTGCGACGGCTGCTCCAACTTCAATACCACCTCCTCCACCGCCTCCGTCTGCTCCAGCAACAACAACAACTCGACTGACTATTGATGCATTGACACCGCTGTCGGCGTCGTCCTCATCCTCGCTAGTCGCCGCCAGCGTTGAGAGTTGACCACAGTGCAAGAACAGTGCTCGGGAAAATGCTTCCGTCATTCCACCCACAACTCTGACTACTCCCAGTCCTTCCAATCCTTGCACTACTCCTCAAGCGGCAGGCAAACTCTAGGCAAATACTCGCAAGTCAAAGCTAGCTTTTATTTTAAGTTCATCCGAATTACAAGTACATATAGAAGTAGAAGTCAATGTGTGGCATCGTTTCCAGTTGCTTTATATAGTGAATTATGCGCATTTATTTTCCATTACAATTATGTTAGTTAATTGTTCGAACTAATGCCTAAACTAATAATGTTAAACTTAAAGTGAATTTAAGCAAATTATTGTATATTGTGCATACTCGTGTTTCCCAACAAAACAAAACAAAACAGAAGAAAAGAAAGATAAAGATAAACAAACATAATTTCTCTTTTTGGATGTTATATGATATGAAAGCAGTTAATCCTACGTACTATAATATGCATGTGTATTTATCAAAGTATACTTGGAACGTCTGTGAAAACCAAAATATATATATGTATATGTATTTGTATATGTATATGTGTAGTTTAAATGTATAGTTCAAGATCAATTAAAATAAAAATATATGAATTACTAAAACCATAATAATCCAAAGGCTATCTTATTACTTCTTCTCACTCTGCTGTGCAAAAATAAATCTTTTGAGATATGTTAAATATTTAAAAAAAAAACATTATTTAGTTTATTTATAAATACTGATTTTTAGTTAAAGTATTTAAAAATTGAAATCATAATATAACAATATAAATTAAATATATAATTATTGAAAAATATACCAATAAAATAAACTAGTCAAGTACTGAAGTTGTTAGGTATTTTTTAAGACCTATCGCATGGAATGCTAGGAAATATCGTTCTAACAGCTGTGACATTCCAGCGCATTTCAAGATACTTTTAAGCTTTTTGTAGGTTTGTGTCTTGGCTCGATAAAAAGTATGCAAGAATTTCAAACAATAGCAAGCTTAGCCATTAATGCTTGCCCTCTTTATTTTATAAAATGACTCTACAGGGATTACATATTTATAAATGTTATTTATCGAGCAGCATGTTATTGGGTTCATCAAACGTTTGTTATAATTTGACAAGAGGCAGAGTAAATCAACGTGCCAACACGGTCAACAGAAAACCGACGATGCCGAAATCTAGCGCGGACAACAACCAAAATCCCAAAGACTTGGCGCTGGATGCGCTTAAAAGTGTGGTGTCGGAAGCTTTTGTGGGCAAATTCACAGCTGTTTTTCCAAAGCTTTTCAAGTGCCAATGGAAGACATACGAAGGTCAGAAGAAGGTTAGTTAGTACATCAGTTGATTACATTCGAGGTGGGTGTGTTTTTCTCGCTGTGCCGCTTAAGTAAAAGTGATGAAATTTTGCGATTGCATTTGCGGCGACTTATCAATCAAAGAAAAAACTAACTTTGGAATTAGCTTATCTAAAACTCGAAAGTACTAATTGAATTCAATTGGCTTTACACAATTTTTCGTCCGTAGTTTTTTGCAAATTTCTCAGACACCGGGTGCAACATGGCTGGCCGTAAATTCTGCGTTGGTGGCAACTGGAAGATGAATGGCGATCAAAAGTCCATTGCCGAGATTGCCAAGACCCTCAGCGATGCCTCGCTGGATCCCAACACAGATGTCGTAATCGGCTGCCCCGCCATCTATCTGATGTACGCACGCAACCTGCTGCCCTGCAGCATCGGTGTCGCCGGCCAGAATGCCTACAAGGTGGCCAAGGGCGCCTTCACTGGTGAGATTTCGCCCGCTATGTTGAAGGACATTGGTGCCGATTGGGTCATCCTGGGCCACTCTGAGCGTCGTGCCATCTTCAAGGAGTCCGACGAACTCATTGCCGAGAAGGCCGAGCACGCTTTGGCCGAGGGCCTCAAGGTTATTGCCTGCATTGGCGAGACACTCGAGGAGCGCGAGGCTGGCAACACCAACGATGTCGTTGCTCGCCAGATGTGCGCCTATGCCAAGAAGATCCGCGACTGGACGAACGTTGTGGTTGCCTACGAGCCCGTGTGGGCCATTGGCACCGGCAAGACCGCCACTCCCGATCAGGTAACGTAACTTCTCCTTACTCCTTAAGTTTTCTTTATTAATATTGCTTTACTTTGTGTCTAGGCCCAAGAGGTGCACGCCTATCTGCGCAAATGGCTGGTTGAGAACGTCTCCCAGGCTGTGTCCGACTCTCTGCGCATTCAGTACGGTGGCTCTGTGACCGCTGCCAATGCCAAGGAGCTGGCCAAGAAGCCCGACATCGATGGCTTCCTTGTTGGCGGTGCTTCTCTGAAGCCCGAGTTCGTTGACATCATCAATGCTCGCCAGTAAAAAGACAGCTAGAGAACTGCCCAAAAATAAATAAGGAAGACGGAAGAACTTTATTAAACGGATCTGAAACATATTGCATTAAGCGCACATACATTACAAATTTGTTGTCTCATCGATTAGCGATACCACTCGATACTCTAATTCAATAGTTATCGAATGTAATTCAAAATTCTATGTCATCAAAATGGTCGCTGTTCCATTTATTATTTATTGAAACTTTGTGGCAAATTTTGAATTTGAAAAACAAATTATTTTTGTTTATGATTCTCTTAGGATTATATGGATTACACTTCGGACGCTAAGGCCACAAAATAAATGTTATAAAACTATTAGAAAAAAATTGGCGTTAATGAAATTTTTACTAATCTGATTTAAACTTAGCAACCTTTAACATTGATCTCCAGCTTACATATAGTTATATATAGTTTGCATTTCATTCACTTCCAATTTTTATGACACACAAAGATTTTCTTTTTTAACTACAAATTTTACATTGATTAAAATTTTCCATTTTCACAAAATTGTAAAAGGCTCGAGAGAGTTAAGAGAAGCCAATTTAAAAGACTAGACATCTAGTCTAAGTAATACAGATATATTGATAAGTGATTACGATGGAGCCATTGAAACAAACTTATACCTACGATGTCATAGTGCAAAAGGCGCAACTGCCACGCCCCGAAAATGTTGATGGCGAAGAGGAACCCGATCGCACTTTTAGCGTTCGTGTTCTTAACGATTTTGTCGATCTGACGCCCAATCGCATACTAACCACATACTTTCCCTGCAAGTCCCTGGGTGACTTTGTCGCCAGTCCCTGCGATCTCATTGGCTCCTTGAGCTCCAAAGGCATCTGTTTGACTGTTTACGATAATGAGGAAATCTTGGGCTCTGGCAATGCGATACTTTCCAATTCGTTGTTGCGCAAGTTGGTTAATCAAACCTTTAAGGTCAACGAGGTGGTGTCTGTAAATATAACGAAGGACAAAAAAACAATTGGCACACTAGAGCTGAATGTGAAACTCGCTTCGGCGGATCCCGATTTAGAGTAAGTCGTTTAAATGAATTATATTTATGGCTCTAATTTGAACTTCTTTTCTTAGCACTCGAATGCTTCACTTTGGCTGCTATGATGTTTGTCGACCGCTGGATAAGTCGGTGAATCCCCGAGATGTCGTCTTCACACTCGGGCGCTCGGGCAAATGTGCAGCCACCACCTGCATCACTGATGAGCGTCTGATGTCGCATGCTGGCGCTCCGTTTAACTGCCTGCATGAGGAGGGTGGCCCCAAAGAGCAATGCGGTTGCTTCATTGCCGGTGTCAAGCCGCCTCCCGCTTTGGATCAGAGTAAGGAACGCGAGCAGAAGCTGCTCAAGAAACTGCTCATTGATCTGGATATAGATCGAGAACATATACCCACGCCTCCGTCAGGACATACGCACTCCAGGCAACAGAAATGTCGGTGTCGCAAATCTAGCGATAGCAGCTACTTTTCTCCCATGGAATTTTGGTCTGATGTGCTAGATACGACGACTGACGATGAGGTTGATGAGGAAGCAGATTCTCCAGATGTGAATTTATTACCGTATCAGCTCCAGGAGCTGGAAGCAAAGCGTAAAAAGGCACTAGGCATATGCCCGGCGATTGCGACGCCAGAACTCACGAATGTCAAATACAAGCCGCCGAATCTGTGTCCAGTTTGCAATGCCGACATCACCTGGCTGCCCAAGGTGGCCGCTTGTCCTTACTGCGGCTACAAGCGGTTCGACATGGACAAGCCCAGCGAGGAACCCTTCGATGAGACGGCAACTGCTGAAGAAGTATTGCGCAATCATTTCATGCAAACGCGCCTCGCAGATGGCGACAATCAGCGCAGTCAATCGGCCTGTGCCTCTAGCGATGCGAAGGTCGAGTTGCCAATAGCCGGCAAGCCAAAGGAATGCAGCTGCAGTTCGGAGAAAGTCTGCACACGCTGTCGCATTAAGGAGCTGTGCGAGCAAATGTTTCACATGGACATCAAATCGCAGACGCCAAAGTTGCCAGCACCGTCGCCAGCCACGACCAAGAAAAAGACTTCAACTCCATCAATGCGGCGTGAGCAACTGGTCAACATCTTTACGGAGATGCGAGATAATTATGCGTGTAAGGAGGGAAAAGAGCAGACAGCGAAGCAGATTTGTGCAGCCAAGGGCAAGTCGAGTAAGACAGGTAAATCAGGCGCCAAGTCGAGAGGCAAGTCGGGTAAGCCTCATGGCAAGAAACGCACTTCACCTGCCGTCAAAAAGCTGCTAAAGGAACTGGATCAGAGCGTACCCAGCAAACCCAAGAAAAAGAAGGCAAAGCGGCGCTCGCGTTCCAAGCGGTAGTTAATACTCTTCTCTATAATTTCGGTCTATTAAAAATATTTCTTTTTAGCTACACTTTCCTGAAGTCCAGGCCGCCTGTGAAACCTGTGACCACACATGAGAGTTGTGCACGTGGCAAGGGCCGGGTGCCCTGCAACATGGGATGGTTGTGGACGGCCAACGAGCTGGCTCGTCACAGATGCTGGAAACCTGGCGCCATCATGAAGCCGATACGCGAGCTAATGTCCTACTTTCTGCGCGATTATCCCATCGATGTGATAGGAAAATCCCGACGACATTGTGGCAAAAGGAAGCCGGACGTTTCATCGACTGAAGAGGAGCCGTTGGTGCAGCATCCCACTCTGCACATTGTCAAGAAGCATGATGAGTACATCATAACACTGCGACCACTCAAGGATCCCAAAACACTATCCGTGGCCGCCAATCCATATGCGAACATGAAACCGGTCGTGTTTCGTATTGTCAAGGATCCGGTAGCGGCAGGCGAACGCGAGATGAAAATGACACTGCAGGACAATGGTTATCCATTTTGTACCTGCAATCAGCCGATTGCCAATTGCTTTTGTCGCAGCCACAATGATAAACTGATTGTTGAACAGGCTGTGCGGAGTCTGGCAGCTGAACGTGGCTGGAAGGACATTACAGGCAGCTTTGTTTACAACGATCTTTCGGATAGCGACAGCGACAATGAGCTGGACTTTGGCGTCACGCCGCCAGCGGGGGTTATAAAACCAGAGCGTATGCGGCAACCCGATCGAGCTAATTGCGAGACACAATATAATGAAAACGATTGGGCCATGCCCACCATGTATCCGCATCCGCCCAATGCTCAGGTGCAGTATGGCGGTTGTGTGGTTGGCGAGCGGAAAGGACGCTTCCCCTGGATTATGGGCAAGGGATTTGTGCACAGGGAGCAAAAGCCAGCAAAGAAAATTAACAAACCCAAAAATGAGAAGAAATCAAAGGGCAGGCTAAAAGGTGGCTACGATGCGGGACATTTTCAAGCGAATTATTTGCCCTTTCATCGCAATTGGCACAAATCGAATGCGCCGCAAAGAACTCAGATGTCTTACGACAATGGACCACTTCGATAAAAAGATAAAATTATAAAAAAAATGACAACGTAACGTAGAAGATACAAATTTTAAGTATAGTCCAAAAATATTGTTAACTGAGAGTTGATAATTAAATCGTATTTTATTAATATTAAATGGAATGTTTGCTTAAAATGTGATCTGGTAGACAGATAATTAGATTTGTTTTTACTGCCCAGCATGCCTTGACAACTCTTTAGTTATCTAGGCCTTTTCGACTTCACAACTTTTTTCATACTCTATTGAAATTTCAGGGCGTTAGCTTCCAGGCTCTAGTAATTTATAAATTTATAGCTGTGAAATTATTAAGTTTCCCTTGCTTTTTCATTTGCACGAAATTCAATATCAATTAATTGTTTTCGATTTATCAACATGGCGAAAGCTCCCTGCTGTTGGGCCTCCAATGAGTTGAGTCGCGACAAAGAGCATTATATGCGTTGCTCTACTCGACCTAATCAACCGCCGCCTTGTGACGATGGCAAGGGCAAGAAGGGAAAGGACAAGGATAAGAATAAGAATGTCTGCTGTGGCATGGCGTTTCGCCAGCAAATGGCCAAGGATGCCGAGCAGCAGGATTCCGAGGAGTTACATTGCGGACCATCGAAGGGCAAGAAGGGCAAAAACAAAGCCAATAAGGAAAGCTATCGCTGCTTCACTGTCAAGATGATCTGCATGAAGCTATATATGCCTGGTCGGGACTTCGAGTGTCCCGATCAACTGAAGATTACGGCGAATGTGTGTCGGGGTTGTAAACTGGTCTTGTGCTCTAATCGCATCAATGTCAACTGTTTGCCATCGGAGCCGAGTGCCCAATTTTCCATGCTGGCCGAGTGCCTGGAGAAGGAGCTGAATGAGGGCATCTCTGTGTCCGTTTCATACATGAAGAAAGAAATTGGTAGGAAACGAAAGATTAAGCTCAAAATAGGGTATAATGTTTATATGATCCTCCTTAGGACGTGGCTGCTTTGTGCCCTCCGAAGCAACCATTCTGCGCATGGTTAACACACTTCAGGAAGTCGTTTACACCGCCAATGTTGAGTTGACCTGCAAGGGCTGCACAGTCGGCATGTGCACCATTCGGATGTCAACGCTCATGCGGTGTCAGAACCTTGATCCGTAAGTAAGATCGGCTGGCTACTGGAGCCTGGAGCTAAGCCACACGCCACACAAACAACTGAAATTCAATAGAGTAATTTTGGATATGGATACACGGACCCCTTTGCAGCTCGGAGTCTTTCAACAATGACGGCGACTGCGACGACGTTTGTGGGGACGACTTTGGCACCCCTTCACAGAGTTGTTGCTCATCATCAGATCCTTGCCTGGGCTTCGTTAGCATGGAGGATCCTTCCTTCAGTTCGGCTTGTTTTAAATCTTCCGAAAGCAACAAAAGAAGGGCTGGCTCTGAGGTGAGTGTTAGTTTGGAAACCGAACTATGCTTAACTATCGTAATCCTTGCAGCCGGTACAAAAGCTTATCGACATGGCAGGCCCCTATGCCGTCTATGACTCACCAAACAATACAGCTGACTGTTTGGACATCAAGGCTGTGCCAGGACCGGGCGGACAATTCTCCCTCACCTCGCATCTTGGCGGTGGTAATACGAATCGCCTATGTCCACAGATTTCTGCGCCCAAGCTCAAGCAGATGGGCATAAAGGTAGCACGCGAATGTCCAGTGTGTCATGAGGATGTCTCATGGCTGCCACAGATCTCGGCGTGCCCGCATTGCGGCTACAAGCCATTGCCTGAGTTCGAGGAAAAAGAATACGATGAACAAGCATTGGCCAAGGATATACTCAACGAGTTCTTTGATTCCATAGGCAAAGAACAACAAAAGGGCGCGTCGGAGGGCACTTCTTCACAGGCCTGTGAGCAGCAGCAGACGGGGAGCAAGGCATCTGAGGGCTTTGATACCATTGTGCAGGACTACGAAGCGCTTAAGAAGAGCATTAAGAAGTGCAAGTCCGCGCAGACCTGCAGCGGCCTTCCCAAACCCGCCCAGACAGCAAAGCCAGAAAATCTGCTCAAGGTCTTTACCGAGCTACGGGATATGTTTGAGGGTGGCGACGCGGACGATAAGAAACAGGCCAAGCTGAAGGAGATCTGTGAGCAGGCCTGCAAATTAGCCAAGGCAGCAAAACGACGTGGCGGCAGAAGATCATCGACGAAGCAAAGCGATCACTGTCGAGTCCCTAAGTTGCGAAAGCGCTCAAAGCGTGAACGAGCGCATGTCAAGTCGCGGCTCTATTCGCCCGTAGATTCGCTCGAGCATCGCCGACAAGGTCATGCACATTGCCATCAGGATGAGCACAAAGTGCCCGCGCATATGGGCTGGATGTGGACCCAATGCCCAATGGCCCAACGGCCAGGCTGGCGACCCGGCGCCATACGTCGCTCCATACGTGAACTGATGAGCTATTTCCTTAAGGACTTTCCCATCGACAGCATACCCAACTCGAAGTACTTGTCCTATCATCGCCATAAGCCACAGCCGAAGGAGGAAGAAGTGGAAACGGCTGAGAATCTAGTGCAACGACCCACGCTGCACATTGAGAAGAAGAACGACGAGTTCTTGATTACGTTGCGACCACTTAAGGATGCCGAGACCTTGAAGCAGTCGGCGAATCCGTACGCAAACATGAAACCAGTGCAGTTTCGCATTGTGAAGAATCCGCTGCTGAAGAAGATTCGCGAACTGAAGCGTTGCCTCAAGAAGATGGGCTTCAGCAAGTGTAAGTGCCACAGACCCGTGATGGAGTGCTACTGTCGCAGCTTCATCGACAAGAAGCAGTTGGTCGAGGAGGTGCAGCGACAGTGCCGCAAGCGCAATATGGACAGCTGTGAGAGCAACATTGTGCTCTCCGACACCAGCGACAGCGAAGCAGAGTTTGATTTTGGTGTCACGCCGCCAGCGGGTCTCATGCATCCGGAGCGATTGAAGCGCACCCATGTGACGAACACAGAGACGCAATACAATGAGAACGATTGGGCCATGCCCACCATGTATCCGCATCCGCCCAATGCTCAGGTGCAGTATGGCGGTTGTGTGGTGGGCGAGCGAAAGAAGCGTTTCGATTGGATCTTCGGCAAGGGATTTGTGCACCGCGAGCCAAAGCCACCCAAGATGCGCAATCCGCCCAAAAAGAAGCCCAAGCGCCCTTTTCCAGGTGCTCCACCACCCCGGCAAGAAGGCGGCTATACATCCGATGTTGAGTCGCCGCCCAAGCATTTTCCCAAACGGGAAAATCAGCAGAATGCTTCGCCGATTGCCGATCGCCTGAAGCGACTGAATCGCGCCTCTTATCCGCCCTCAGCGCAGGAATTCCAGAATTCAACAAAACGGGAACCGGAAGCGAGAAAGGTCCGCTTTGATATCGCTCAAAACGAACACTACCTCATCTAAGTAGTCAGTCAAAATTATGGTATTTTAATTTTACGCTTTTAGCAGAGATTTTTGTCTACTTTCAGAAATAGATGTAATAAAGATATCCATTATTCAAATAGCTTTTAATAAACGAATTGGGACTAATTTCTGTCTCATAATTTAAAAGTTTAAAACAAGAAATGCTGCAGATATTGTATATTCTTTTAATCATTTTTTATTGAATTACAACTTACTTACAGAACTTATGTCTGACCTTGTCCTTAACTTGTAAGTACGCATATGTTTGTATAACCATGGTAACTTCTTGTATTATTGCCTCATTTTCATCGGTTGCCCCAATGTTGGTTTATCAAAATTGTTTGTTTATCTAACCTTTGGCGCGCTGATGGCAGCGATGATATAACAGCGACTGCAGTGACTGTTAAGTACTTGCAATTTGTGGCAACAGTGGTATCTTGCCGTGCCACATATGGTAGCGTTTTTCCAAGCAATAAATAAATAATTTTCTCGTCTCTCCTCGTCTCGCTCTGCTGCTGTCACAAAATTGCTGTGCCGCTGATCTACATGCTGAGGAGGTAATGCGGGGATCTCCATCTTTGCCACCATCTCAGTAACCGTTTCGATTATTACGTTCTGCTTTATTCCGTTTGCGGATGCGTTAGCGATTTTGCATGTCACAATTCAATCGATTCTACCTTTCAGTCATCATCTACTATTCCCTTTACTCTCGTCTACTTATTTGTCATCGTCAAGTGCTCAAATCGCACTCAGCCCGAAGCGCTTCAGTTTTAATGAATTTTGAATCGGTATCTTGATGGCAGACGCATGAGGCATGAAATTCATATGGTACCGGCACATTAAGTACACTCTGAGAAATGGTAGTCTGAAAAATGTATTTCTTTATAAATTTATGCAGCAGCATTATTTATAAAATGATTTTGTCTTCAGTTTATGGTTTTCTTTTCTCACATCTGTAATACGTATACGTAATTTTTTGGCTCATTAACATCAATTAGTATATATGTTAATATATATATTGCATACATATGTCTTGATGGATTATTTTAATGCATCTGCAAATTTAATCTGGATATTGTTAATAAGCCCAAACAATTAAACAAATCAACACTTTAAATTTGCTTAGCGAATTTCACTGTCAACACTTTATTGTTTTTGCTGGCGGCATCTAGAGGTCAGCAGTTGTATCTTAATCATTCTTTGCTAAGGCTGTGTTGGCGCCATCTATTGAATAATGCTTTCTACTTAATATTCACTACGTAGTAGCCTTTTAAAGAATTTTGTTAGATTAGGCGCTAGCTGCTTTAAATTTTTTTTCAGTGCATTCACGACTCTACAAAGGCAAGTGAAACTGACAGAGCTGCGCTCAGAGGCAATCGAACCGCCCAACTAGTAGCACGCCCCAAAATGTGGCACAGCAGGTGGCACAAATTCGTCAACGACTTGGGTGTGTTGAGTGTTTTCTTGCTGCTCTTCAGTGTTGGCAGCGCGCCAGCCACCAGTGACAGCTCCAGCCTCAACTATAACAACTACAATGGAAGCATCAAACAGTTGCGTTTCCATGATTTTGAGCCGCGACAGCAACTGACGCGATTGGTCAGAGAGGGGAAAGAAGCTGCTGCTGGTGAGCAGGAAGCAGGTCGTGAGGCACGTGGCTTCCACTTCAATGCCAGTGGCCAGGATGTCAATGTAGAGCTTGAGTTCATTGTACCCTTTGTCAGAATACCCGTGAAACGGAGCATGAAACTGGCTCGTGAAGCTGTGCAGAGTGTGCTGAATCTGCAGAAGGGAGCGCTGCTCAACACGGCTGTGATTGTGGTTGCAGGTGCCATCATAGCGGGCATAGTGCGTCTTGTGTTGGCTCCCATTGTGTTCACCTCGTTGGCAAACAATTATGCCGGCTACGTTGCCAAGGAATACGAAGAATCGCCAAAAAGCAGCAACACCATTAGCCGAGGCAGTGAGTAGCAAAGTTAACATAATAATTCTTTCAGTTGACTTAAATTTCCCTTTTCTTCATTGACAGTGCGCAGTTTGACGCAAGTGCTGGAATCGCAGCTGGACGAGAACAACATTGATGTCTCGGTTTGCGCACAACGCGCCATTTGCCAGTACTTGCAACACAATGCGGCACAAGCGCATCGCTTGGATGCTGGTTTCTCTCTGACAAACGCTGCCAGGTTGCTTCATCTGATGGCCAAGTAAGTTTGATTATCTGCTTCTCTATTCATATACTTTATCTTGAACATTTCTTTAGCTCTCCATGGACTGATTCCTTGCTCAATGGCACCGCAGTGTTCAGCGCCATTGATGTGGCACGCAGCAGTCGCAGTTGCAACCACGTCTATCGCAGCTGCAGTTGGCCGCAGCTGCAAGGCAACATATTGCAGAGATCTTGGCCAAATGTCTTACAGTATTTCAACGGACGCTTGTTTCTTTAATTATTTAGTTGTTATTTATTTATTTCTTGTTCCTATATTTAATAAAGATAATATTGTAGAATAGAAATATTTCGTTTTATTGAAATTTTACAATTTTACAGTGTAATAAAAGTCATTGGATTCTTCTAATCTTAGCAAAGAATTAAATTGCTAAAAAAGAATTGATTTGTAAAGAATTCAACTTAAAATTTTGAAACATTTTCTAGTCGATTTTACAGTTTGATTAATTCGCTTAAGTTTATTAGAGGACTTGAGTCGATCTGTATATAAAGTTGATTAAACTATTTACGTTTTTATTTAGAAACCACTTTAAATTCTTAATTGATTGATGCATCTCGATTCTTAACAGAAATTGGGAACTTCGTTATACCTAACTTTTATAAAAGAGTACGGTTAACTCACGCATATGATATAATAGTGAATAAAATTGTATGTTATATAAAATCGCTGTATAGGAATTCAGTCTAAAAGTGCTAATCATGACCAACAAGAAATGCTGTCGATAAGGTGCCGTTATGGCTATTTGGCAAATGTAGGAAGAGCAAGTGACTCTTTCCTCAAAGCGAACAAAACGTTTCGCACCTTAGGCCAGGGGGATTATGTCACGCATGCGCAACAAACAGTGGCAACAAAGTGTTTGCGGGACGACGCACGCCGCAAATTATCACAGCCAAGAGGCAACGAAGCGCAGAGTGACAAATTTGATAGCGACACGTAACTAAGCAGTCAAAGACCAAGAGCAAGCGAATATTGCGTTCGCAATGGGTTTCAGATCAGTGGCAAACCTCAAGCCGGAAGCATGCAACTTGTGACTTTAGCTCAAATGATCCTGCTTATCCTGGCTGGCTGCGTGGTGATTTGGGCAGCCAGCGAAGAAGATGAATCGTCTTCAAATGAAACCAACTCCTCTTCCTCTGAGGCTGCAAAGGAGCAGAAGCAGCAGCAGTTCAAGCAGCATCACCATCCGCAAGGTGTTCCCCTGATATCCTTTGATACGGTGGACAAGGACGTTGCCATGGGACTCGATTATCTGTTGCCCTTTGTGACGGTGCCAGTAAAGCGCAAGCGCCATGAAGCTCCGAGGGTAATTAATTGTTAAACTTAATCATGCCCTGAATTTGTAACTTCCACTTTTTTTGGACAGCCGCTGGTCATCGTCAATTCTGCAGCCATTTTCAGTTGCGGCTTGGTTGCTGTTGGCGGCATGATTGTTGGCCATTTAATACGCAGCATGGGACTAGAGACAATTGTACCTGGTCCCAAAGAGGACTCAGCCAAGAAAGCCGAACGTGGACTACTTGATGAACAGCAGAATTTTCTGCAGATCTTCGACAACTTTAAGCTGGTCTATCGCAATGAGAGCGGCGAGCGAGTTGGTAAGTTTAACAGCTCTACAAAATCAAATGTGTTCAATTACTACTTAAATTCCAGAGACTGGATTGACTAATTTAATGGATACCATCGAGCACAGTCTTCTGGACAGGGATATCGATCTGCCAGCTTGTTTGCTCAAGTCCATTTGCACATTCACTCACAAAGCTGCGAAGAATGTGCGCAGTGGTCAGGCTTCGGATGTGGAGCTAATGCTGGATGGCGTCACTAGCTGGCAATGGTTATTGTCCTGGTTCGAGCAGTCGGCGATCCGTGAAGCAGTTGAAGCCGGCAGATTGTCTGCGCCACATTATTGCAATGCCAAATATCCACGCTGCAAATGGAATTCGCCAGATGAAAAGCTGCTTGGTCTGCTGCACAACAATGTGCAATTTAATTAAACTCAAAATAAGCTGAATAATTTTATTAGTATTAGTTGCCCTATTTAAAAAGTAGTATTTAGATTTAGCAGATCATTTTTGAAGCTTCGTCGAACGGAATGTTGTTTTTGGCAAGTATAAATCTTCAATTAAAAATACAATTTGAAATATATTTGTTTTATTTGGTCACTTAAAAGTAATAAATATTGATCGGAAGAGGTAAGGTAAGTATTGCATTTCAGTTTAACGACCATTGCCACGCCCACACCACCCGTCCAACAGCATATTAACATACAGGTTGTAGTTGATGCTGTAATTATCAACGTTGTTGTCGTAGAAGTCTACGCGAATGGCCAAAAAGTGCCCCAACAGCAGCTGAAATACCAGGCGAACATAAATCAGCAGCAAGCAAAAATGCAGAAAGTCACTCAAAAATATTGACAGTCCGTCGCTAGCTGAAATTTGAGACACGATCACAGCGCTTTGAGTTTTTTAGTTTTAGTTTTGAGTGAATCTTCTTGCCAATCGAAACTGCCGCGAACGGCTTAATTCAGTTTGTGTTGTAATCATTGATGTTGCTGTCATAACGGTGAAATTGTTGTTGTACTTACTAATATTGTCGTAGTTGTTATTGCCTACCCGAAACTTTGAAGAACGACCTAAAAGTAAGCAAGTTACCAGATGAAATACCAGGCGAACATAATTCAGCAGCAAGCAGAAATGCAGAAAGACACTCTAAAATATACTCAAAGTCGCTCAGCTGCAATGAGCCATTTCATCACTGAGAGGATCACAGCGCTCTGAGTTATTTTTCTTCTTAGTTTACAGTAAATTCACGTGCTAGGCTATTATGATTGCCTGGTATGTCAGCCGCATCATTCTGTTGTTTCCATGGGATCTCGTCCAAATTTCCAGAGCCCTACACATACACAAATGCAGTTGTTGTTGTTGTCATTTTTAATGTTGTAATAGTTGTTGTAATTACATAGGTAGTTGTTGTTGTTGTTGTTGGCCACTTGAAACTCCCGCGAACGGCTTAAAAGTGGCAAGTTGGCAGTTGAAATACCAGGCGAACATAAGTCAGCAGCAAGCAGCCACTTAAAAATGTTGCCCCTTAGTGATAGGCAACGTTTTTTTCCTTGTCAGTAAAAGTATGCCACAAAAATATTTTAACATTGATTAAAATGTGCAGCCTAAGAGTATGCTGCACATTTAAATCTTCAGTTGACTGCCAACAGCAATGTTAAAATATTTTTGTGGCATACTTTTACAGCCAAGGAAAAAATCAATAGTTGTTGTAAAAATCAAATAGTTGTTGTAATTACAGAGGTAGTTGTCGTTGTTGTTGTTGGCCACTTGAAACTCCCGCGAACGGCTTAAAAGTGGCAAGTTGGCAGTTGAAATACCAGGCGAACATAAGTCAGCAGCAAGCAGTCACTTAAAAATGTTGCCCCTTATTGATAGGCAACAATTTTTTCCTTGGCAGTAAAAGTATGCCACAAAAATATTTTAACATTGATTAAAATGTGCAGCCTAAGAGTATGCTGCACATTTAAATCTTCAGTTGACTGCCAACAGCAATGTTAAAATATTTTTGTGGCATACTTTTACTGCCAAGGAAAAAATCATTGCCTATTACTAAGGGCCACATTTTTAAGTGACCTGCTTGCTGTTGACTTATGATCGCCTGGTATTTCAACTGCCAACTTGCAACTTTTAGGTCGTTCACAAGAGTTTCAAGTCACCAACAACAACGACACTTAAAAATCCAGAATCAACAACGCTTGCTGGCTATTTAATAAGTCTGTTAAAAATATATTGTTCGACAACAACGTCAAATTGGTTTCCATATTTTTTGTTATCGTTGGCAATCATAACCAATGCCATAGTTTGATTATCACTCATCCGCCCTGTAGCTCCTGCTGAAATACCATCCCAAATAAGAAAGTCTTTATATTTTCGGCATCATGAAACGAAGGTCTAAATTTATTGATCAATATTATTAGCAAAAAACATAAATGTGAAAGAACATTAAACAAAATTATTTGTTGAATCAAAAGTATTAATAAAAGAGGTCTTAACTAAACAGACGATGCTTTGTGAATAATGCGTCCTCTGGAACTAAAAGCTAATTTACAAAGAAACATATTCAAACAGGATGTAGACAGATTTCAAGACAAGGATGCTGACTATTAAGCTATTGAAAATTGTGATAATTGATAAGAATAATTGAAAGCAAAATTATCGATAACATAAAAGAAGCTCAAATGAAATTGACAAAGAATCTTTAACATAATTACGAAGTATTATTTTAAATGTTAAATTACTTTTGTATCATTTGAAAACATTCAACTTAAAACTAAGTTATTTCCATAAGTATTTGTTACTTATTTCTTCATTATTATTATTATTATTTTTTTTTTTGCTGGCTTTTCTTTTTTGTAGAACATTTTGAATTTTTTTTTGTGTTCACAGCTTTTGCGATTGAATGTTGTTCGGATTACAACCGTCACCAGAAATATTACTTGAGCCTTTACAAGCAAAAAACTATGAATTTTTTCATTGTATGCTTTTCCTTACATCAATATATGTGTTGTATATGTGTATAATATGTATGCATGTATATGTTTTTTACGTTTTTCATATTTTTTTTTTGTATGTGTGTGTGATTTCTTCTGTTTGTGTGTAGAACCATTAAAAACTAAATTACATACTCGTATTTATTCATCTGTTCTAGGCAGTTAAAGTTTGCTACAAAAAACTATTCAAAATATGTTGAACTTTTCCTGTTTTCATGTGTCTCTGTGTTTGTTGTGTGTCAATTTTGGGTTTTTTTGTTTTTTTTTTTTTTTCGTGTTTGGTTTTACTTTTTCTTTTATTTTTACGCAAGGCTCATTAACATCAATCTTTTGGTTATATGCTTTGATTTTCACTTGATTCGTCTTCAAATTTTCAAATTCTCTCATCATTTTTTCTTAACGTGTTGCAATTAACAAACAAACAATGCCAAAAAAGAATCTAAACAAAAGAAATGCCTACGTAAAAATGCAGTTTTGACCCCTCTTGGATGAAAAGTGTGCTGTGCTGTGCTGTGGTCTTAGGCTATCTCTGGCCAGCCCAACACCGTCTCCAGTTGATTCTCGGTCAACTCCATGTCGCTCATATTGTAGTCAGCGGTGCAGAGTTCCTTCCACAGCTCGTGATGCTGCAGGGGATTGCTGCTGTCCATGAACGAAATCGAAGATTTACGACTGGTGCCATTGCTGGCAAGTGTCTCCTCCTTCTCATCGATGTCTGCTTCAAGCGGGGGCGGCAAAGCAACCACATCAAGTGGCGGTGGTGTTGTCTCGTTCTGTTCATGGGTCTCGTTGTTGTTGTGGGTCAGTTGCTGGTTACGCGTCTCAACCAGACTGTTGTCATCGATGCCACTGTCGCTGGAAGCATCAGTGTCGCAGGGCGTCAAAGCCGGCGGCATAGAGTCATCCAAAGAAGCAACTGAAGAAGCATCGCCATCGCAACTCGGTGCCTGGAACACAGGCGACAACTGCAAGCTGGTGCCACTAATCAGCGGATTGTGGCGATAGTTGCGCAACACCGAGGCCGTTGAAGTGTGACAGTGCAACGGCATGGCGTACTTGGAGGCGTCACCAACTTCAAAGATGGGCGTCATCACCTGGTCCATGGAGTTGTCATCGATTACCATGGGTTCAGCAGTTTCAACATTCACCTGTTCAATGGGGGAAGGCAGAGAGAAGAAGAGCAGAAGAAACCAAATTATTATTAGTAAGAGTGTATGACTAAAATGTTTATAAACTTATCGAAGCAATTCTATAATTGATAAATTTATAAACATTGTTATGAATATATTATATAAAGAAGCAGCTGGCAAGTCTGTAAAATGTTTCATCAAGTTATTGTCAGTCAAACGTTATTATTACATATTTTTGTTGTTTAAAGTTCATTGCTTAACAATTTGTATTTTAATTGTAAATGGATCGATTTTGGGAATTGGTATGTTTTTTAATATTTAATAATATTGCAATATCTTATAATGTTATTTTTATAATACTAATACTTATGAATTTGTTATCTATAACTTAATTAATAATGCATCGTTGCTTAAGTAAATCGTAATTAGTTTCACTTCTATTATAAACTAGCTTAAAATAGCTTAACATAAACCGAACTTAATGTGACGTAAATGAAACAATTTATAGCTTAATTATGCCCGAATGCAATTTTAAAGACGTCAGCTAAAAAAAAAAAACAGCTCATTAAAATCCTGGCTGCCGAATTCGCTCATTCGCATTCATAGCGAGCACGCACAATTAGGAGACCTGATAAGCCAAAGCCACAAGATACTTCTCTCGGTCTCGGACTTGGATTCTCGGACTCAGAGACTCGTGTAAAATATAAAAATACAGCCTAAACCGACAGCCGCAACCCACAAACAGTTTACAGCCCAATTCAGTTTGGAGATCCAGTCGAAGATTTGGGTCTAAGCCAGAGAAAAAGAAGACAAAAACGAAATATTTAAAGTCAAACCCCCGCTGGGAGCGCAGAAGAGCAGAGGAAAACCAACACTTGAGTCCATCAAAAAGTCGAGCCGAAGGAGGTCGCCACAGCAGCTCGCTATAAATCATATTTTAATGATGGCCCCAGCCGGAATTCGTTACACTTATCCTTGTTCAACTCACTGTAATAGAATACGCCAATGAGGGGAACGGGACGACTAAAGAAAGAAAGCAGCCCAGTAACAATGACGACGAGGACGATGGAGGAATATGATTATGATACACAAAGGAGTGCTCTACTTGTGCTGCCACAGGAAATCAGGCACATATCAATCAACCAGTGAAAGTCGAAGAGGGCAGCTTGCAATTTTCAAATGACGATAATGAGAATGAGGTTGATAATGATGATGATGATTGAGAGGGGAGGATTAGGTTGCCAAAAATCAAAGAATTGTGGTCAAAGTTCAAGTGCAGTTTATTGAACCATTGTTCGCATCGTTTAACAACATATTTGCAATGCTTTCACACAGCTTTTGCGCTAATTGCGGCTGCGACTGCGGCTGCAGCAAGAAAAGCGAAAGTGCTGTAAATTGATCGATGAGCAAATAACCCAAAAACAAAACGAGAGACAAAGAAAATGTAGCAGCAGCAGCAGCAGCTGGTGTGGGGGCGTGGCTGCCACCACCCGCTGGGGGCAACAACAGTTTTGCGTCACACGACACAAATCTGCGCCTCTAGCGAGACATTAACAGCTGCTGCTTAGCGCATGAAGAACGTCACATGTATGAGGCACACACTTAGAGATGACAACGTGAGAAGGCGTGAGCTTGTTTTTTACTTTTGCAGCCCATCTTCAGCAGATACACACATACAACTGTGGCACGCGCCACACGCCTCGAGTGCTCAATAATAGGTTTATTGTTTGATATATTGTTCGAGCTTTTGAGTCATAAGACACATCAAGTTGGACCTAATAAATTATTAAAGCCTAGAGAGCCGCCCAACACTTATAATAATTGTTAAAGTATCCATCAGGGGGGAAAAAGTGCTGAGCTTTGCAGCTCTTTAAAACGCATTTAA
This sequence comes from Drosophila niveifrons, assembly GCA_035046325.1. Lineage (NCBI taxonomy): Eukaryota > Metazoa > Arthropoda > Insecta > Diptera > Drosophilidae > Drosophila > Drosophila niveifrons. The sequence continues at coordinate 20,403,584 of JAWNOC010000046.1, forward strand.
TTGCTTTTCATTTCATTTCACTTTCGGTGTGCCTTCTTTTTTATTCGACTCGGTTCATTGGCATTACGTGCCAATGCGAAATGAGTCACTTGAGTCAAAAGTAATTAAAGCTTCAACTTTTTGTAGCCTACAACTTTGCTATGCTCTCTGCTCTGTTCGTCCAGCTGCTGCTGCTGTTGCTGCTGTTTTACGGTATACAGTTACATCTCGTTGCTGTTTAAATTTTTGGCACAGGAGGCGTTTGACTTTTGCCACTTACGTTGCGTAATTTGTGTGTGACAGGCGGCAAGGCGAGTTCTCTTGGGACTGCGACGCACTTAAAGGTTCTTCTTTCGTTCCATTCTCATAACGAGAGAGAGAAATTGATTTTGTCAGCGGCAGATTTTCAATTTGGAAAGGATTGCCTGACTGCTCGCTCGCTCGCCTGCAGACATGCTTATCACCAGAGACGAGTATCAAAGGCAACGTTGCGTATACGTAATGAGAATTGTTTTGCTCTCAAATGTTGGCTAAATTAAATTTCTGCCTCTGATGACAATATTTAAAGTTCTTTCGGGTACACACACGCATACACACACACAAACACACACACACAGATACGCACACATGCTTGTTATCTTTGTGTGTGCTTAGCATACTTAAGTGGCACAAAGCTAGCGTCGAAAGTTGCTTTTGTGTGCGCAAATAAATAGCTGGAACAACTTGTTCCGGCTTGCTTTTTGATAAAGTCCATGTCGCAGCTGCTGTTGCTGCTGCTGAGGAAGAAGCTAAGATAGAGAAAGAGAAAAGCAAAGAGAGAGCGAAGCGGAAATGTTGAGGCAACTTGATTAGGCTCGATAGCAAGGCAGCAGGCAGCATCATTTATACCAATCAAAGATTTTTATAAATGGGCCTCACTTCAACGCTGGCCATTCGTTGATTTTGGGGCGTGGTCGAGCAACAGAACGAGATTAATCAAGTTTCAGCCTCTCAATAAATATGCTGGCAGGCAAATAGGAATACTATGAATAGCCCCAATCCACCTTCTTCTTCTTCTTCGCAGTCGACAAACATAATATTTATGCACATAAATCTGCAGAAAGATGAAGCCATCGATGCGCAAACTATCTCAGTATCAGTACAAAGCATCCCAAAAGGAAACACAGAATTAGTTTTATTTGTATTTGTTTGTTGTTGTCTGTTGGTTGTAGCTGGTTTCATAGTTTGATCGTTTTGCGTCGGCATTTTGCTAAAATATTTATTAAAAGTTTATTAAAATACTTTCATAATCCATATCCATATACATGTCGTATTCTTGATGTTTAATTACTATTTCGGCATATGTATTTATTTGTATGTGTGTGTTTGTGTATATACTTAGTACATAGTATAATATTGCATATTTTGCGGCGTTTACAACTATATATTTATATTTATGTATTCATATATATATTTTTTTGCATTTGCAGCATTGTATAATCCATTAATTGGAGTCGAATTCAAGGCTAGTTAAATTTATGCTACAATTCTCTTCATTTTTCGTTTTTCGTTTTCTTTTCATATTTCGTGTAAAATTTGACTTAGTTGGAGGTATTCTCTGGTTTTTTGTTTGTTCAAACTCGAAATAATAATGTGGAAAAAAAAACGCACAGACATTTCATTTTAATACCCAGTTTCTATGGCAGTTGAGGGTAGAAACTTGTAACCCAAACAAAATTCTAAGCTGCTTATGAGGGCAGACAAATAATTGTTGGCCTTTTTGTGAGTGTGTGAAAATGTTCGTTGGCTACGCAAATAAAACTAATGCTGCATGAAAATTGCTGGCCATTTGCTTATGCGACGCGTCGACACTTTGACAAATGAGCTGCAATTTAAACAATAGAAAGAGAAAAGAGAGAAAATAGAAATAGCAATAGAAGTAGGTGAAGGAGAATTCACTATTTAAATGTTGTGTTGTTGAACCTGTTGATAGGTTTGCATAATTTACACATAATTAATCAAGGCTGACCGACCCCGTTACCCAGGCGTATGAGCAATATTTCTTGAATATACACACTTCAAATTGAGTCGCAGAGTTCGGAATTCAGGAGTTGATTGGCTACAGCATTAATATACAAGTGTATTTGGAGGGTAAACAAAACTGACTTTCTCATGCTCGGCCATTAATCAAGCGGCTGCCAACGCTTGGCCCCAAATCAATTGCATCGGACTGAAAGTGCTTTGTCAGCCTGTCGCGACTTGAGTTATGATGAGTCAACAAATTGGCCAACGGATATGTGTGAGGAGTGTAACATGTCTGGACTTATTATATTGTTGTATCTTGAGAGAGAGAGATGATGTATAAAGATATATTGTGTATACACAATTTATTGTATATATATGCATTGTATTGTATATAAGTATTTATTTAATCATTTTGCTAGCACAAAAATTGCAGCTAATTTTGTATTCCAAAAATTTTGCTAGAATTTTGTTTTTTGTTGTCTTGACATTGAGTTAGTTTTGTGGTTTGTCTGAAGCATTTTTGTCTGAGGTATTCTTTTTTGCTACGTCTGATACGCGATATTTGTTACTTCGCACAAGTACTTAATATAATGCTATAAAAATTACACAACATTTAGTTTACTTTTACTTTTTACTTGCGCTAGTTTTAGGTTTAGGTTTAGTTTTAGTTTAGTTTAGTTTTTTTAGATTTAGTTAAGATTGCTATGCTTGGGTTTTTTTGGTTTTGCTTTACTATAAATGCGAGTCACATACAACAAGATTTTTATTTGGGGAGGTAGTAGTAAAAAACATGATTTTGTATTCGTTTCGGGTATTCAAAATGGTCGCACAACATTCACTAATGTGTTTTGTTTTTGTTTATTCAACTATTCAAAAGTTTTTTGTATTTTGTAATTTTACTTTAAATCTTTTACGTTACGTTTATTGTAGATTTTAGTTAAATAATTTATAGACTTTGCAAATAGTTTCATTTGTTATATGTATATGTATGAATGTATGTTTATGTATATGTATTTGTTATACACGAGGTATATATAGTAGTTGCAGTGCAGAGACGAGATCTCTCACACACTCGCAGAGATGTACTTATGCATGTACTGAGGTATATGTGGTATATTTGTTGTAATTGTATGTACTTTCTGTTCGATTCTCGACCTTGTCGTTCACTCGCTGGAACTGTACTCGCTAGAGTTGTACTCGTTGGAGTTCTACTCGCTAGAGTTGCATTCGCTAGAGTTGTTCACGTTTGACTCCTACTCGTTAACGTTCTACTCGCTAGAGTTGCACTCGTTAGAATTGAACTCGCTTGAGTTCAACTCGTTAGACTTTTCTTTAGAGTTGCACTCGTTAGAGTCCCTCTAGCTTGAGCTGCACTCGCTGAAGTTTTACTCGCTCGAGCCGCACTCGCTAGAGTTAAACTCTTTCAAGTTTTACTCACTCCGTCTCAATAAAGCTGTATCCGTTCTTTTCTCTAACTAGTTTTCGTTCTCGTTCCCATTTCCATTCACATTCACATTCTCATACGTAACGCGAAAAAATTTCAACTAAATCTTATATGAATGTATGGAGTAAATGTACGAGTAGTCGCTATTATTAATGCTAAACAAATTTGACTTGCTTTTTGGAATTTACGCTATATATGTATGTACTTATGTATGCATGTATATTGAGTGTTATTCGCTATCCATATTTTAAGGGTTTTTTGTTAATAGTAATTTAATATAGTTTTAGTTAAAGCCACATCGATTAATTTTTCAAGAGTTTTTCTAGTCGATTTCTAGGCATTGCTAGGCAAAATGCAATTGCAAAAAGTATGCCTGGTGTTATACCTTTTCCTCTGTCCTCTTCATTCTCTCTATATTTACATGTACACTTATTATATACTATATTGTTTTAGTTGTAGGCTTTTCCATTTTTGTTTTTTTGGTATGTGTATAATATAATAATTTTGAGAGTTTTTGGCTCGCAGTCTTTTCGGGCTATAATTATTTTCATTATTTTCAACTTGCACCATTTTGCAATCAGTTTTCGGGATTCTGACATTCTAAATGATTATCAAGGAAATACTCTTTAATTGTCCTGGTATTTGTCTAGTTACGATTACAATTACGATTTTCGATTAATACTTAACGACTAACGATTAACGACTAACACTTGTAGGATTTCTTTTGAGTGGATTGCTTATCAAATTTCAATTGTTTTTTTAATTCTTTCTTAGCTAAATTTCCTATGCAGCAGTTTTGAAGTATTTTGAACACGAGTTCGTTTCTTTCAGTTATTGTTGTCGCTGTCTTGGGAGGTAGTTACGGTCTGTGTCTTTGTGACTGCCATAAACGCGAGGTAGTTACGGTTCAGTATGTTTCTTTTCTTCTTCTTTGCTTTGCTATCAACAACAAAATTTTGCTATTTATTTGAATTTTCTCTAGATGCTGCTGCTGCTGCTGTTGAAGTCCAGCGGTAGCCAACGAGCCAAGGCAACGGAACGGAAAATGAAACAAATGATATGAAATGAATCTCGGAGGCAAATAATGATAATAATAATAATAATGTGCGCACACAAAAGTAGGCAGCACTTTTCAAGAAGGCGAGAAAGCAAAAGAAAAAAACATTCCCCAACGTAATGCAAATGTGTCGTAACAGCCGGGGCCAGAAATATGTTGCAACAGTCGTTGACATTTCCAGGACGTGGCCAAGTGAAATAAACTTTCTGCAGCCGGCTGGGAGGGAGAGAGAGAGGGAGACTTCACAGTCCGCCTACAAAATGAGCACAGCTCGTGTTGGCCATAATAAAAAGCAGAGGCCCAAAAACAAAAACTAAAAAAGAAGAGAGACAGAGAGAGCGAGCAGCACATCAGCTGTGCGCTCTGCTGCGTGAAGAGTGAAAGTAAACGTAAAAGTGAAAGCGAAGAAGAGACAAGAGCAAAGCAAAAGGATAGACACACACACAATGTTCGAGAGTGCGAGGTGTAAAATCAATACGAAATAATGCCACGTGCTGCCTTTAAGCCTCGACATGCCCATTAAATAGACAATAATAAAAATGCTAATGTCATACGACGAGTATGAAATCGAAACCCAGCCAATGTGCGTTCTTCGCACCAGGCAGTGTCAATAGCCAGAGACAGACAGAGATAGCAATATAGAGAGTGGAGTAGAGTGGATAGCATAGAAAAAAATCTATTGCATACCTGCAGGCGCACATTCGATTTTAAAAAGTGAGTGGGTAGAAGAGAGAGAGAGAGAGTCGATAGACTTTGCGTGTAAATTAATGTCGTCTGCTTTATTTACGATGGCTTGTGCGAGGTGGTGCGGTGGCTCAGGTGGTGGCGGTGGCGGTGGTTCAGTGGGCAAACGAAAATGCGCATTAGACACGCAACGCGCACAAAGTTTAATTAAAGTCACAATGAAAAATTTGTTGGGCACGCACCAAAAACACACACACACACACACACACACACACACACACACACACACACACACACACACACACACCACACACACGCAATGTGGGTCAGTATTTATGAAAAATCAATAACCAGAAAAGATAAAGTATATATAGAGAGAGTGTAAATAAAACAAAATATGATAATTGTGTAAATGTTTTTTTTTCTCGATTTTGTTTTTTTTTAACTTTGCTTAAAACTTAAATTAAAGTAAGACCGTTGATCCTTAGAGGCGTGGCTAAGCTGGGCGTCATTCGTTCGTATTCGTTAAATACATTTTCACTTTTAATGAACTTCTCTTTCATTGTATTTATGCGACTGAGCTAGAAAACGCCTCAAATAATAAAAACAAACTCAAAACGACGTAATATCGTATTACGTGTTTTGATGTTGTTGTTGTAATTGCTAATAGTGTTTTTCCTTTTGTCTAGTATTATCTAAAAACTATTTATTTTATATTTATGTTTAGTACTCGTTAATCTCTGTCTCGATTTGCGATTTTCGACTTTTGACTATCATTAATTTTAGCTAGTTAATAGTGTTTTTTTTTTTTTGCAAAATTTTATTTAATCTTTTTTTGTACCATCAGCGCTCAAATTTGAATTTGTTTTCGTTACTTTTACAATTTACAGGGTATTCTCTACGTTTCCTCATCATCATTTCTCTTGCTCAACACAAAAAATTATCTCAAATGAATTCGAATCGAAAAAACACGCGCTGTCGTCGATAATTGTTTTGTTTTGTTTTTTTCTCTCTTTTTTTCCTTAAAACATAATTCGCTCGGTATTTTAAAGCTGGCGCTGTTGCTGTTGGCTCAGTCGAAATGCTTACACATTTAACAAATAGAAGAAGTGAATTTTGTTTTCTTTTTTTTTTTAGTTGTAATTATTAATATTTTAACGCAATTTGCTATCACAGTAAACGAAACAAAACAATGAACAAAATGAAAAGAGTTTTTTTTAACTAAACTGTTTGTTGTCATGTTCTTTCAATTAAAACTTTGATCTATCCTTCGACAATTTTATTGCAAATTTGAATTTTGTTTTTAGTTTTGTTGTGATGCTTCTGGTAGTCACTGTACTTTTTTGTTTTTTTTCTTTTTTAGTGTGTAGCCCAAAACGCTCGACTTACGTAAAACTATTTGCTAGCATTTATTATAGAGATAAGTATATGTATATGTATATATATTTACAACAAAATTAGATATTTATATATGCTCAACAAAATATAACAACATTTGTCTTAAAATGAAATCAACAACGAAAAGAGGCAAAAAAAAAAAATCAAAAATAATTAAATTAAAATAGAATTAAAGGAAAATAAATGAATAGAACTGAAGAAACTGAGTCTTAAGTGTAGTTCAATGATGCATTAAAATGACGACGTCGCACTATTTTAAATAGTCTACAAATTTATAATTTTAAAGTCCACACTTTTTTTTTTTGAAGGGGGGCGCAGCACTTAAACGTCTAGCCTAAACATAAAACTAAACTCTATATAAGGTAGATCTAGATATCGACTAATATTTAACTAGACTAATATATATATATATATATGGTATATGGTATATAGTATATTGTATAGTATATTTTACGACTATAACTATGCCCTGACTGCGCATTCGCGTTTGTCGTTTTAAGGATAGCTTCTGCTCTTCTTTTCTTTTCTTTTATGTGGGGGAGGGAGGGAGGTAGGGAGAAGGGGCACTATAAAATCGATCCATTTACAAAGTACAAATTGTAGAAATGGGGCTTGTCCGTTCTTCTTACTCAATTAGCTAATTGATTGCAGTGAAGTGAAGTCAAAGTATTTGTTTAAGTGTTGTGTCGAGGCAGGTTTTGCTTCTCAGTTTTGTTTTGGCTGAGCTTAGACCTTGGCCAGCTGCTTCTTTGGCCGCATCGGCACAATGCAATAGCCGGCACTTACATCACGTCCACTGACTAGCAGATTCTTTAGCACCGAATTCGATTGTTGCTGCTGCTGTTGCTTCTGCTGCTTGGCTTCCGCTGCTGACCAACGTTCGCTGTTTGATTGTCGCTTCGTTGGCTGCTGCTGCTGTTGTTGCTGCTGCTGCTGCTGCTGCTGTTGTTGGTCCTTGCCCATGAGCTGTTGCAACAACTGTGATTGCGACTGCGATTGCACTTCCACGGTCATTGTGCCGCTCTTTAAACGCTTCGATTCCACAGCACTCACAGCTGCTGCAGCGCTGTTCAAGTGACGCTTATTGCCATGTTGCTGCTGCTGTGGCACCAATGCTTGCAACACTGTGGTCTTCACCAGTGGCGCGCTGCTCGTTTTACTCTCCACGAGACGTATGGCTGCCTTGGTGTTGATTGCTCCCAGATTGGCGCCATTCAATAGCCTCATTGCTGGCAACTTGTTTGCTGGCTGCAACAATTGTTCCTCCTGCTCGGCGGATTGCTGCTGCTGCTGCTGCAACAAACTCTTGCTATTCTGTATGGCGATCAATGGCACGGCATTCAATATAATGTTCTGCTGCTGTTGCTGCTGCTGCTGCACTTGTTGTTGCTGCAACATTTGTAATGTTGTCACGGTGCTGGGTGCTGGTGACAATGCTGGACTGGCTGCTGCCTCGCCCATCTGCAACAAATCCGTCCAACAATCCAAATTTGTGGCTAAGGAAAGATACATCGAGAGAAGAGATTATCATAAATTATTGAGCACAGCACAAATTGAAGAAAGCAAAAAGAAATTATGAAAATATGCAGCAAACATCGCATCGCATTATTCATGCCACTTGCCACACACAGTTATGTATGTAGAAAGAAGATAGAAGCTCACACATTTGAATTTATTGATGTATTGTGCGTGTTGCTGCTGAACAGACGAGCAATTAATTCCTTTGCCCATGACATTGATGCTAATTTAAAACAATAATATTTGGCTCGCTAGCGAAGACAAACAAACAGAGATATATATTTTTTTATTTCTCGTTGCCAAATATTCCGAGATATAGATATAAAGCTTCAACAGATGTGTGTGGAGGATAGGCATAAAAAAGTGAGAAAAGTGTACTTTACGTTCAGCTGTCGCTGTGCCAAACAACAAAAGCAAAGTCTAAACAAAACGAATGACAGACTGAGAGACAGACGGACAGACAGACAGAGCGACTCCAACTTTGGGGGCATCAATCAAAGTTGCCACCGCTCGGTGTGTGACATGTGTCAAAGGTAAGCAGCCGCGTGACACACGCGCAGGATGTGTGAAAATTACACATAATTAACTAAAAGAGCAACAACAATAACAACAATGACAACAACATTGAGTTGCCATTGGTAATTGTGGCAACAATTCGTAATAAATAGTTGGCATTGTTGGCGCCGAGACCCGCATCAATTAACTCCCCCCACTCTGCGCCTCCTTCTTCAAGTTGTCAACTTTCTCTCTCTCTCTCGCAAAGTGCCAAATAATTGTGGAAATTTTCTTCTATATTTTTCATCTATTTTTACATACAACACACACACATAGCAAGCATTTTCCATTGCTATTTATAGTCCCGCATATCTAACACAAAATTTAGGCCTCTCCAAATGCAGTAAACGTAAAATACAAAAAAAAATCAAAAATGAAAGAATGGAAAAACTTTGTGTCACCACACAGTGGAAAATGTGTGTGTGTGGAAAATACCTCCTCTGCTATATGGCTACATAATTAGCCGGGACAAGCTGTCTGTCTATCGTCATAAGAGAGAGAGAGAGAAGAGCATCGAAGAGCTAAGCAAAACGCTTGGCTAAATCTATTATCGATACCTCGTGGCAATCCATCCATAATTTATGAATATTTCTAGCGATCTGTCTGCTGTATTTATGTGATGTATCTATTGCCTGTCTTTACCCCAAAATATGACTGCTTGTCTTGCCTTAGCTCTTAATGCGGCTGCAACTACAAAAACGTAGCTAAAGATGTCTTTTGTATTTATAGCTGCATCTTTGAACTAATTTCAAATCATAAATGTTTCTTTGCCGTAGTATTTCATTGCATTCGCTGCTTAGTTACTTATTTAAACATAGCTAAAAAAATGTATGTATATATTTTCCATAACTCTCATTGTTTGCTTAAGATATGTTTGTATTTATAGCTGCAACTTCGAACTAATTTAAATTCATAAATGTATCTTTACTTCATAGAAAACATAGCTAAAGATGTGCTGAATCTTTCGACTAATTTCAATTCACAAATGTATCTTTCTATACCACCTTCAAAATGTTTCTTTTCTGCATTATTTCATAATTTTCATTGTTTGTTCACTCTACAGCAGCATCTACAAAACATAGCTAAAAATGTTTATTGTATTTACAAAGCTGCATCTTTCAACTAATTTACATTGATAAATGTATATTTTTGTTCTTTCTTTTCAAATATATATTCTAGCACTATATTTTGAAATGTATTTTCTAATGTATTTATAATCTTATGTTTTTGTCACTACACTTAAAAATGTATCTTCTTTTACTACTTTTCCAAATGTATCTTCATTATTTGCACTGCAAAAGTTTATCAACTATCGATATCTTTTAAACTGTTTTACTACACTATAAAAGTGATTTTCCTTTATTACATTTCACAGTTCATCATCTTTCACTACATAAATTCTTCTTCCACTACTTTAAACTCTTTCTTCACTGCATATTTTCATAATTTTCACCGATTTTTTGTTTCACTTGAACACTTTGCTTTCGTTGGCACTCCTAATACTTACAATCCTTGCTGTAGTCCGTCTCAAATGCATCGTCAATGGAACAAGGACAAAAGCTGGCCGCATCGTATTTCTCCCGCTTGCACTCGATGCTCAAAGTCAGCTGCTCCGATTGCAATTGTTGCTGCTGCAACTGCTGCTGCTGCTCGTTAATCTCCTGTTGCTGCTGCTGCAGTTGTTGCAGCAATTGTTGCTGCTGTTGCTGCTGCAACTGTTGCTCTTGCTGCTGCTCCTGATGTTGATGTTGTTGCTGTTGCTGGGTGGTTAGAATGGAGAGCGTGCCGGGGCCGGTGCCACAAATCAAAGCGGCCAATTCGCTGGCATTGTTGAAGACAGCGTTCGATTGTTCCTGCTGCTGTTGCTGCTGATGTTGATGCTGCTGCACCGGCGATGGCGACAGCGAGGAAACCGTCGAGGCGGGCGACGAGCACAACGAATTGGAAAAGTATTGTTGCTGCTGTTGTTGTTGCTGCTGCTGCTGTTGGTGTTGCTGCTGATGCTGCAATGACTGATGATAGCTGCTGATGGGTTGCTGCTGCTGTTGTTGCTGCTTGAACTGCGGCAACTGCTGCTGTTGCATGGCCTCGACATCCTTGGCCATGGCTGCCGATGAGGACCACATCAGATCACGTTCGAGCACAATGGGCACATCATCGTCGAGGGGGATGTAAGGAGCACGCTTGCCGAATTCCTCATACGAATAATCCTCATCCAAGCTCAGCGAATTGGGGCTGCACAGCGAAGGCAGGCTGCTGATCTCGGGACTCTGCAAGGTTTAAATTGAATGTTAATTCGGATTCACAATTAAAAGTAGTTAATTTCTTTACCTTTGCTTGTACACTGGGCGAGTGCAGATGCTGGGAGCAACTGGTGTCGTTGGATGCATCGCGATAGTTGAAGAGCGGATCGATGTTGCTGCTGCTGTTGCTGTTATCGTGATGATGTTGATGCAGTTGTTGCTGCTGTTGCTGTTGCTGATGGCTGCTGTTGTTGCTGCTGTGACTTTTTCTACTACTATTGCTATTGCTGTTGTTACTGCTGTTGTTATTGTGGCTGCTATTGCTGCTTGTGTTATTGCTGTGGCAATTGCTGTTGCTGCTGTTGTTGTAGCTGCTATTGTTGCTGCTGCTGTTGTAGTGTTGGCCACTCGCCGTTGTCGAGCAGGTGGTCGCATCCAGTGAGATCTCATCGGACAAAAAGGGATCGCCAATTAGGCCCAACATCTCGCTGAACGCCGTCATCACATCCGATTGTATGCAGGGTCCGCTGCCCAAATGATGTGACAGATCATCCGGTTCCTCTTTCAGCACTACAGCAAGAAACAAGAAACAAAGAAAAGTTTATGAATATAAGCTTATAATTGACATGTTTTTTGTGTGCGGTGCAGTTGCGGAAGGTGTCAAAAAGTTGTTGTGTGCTAAGTGCAAACGTCGCCTTAAAAACTCGCTGTTAATTAATGCCGCAAGTCAAGAGTGAAGAGACATATAGACAGACAGACATCAGACCCTGGGCACATGCTCCACACGCAGTGGCGCCTCAACAACAACACACGAAATTTCATTTTCTTCAATTGACAGCTTTCAATTGAGACTAATTGAAAGTTTCTTCCATCTTTTTCCCTTTTTTCTCTTTTTTTTTTTGGAGGGTGAATTAGTTGATTTATGTGCTACAATTGCGTGGTTGGTTGTTAGAAATCAAGCCATGATTTTAATGGCCTTTTGACTACTTTTATTTTTTCCATTAATCAGCAGGAAAAGTTTTTTTTGCCAGCATCAGCAGTAGCAGCTGATAAAGAACTCGAAACCTGACGTACAAACCATAAAGAAAAAAATGCAACTATCAAGGTGCAACACACAACCAGGAGTGTAACCCCTGGGCGCAGAGTCAAGGCCCCGATCTCGGCATCAGATTTGGATGCGCGTCACGACGTTCCCAACAAATAATCATAATACATTATTTACATATGCAACTCTATAGTATATATATATATATAGTGTATAGGGAGCGCCAATAAAAACCGGTATAAACAGGCACGTCTCTTGATTACATTAGAGTACACACATCTCACATATATATACTAATACTATATAGTATATTAGTTACAATAATAGAGTGTAGAGAATACCTTGTATAATAGAGGCTTCCATTATTTATGATGTTTTGCTATTGTGACATGTTTATAGCCCTGACTGAGCTAGAAGGAAAGAGCCAAGTTACCCCCCACACACAACATTTTGGCCTAATCTTAACAGGGCGTTAACACAGTTTGTTGATGCACTTCTAGTGCCCCATATCTATTTTTTGCAACTTTATCTCTTCTATCTGTATCTTATCAATCCCCGTTCAAGTTCTCTGCAAACACAACAATTGCATTTCGCCTTCAATCATTATAATTATTATTATTATTATAAGCACCTCCTCTTCATAATAAGCAGTTTTCCTTATTTCTAACATACTCGTATATATCTATGCCCCTTTTTAATCTGCTATTTGCAGTTGTCAACAGGCCATAAAAAGTTGACAAAACTATTCAAAGAGCAAATAGAAATTTCCCAATTCATGACAACGACTTGTGAAGTATCTTTTTCAAGAGTTGCTGACTTGCAAAAGCTGAAGAGTTATGCAAGTTTTTTTAGGGGGAGTGTCTAAGATTGTATCAATAATTTGTACTTTAATGTTGTGCTCAATTAATCCTTGAAAAATTGTCGGGAAATTAAAATTAGATTTTATAGGAAATGCGAACATTAGTATCAAAAATGTTTACTATAATTTTGCTCTCTATATCCCTAAGAACTTGCATTATAGTACTTTATAGTAAGTAGTTTTCTTGCCTAAAATCTTGTCAGGAAATGCATTTAATATTTTGTAGAAGATGTGTAAAAAACTATTCATAATTTCATTATTTAAATTCTACTTTATGTTGTGCTAAATTTTGTTGTAGACATTTTATCACAAATTCTAAAAAATCACTTATTAATAGCCAATACAAAATTTCCTTTAAGAAAGTCTGTAAACAATCAAAAATTCAGCACTTAAAGCTGTTAAAATTTGAACAACTTTTAGGGGCTATAAAGTTGAGCTTGAGCCCTTGAACTACAACCAAAATTTGGTTGTCATTCTGCTCACTTTAATTACTCTTTCTCCACTCTGTAAATTTAGGACACAAAACTCTTGTGTGATATGAGACTTGTTAGCTGACAAAGTTATATGACCCACTGCAGGGGCATAAAACCAAAAGCCGAGGGCTTTGCGCGATGCGATTCCAAGCGATCCACAATGCACTTTACACACACCTAACGTATGTGTGTGTGTGAGTGTTTTGTGTGTGTGTGCGAATGAGCAAGTGAATAATATGGCAGGTACTCGTAATAGAGGCCATCTCACTTGCACTCCCAGCGACAGTTGCGGCACAAACAAATTAATTAACAATGCAAACACACACATACTTGCAAAAAAGTTACAGCTCCCCATTGCTCACCTGACCCCCCAGGGCTTGCTTATAATTATGGCACACAAGTGCTACTCGACTCGACTCGAAGCGAAAGAAAGAAAGAAAATAATAATAAAAAGTAAGAAGAGTATAAAAACAAACTTATAATGAAAACGCAGCGGCTTCTTCCTGCTAACGAGGCCTACGAAAATAGTCAGCTGCTTTTCCTATCTATTATATCTTGTTTTTTTGTTCCAAGTTGTTATTGTTGTTGTTGCATGTGTAAAGTGCAAGGCCAGAGACCTCGTTGCACACATTTTAGTTTTGTTTTTTTTGAGCAACTAATTTCGAGAGCGTAGAATGGGCTGTGGGCAGTTTACAAGGTAATTAGCCGAGTTGAAAACGGCTTCTCGTAACTTGTGAAAATCAAAACGGAATACACAAAAAGTGACTGTCGCACACATCTCGTGACGTGCCTCAAGCATCAAGACTGTTGCTGTTGCTGCTGCTGCAGCTGCACTTGAGCCACATTCGATGCACTTGAAATACATTTTCGAAAGTTTTTCTAGAACCGAGAGCCGAGAACTGAACCTTACGAGGAGACACGCGTGACTTGGCAGCACTCAACACAAAACTCGCCACACACACAAACACTCGACACAGTTTCCAATTTAAATCATATCAATCATAATGTGAACATCATCATATGTGCATGATCATCATCATCATAAGCATTTGCATGACGTAGTTGGGAAGAAAACGAAATAAACATTGTCTAGGGTTACGATTAAGAAGACCACTTGAAACTGGGATGTTTTTTTTCGGGCATCTCTCTATCAGCATTTAATTCGATTATCGAGGGACGCTCGTGGAGCGTGTTTTTAGCGTGATGAGCTGGTCAATTCAGTTTTTTTTTTATTCTCCGTCCATTATCTCGCATTCACACCAAATATTTGAGCATAGATTATTACAAAATACACTTGTAGAATAATTATGAATCCGGTAAATATTGATCACTTGTTTCTGCTGTTATCTGTTTACCTTGAAAATTGAAACACACACACACAACTCGCAACTTAAATTCAATTCAATTTTATGGTTACAACAAACTGATTAACTCTTTGTAATGAGTGGAAGTTTTACACAAGTACTTAGGAAAACTACAAGCTACTAAAAAGTGTTGCATAATACACTATATGTATTTATTTAGTCATCGAATCGAAAGACAAAATCAAATGCTTCGTATAACTGGCATTCCTCGCTCTCACTGTGCTGTGATTCGATTATCTACAACAACGAAAATAAATATAATAAGTGTTTCCCTGTTTATTTACGTGCCACTAAAACGAAAATAAATATAGACACTTCTCGCTAAACACAACCAAAAAAAAAAAAGCAGGGAAAAAAAACAAAAGCAGTGACAATAAAAATAAAAGACTAGAATGGGGAAAAACTGAAGTAGCTTCTGGCGTCTGCAGCCAACACAAAATGTCAACACACAGAGGAAAAGAGGAAAAGCAAAGCAATTGTCGAGTCTCCAAGCAAACTGCAGCAGACTTTAAAAATACACGCGCCAGTTGCCCAAAAGAATGGAAACGAAACGCAAAAGAATGAGAATGTTTTTTTTTTTTTCGCCGAGGGGTGAAATAGGTAGCTCATATTTTTGGGAAGGGGGAACACAAAAATATGCGTGGGAGGTGTGTGTTTGTGTTCGAGTGTGTGTGTGTGTGTGAAGCTGACACATGTCGCGGCAGGCAGCGCATGATCCATGGCCGGCCAGAACCTTGGCACACGCGCCAACTTTGTGACTGGCCACTGGACGACGACGACGAAAACGACGACGACAAGCACATCACTTAACATATTAATTGGCTCAACTGAAATATGCATAGAAACCGATTCCGAAACAGAAGATGCTCAAGCTGATGCTGAATCTGACGTTATTAGTTATAACAAACAACAACAAGAAAAAAGTGTTGCGGCTTTTGTGGCTATGCGGCGTATGCGTAATAAATGGGCAAAGCCATGTAATTATGACACAAGCAGCAACTACAAAAAGTAGGAAAACACAAATGCCCAACCGGCAAATGCTAATGCATTATATATATAAATATACATAGTATAGTTATTACTTTTGTACATAATGCGGCGTACGTTTGGCCTGCACTTTGTTTACAGCAAAAATTGTTGTTGTCTTTACAAATAAATCGTTTGATTTGCGCAAATTGCGGCCAGCGAAACGAAACGTTGATAAGCAAAACAACTGACTGAATGACCAACTGACTGGCTGGCTGGCGAATCGAGTAATTTGCAAATTGACTGATTGACTAAACGACAGCTTGACCAATTAAATTGTGATGCCTGCCCGACAATGCGAGAATGCGTCAAATCACATCAAATAGTTTCAGCCCACGTCATACGGTCCTCTAATGTGGTTGCTGTTCACTATTTTTGCATTATAAAGCAACAACAACTTTGTCGACTGCTTGCATATGCAAACTCACACACACACACACACACATGCATACACTTGCATGCCTATGCAAATTAGACAGCAAAAAAGTAGTTTCGACTCTAGCCTAGCCTGGTTTGAGCGATTATCGATAACATAATCGTTGAGCTTTGCATTTATCTATAAGCGATAAATAATTCAATTTACAGTGCTAACAACGGGTAGAGTAAAGTAAACATGACGACTCTTGTATACACTTTCAGACTAATGGAAATATTTGATATTTAACTTGAAAACTAATTATTACTGTTCGATTTAGTCATTTTTAGCAAAGTTTTGAACTTTAAGTAAGTTTTAAATAGCATAGAATTGAACTTCTTTAATGCTGCAACCAGCAAGGACTTGAACTTTAGCCAGGTTTCAGAAAGCAAGCTTGGCTTCAAAGTACTTAAAAATTTCCTTTTGTAGTATATTTAGTGAAGATTTTAACTCCCACTATGTTTCAAATACAAGGATTTAAACTTTAGCCAATTTTCATTAAGCAAGCTAGACTTAAGAACAAGTTTAGCGGCAACAAAAGAATGAATAAAAGATTATGATTATTCCTAAAGAATATAATGCTGCAATTTGTAAAAATTCAGCATTAGGAGTAGAACTTTCAAGAACTTAACCAGGGAAAAGTTATTTCATAATTACCTGCAAAAGTAATCAATTAAAGCAGCAATCAATCAAAAGGGTAAATCAATGCCTGCTCAATTATTTTGCATATATTAACACATCCTGCTTATTTATATACACCTAATTTAGCTGAATTGCAGCAGTGAATCTATTCTATCTTTATGGCCCGGCATAATCACTGACCTATTGGTAGGGTGGCTCTAGCTCTGCTGGCTCTAATCATAGAACGAACCTGTTTCATTTTGCTGTTCATGCACTCAGCACTCTTATCAAATCGAACTGTGCAGCTGGCACTAACTACACTGCACTACACGTAAGTGATCTGTTTTTTTTTTGTTTGTTTGTTTATAGTTTGGGGAGGTTATCAATGTTGTTAATCGATTACAAGTTGTTGTACTTACTTGTTGAGCCTCGGCCATCGTCAGCAAACAATACGAATTCTTTCATATTTATATTCATATCTTGTTGTTGCTGCTGCTGTTGGTGTTGCTGTTGTTGTTGCTGCTGTTTGCTAGAGGATAGAATTGCAGCTGTTGCTGTTGTTGTGGGCGGCAAAGCCTGTGATGCGACAGCAGCAGCAGCGGCGGCGACGTTTAACGTTTGATTTCGTTGTTGCTTGTTGCTGTTCACGTAACCAGCAACGGTTGCTGCTGCAGATGATGTTGTTGTTGTTGTTGCTGCTGCTGCAGTTACTGTGGTTGGTGTTGGGCGTATAAGCGAAGCTGTTACCGATTTGGGACGCACCAAGTTGCTGTTGCTGTTGTTGTTAGTGTTGTTGCTGTTGCTGTTGCAAGTGTTGCTAAGTAATTGAGCGGTAATTGTTCGCGGTCCGGGAGAAATATTTTCGCGTTTGATAAACAATTCAGTTTCTGTTTGTTTGCTGTTTAGTATTGAGGTTGTTGTGGTGTTTGTTGCCGGTGTTGCTGGTGGGTTTGTTGCAGCAGTTGCAGTTGATGTTGTTACTGGATTTGATTGGGTGGTTGCTACTGGTTCAGTTATTATTGTTGCTGTTGCTGTTGTTTCGTTAGCAGTCTCAATCACTTTGGGTTTATCTACAACTGTTGTTGTTGTTGCTGTTGTTACTTCATCGACAACTTGTTGCTCAGTTTGTTGTTTGTCGTTGTAGTTGTTGTTGATGTTGTTGTTGTTGTTGTTAGTTTCAGGTAATTGTTGCTCCTGTGTTTCTGGTTGTTGCTGTTCCTTTTGCTCACTTGCCGCCGTTTGTTGTGCAAGTGAATAAATCTCATGTTTGTTCTCAAGATTACTGCAAAAAGTGATGCACAAAACGCGAAACGATAATGATAACCATATACTACGTAATTTTCTCCTTATCTGCTTTTTCATTTCTTTTACTCCTCTTTTGCTTTGATTTAGTTTTTGCACTCGTTTGTTACAAACACAGACCGAAAACAATATCGCGCGTATTTCGTAATAAATTTCGTACGATATTTTTGTATGATAAATGTGCAATAATTATTGCTGATAATATTGCGTGTTAGTCATTATTAATTAAGAGATCTACAAAATGTCTGGTAATGAGTCTGCTGAGGCAGCTGTGTCGACGTCGTTGTCATTATGTTTCAGCGATTGGAAAATTTTCAACGTTTTTTTTTTTGGCCTGAACGATAAGCGGCAACTACTATTTGCAGCCTTCTGTTTTACTGTCCCACATTCCCCAAAATGTGTAGAAGAACAGAAGAAGAACAAAAAAACCTTAAGCTACTTCCCTTGGCCCCCTACAATTTGAAGGCCTTATCATTATCCAGGGCAAGACAAGACGACGGCGATTGCGATAAGCGAACGCGTTTTGTGGGTGTGTCTGACGTGCTAATTAGAAGCGATTCCCCCCATACATTTGTTGTATATTGATAAGCTCACATCTTGGCAACATATTCATATAAATCCGAACACATACTATAGAGAGAGACTCGTTCGATCGATCAATCGATCGATCTCTGGGTTGGCATACGTTGCGCCCGTGACTTGAAGCTGGATGGCAGCATGAAGTTCGAGTGCTTCTTTCTTGCCCTCGTCATCATCATCGCCGCTGCTGCTGCTGCTCCGGGCGCCGTTGACGACGTCGTTCGAGCGACCCATTGATAAGATACGACGACGACGCGACGCTACGAACGGAACCCAATCGGCCGACTCTCTAGTGAGCATGCACTGTGCGGCTGGCCAATGTACGCGAGTAGCACGTGAAGCAGCCGTGCAAATTTCGTGTAAGCCCCGTGCGGCATGCCCCCCGCACCCCGTGTGCCTACAAATTTCAGATAAAACTTCATTCGCCTTCGCGTGATAAACGTTATTTCATTTTTAGACCTCAAGTGGCAGCAAAGAAATATAATGGTTGTATATATTAACAGTCACAACAACCAAAAAAAAGTTTAGATTTCGATTTCAAAGTCAACGATGACAAACGGCAAAAATAAAAATTTTTGGGGGCTCGTCCCTCTGGTGAAATAGCTGGTGTATGTGAATGGGGCGTAGGCGCTTTTGCGTCGCAGGCGAAAAAAAGAGGTTTTCTGGAAGCACTTGACGCAAGTGGGCAGTGGGCAAGCGAAAAAGTGGACAGGCCCACAGCAGATAGTGGGAAGCGCTACGATTCAATGTCAAATTGCGGTTGTTGACAGTGGAAAAATATATTGAAAACTAATTATGAAATGATCGATGCAGAGCGAGTGAACGAGAGTTTTTGGGAGAGAGCTAGCACACGAAATATACAAATGCCGGAAGGCAAACAATGAAGAACAATAGCAACAAACAGCACACACTTAAATAATTGCTTCATCTTGTTTGGCATTGTTGTCACAACTTGCCGCCGCCAGTTGCAGCCGGTTAGAACCCAAAACCGAAGCTTACATCATTTTAATTAAGTTGCCCAAATACATTTTTGGAGACGTAATAAAAAATTCGTGTAGCTATCAATTGAATTAAGCTAATTCGGCATACATATTATAGTTTCAACTTTAATGTGTATGCGCTTGTCAACCCTTTTGAGCTTTTAATTGAAGCTTCCAAAGCTGTGACGAAAGCAACACCTCAAGCAACGCTGATAAGCGCTGTGAGAGCGCGAGCGAGAGCGCACGATCGTCAACTCTTGAACTTTGTGTAAGTAAAAGGTCTAGGCAAAGTCGACTCTCGAGCCGAGCCTAGAGTGTACAAAATTGATCGCGTGATGCCGATTGCGTCGTCGCTGCTCTCTTTTCCGCATACACAAACACTTGCATACACGTGGACACACATTTACACATTATTGATGTGTATTTGTGCACTCAGCGCGGCACGCTTTTGTGCTTGTGCATACAAATTAATTATGAGTTCGGTGTGAGAGAGCAAGTGGGAGAGTCACTGAGAGAGTGAGTGTGAGAGCACAAAAGAGAGACAGTAATTACTTAGAGGAGCATTACTAATGCAATGTCAATTGGCAATGGCAAATCTAGAAACAAACCTAAATAAATGCAAGGCATATGTATGTACATATGTACATATATGAATGAAGAAGTTGATTCAACTGTAAGCTAAATGAAAGCAACAAATTTATTGTGTAACAAACTGAGTCGCATAAAGCGAAACAACACACACAAACACATACACAAGGAGACAATCAGAGAAAGAGACACACGGGATAGCGAGGAGAGCAAAAGAACAAAAAGAATAAAACAAATGAATTCTGTCAGTCTCGATGCTCTGCTCTTATATGCCTCCACTTGTGTTTAATGTTCTTGTTGTTCTTGTTGTTCTTGTTGTTGTTTGCGTCGCTGCTGCTGCTGCTCTGCAATTGAAATCAACAGCAGCAGCAGCATCATGTGAAACTCAACTCAACGTAAAATAGCAGTAATTGCTTTTGACGAACCTTTTTTTTTGCTTTTGCTAAAGTACGTATGAGTGCGAGCGAGTACGCTGCTGGCTGTGTGTGTGCGTGTGTGCACATAAAAGGCAATGTGTATTAAATTGAATGAAAATAAAAAGCAGTAGGCAAAAGAGGCAGCTATAGCTATAGCTATGTACTATATATATTAGAAGCTGAATTAAGTTGACTATAAACAGCGGACAAGCAAACATGACACGCGCATTTTAGCCACAAAACACACACACACGCACGCATACATCGATACGTTGTGTAATCAACATATGCGTAGGTGGATGTATTAATACACACACTTACACATACAGCAGTCTCTATTTTGCTTATTGTCGCATAGGCTATTCTAACTATTCATAATTCGATGTACATAAATGCTAATTGAGCCGCAATTCAATTAGTTTTCATCAACAAATTAACTCGCTCAGCAATTTTATGTAATGTGAATGCGAATGCAAATGCAAATGCAAAAAAAAAACGAAATGCCAAATAGCCAAAATAAATAAAATAAAAACGAAACAAAAATGAAACGCCGCCGCTTTTGCAGTGAGTTTTGCATTGTGTGTGTGTTTGTGTGTGCGTATGCACGCTTGTGTGAGTGCTGAGAGAGCGTGCCAGGCGTCCGTTTAGCCAGAGAGAATGAGAACGAGAGAGACAGAACAGTATGATTGGGGCAGCAAAGAGACAGACAAACAGATCGTGCGTTCGTTGTGGGGGTCGGTTGACGTTGACGTCGACGTCGACATCGACGCTGCGACAACTAAAACGCAGATTGCAATAAAAATGTCGTGTTGTTGTTGTTGTTGCGCTTGCAACTGCAGCAGCAAAAGCATTTAGTTTGTAGGTTAGGTGCGAGTGTTGTGTAAATCTTTTTTGGCTTGTCATTTGTAATTGTTTATTAATTAATATGCAATCGCTTTATGATCAGTTTTTATTATTGTTTTCATTTTACTTTTCGTATATTGCTTTCTATGTTTCTGCCGCGTGTAACAAACGTGCGCACTTTTTTCCAAACTTTTTTAATTTGTCAAATTTTTCAGTTGCTTGTTTTGAAAGTTGAACAATTTTTTTTTTTTGATAATCTTTTTGACACACACATACACACATAAACATACATCAGTACACATTATGCGTGTGTGTGTGTGAGTTTTTTGTATGTTTGTCGTTGTCAAATTCACGCATAATAAAAGTTTATTTTTGTCAAAAATATATTTCTTTTTCCATCTTCTCAGTATATTTTTATATATGCATAATACTTAATTCAATTTCTTCTTTATTTTTTGTTGTATCTTTTGTGTACGGAGTATAAAAACTGTTATTTCGCGTTAACGAAATTAACGACGCACCAACAAATTCGCAAAAACAATTCTTTAGCTTTTCGAATTTTATGTAATTTATTAAGTCTTTTTAGCTTTGCTTTTGAAAATTAAATTTCTGTTTTTACTTTTCTTTTATAGCTTAATCAATGTGTTTGGGTTTTTTTTTTGTATTTTCTCATTACCTTTTTATCAAAACATTTACTCGTTTAGTGTATTAAATAATTTGTTATAACAACGGAAATGCAATCGTTTAAAAGTTGTATTTACATTTGCCAATTCTCTTGACTTTATTTATTTATTCAGTGTGTGTGTGTTTTATTTGCACAAGTTGACGACGAAGTTTTTTTTTAACAAAATAATAAAAAATAACAAATTCGACGTATTGCTTTAAAGACAGCCGAGTTGAGTTGAGTGTTGATAGTTAAAAGTTTACTTTATTATATATAGTGTTTTCAATTGTATTTTTTTTTTTTTTGGCAAAGTTTGCCGAGTCCAGTTTTAGATTTTAAGAGTTAAGAAGTGCACACGGAAAAAACTCGAGCGTTAGACAGCGCTGCTTAGCCTGCACTGACGACGACGACGTACCAGAGACGAATGAGTGGAATGCCAACGCAGCTGAAAGCTTGTAGCTTGCCTCTGCCTGCCTGACAGTCTCGAGACTGCCTGCGCCTGCGAGAGAGCGAGCAACTGTTCTCGCGCTCAGCCTCAGCATAGAAGAGCAACGAGCGAAGTTTTGTTCTTTACAAAAAGCACTCGAAAGAGAGAGAGCGAGAGCATTTGAATGGCGCCGGCGCAGTGCCGGTTGAGTGCTTTTGCTGCTGCTATCAGCTTGAGTCATAGCTGCGTTGTATTGAGCGTAAAGTGTTGTTTGGTCGTTTTGTCGCAAAAAAGGCCAAACACAAAATGTTAGGTACTCGCTCTTTTCAGTTTTCTTTTTTTTTTCTTGTTTTGCCTTTGCCTTTGCTTTATTTATTATTGTTTTCATGCCAAACAAATGTGCCCTGTCACTGTTGTTGTTGTTATTTTTGTTTTGATGCTGCGACAGCGGCCTCTTTTCGCTTGCTTTGCATTTGTGTGATACGCGCTCTCGCTCGCACTCACTGGGCTACTCAATTTGCATGGTTGAGCAATTGAGAGCTTTGCGCTAATTGTTCGCTGTTTTTGGACAAAAAGTAAAAAACCTGGCGAGCACTAAAGTGGCAAAGGAAACGATGAGGTGAGGTGAGTGGGCCTAATCTAATTGTAAACCTGAACTATGCAACGAGGCTGATAACATGATAAGGCGCTAACGGCAATTAACATTTTGCTTTATTTTAAACTCGCTATATTGCCTCTCATTTGCTCTCTGCTTGAGGTAACCGTTAAATTGGCGTCGTTGCGCCAAAAATTATGCAACAAAAAAGCAGAAGAAGAAGAAGAAGGAGAGGTCGTAAGCGAAGGAGAAGAAAATTTCGCACATAAACACAAATCAACTTTAAAAGCCACAAACATAATTTACAACCAACCCAGCAAACGACTTATTGGTCTTCTAATTTCCTCTGCATATCGATGTGTGGGTGTGTATGTGTGTTGAAGTATAAGTGTGTATGTTGGAGAAAGAGCATCTTCGTGTTTAGACGAACATTTCACAAATATGGCCGAAGCTGCGCAATTTTCCAAACAGACATTCGCTAATTTCGCCATAAAACTAAAGCCATTGCGTGATGGGCATAAAAGGGACACACAAACATATACATTCGCGCTCACACACACACGCACACACACACAGAGGCAAGGCTCGTGACCCAGTTGAACTTTAGCGCATGAAAAGCATGCGGAATGCAGCATGAATTCTCCGGATTTCCTCTATAGCTTCAAAGGGAGCATCATAGGGAAGGAAACATAATCTAGGCCAATGAGTTGCATTGAATGCAATTTTGTGCAGCGAAATATCATCATTAATTCTAACAGCAACTTTATATTAATGTTTTTGTTACTATCGAAGAATAATTTGGTAACAAAAAGTTCAATTTTAAGCCCCGCTAACGTTTGTACTTTTTTAAGTTAGTTCATTAAAAGATGTAGGACAAAAAATGGAATTTTGAATGGGATTTTGCGCAAGAAAATATTATCATTAATTCGAATAGCAAATTCATACCAGTGTTTTTGATTGTATGATAGAAAAGTTTAAAGCTCTGTACTTGTTAGCTAAAAAAAAGATTAAAGAGTTGCAATTTGAATGTAATTTTACTGAAATTTTATCACTAATTGGTACTTTTTATTACTTTATTAAATGTTATACAAGCAAATATAATAACGAAAAGTTTTTTTAAATACTTGCATTTAATGCAATATTGTATCGCATAATATAATTATTAATTCCAATTGATACTTTCTATTAAGGTGTTTGCTGTGTTATTTCATTTAAATGTATGCCAAAGACTTTCGTATAGTCTAAATTTATAGAACAGAATTCATTATTAGTTGTTATCTTCAAAGAACAATGCTCAAAAATTTATTGGGGAAGTTGATTATACAGGTTTTCTAATAACACTCGAGTTGAAGAGACATTTTAGATTTCGTTCATTAAAATCTTATATAGTTTCTCGTAATGCTTATGTGCCACACAATTTTGAGTTGGGACAACGAAGCAGCCAACAACAGTCACGTGTGGCACGCCTTGGAAGAAGCAGAAGCAGAGGAGAAAAGGAGAAGGTGGAGAAGGGAGAGTGAAAAGCATTTGAAGCATTTGATGGGCTGCCTTGAAAATGTAATAAACTGTCAATGTGTGTCGCTGTCTGTGTGAGTAGCTCTCTGTGTGTGTGTGTGTATGTGTGTGAACACTTCTCACTTTTGGGCTGCAATTTCAACAGAACACTTTACGTAACGCTGATGAAATTTTCATAATCACCCCTGTCTGGATGTGTGTGTGTGTGTTGAAAAGGTCGTCAGTTAGTTAAAGTAGCCATGGCCCGGAGGCTGTTCTCACTTTTTGATGAGGCTGATGAAAATGAAAAACGGTGCGAAATAAAAAAAAAAAACGACAGCAAAAAATGCAAACAGATGGCAAATTGTGAAACATTCCAAAGACGACGTCAAACCGTTAACAGGCAGAAGCATGAGGCAAAGTTTGCCAAATTGTTTCAAATTTCGCGTTGCAGCCAATGAAGAAAATCAAAAAATAAATAAATAAACAAATGGCCACAGCAGCAACAACAACAACACTCACAATAAATTCCAAATGTTTATGCAGTTTCTCGCCTGACGGCGACAAAAATAAATACGATTTATATGCAGAGCCACAAGAGATACGACTAAATACGAAAAAAATTAATTCAATACAAATAAAAAATGATAGACAAAAGAATTGTGCGCTGAAGCTGAGGCTATAATTAAACCAACAGCAATATAATATTAATAAACAATTAAGGCGACGAATCGGATTTAATTCAACTTTCGAGTGGTTGAAAGCAACTTGACAAACAATGAAAAATGCAAAGAATAAATGATGAAATGAAACAAGAAAGTTGAAATTGTTTTTAAAGGGGAAACGAATTGCGAATGCGCTGCTTAAAAAAATTATAAATTAATACTTGATCTTTCACCAATCGACTAAGAAAAGCAAACTACTTCGATTGTAGTGTATGAGAATGCCGTTTGAATTGTTTGCATTAATATTACGTATACGTAGCGTATAAAACCTGGTTATCAGCACGCTCTCTTGTCAGCGCAAACATTAAGCAATGTGCAAAAGCAAAAGCAACAACAAAAACAAAATCAAATTCAGAATTGAATGCGATAAAAATAAATGCAAACTGTGCCAAAAGCAACACGAAAAAAAATGACAACGCAACGCATCTTTTGCTGGAATTTTCGTGGCAGAAAATTCTGCTGCTGCTGCACCCCTTTTGGAAAAATGAAAATGTGTGGGCAATGCTTTATTTTTATTTCTAAAACAAAAAGAGAAGCGAAAGAACGTTCCTCAGTTGCTGTTGCAATTCACTTAACAACAAAACAACAGACACAATGCAAATCAACTGTCGGACTTCAATCACCTTAAAAGGTTGCACAAAAATCTCTCGCAGACAGCGTCAGAGAAAAATCAAGAAACAGCGAGACTGAAATATGAGGGGAGTGAAGAAAAAATAGAAGCAAAACTGAATCGACAGACTCGTTGTTGATTGCGACGCAGCGAAGTAAATTATAATAAGCATATGTGAGACTATCTATCACAGCTCTTATTACCCCAACCACCGCCACCACCACCACCATCGCAATTCACTCCCTTGGACTGCTCTATACAGATTTTTTGCCATATCATGCGCCGTCAGCGTCGCTGTCGTTGTGGGGCAGAAGACGAGCCCCCAAAATAAAATACAAATAGTTAAACAAGTCAACACACACCACAGTGGTAACACAATTCAAAGTCAACAACAGCGCTGATTAATAAGAATGCCAACAACAACAACAACAGCAACAGAAACAGTAGCAACAACAACTATGACAACAACAGCAGCAACCATAGCAAAAACAACGACAACAACAACATGAATTTTAACACCAACCATAAATAGCGTAAAATTATTATCTATGAAAAATAAACGCTTCACCATTTATTAAAATATCTTCAATCAGCGCTTCAACATTCATAATATTTTTTATAATTTGTATCATTTTTAAATGTGTTTCAACTTCATTTTATATATGTTTCAACTGTTTAATTAATCATTATTATTTAAATACTCTCTTCCTCAGTATTCATTTCAACATGGTTTTAATTTAATGCCACAAAATTGCCTCATTCAGAATTTGCCAATGCTACAAAAGCTGAGCTTTTTACAAATGTTATCAAATAGACTAGACAAATGATGAAATTTCAGCTGCGGTCGCTGAAATTGGAGCTAGCTAGCGAGCTTATAAACAATGAATATAATTCAAGATTTAATTTACTTAAATTTTTGCTAACATTTGTGTGAAATTCATATAGAGAACAAATAAACAATAAAGATGCATTATTATTTAAATACCTTTAAGTTTTTAGACAAATACTGAAATTACAGCTGTATTTGGTGAAATTTAAGATTTAATTCACAGTAATTTTTGTAAAGTTTACTCTGTCAATATTTGACTTAAGTGAATAATAAATTGAGCTCTTTTCTACTTTAGAAATTTTACTAGAGCACTAAAAAACAATGAAGATTCCTTACAATTTAAACATCTTCATTTTTGTAGACATAAGTTCGGTATATTATGAAATTTCAGCTCCAACTCTATTTTTTTATACTAGGGATCAATAAAGATGCTTTATAATTTCAATATCTTTAAGTTTTTAGACAAATAATGAAATTTTAGCTGAGCTAAAGTTTTTTGGATTTCATAAACCATTTTTTCCAATTATCTTCTTCTTAATCTTCTTTATATTCTTTATCTTTCTATTTGTATTTATATTTTTCTAAAAAGAAATTATAATGTTTATATTTTCTCTACCATTTTCTATTTTATCTAAATTATATTCTTCTTTTAACTTTTTCTAATAAGAAATTATACTTTTACTGGGTAAAATCATATGAGCGTGTTTCTAACTTTACTTTGCCTAATTTTATTGAAATGCGATGACACTTTTATTTAATGTAGTCGCGTTTAAATAAACACCCTATCATACTCTTCAATTTATTATTATTTACTTTTATAAAATGCAGTCATTGTTGCTAAGAATTGTGTAGTATAAAATAATCGCTCATCGCAGTTATTTTCATGCCTATTAACAACAACCATAATAGGTTATTAATACAATAATTGTTATTAATTTCCATGAGCTATTTATGCATTATTAATCCGTAATAGGCTGCAACAACACAAAACTATTAATAACAACAAGTAATATATACATTATATATATATATCGAGTAATTTCCCACAAAGGGCTTGTCGATTCATCGATTTTGTGGAATCGAGGGAATTGTGTATAAAGAGCATTTGGATCGGTTATGAAAAAAGCGCAATAGGTGTCAAAACCTTATTGAGATTTCTCAACGAAACTCACGTAAATTTTTATACGGGTTTCGAGTCGTCAATTGCAAATTGAATGACTGAATGACTAAGTGACTGACATATTGACTGTCTGACTTGCTGCCCACATGGTCAACATATTGAGACATCGAGACAAATGCAACGAATTAGCAAAAACAATTTGCGCAGTGGCAAATCGAGTTAACTGTTTCGCTCTCTTCCTGTCACTCCACCCCTTGCAACAAGCTATTGGCATGCATCTAAAGCCGGAGGAGAACATTTCATAAGTTCCGCTTACAATTGCGACGCATTGTTGCCACGTAATTTACCAAATAATTTGCGAAACACTGAAACAGGGGAAACGCCGTCAAAATCACGTCATCAAGCAAATGCCGCCGCATAGACACAAAACAAAACAGCAAATATACAGCTCGATTGCCAGGTGTAAAAACGTAAAGAAAAAAAAAACCGAAAGTAGGCGACGCTCTTACCCTTTCCTCTCCCTCTCTTCCCTTCTTCGTCTATCGGCCTGTCTGCCTTTGGTCTACGTGCGTGCTGCCCAGTTTACCAAACAAAAATTCCAAATGAGCCAAGATCTGACTTCAATTAAAAGCCCCTTTTGTGGGGCGCAGCAACAAATGCAACTCTGAGTAATGCTCGCTTGCTTATAAATGACTCAAGAGAGCGGCGAGTGTGTTAAAAGAGCGTAAACAGCTGCTCTTCTACGTTCGCTCTCTCTCTCTCCCTCTGTTTCGCTCTCTTGCTGAGCGAAGTTGACGATCGATCGTCTGCTGATCGCCTGACAGACTTGAATACCCCCAAAATGTGTGCCGGCCGGCATCTGGCTGCTGTTGTTTCTCTTCTTGTTGTTTTTGTTGTTGCTGCTTCGGCTGTTGCTCTGCTTCTCCTTCTTCTTCTTCTTCGTCTTCGTGTGTCTGCTGCTGCTGTTGTTGTTGTTGTTGCTATTGGAACTGGAACTGGTTTTCACTTGGCAAACAGCACAAGCAAAACGAAGCAACAAAAAAAAATGTAGAAACAGGCAGCGCCACTGATTTGGCAATGTACAACAAAAACACTACACTTACTCATACACACACATACACACGCACACTCAGAAGTTGCTGTGCAAAATATGATAAGCAAAACAAAGGCGGCAGGCAGGCGGAAAAATTGCAGATGAAATGCCAAATCTGTGCAGGTAAATCAACTAAGAGATACCCTTTAAGATAATATTCATATTAAAGCAAATTTCAACTCACACCGTGATTTAAATAATAAAATCTTTAAGGAAACATTCATAATTCTTTATACGTTTAATTATTAAGCTTCCTACAATTTATATTATTAATAAATCAGAAAAATTTGAATTTTGTTCTATAAAATTTTTACTCTATATATTAAAAAACTTTTCGAATAAACATTTTAGACATAATATGTATTATTGCTAAGCTCCATAAATTTTATTAACGATAAATCAGAAAAATTTGAAGTATGTTCTAAAACATTTTCATTTCATATATAAAACAACTTTACTACTAAACATTGTAGCTTTTGTGTTCAACAATTTTTATAAAAAATTTCATATCATCATATTTTGTATTTTTGCAAAAAATGACTAAGTTCTACGTTCATTTTGATATTAAAGAAACAATTTCTACAATTCTAATAACAGTTAAAAAGTTATCTTACCTCTGTGTCATTGCCAATTACAACTGAGCTCTATGCATACCCCATTTATGTCAAGTAAAGAAAGGGTATTAAACAGAACAGCAGCCGCAGTCGCAGTCGCTGCCTTGCGACGCCCAAAAAATCAAGTTTCTCAAGACAAAACAAAGTAAAAGCAGCAACAACAACTCATCTGATGATGAGATATTGAGAGAGTTTGGGTATTCGGCCTTTTAGCTGTTTTTTTTTTTTGTGTCGTTTTTGGGTAGTGTTTGAGATACAAATGTCAGGCCAAAGGGGCGGGCAATGGGAAATGAGCAACGAACATTCAACGGACTCAACAGGCAACTGGCAACTGTGGAACGTGAATGAACACGATGATGATTCCACTTCTTGTGGATAGCGACAGGACTTTGTGTGTGTGTGTGTGTGTCTGTGTGTGTGTGCAGATATTGTATCTCAAACATGAGCATAACACCTAATTTGACGCCTCGCATGATAAATGATCCAACAATAAGCCACATATCAAATGGCTAAAAGTCTTTGACTCTAAAACAGGTGTCGCTGATGCTTCGCAATCGAGTGAGCATGTCAAAACAGTTATCAATCGTTAAGGGATTAGCGATAATGAATCGACATCCAAAGGAGCACACGAAAGAACAAAGCTAGAAACTGCTTCAATTAAGTTACTTAAGATTGAATGTTACATATCTAAAGTGTTGCATCTTTCCTTTTCATCTGCATCTTTCTTCTTTTAGTCAGCAAACATTTAATTCATTAATTTCCACTGCAATTTCCTTAATCATCCAATCAAATGCGACTTAGCTTGATAGCAGGCTTCTTCCGAGTAACTCAATCTCTTTCTCCTATCTCTATTTATATCCGTATCTTTTACGCCTTCTGTGTATCTGCCGCCTCTTGATACATTTATTTGGTTAAGCGACAAGCTATAAAAGACCACAAAAGCTCTTGGCAAACAAAGTTGAACAGGCGTCCAGCACATGCATCTTTTACCACCACTAGAAATCATGTTGGCAGCGATAAATTATAACACAAATACACACACACACTTACACAGATACACACACAGCGACACACCCAGAGAGCGTTGAGATAGTTTGCAGTGTGTGAAACCGACAATGGAAGTGTGTCTAATTATTTGCACATTTGTTGACATGACCGAGAACAAAACCAAAACAACTCAGATTACTTCAAGTAAAGCTAAGCATTGAGCGACTAAGAAATGCCCTATAAAAGTGAAAGAGAACTATTTTTAAAGGGAAGAAAAAGATTCCAAATTCAATTTAAAGTACTACAAACTTAAATGTCAGCTTGAAAGATCAAAAGTTTTAAAAGTATATGATTTAGAACTAATTTCTTAGAAAGGAATTCGAAAACAAACGATAAGCGATATTTTAAATACCATCCTGTTAAAGATTCTATTAAAAATTTGAATTATTTTGCATTGCAGACCAAGAAAATTGTATACGATATGAAATCGTATTTTGTAGAGATATTGAAATGATATTTTCTGAACTATTTTAAGAAACTATGAATTACATTATAAATCAAAAGCAAACTAACTAGTTTACCATTACTTTTGCCCCTTTATAGTATCAAATCTCATTTATAAAATCGTGCATTTTATCTAAAAAGTATCTTCCCTTTAACTTTATAAATCGACATTTTTGTAATCTTTTTTTTTTAACTTCATACAATTACATTTTTGTAATAAAACTTTAACTTTATAAAATTACATTTTTGTAATTAAACATTTAACAACATTGTTCAAAGCATCTCCCCCTTAACAGCTTTACCTTTTACAGGGTATCTTTGAATACTTTTTTATTCGCAGCATTAATATACATCATATTAATTTGAATAATTTGAGTTAAAACACAAATAATTGACGCTCAGCTCACAGATGCTGTAATTGCCTTAATTATTTCTTAAAATGGGCAGACAACCAGAATGGAGTACAAAACAAAAAAAAAAGAGCTCAAATTCGACAAATTAGTATCATAATGAAACGCTTAATTAAAATAACAAGCTCGTCATCTGCAGCGGCGACAGCTGACACGCAACAATAGCAACAACAATAACAACAAATGACAAACAAAATGCTTACATTTATTTTAGAATTACAAAAAAAACAACGTTCAGAGGTTCGTGTTATGATTGATGATGGATGCCTCTGCTCCTCCTATTAATAATGAATATAAGTATATCAAAAAAGTAAAAAACACATCGGAGTTAACAATTGAAAAGCAGTACAGGAAATTAACGTCATCAGTGGAGTCAAAAGATGCCCCTCACTCCCTTCTTCCTCTCAATATCGAGACTCAACACAGTCATCATCAAGCAAGCAAATGACAGTTAGTTAGTTGGCTTTGACTGACTTGACTGCGAGTGTTTGCATTGTTGCGTTTTCATTTCGAATTGTGAATTAATATTATATTTTTCGTGCTATTTGCACAAGTAACGAGTGCCACAAAGTAGCCATCAAATAATGACCATGGCTCACGCAATGGCCAAAAAGAAAAACGAAAAACAGTAAAGAGAATAAACAACAACTGTGTTTTTTTGTTTTTTCTGGGTGTGGCCAGAGAATCGAATTGGCCGCTTCAATGACTTATCATTTAAGCCATCTTTCGAGCCAGACAAAGGACAGACTGACTGCCTTCGTGTTTTTGTATTTTCTGTAGTCTACTTTTGGGCGCACGAACACGCAATTTGAGAATCTCTCGCTTACTGACATAAACATTTAATGCTTGCATATAAATAACAACTGCGAAAGCAAAGTGTGCTCAACTGCCAGATACGCTGTAAATGACAAATTGCCGGGGTGATTGTTACACCTCAATTAATGCTTAATGCGCCCACTGGGATTAAGTCGGATAGAAGATAGTCGGTAGAAGATGAAGTTCAATTTGTTTTAAGCTCATTAAAATTGACTTTTGCTGTGAGAGTGGCTTATTAATTAGACAAATTGCTAATGTCTGTCCATAAATTTATCTTGCAAAAACAAAAATATTTGCATTCAATACTCACATTCATTTGTATTCGATTCGCTTGAAGAATGAATTTAAAAATGGTACAAATACTTTATGAAAAGCTTTAAGTATTACTTTAATTATATTTGCAACAGTTCCTTATTTTCTTGTTTACGTTAATTTTGAAAAGCTTGTGGAATTGATTTATTTCCGTTCTTCAATGAAAACATGAAACTTGTTAGTTTGTTGTTAACATTTTAAAGACAATAGAAGTCAAAAGTTTTCTTAATATTTCTTCTTTACTTTATGATAAATCGCTTAAGGAATAAATTTATTTCTGTCTGTCAAGAATTGAAAACAGGAATCTTTTAGTAAAACTTTGATATTTTTAAAAATGTCTATTAAACTATTACAAATAAATAAAAACTCAAAAAATATCGAACTTTGTACAAAATTAGATATTTAAAAAAGCTTTGTTGTTTTTGAAATTAAAACTGTTATCAAGTTATTTACAAATTCAAGAATTTCTTAATCCAAAACTATGGAACTATTATAAAAATTCAGCTTATAAAAAAACTTTGTTGTGTTGAAAATCAAAATGCCAAAATACTGTCAGAAAAACTTAGGAAATAC
Source organism: Drosophila niveifrons (assembly GCA_035046325.1). Classification (NCBI taxonomy): domain Eukaryota; kingdom Metazoa; phylum Arthropoda; class Insecta; order Diptera; family Drosophilidae; genus Drosophila; species Drosophila niveifrons. The sequence continues at coordinate 20,436,750 of JAWNOC010000046.1, forward strand.
AAAAGTTCAATATGAAATTTAATTTTACAGAAAATGGTGCTATTTTCAAAAACAAAATGACAAAATTTAATAGGAAACTATGATTCAAATTAAAGCTTCATTAGAACTTCGTTATTTTTTAAATGAAAATGACTCCGAAACTAATAGAAAATTCAGCATTAAAGCAGAATTTAGTTTCAGGCGCGAAATCACATTAAAACTTTGCGCTTAACACAAAAGTATTGACCAAGTATTGATTTTAGTTAACTAAGCCTACTTTAAGCTACTTTTTACGTTGTTGTTGTTGCTGTTGTTGTTGCTGGTAATCACATTAGGGTTTCTCAAACAACTGGAAAAGCACTATTTAATATTTAACAATAGCTGAAAGAGCAGGCAACAACGCAACCCTTCGGGGTCACATAAAACATGGCTACAATTGGCTGATTCTTTTAATAGCCGCTCCATAAACGCAGCTGACAGTGCGTGTCCCGCACGTGTGAAGCTAGAGAAGAGCTCAGAGAATAGAGGAGCGAAAAGCGAAATATGGAATATAAAATAAAAAAAGGGAAAAATATGCCAAAGGCATTTTGATTTATGCGCAAAGCTGGCAAAGGAAAAAAAACAAATCCAGCCGACAAAATATTAATAAATTCGCACACAAATTGAAAAGATAACAAGGCCAGAAAATAGATATATGTATATATAAATTGTAACTTGGGAATCTTATTGAACTAGATGTCCTGGCGTGTCCTGTAAATGACGCGCACATATGTGGCAAAGCGAGGGGGCAACAACTTATTGTCAGTCGATTTGATTTGGGGCACAAACAGAAAAACTGACAGACAAGACATGCTCACTTCAAAAGTCACTCAAAGAACATCACAACATTCGGTGTCCCTTGGCATCCATCTGCAACTGCTGCGGTCATTTGTACGATGTGACGCCCCCACAATTCCCCAACGTTGCAAAGAAAGAGAGACAGAGAGAAAGAGCGAGGGAGAGACGGAGGCAGAGGCAAAAGTGGCCCACGTGCTCAACGATTTGGATGCATGTGACTTCATGCTATTATTATTATTATTATTTCGTATTTCGTATTTTCGGCATTTACTGGAAAATTTTCATGACACGCGCTACTGACTCTTTCCCACAGTTTCACTTTTCTATATATCTATCTCACACCATCTCTGTCTAGCACGCGGCTCTATCATCAACAACAACAACAACAACAACTATAGAGGCAATAAAATCAATCTATATGCATACATTGACAAAAATTCATGTGACTTTAAGAGCAAAGCACTAAAAAGCGCCGCACTAGGTGAGCAACAAATACCCTGTAAATTGGGTACGAAAGGATGCATGGACTAAATGCTTATTTACGATGTTGAAAGTACACAATAATAAATAGTAAAGTTTGAACTAATAATATAATATAATATTTTTTTAGTTTTTAAAAATTCCATTCAAATAATAATTTAAAAAAATGAAACCTACGAACTTAAAATCAAAGTTCCATATAAATAATAACATTTAAAAAACGAAACTTACGTATTTGAACTCAAAATTATTCAAGAAATACCATATAGAAAAATATAATCTTAGAAAATTTTGAAATTTTAAAGAACTCTTGGATATGCAAACAAATAAAACTCCATATACAAAATATCACTTGAAAATGGAGAATTAAGAGTTTGAGAGATGATTAACGAATAATCATATTGGAAAATTAGAAAACTTTAAGGAATTGCTGAAAAGTAAATAATTAAAACTCCATACACAAAATATCACTTTAAAAGCAAAACTTACAAGTTTGAAAGATGATTATCAAATTAGAAAATTGAAACATTTTGATGAATTGTTACTAAAATGTTACTCTTAAATTTTATTACAAGCTTAAATCTAACCACCCTCTTCTTTGAAAGTTCTTACAGGGTATCTATGCACAATAAATTTGACATAAACCTCATACGAATTCCGTTTAATTTTTCTGTGCTTTTCGGCTTTGTGTAAACAAGTTTTATTGAATTGAGCGAAAGACAGAAGCACGAAGCAAAAAAAAAAAAAAAAAACATTTGGATGACCATTGAGACAAGTGTTGGTGTGTTTGGCTTTAGCTTTGGCTGCTGCTGCTGTGAAACTTATAAAAGAAATTATTAAAAGTAAATATATGTCAATGGAAATGGCGTGGGCCAAACTTTTGTCACATGTTGCAAGCTAACGAACAAAAAAAAAAAAAAAACAAGCAAAACACAAATGAAATTAAGCAGAAAAAAAACTGAGCCAGAGGGAAAGGAAAAAAATCCGAAAAAAAAAATCAAGATTCTCAAGATTTATGCGAGATGCCTTTTTATGCTCGTGGTTTGTCCGGCAATGTTTTGTGTTTTCTGTTTCTGTTTTCGTTTTTTCTTATTTTGCGCGTTTCCTATTTTTGTCGCCCGATGCTAAGTGCCAAATTATCATTAATAAAAATAGCTTAATCGTACGGAATTTTTGTTTATATTTTTTCATATTCATTTTTTGTAAATTTGCTAAGACAAATTCTATTTGAATTTTGACTACTGCTCTTGAATAGTCTTTAGTCTCGTTGAGCTAAGGCCTTGGCATTGCTCCAGCTCACGTAGGCCTGAATAATGAGTGACTGAAAGATTGACTGACTGACTAAATGAGTGACTGACTAACTGACAGACTGTAAAACCTTGAGCTCCCGCTAAGCTAGTAAAGTTTCGTATCTTGTTTACAATCCAAATGTGTGGCCTAAACTCCTTTCAACCAAACTGAAATCGAAAGTTACAGTAACAATTCGATATATATTTTTCTTTTATTTTATATACTCTTTATTCATTATATTTCTTTAATCTAATATATACTTATCTAATAATATTTATAGTATTTTTGATATTAACTTTTCGCATCAATGCGTCATAAATAATTTCAGTTTTCTTGCCAAATACAAAATGGAACGACGCGTTTCTTTATTCGATTAAACATATTTTTGTTAATCTGACAAAATAGTTTATTGCTATGTTCATGACTTTGAGATCCGAACTCATGATGTTGCCACATTAAAAGTGCATATATTTCGCACATAAATTACCTCGCGAGAGAGATCAAATGAAATGAATAATTAAAAGCTTACTCGAAATGAAATTCACTTTTTTGATGTGACATTCTTTTTAGCGAAGTTCAACTGTGTTTACTTCGCTTATGTCAACATTTATAGAGCCAGCCAATAGCTTTATTTTTATGTCTGGTTGGCGTGTTTTGTTTTTCTCTTTTTACCTACTCGAGGAATAGAAATACATTCGAATAACTGTTCTTCCTCTTCCCCTCGCACTTCCTGCCACAGTCGCTCTGGAGCCACGCATATTTTCAGTTTAATAACTCTATGCGAAGGAATGGGGAAGAAGCAAGGAATTTTGTTAGCAACTGCTGCTGCTGCTGTCTTCTTGCGTAATTTGCAATTACGCCGAAAAGTTTTGGCAAAAGACCCGCCACATGGCTGGGAAAAACTATGAGCTGGAAGCTGCTGGTGGAAGCTGCTTGTGGGCGATAAGATAACCAAGGGCATTGACAAGCACAAAAAGGGATAATGCGCCAAATTGTAGATGAAATAAAAGAAATATACGAGCAAACACACAAACAATGTTCCTTTCCCAAAAACGTATATACACCGAGGAGAAGATTCACTTCCGGGCAACTCCCTAAAAAACAAGAAGGAAAAAAGCAAAAGAAGAGAAAAAGGCAAAAGATAACTGCAATCGCTCTGCCATCAGAATAACTGTAATGCGTTAGGCGTAAGGCGTACACGTGCCCACCCACACCCAATACATACCCAATACCCACTCTCTCTCTCATACTCACACACATACAGACAGGCAGCCAACAGCTGCCAGAGGCCCACACACAGGTGTCGCTTGGGCTCAGCTCAGCTGTTTTTGTGGCGCTAGGCAAAGGGCGCAGATACAAACAAAAATGTGTTACCCAGGCCCACGGTACGCCAAACAGAGACCCGGGCAGCGAGCCGAACCTTTCACATTTCACTCAATGCACAGCCTACTTCTAGGCTCAAAAAAACAAGAGATTGCAGCCAGCCAAAGAGAGTGAGAGAGCGCGTGAAAGAGAGCAGAGCATGCGGCCTATGCGAGACCTTGAACTCGAAATTTTTTTTTTTGCGTTCGTATCGTTTAGCTTTCGCTTTCGTCTGTCTCTGTGCCTGCTTTGCGCCTTACGACTGTTTTTGTTATGTAATACGCTGCAGCCAGAGCGAGAGTGAGTCTAGGAGAGCGCGTGAACGAGATGGCGCAAGCACACATTTAAGCTGTGCAAGTGGCGCGGCAAATGAGCAAAACTTTCGCTTTCAGCAGTCAACGACACGGCACGACATCAAACTGCCTACACACGCACTCAACAGAGAGAGAGCGAGAGAGCGCAAGCGAAGAGTGGGCAGCAAAGGAGAGTAAATAGTAGCGTATGTATGCATGCGTGTTTGTGTGTGTTCTCTGTTGTAATACAGAAAAACGCCAAAAATGTGCGACGCAATATTTGCAAAGCAATAAAACATATGATTCCGTGTTTTTGGTTGCTCTTCTCTCGCCTTGTTTTTTTGTTGTTTTATTGAAACACTATACACAAGAAGCAGGGCTTAATTTGCTTTGTGTAATATGGCAATTGGTAATGGATTTGTTTGTTGACCCTGCAACAACAACGCAAGAAAAACGTAGCAAAGGAATGAACAGAAAGAAAAAATTAAGCGCCCAAATTGTGAAGCGCATATTTATAGCCATAAATTTCGAAGAGGTATGTGTGTGTGTGAGGCGCCTAAAAATATGCTGCAAAGTATTTCTGTGTTGTGCGTTTCCCCTTGCGACGAAATCGAGGCGATAAAGTCATAAACGCCAGAGTTGCCACCCCACCCACACAGAGCCAAGCACAAATGTTGATAATTTTCTACGTTTCTTTTTTGCTTTGTCGTTTCTTGTTTGCACAGCAACTTTAAAAAAACGACCAAGCAGATCTAACTTTCTTCTTCTGGCAACAATTGCGCAACAAAATGCGACAGCAAAAGGCCGCCTGTGGAGTCCCCCAAAAAATGTGAGTTGCCAGGTAGACACACTCAAACACACACACACACACACAAGTCAGGCAAGGGAATGACTTCCGTTTTGTATGCTGGCCAAAAGCATTGGATGGGGCATGCCGCTTCAATGCCCACAATTTGAGTTGGCCTTTTCCACGACGACGCTTTTCCTTCTTTTTTTCCCACATTGCCCAGAGAGTTTTGCTCTTCGTTCTCAGACCATTCACTTTAATAAGAGCAACGGTCTATTAAACTTGCTCAAATGAGTGCAACGAATGCAGTGAAGAGACATTAAAAAAAGTATATGTACTTGATAAAGCCTGTATATCTCATATCTTTGTGAATTCCTAGGTTTAGAATACCAAGAGAAACCAAAACTAAGCCTATGAATTATTAGAATATAGCTTTATGCTTAAAATGTTTACTACTAAAACATTGTGTTATTTCCTATATTTAAAATTACAATATAACTTAATTTAAGAACAATTTCTTTTTATGTGCTAATAATCAAAACAAATCCATGGTCTCATAGAGTCAACACTTTTTTTTAATCTTTTATTACTTTCAAAGTTCTGACTTTTCATAAGTGATCATTGCATTTGAGTTTAAGTTCTAATTTAGATACAACAAAATAAAAATAATTTATTACAACTTTACAATTACCTAAATAGAATGATATTAAAGGGTCTCACACAGTCAATACTTTAAGGCAACTTCTCCTACTCATTTCTTTCTCTCTTTTTTTAAGTGTCAATTACATTGACGTTTATTCAAATATGCGTCGCCAGGATATTTTGACATTGGCTGCCATACACTCTCACTCTCACACACAAAGACACACACACACACAAACACTTTAGTATATATATATAGCAGCATGTGCGTGTCGTTCTCTGCTGTGCGCTATGCGTGTGAAAGAGTCCTCAAGTCGAGTTGTGATTTTCAGAGGATTTATCGGGTTTTATTGTGCGTATCAGAAGGCCTTGGCATTTTACCACAGATATGTTAATATCCATGCCAGCCCCCCCCCCCCCCCGCCCCCCTCTCAACTTGAGGCGTGGCACACGGCTACGTTCCATAAAGTTTTAAGGCCTGCTTAAAGAGTTTGCAAACATCCCAAAAAAAAAAAAACATCGAATTATGAACTTGCACTCTCAAGAGAGACTTTTGTAATTTCCTTGTGCACATCTTTTTAATATGCCACACAACATATTTTCTTTTCTTGTTGCATAGAAAACAACGAAATGACAATGCTTAAACATATTTGTTTTGCATTACAAGTGAAACGCATAAATTGCCAAGCATTTTCCTTTTATATGACACACGCACATAAAAATCTGTTTTTCATGTTTCGCGTATTCCGCAGTTTATGACTCGCACACAAAACATATTCAAAATATATATTTTTTAAGCGCTAGCTGGAGAAAAAAAAGCTGCGCTATCAGCGTCCGCAACAAGCCAATCAAAATGCAATTTCCGTTCATAAAAAACACATCACATCCACATTCTTTTATCTGCGGCACAGGTGGATGAATTCTAAGTACAGCTGGATGACAGCATAGATCTGACGAATTCCTATGCTCAACTCAACTCTATTTCGATTGCGCCCCTTGAGGAGAAAAATAAGGGAAAACATTCATGCGACAGCTTGTCAGCACTCAATTGGATGTGGGATAGAATATCTAATAACAGTTTGTAGATTATTACCTAATGATTAAGACAGTTATGTTTGAATGTTTAAAAAGGGTTTTAGATGTGGAAAAATTGTTATAAAAAGGCATTAATTTGGTAGCTTCACAATTTTTCCCTCCTTGTGCTAAATTCAAAGAGAATAGTTCGAAGAGCTAATAAACATTTAAGAAACTAAATGTAAAACATATTCTATATCAAAAAGTAACTAATAATATATTTTATTCAGACAACTCTAGCAAAGAATAAGAATATGTCATAAACATTCAAAAACTAATCCTTGAATTGTCTTTGATATTAATAAATGAAAGGCAAATTTAATAAATATGTTATATACAAAAATAAATGAATAAAATTCAATAGCTGAACAAAGTATTGACTATAACTTTAACAAAGAATAAGTGACTCTGGCTCGTCTCATTGCAATTAGGAATTGTCTGCGTTATTATAATAAAATGGAAATCATAATAACAAAGAGTCAAAATAATCAATAAATTATTATAAAAACTAATGACTGATTTGTTTACGATAATAAATAAAAAATAATAATAAAAACCCAAAACAAAATAATACAATTTTATAGTTCAATGAGATTCAATAAATTGTATGTTAATAGGTACAAATAAAATTGAATATTCTAAATATAAATAAAATGGAATATTCTTTCTGTAGTAATATGATGTTATTTATATTATAAAACAAAATTAAACACTCTTTCCTTTTCAATAAATATAAATAATATTAAACATTCTTTCTTTTCCAGTTCCTTGTAATTTCTACTTAAATAGAATTTCTATTCTATTCCTGGAATAGTTGTAATCTATAATAATTTACAAGTAAAGTAGAGTTCTCTTTACTTCAGGGACTCGCCATGTCTATCACTTCCTGGCTAGCCCGCATTTTACTTCTAATTCAGCCAGTTTGTTGTTGTTGCTGTTGTTGTTCTTATTCACATCTAATCAAAATGCAAACAAGCTGATTTGGCTCAGGTTCCCCAGCTGAGCTGTGGCTGCTTCAGCTGCTGTTGTTGCACACGCCGTCTATGAATTTGTCATTTTCGTTTGACTGCTAAACGAATTACGCGCCCACCCATTAGCGTTACGTTACGTATACGCACCGTTGACTGTCGACAGTCGACGACTGTCACAAGTTCATCAAAATAGAATCAGCTGCGTCGCTGATAAAGCAAACATTTAAGTACATACACATAAATATAAACTCGAGAACCCCACAACACACAGAACAGAGAGCGACATTGTCGCCTAAAAGGCTGCTACATTATGAATGCCACCGAGCCTCGAGGCGGAGGACAAAGCGTGAGTCGTGAGTGAGCAGTGAAAATGCTCGAAAAAAATGCTTAAATTTATGTCGCAGATTTTTATAATTCCTAATAAATGTCAAGTAGTAAAAAAAGCATTGCTCATCATCTGAAACAACTCAATTTATTTAAACATTTACTAATTGTCGTGAGTCACGCGTGCTTCAGCGACTCACGCAGCCAGCACCAAAATTGCGTTTACCCTCAAAAAAACAACCACAAATGAAGAGCTGGGCACAAAATACACGTGGCACAAATGAAATTCCAACAGCAAAAGCAAAACTTTTAGGCACGAAACGCTTCAGGAAACTGCTGAGTGAAAAGCCGAGAGAGAAAAAGAGAGCGGCAGATAGAGAGGGAGAGAGAGAGAGTGGGGGAAAGTGGAAGAGCGTGGTGAGGTGTTGACTGAAAGCCTGTCCAACTCGTTTGGCTCTAATTCGTCGGACTTTAGTAAATAAAGCAAAATGGCAGCCACGAAAATGTTGTCAAAGAGTTAAGAGTGTATAATACTGTATATATATAAATTCACTGTTAATTATGCTGACGTCAGAGAGACGCTTTTCGCTTGTCCGGCACACCGGAAACGCACAAACACTTCCTGCTTTGGGGATCGACGAGGAACCCCGAGCACTTTTGTTTGGCCAAATAAGTTATTCACTTAGCCATGTTAATAATTCAGTTTAAATGGCAATTTCAATTGCATATCTGCGCATATTACGCATTGCGCCACGTGTCCAGCGAGAGCTGCCAAACAAAATCACAATGCTTTAGTATTTAGATAGCAGCGAAAAAACAGCGATTATCGATTTAGATTAAACACAATTTTATCGCTGGCAACGATAATGACTGAATGATAATTTTGTGATAAATAACAAAACAGCAATCATAAATTTAGCATTTAAAGAGAGCTCTTCAAACGCTCAGAGCTGCTAATGAGCTTCGAACTACTTAATAAGCAACCCTCGCAGCACACAAATATTTTACTTTTTTGTTGAGGTTGAGAAACACGAGCCGCAGTACGTGACTAGATAAGCCTATTAGGCTTCTTTTTTCCTTTTTTTTTTGCTGTTGCTGTTGTGGTCCGGCGGCTAGTTGGCAAATCATATAGCATGCGATTCGACAGGATATCCCATTGGCAAAAGAAGCTCAATCCCAGCACGGCTGCCTTTGGCATCGTCGTAATTGTGCTGGCCAACATAAATCTTAAGTCTGCGCTGCGCGTATTTTGGCTTATTGCGCTGATCCCCCCTCAGTTACATTATTTGGCCAACGAAATTAAAGAGACACGCGCGTTAATACAAAACCGTTGTCCTGTCTCTCTTTTCTCTCTCTATAAAATCGATTTTGATTCGAGAATGTAACGCAGGCAATTAAGGTCAATGCTGTGCTTTGTTGTTGGTTGGACTTTGATGGGTCGTAACTACCTCAACTTTTTCAATTTGCTTTGTTGTCCGTTGCGTTCACGTTAAACAACTGACCAAACTTATCGCTTGGAAAGAAATCGAAATTAGCCCCCGCCCCCCCGCAGTAGGAGGCAGCAAGCAGAAGCAGGAAACAGAAGGAAGTCCAAGTCGTGGGTGTGACACAGAAAAAAAACCTTCGATAAAAAATTCAAATAGCAAGAAAACCCTGGCCGAATTTTTACTTTGTTGTTGCGCCAAAGGCAACGACGACAACCAACATTTGTGCAATGAAGGATAACAAGAAACAAGAAGGCTACAGTCGAGAGGGCTCAACTGTGAGATACTCGGTACCAAATAAATATACCGCAAAATACTAAAAATATACCAAAGGCTACCTTTAAAATATACTTTAGGGCGAAAAACTATGCGGCATTAATTTCAAAATATACCAAATTAATATACCACAAAAATACTAAAAATATACCAACGGCAATATTTGGTATAATGATAAAGTACTGTGTTCAATATATACTTAAGAGTAAAATGCAGAGTAGTATTGATTTCAAAATATACCGAATTAATATACCGCAAAAATACTGAAAATATACCAACGGAAATATTTGATATAATGATATAGTACTGCATTCAATATACACTTTTACTCTAAGCCAGCACAGTATTCATTTTAAAATATACCAAATTAATTTACAACAAGCATACTAAAAATATACTCAAAACTTCCTGCAGGCACAAAGTTATGATACCCTTCTACCCTGAGGGTAGCGGGTATAAAAAGGATAAAAAAGAACCCACTGACCAACACAATTTAAATTCTATATTGAACTTGTATATCATACGCCATGTGGTACAAAAGCTTCTACACTTTGCGGTCTTCGACAGCCTCTGCATAATTAACAAAATTGATTGCAAATCTTAAAGGCAGCCGAAGGCAACTCTTTAATTAAATTAAATGGATTTCCTTTAGAGTTTATGGCCAAGGCGACAATAAAAATAAGTTTTTATTGCCACCGCAAGGGCAGAAAAAAATATATGCAATGCTTTTTTTTTGCCTACTTTAATTTATTGTTTTAATTTTTAGTCTCTATGTTGCCACAAAATTGCCGCCTGCTGCTGTCAACGCGTAAGGACTTGTTTTTTGTGTATGTTTCTCGCTTTTTTCTAAGGGTGGAAACTTTGGGTAAAAGTGTTAAGAGCTCGTGTAAATTCCATTAAAAAAAAAAAAGTTTACTAGGCTTCGAAGTTCTCAGTGCCAAATGCGATAAATCAGCACAGCAACAACAACAACAATGGCAATTAAAGGCAACTTTGAGACGCCCAAAAATTATGCAAGACGCGCGCTATAAATATGCAAATTTTCTAGCCTCCGCTTAAACTAATCAATGTTAATTAGCTCGAGCTCGAAGCTCGAAACTCGAGCCTGACAATTTTGGATGCCTTTCGAGCCTTTCCTCATTTCCGTCGCATAATTTGCGGCTTTAAGCACTGTTGTTTTATAATTAAATTCATAGCAAAAGTATAACAAAAAAACATAGTTAAGAGCGCATTACGCATACGCTCAAAGAAAACGAGGAAAAAGCAAATCAATGGCCTTGACTCGCTGCCAAACTCATTAGCCAGCAAAAGGCAGAAGGTTAAAAGTTAAACGAATCATTTACTTAGTTACAAATATGTCACATTACATGCTGCTGCTGCTGCGAGACAAATGAAAATAAATCTGACGTCGTTCTCTTATTTACCTGCACAGCAGCAGCAACAAAAAGTAATAAAAGCAAAAACCTAACCCCAAGCACTTAACCCAATCGAATGCCAAATGAATTGAAAACTTTTTGGCAAACGCCAAAGAGAATTTTTCGTGCTATTTCTATTTGCTGTTGATGATGTTGACGATGCCCGAGACTGAGGCTGATTAAACAAATATTTGATTGAATCAGAGAAAGAGAGAAAAACGGAAAATCGACCGACAACAAACAAATAATTGTAACTAACCACGAAGGCACGTGGTCATCATTTGTCAATAAAATTATATTTCAAGCGCTTGGGCATGACATCAACTTGAACACGGCAATTAAAAACAAATTTTCCAAACGACGGCGGGAAGGGAAAGAGTGGTGATGAAGAAACACGACAACAACCGGAAACAAACGAAAACAATGCACAAATATTTGCTCATTTACGCTTAATTTAAGTAAGTATACAAATGAAATTATTTAATGATTACTTACCGCGCTGAAATAAAAGAAAATGGGAGAGGGAACAAAAGGGAGAATCCAACTACAACTTGAAATACGATTGATTCAATGGAAATGGAGAATGGAAATTGTTAACTACAACTTCAATTCCTGATTGATTCATGAAATTAAGAATCCAAATTGTTAACTACAACTTGATTGATTCATGAAATTGAGTATGGATTGTTGATTAGGCAAAACTTGCCAAAGTGCTGCTTAACTTTTTACTCATTGAATCAAATAACTTTGCGCTGAATTGCAGCTAATAACTCAGTTGAGTTCAACACAAAACTTAGTCGAGTGACATTATTTAATTTTATTATACATGGATGTAAATAAAAGTTATTTCGCATTTCGCAGACAAAAAACATAAAAGGCAGCATTTTACGCAGATAAAGGACACGTGCACATGAGACACACACACGCTTTGAAAAAGGCATTTCAAAAACAGACGAAACGCATTGTATGAGTGATTACGTATACGCACTGGTGGCCAAATGTTGTCAAGCGACTTTTCAATCAATTGACAGCGAAATGTAGGGCGACAATATTTGAAAGAAAAGAGACAACACCGAGAGACAGATTAGCAAATCAAATCAAATCAATTCTGATGACTGCGGCCTGCCGCTGACACAATTATTTGAGAGAAGTTCGTTTCTTTTTTTATATATGTATTTTTTTTTGCTGTGCGTCATTATGAAAGGCTCACGTCCCTAACACGCCTCTCCTCTTTGCTTCTCTCTTTTTTGCAGTTCGTTGAAGCGCAGAGCGACTGCGGAAGCTGTTGTTGGATTGCTTTTGGATTGGGGAAGAAGAAAGATTTTTCATTGGAGTTGGGTTGGCGGCTGTTTAAATATTTTGCGAACGGGAAATTAAATTCGCTTGATTAATAAATAAATTGCGGCAACAAATTACCGTCTTCATCATCAGCATTTAATTAAAAGATAAAAATGCCGAGCAACGCCCCGCCCCCTGAAAATAAACCCGCATGTAATGAGCAAATATTTGGCATTGTTTCCTTCCTTCAATTCAAGACTCATTACCAAAACAAGTAGATCTCTGTAGTCAGGGTTTAAGAGTTAGTAAAGAAATGTGTAAACGAGTCGACTCACCTAATGACATAGTTAACGCAGACAATACTCTGCGGCTTTAGCTTATCGTAGACAATCGTTGCCTGAGTCACGATCCAGCAATAGCCACCGCATTTGGCCAGAAAACGATAGCGACAGGTCTCGCCCTGACCCTTGCTTAGCACTGCAAAAAAGAACGAAATTCAAAATGTGCGAATTAGAATTAGTTTTGCACAAATACAGCACAAAATATTAGTAAACAAATCAAATTACATCAGCAACTGTGGCTGCAACAGCGGCAATCAAATAGCAGCCATAACAATTGAAACTGTTTTGCGGTTGCCATTTTTTTATTGCTCTTCTCATTTGTGATTTTCATGTGCCAGCAAATTTGCAAACAGCATCGATAATATCGAAAAGGCAGGGTTGGGTGTTAGAGTACTTTAGGTTTGCGGCAAAAAGTATTAAAAATTCTTAAATAAAATAAATAAATAAATTCAGAATTATTATCTATAAAAAGAGTCTCAATATTGTCTTTATATACAAATTTTGTGGATAAATATCAATCAATCAACACTCAACAGTTTCTTAAACGAAAGATAGAATAAATTACTTAAGGTTGAAGCATGGAATGTATATAATAAAATATAGAATTATAAGTTAAAGGAAAAGGCTCTATAATATGGATAAACATACAATAAAAAAGACTCTAATACATAGACAAAATAATAACTCATTGAGTAATTTCTAAGCAAAACTTTTGCAGTTAAAGCTGACTGTTTGAATTAATTATATATTTAGTTCTGGTCTTCTAATAAAACTGAAATTCGAAAACAATTCTTAAAAAGTTTGACACAAGTTTTCAGCTTAACATAAAGAAAAAGTTCAGTGAAAGAGTCTGCGATAAAATGAAGTAATATACATGCAAAACTGTACCCGTATTATATTAATTATACACCTAATTCTACTCATTCATAAAAAAAAAAATTTCTTAACCAAATTTAGCGTAATTCATAAAAATCTCTCAATCTCTCCCTCAATTTTTCGCTCAACTTTTAGCCAACCCTGGCATTGGTTTTTCGCTGAAAAATCTTTTGCGAAATCTCAAGTCAAGTATCGGATGACGGTGTCAAATGCGTTCAAGCATAAAAATTAAATAATAGCAACCACAGAGAGACATCTTACACACACACACACATACACACTCGCACACACACTCGATGTGGTTGTCTCACAATTTGCTCACTGCGAATTTATTGCTTAATTTGACTGAGTTGAACACATGCTTATTGGGTATAAACACGAGCTCGTTGCCAAGCAAATTGCGTCGACATCAAGTCGATTTTAATTAAAAACCGCCCAAAAATGAAATGAAACGAAATCAAATCAATACATATAGAGGCGACTGAGCGAGAAAGAAAGAAAGCAGATATTATAGCTTCGGGGCGAAGTAAACTCTCATATTTATATGAAACGAGTGTGTGTGTGTGTGTGTGTATATAATTCTTTTACAAGGACACTTTTCTTTTGCCTTGCTTTGCTGTTAGCTCAATAAAAATTTAATGCGTTTCAAGCACAACAAGGACATAAAAACGCACGTGGCCCTGATTCTGATGAAAATTCATAACCTGCCCGGACACAAGAGAGTATTCTTTGGGTGCTTAGGATAAAGCAATTGAAATTCATGATACTTTTCATACACATAGCATACAATATATATTTTTTTTTGGCGCTGTCCGCAGCGTTCGCATTTTATTGGACAACCTTCCACGGGGCAACATAATTTCCCAAAGCCTAATTACAGGTGCACAGGTGCACAGAAATACATCCTTAAATGTTTTAGCTACTCATTAAAAATAAGCAGCAAATATAAAATAAAAAAAAATTGTAGCTATGGTTGCGTCTTTTCGACTTTTTGGCATCCATTTAGAAATATTTTAAATAGCGAGTGTGGGAGTAAATACATTTTATATCTACATCTATATATCACGCTGAGTGTGTGCACTCAGTCATTCATTCAGTTAATTTAAAATCATCAGCAGAAAATTAGTTTTTCTATTGTGTGAGCGCTTTCGCCGAGGCTTAGTGGCCACCACAAAGCACAGTGGGGCCAATTATATTTGCAAGCGACGTGAAATTGAATTTAAATATTTATTAAATTATACCTGACATTTCTAATTATTAGTACGCTTTGAAATCATTCTTATAATTTAAATTCTTTGCAAATACAAAAATGTATAGAAGTCTTTTTACATCAAACGGCTAAACGAAAAGCGACTTAGAAATCTTAAATACGAGTTTTCATTATTATTGAAGAACTATTTTATACTTTATTGCATACGATCTTAATAGGAAATAGCTTTAGAAATCCTTCTCGATTTCATAGCACATATTTTAGTTCTATAAAATATTTGTTAAGAAATTATTGAAAGTCTTTCTAAAACTCCTATTATAAAATTTCAGTACTATTTTTATTCAATAAATCTACTAAATTACATGAATATTATTATTAGAAATCTTTTTGAATACCTTTTAACACAATTTCAGTATTATTGAAAAACTATTTCATACTTTAATTAAATACGATCTACGTAAAGAATAATATTAGAAATATTTTAAGCATTAGTAGCTTTGCTAAAAATGCTATGTCTAACTTTTATGAGTTCAACTTTCACAGAAAATTGGATTATAAAATGAATTACCTTATATGTAATCAAATTACAATATATCAGTATTAATTTTATAATCAACATCAACCGAAAAAAATTACTATTATTAGAAATATTATTAATATTCTCATAACAAATTTCAGTTTTATTTCAAATCTCAAAATCGCCAGACAAATGTTAATTATTATTAAAGTAACTCATTCCCTTCAGATCCCTCACTTTCGATTATGTTAATCAGCGTAATTAGCAGCAACTTTCAGTGTCATTTAAGGCGTTGCCCAATTCATTTCGATGACTTTCAAATTGCAGAACTTTCGGCCAACTAACAACTATTAATGAGTTGTTATAGTTTTTAGCGGGTTTCAGTCGAAACAACAGCATGTTAGCTCCAAGACTGTTCAGTTTATTAACACTTTGCTTGCTACACGAATTAGGCACAGCTCATTGGCAATATTACGACATTGGATTTATTTACAACTTTACAAAGAATTTGCATGTTAAGCACAAGCTGCAAAATTTCGTTACTTTCGCCAGTGAAAGACAGCTGATAAAAACAGCAGAACCCTACAATATTAAGCTCTCTTTAGAGCGCACTTTAATGGAGAATCTTCAAATGCCGCTCATCATTTGGGGCAGTCAACAGAATGCGACTTTGCTCAACACTTTGACAGGAAATACTTTGGTACTGGCGAGCATAGCGCATTTGTCACCTGATGCTGAACCTTTGCTGGAATTAATCGATGCTTCACTAGATGGAAAACATGAACTTCGAGTGCTCTTCTTCAACAAAAAACTCTACAAAGTGCGTCCGACTAAAGCGGAGATTAAAGAATTCTTCAAATGGTGCTGGAAACGTAATTTTATCAATGCAGTCTTGACCTTTCAGTGGATTGATTACGATAATGGTCAGGTAATGAATGAGCTCTATACCTATTCACCATTTCCTGAGATGAGAGTGTTGAATTTGACTGGTCTGGGCATTGATTATGATTGGCAACGACTTAATATGCACAATGTGCAAGGATACGAGTTTCATGTGCCCATCTTTCAGGAATATATTGCCTCCTTTGTGGTGAGTCAAAGAAGTATAAATTTTAATATTATTTTACTATTGTATACTATATACTATACTATATTATATACTAGTATACTATTCTGATTTTCTTCAGAAATTTCATTTCTGGTATATTGTATACTTTTTGGTATATTTTGAATTATTACTATATCGATATACCAAGTATAACCTTTGGTTTATTTTAGTATATGTTTTTAATTTTGTGGTATATGATTTTGGTATATTTTTAAGAATAATACCGAGGACACTCGACTATAGATTTTTTCATTTCTAGTATATTGCATACTTTTTGGTATATTTTGAATTATTATTATATCGATATACCAAGTATAACCTTTGGTTTATTTTAGTATATGTTTGTAATTTTGTGCTATATGATTTTGGTATATTTTTTAAGAATAATACCGAGGACACTCGACTATAGATTTTTTCATTTCTGGTATATTGTATACTTTTTGGTATATTTTGAATTTTTACTATATCGATATACCAAGTATAACCTTTGATTTATTTTAGTATATGTTTGTAATTTTGTGCTATATGATTTTGGTATATTTTTTAAGAATAATACCGAGCACACTCGACTATAGATTTTGCACTTGTTCATTTCACTTTTCAAAGTTTTCTGTTTATTTTCTACCTATTAATAGCTTAATTATACCTTTGCCGGATAGAAATTTTGATTTTAATTTATATTTCGCTTTAGTAAATGTTTAAAAATTGTATTAAAATCTGAACGGTAACTTTTTCATTTCTCAGAAACAACTTTATAACTAACTTCTAACTGAAATAAAATTCCCAAAATTTTTAATCAATTTTAACATTTTCATACTAATGCATCTTTCTTAAAGCAATTTCTGATCTAAATAAAAGTCCTAACATTTTACCTAAATAACAATTTGAAATACATTTCTTTAACAGCTACCCAACGGACAATTGTCTGGCGTGATTGGATCTCTTCTCGGTGCCTATGTGATACATATCAAGGGGAAGCTTCGCTTGCATCCCACTCCCTGGGTGAATAAGCACAATTATCACGCTTCCACATTCCTGGCACCAGCTCGCAATGAGATCGACATTGGCATACACGACTTCACAGTGATGACACTGAATTCCGAACAGGCAAATGGAATACCACTCAATGTTTTAACCAGCACCTGTTTGATGGTTCCCTATCAACGAGAGCAGCCCATCAGTCGCATTGTACGATATTCGATAAAGCAAAATGGAATTCTACTGCTGCTTGTGATTATTTCGATGCCTTTGGGTTGGCAATTGATAGCCAGAGATGGCGGCAGAGGATTTATCTATGGCTTGGCTGCCTTCTACTTGCAGGCACTCAACGATCGCACTTTTCGCCAACTGATGCATAGCTACAAGTTTGTACACTTGGCTCTGTTGTTCGGTTCATTTGTGCTCTGGAATATGCGCAGTGGAAATCTCTCATCAACGATCAGCACCAATGAGCTGGGACCACAAATCAATAGTGCTAAAGATTTGCTAAAGAGTTCGGTGCGCATTATGTTAACAGAGACAGAGGAGGCGATGTATTTCACTCGAGGATTGCTGCCGAAGGAGCTGAAACAACGTTTGGTGATCGTAAATAGTTCCACACTTGAACACCATCGAAACAATCTGAATACGAGTTATGCTTATTGTGTAACCACACAATATTGGGGCATTATCAATATACAACAAAGTGGCTTGAATCGTCCTCTTTTCCGACGCGCTTCACAACTTTGCACTCCGAATTTTGTGAAATACATTCCTGTGCAACGCAATTCGCCATTTTACGAGACTTTTGCGCTTTTCTATGCTTCTATCAGTTGCTATGGCTATCCAATTAAATGGTTTTATCGCAGTTTCATTCACGCCAAGAAAATGGGCGTCATCAGAATATTTCGCGATGAGAAGCTGCAGATTGCAAGCTTAAGTCTCAGCGATTTTAGCTGGCCTTTAAGAATCAATGTCTATCTGAATATTCTTTGTGTGCTTTGCTTTCTATGCGAGCTAGTTTGGAACTATTTTGAGCAACGGCTGAGGAGAAGAATTTAATGTAGAAAGCTCTTCGCTTTCTACCATATATAATAAGAAGCAACATTTTAAAATTGATCAAATCAAAGCAAATATTAGATATCATTTTAAACCAAATAAACGTTTGTAAACTATAAGTAAATAAAAATGTAAAGTTTTAAATGCTTTATAAGGTTTTTTTGATTAAATTAAAAATGTGTTTTTTAGGCTTACAGATTGTAGAAAATAA
The DNA here is from genome assembly GCA_035046325.1 of Drosophila niveifrons. NCBI lineage: Eukaryota > Metazoa > Arthropoda > Insecta > Diptera > Drosophilidae > Drosophila > Drosophila niveifrons. Next base: position 20,455,542 of record JAWNOC010000046.1, read on the forward strand.
ATGACTCCTATATTCAACAAAACCATAAAAACTGTGTATATTAAATCTTCTAACATTCATCTAAACTATTTTATATTTTCAATTTTCTACGACAAAATATTTTGTATAAATTCTTCAAGTCTTCGTGTTGAATTCAAGCTGTTAAAAACAATATTTTTCTATTTACATTTTTCAAACTAAACTCTTTACATAATTTCTTCATAGAGTCGAAGGCCCCAGCAGCCAGTGTTCTCTTCTCTATTAAATGTAGTATTAAATAAATAAAAATAAATACAAATTTCTTCATGACTTATTACCACATTTAAATAAAACATTTTCCTATTAAACTTTTTCCATCGTTTCAAGCAATTTCTCAACACTGTGCGCTGGCATTAATTTATCTGGCGCTGCAAGTGTAATTATAGAGGGTCATTAATAAGGCAACATCGAAGCGGCAGCATATGTGCATGTTATAGAAGTGCAGTTTCAATGCTTAACGTATGAGCATAGACCAATGTCAGAGGTCTGTCTGGCTGCTTTGCTGTTGCTGCTACTGCCTGGGATTACGACGCACAAAAGTATGCAACAGAAAATTGTGCAGCATTCCAGGCACGCGGCAAAAGCGTCTGAGTCGGAGTCTGAAACGGAGTCTGAAGTTGGGCAAAAGGAAGCGCACAGCTCACAGCTCAGACGATTTTGCGAGTGTTTATGGAATTAGCAGACTGCAGCTGCCAGTCAGAGTTGCTCCATGAACTTGATTTGCCCTTAGTCAAGGACTTTTTAGTGTCGGTTTTGCGCCAGTCGACGAAGACAGTTTCAAGGCAAAATATTAAAATATCTACAGCGACATAAGATCATTTATCTAGAATTTTTAGCAAACATTCCAGCTGCAGCAGTGCAGCGTTGAATTTATGAACACGAATGAACACCATGGAGCAGACAGAACAGACGAAAGAAGGAGCAGCCATTTGTACAAATAAGCAAACAGCAAAAGTTCATTCCGCATTGAGATTGAGATGAATGCAACACACACACAGAAGGCAGAGACAGAAGCAATAGCAAGTAAAGCATTCAAACCGCATTCAAGGTTATGTATCAAAGTTGAACAAATATAAATAGCAGTTGGTTGCACAGGTTGCAAGGATGCACAAGGATGCACAAGGATATGCAGTCAGACATGGTCGAGTACACGACTAAATCCTTGAAGCAACATAATACTAAATCATCGTCAACGCATCGAGACCCAAGCTGACCAACACAACACACACACACACACAAGTCGGAGAGCACATCCTCGACACATCCTTGGCACATCCTGACAATGGCAGTTAGCCAGTCGCCAGCAGTTTGCTTTCCTTGCATTTGATTGCTTGTGTGTGAGCTTGACTTTTACTGCTGGCCAGAGACGTTGCGCTGCGTTGCGTTGCGTTGTGGCCAAATCGCATTGGCACAAGTGGATAAGGAAATAAATGTTTGGCCAAGGATGTGCGCATAAATCAAGGATTTGTTTGCGGATTGTTTTCTCCTCCCCCACCAAAAGGTAGTTGACTCCTCAAGTCGCTATTGCTGTGTGTTTTGCTATTGCCATTGACCTTTTCTTTTCTTTGCCAACGCTGCGCCACGTGACGTATGCGTAATCTTTTTTAATTGAATTAAGCCGTGACATAAGCCAAGCAGAAATACACGCGCAGCTTTCTTAAAGTTTAAAGTTCTTCGTTTTTTTCGGCGCCCTCGCAATTTATGCAAATTGCTCAACTCAATTGCAGCTTATTGAAAAGCGTCTTCAATGTTGTCCTCAGCAGCCAGTCGAGCGTTAAATTGCATTCGCTTCACCTTCACTTCACTTGCTGTTGGCCCAGGACCAGGACGAGGAGCCGCACAAATCCCGTGCAGCTCAGCAAAAAGTTGGCAACGACGAGATGAAAGGGTTTTTCGTTTTTCGCCAAAACATAATGCCAACTTACGACCTGCCTTTGGAAAACAGCAGCGCTCGGATTTGTGCCTGCATCAACAGGACAAACGCGCCGTTCTTTATCCTTAAAAGTCCCCCGTTCAAACCTCCAACAAAGAATGAAAGAAACATAAGCAGCTATAACTCAAAATGTTGTCAATACACACACAAAAGGCTTCATAATGGTCATAATGGACATAAATCGACTAACGGCCTTCTCCTTCTCCACATTCACATTCACAAAGCTATTCGCTGGCTCTCTCTCAATATTTATTTGCCACTTTTTATGGCACACTTTTATACCCTGTACAGTAATTGCAGATGGTTACACCAAATGTTTATTAAATTGTGTATCGAAATTCGGTTTAATTGCAGCAGCAATTTAAGGTTTATATGTCGTTGAGCAGTAATGTAAATGTAGCAATTGAGAACGACTTCAAAATACTCTCAATAATTGAATCTGACTGAATGTGAAAATTAAGAATGACTGATAAAAATACACTGTAAATACAGCTTATTTTTTACAGCTTATATTTATTCCATGTATAGAATTAAATGCTAAATTCTAAAATTCTCTATACAAAATTCGGTTAAGTAATATTAATATAAGACTCCTTTCATTGAGCTGTAACATAAATTTAGCAATGGAGAAGCACTTTAAATACATACTCTCTTTATAATAAAGGATTATGTTAGTAGACAGCAACTTAAGTGTACAAATTAGGAACGACAGAAATATACTTTATGAATATTTATGTTACGTTTAAAATGAAATTTTTAGCATAGGTAGAGCATAACTATTTAAATTTTCTGTACCCAACAACTATATTAAATACAAATTTACGGAACTATACGATTAAAAATTCTTCAAAGTCGTTCAAATAAAAATGAGAAGTGAATCTAAAGAGCTTTGATATTAACAGTGTAGACTTCGATTATTTATATTGAGAATTTGAGCATATAAAGAATTAATATTTATTAAGCAAATATATGAAGAATATTACTAAGAATAATAATAAGAAGCATAATGAGAAGAAGAATAATAAGAAGAACATTAATGAGAAGAATAATAATAAGAAGAATAATAATAAGAAGAATATTAATGAGAAGAATAATAATATCTTATTCAAAGTTTTTAAAATGGGGAATTTGGAGTTTAAAAGAAGTATGTTCTTCTTTAAAGAGCATTAACATTGACAATAAATCAAGATAACATATTAAATTTTAAGAATTTTCGAGCTTTATTGAATCCTTAAATCATCTTGAAGATTTTGCCGAAAAGAGTGTTATGAAATTATTTAAAATGATTGCAGGAATTTCATGCTCGATGTAATAAAATGTCGTATTTGTATTTGAGCTCGTTCCAAGCAGAGTTCTAGGCGTTGTCACTTCTGGAACATGCTCATAAAACGAGGGGGAGGAAGATTCAACCAGCTAGCAAATCATCCCAAGTTGGCTAACAACTTTTGCGGCTTGGTTGGCATATTTTATGAGCTTGTTGGCCCAAAACGACGAATGACAAAACGCAAATGCAAAAACCAAGGGGACAAGCTAAAGGCTAAAGGCAAAATGAATGAATGGCACACACACAGCGTGTGGTTTACTCCCTTTCAGTTCCCTTTCGACTTCTGTGCCACTGAACAAGCAAACTCTCAAGCTTAGCTCCCATTTGGCCAAAGAGAACGACACACATGTTGACTGACTGACTGAGTGAGTGACTGACTGACCGAGAGAGGCGAAGTATATGGCTAAGACCGCCCAGAGCGGCAGAAAGTTTAGTCCTTCGGATGTGGCTACTTGCGGTGAATCCATTAAAAACTACTCAAAATGTCAGCTGGACGGCCATAAAGTTGCACATAAGCAAAGCAAATGAATTTTCCCGTTCCCTGTCTCTCTCTCTGCGGTTTCCTTGCGTACCGCAGCATATAACAAATTTGTTTAATTTGCACAGTCTTGAGGAATTTTACACACCACACACACACACACACCTACACACACTCGCGGGCGGAAAAATCAGAGCACATCAGGCGGAAAATTGTCTATAAGGCAGAATTAAGCATTCCGCCATTGTCGCGCATTCAGTGAGTGAACACTGTAAAAGAAAAATGTAAAAGAAAAACAAAGTGCGGGGAAAAAAGTTAATTGAAAACAAAAGTCGAAGAATTTGCATATTTATTTGAGTTGTGCTCTCGCTACCAACATTTGCGACGTGCCACAGTCAATATTTATTTATTCGCAAGCGCAAAATTTAAATCATTTGAAAGCAAGGCAAAAGCAAAAACCAAATAAGCAGATACCCTGTAGAGAGACTGTGAAGAGAAGAGAGTTGTTAAGCTGCAGCTTGACTCTCTCACTCTCTCTTCACTATTTGTTTATCTTCGCACTAATTAAAATTTAACAAAAAGCAAATGCAAAGTAATTGAAAACTTTTGCTGAAATCATCAACTTAATTATTTTGCCGCAATGCTTTGGCAACGCCAAATTCACAATTTCATTACATTCATTCATTGAGACAGTCAGCTCTCCTCTCCTTTCCTCGCCTCTCCTCTTTATGCTATCTACATCACGCTCATTAATTCCATTCGAAGAGCGGGGAGGAAAATCACACCTAAAATTATAGGTGTAAGTTGTGTGTGTTGTATCTCAGCTGCATCCCAGCATTTTAATTAACTCAATTTGAGCGTTAAAAGACATCATCAACGAGTCTAAAGAGGGAGAAGTCTCTTCTCTCTTCCTTCATCCTCCATCTCCTTGGCAACACACTTTAAAGAGCAACACGCGCTTTTATTCTCAATATAAAAAAAAAGTCGTCTTCACTCAGGTGCTTAGCAGCGTTTTGTTTAATGTGACACAAGCCCAACACAAAGTATTTTTAATGTACTTATGTGTAGCCACTTGGACTTGGAAGGCATCTTGAACACCTCATTTTGAGGGATTCTAAACAGCTCAAGCAATCAAATTTCCTACTTACAGTTGAGCCCAAAACAAGTCTAATAAATTTGAAGGAAATGCGACAATTAACACAGAAGTTGTGAAAGGCAGCAAAGCAAATGAAAGTGATGGGCACATATAATAAATAAAAAGAACTTCGCAGAACCTTTTTTCCTGTTTCATTAAAGTGAACGATCTAAGACAAGCTATTGAAAGTGATGGGTGTAGAATTATAATATATAAAATATATAAATAAGATCCCTTTGCCAAATGCTTATAGAAGTGAAGAATCTAAAACATATCATATTATGAACTAAAAAGATAAAAAACGATTAAAATCACAAAATGTACAAAATACACGTTAAAAAAGATATTAATTTTCATAATCCTATATAAATTAGAGGTACTCATAGTCTTCAAAAGCAACTAAAAGACCACTTTACACCACTATTTAAATAAGAATGAAATATATATAATTTTTAGCACTAATTTATGTTTCAAAGTTAAATTCAATGCTTTTAAAGATTGGTCTTTAAATATCATAAAGATTTCTCTCTAGTAAAATACATCTGATATTTCAAAATAAGAGGAATAAAATTATAATATACATTTATAAACTTCTAAACTTCAATTGAAGATATTTTGAAAAACTTTTGTGATGTTTACAAATTGAAACGTTCACTTCGTTTCTCTTCACATTTTAAAATAATATGAAATATATTTTTCGAATTCCATTTTCTATTCTACCTATTGTATATATAGTTTTTATCTTCTGCTTATCGTCAATATGCAAAATTTTGAGATGTCCCCGAAATCTTTTCCCTACTATATTCTGTTCTATATACTTTACAAAATCTGAGATTTATCATGTAAAATGTGCCCTAAATCTTTTTTCTTCTATATTTGTATATATATTTTTCTTTTGAACTTTACAAACTCTGCGATTTTTCATCTAAAATGTGCCCGAAATCTTTTCTCTTCTATATATATATATATTTTATAAACTTTACAAACTCTGAGATTTATCATCTCAAGTATACCCGCAATCTTTTGTCTACAATCAAATTGATCGCTTTACATATATTCCCAACGTACCAAGCCAAGTTGGAAGCAGCTGTGTTAAATGCAGTCAGGATGATATGCTACCTGCTGTTGTTGTTGCTTCTGTTGTTGCTTCTGTTGCTGGGCCGTCAATCAGCGCGGAAGCGTAAAGTTGTGGCACGTAGCATTCACAACAAAGTCAGCTTCGCAGTTTCCCCAGTCACCGTTCACTGTTAGTCACGCTCTCGCAGTCACTGCCAGTCACTTTTTTTGCTCTCACTCTCTGTCTCCCTGTCTCTCTCTCTGTGTTTTTGCTGTCTCTCATTCTACGGGCAAACAATTAAGTGTTGATGTTTGGTCATTTTTTTTGTTTGCCCTTCGCACAGCTGCAACTTTATTAAGCAAAATTTAATGGTGCTCCTTCTCATTCTGCTTTCTCTCCCTCTCTCTCTCTCTCTCTCTCTGCCCTCGGCCCCGCCCCGCAGATATCCGGTGCTGCCGTTTTTCATTAGCGGCGCCAAACTGACTTGCAACAATTGTTGCAAGAAAAGCAGCAACAACAACAAGAAGTGAAAACTTTGACTGCAATATCCTTCACACTGTTGTGTTGTTTCTCTCATCATTTTTTCTCAGCGCTTTTTTTTCTGCTGCTTCATGTTGTACAATTAGTTTGGTCGTGTCCTGCGCTCCTTGCTGTTTATTTGTCCATTTGGCAAACGTCTAATTGGACTTGCTAAAGATTTCTACAGAGATTTGCTGCTCTCAGTTCTCGTTCGTCTTTTTCTTTTTTTGCCAATAATTCACTTGGGAGTCTCCAAGTTCTCTTTTGGCTTTACTTTGATGACTATGCCTAATCATCCCAAGCAACCAAAAATATCCGTCACTTGCTGCTCAGTTTATTAATTTTCAATAGCCCTTCTTCAGGCCTTTGTGTCGAGAAACACGCAACGGGTGACCTAATGAAAGGCTGAACAGCACATCCCGAAACGCATAACTCAAATATTTATTTATATATATTTACTTAATAATGTCCAGCTGCGACTTTGCCGTGTGTCCAAATATTGATTTTCACTAAAGACAGAAATAGCATATTTAATTACACTACATAACATGCCACTATTATATGTTGTATGTTATGCTGAGGTAGTTTCCAATATTGAATTCGTCTCCAGGGGGAGCATTTTTTAAGAGGGGAAACACGAAGGAATAGTTATAATTCGTTAAAGTGTGTATAAAACAACTAAGAAAGCTACAGTCGAGTAAGACTGTGAGATACGTGTACTGTGTGATTACCAAATTAATATACTAAAAATATACCAAATGCTATATTTTGTACCGCATTCAAAATATACTAAAGAGTGCATACACTATACCAGAAGAAAACTAAATGTTACTTTTAGTAATGTCGTAGTGGAAAATTTGCTTTTTCAAATCATTTCAATTTACTTCAGGTTTAAGGCTCCATCATTTTAAATAAAAGACAAACTATCCTATTACTTCAATTTGTTCTCTTAAATTAAACATATGAAAGAAAGAAAATAATTAAACTTTTTTAAGTAATGTTCAACAATTCTAATAAAACGTTGCTATTGAAATATTTCGCTAAATAAACTTAGCAAATTTATTAACTAAAGCTGCTTTTAGGTTACTTGAACAAAACTTTCAGCTTAAGCCAACCATCATTTTTTCTTTGCTGCTTGTATTTACTACAGCCTTAAGCTGCGGCTAAACGTTTAATATATTTAATCTCAAATCAAACAATGCAATAATCTTAAGCACACAAAACTAGAGATAAGGTGATGTTGGTAAGTAGATTGGCACTTTGCTTAGACAGAGAAGAGCAAAGCAGTAAATAGAAATATCAGAGATAGAGAGAGAGAGTGTGGCATGGCACTTTGTGTGAATGGGGAATAATGAGGCAGCTGGAAAGCCAAAAAGTATGCAATACTTGAGAGTTGAGAGTTGAGAGGAGTTTGTAAAGTGCTGAGGCACATAAAAAACGCAGCACAACACAAAATTTTATGATGCGTCTAAATGCGAAATGCGAAATGCGAATGCGAATACGAAATGTGAAATGCACAAATGCGAAATGCGTTCGTTCAATGCAAAAGTGTTGCTTAAATGTCAATCTATCTGTCTGACTGTCAATTTCAGCAATTGAAGGCAGCGAACAGCGAACAGCAGCGAACACAGCGAAAACGTTGCCAACGACGAAGCGTCTAAATGCGTTGAAGGAAAATTTCATTTGCAGATATCGTGCTGTCATTTAATAAACGAAATGTGAGCGGTTACACACACACACATACTAAGAGAGAGACGGACACAAAACGCAGACAAATGCAACGATGCAGTAACAGATACTGGCAACACTTTTCACACAGATAGAGAAAGAGAGAGAGAGGAGAAGCGAAGCGAACTAGTCATGTTAAGGAAACGCGACAGACAAACAGCCAAACGGAACAGCAAGTGCAAAGCGACATCGACAGAGCTGTAGCCAAAGCCATTGTGGCATCCACAGCGGGATGTCGCGTAGGTGAATGCACCCATTGTGTAACTAAACCATAGCGAGACAGCCAAACAGGCAGCTCAATCTAGATGCCACTCTCTGAGTTTGTGTGTGTGTGTGTGCCAGTGTGTGTGTGTGTGTGAAAATCCCGCTCGTCGCACACTAAATGCCAATTTCAGAAAATGACGCGGAAAAAAATGAAGACAAAAAAATCGAGCAAGAAAGCTACAGAGGGGTATGCTCGACTGTGGTATACCCACCAACTGTTTTCAATAAAAGCAAAACAGTGCAGTATTATTCCGTTACAATATACCAATTAATATACCGTAATAATACTGAAATATACCACTACCCACATTCAATAAAAGCGAACAAGTGCGGTCCTTAAAATATACCAAAATAATATATTTCAGTATTTAAATATACCGAAATGTATATTTGGTATAGCGATATGTTAATCCTTACAAAATATGATATGTAATATAAAATATACTAAATTAATACATTGAAAAATACTACAATATACCTAAATGTGTATTTGTTATATCGATATACTAGTATATTGAAAATATACCATGGAAAATAAAATATAAAAAATACTGAAATATACCGAAATACATATTTGGTATATCAATATGCAACTACATTTCAAAAATATACCATAGAAACTACAAGTTGCGGTATAAAAAAATGTATATAGAGAAAGCACCGCAGCTGACACGCAACATGTGAAGAGCAAAAGCGGAAGGCGGGGAGGCGACTCCACTAGAAGACGGGGCACAGCTCGAGGCGGCTCGAGTACAACACGACAAAGAAGCGCAACAACGAAACAAAAAGAAAAAAGCCACCTCGAAATGTAATTGACAATGACAGAGCGTGGACAGCGCCAAAATCAACAATTTAAAATGATTTTCGTGTAAGCACATTAACGCCCTTAGTCAAAGCAAAGCAAAGCAAAGCAAAGTAAAGAGAAAATCATAAACCAAATAAACAAACCAGCGAAAAAAGAAAACAAGTCAAATAACAACAATATTTAAGTAGTATAATCGGAAAAGCGAACGAAATTGATATTGATGGCAAGCCAGCAAGCGAGCGAGCGTCAGTGAAAATGTTTTGTCATAATTTGCCAAACAACGTGGCGTATGCGCAATGCCATACAACACCTCATTAAAGCAATCAAAAAACTTTTCGACAACGCAACGCAGCTTAAAAGAGATGACAGAGGCAGTGGGGAGAGGAGAGAAGAGAGCATCCAGAGGCTGAGGTCGTTTGTCGCAAATATTTAGCCAGTTTACACGACTTGTTTAACGCCACAAGGCACAAGGCAAAGGCAACAGCAAAAGCAATGCCAAAGTAGGCAGGCCAAAGCCACAAGCAGCTTTTGATTGATTGAGCCAAGAAGCCCAGCTCGACTCACACACACTCACAGGCAACAAAAAGTCCTTTTTCTTGGCAAGTCAAAAGGCTTTTTGTTAAGCAAATTGTGGGCGACATTGTGCGAAAAGGTTCGCAGCCTACTGCCAAAATATTTTGTTGCTTTTGTCGTTTGTCGGTCCCCCCTCGAAGCAGATTACCAATTTATGTTTGGCTTCTTCGATTGCCAAAAAAAAAAAAAGAAAATCAAAAGAGAAAAGGGTTCTGTTCTGTGTTCGCAACTTTCGAGTCAATTAGGAGGCCAAAGCAAAAAGAATAAAACTGTTGCATAGTTTAAGGCGCATCGTTTTTGACAGCATTTGCCCGCTTAGTTGTCGCCCCCTCCCTTTTCGCTTGCCTAAGCACATTTATACGTTTCGTCTGGCAAAAATGAATATACTATATATTTATATGCACAAAGGAATGGAGGAAAAAAAAGGAAACGAGAATACGAGAATTGTTGGAAAATCTCCGCCCGGCAGCCAAAAACATAAAACTTTGCACATTCATTGGCAAATTTTTGCTTTTTCTTTTTCTTCGTTTGTTCTTTACTCGACAATTTGTGTGCATGCGAGTGTGTGTGTGTGTGTGTGTGTGTGAAAAGTGTGCGCTTTTTTAATTTAATGAAAATTTTCCACTTCGCCGATTGACATTTTGTGTCTTTCGCAGCTCTATCTCTATCTTTTACTCTCCCCCTCTCAATCTCAACTTTACTTTTGTCGTCGTCGTCGTCGTTGTTGTCGCTGCTTGCGGTGCAAAATGTGCAAAGTTGAGCCACAGTGAGATATATACACGCCGTGGGGTTTGCAAATAAACACACAAATTTACTTTGCTTGGCTGTCGTCTTAAATGCCGCCCGCCAGCGACGGCAAAAAGTCATTTCGGCTGCAGCTGCAGCGACGTCGGCTTTGCTCTTGCACAGTGGAGCTAAATCACAGCAAAAGTTGTACAACAAAAATGAAATGCACATTTCTACAATAATTACTAAATGTTGTTCATAATTGGGTGTAAGTTTTAAAGTCCAAAATATTAATAATCAAGTTGTAATTCATACAAATTTTAAATTTCTTCACTACATAAATCATAGCTTAATACGAAATGCATAAATCATATCTTTCTTGTTTCATTTACTCGTAAATACTTAAATTCAATTTGCAAAATATTTAAAATATAAGATTGCTAACATTTTAGAGGAAAAAAGCTCATTGCTCTGCCAACCCATATAATCAAAAATGTAATATAAACATTATTGTAAACTTTCAGCAAGATTTTCCACAAATCTTAAATCAATTGCAGAATTTACTAAATATGTCCTGATTTCAGTATAATCATTCATACTTATTGAGTGTAAAAAGTATTGCAAATTTGCCAAGAACAATATGACACAATATAACATATCGAAATAAATGTTAAATGCTAAATTTCTAAATATCACAAGCCAATAAATATGACTAAATTGATATTGTAATATGTTAAGTTTTATAATTATATCTGCACTTTATTTATGGTATTTTTATGCTCTTTCTACTGCCTTTAATAATAACTCCTTTTTATAATATTTTCTGCATTTTATTTATTGTATTTTAATACACTTTCACCATTTAACACATCTTTCATTCACTTTCGCCATGCTGTCATCTTTTGCCCATTGTGGCAACTTTGGGCATTGCTTTTGTTTGGCTGCAAGTTTTTGGCGTGTAATCAAATGCATATTTGCATGCAGCAATACACACCCAAAGCAGTTGTCCCCCCTCCCACTGCTCCTCTTCCCCCTCCTAACACTTTTGCCTTTTGTATAATTTTCTGCAAGACTTGCGAAAAACTTGCAAAACGGCAAAGTTTCACAACCGAGAGCAGAGTGAGTGAGGAGGAGACTGAGTAGTAAGTAAGTATGCAACGACGCTGATAGCGCACTGCGATTCTGCAAGTGATTCAGGATCCATCGTTTAGGTGTTCCTATATCTATATCTGCTTCGACTATGCTTGGCATCCATTGTTGAGCGGCCATTGAACGCTGTCCGACGATAAAGTCAATTAGCCAACGTTGCAACAGCAGCAGCAGCATCATTAAAGCTTAGATGAATCGAAATTAACTTGGCTGAGCAAGAGAATGCAACTCACGCACATTAAATGTTATTAACGCATTTAGAGCCCAGCGCAACGCAATTGAATGGTTATCTAATTTGAAATGCAGCAATGGGAATGGGAATGGGAAAGGAATGAAATCATAAGAGGGTAGGAAAAGTCCTTTGCCACATTTGTTAGCAAGTAAAGGACTTCCCCTTGGACTCGAAGACAATTGTAACGTGACAATTGCAAGCAGCACGTATTTAGTTGCAAGCTCTTTGCCCACCAAATGCGGCTGCTTTAAAGTGCAAAGTGCAAAGGCCGACACTTCACAGAGGGAAGTGGAGAGAGAAGCAGAGAAGTAGAGAAGGAGCTGTGGCCATTAGCATTCATCATCATAAGTCACTGCCCCGAATGCAACTAAACGAAACGAAACGAAATGAAATGAAATATTTGCGCAACGATGAAGCCAAGGATTAAACAGCGAGACGCCAACCATCAAATAGAGCTGTAAAGGTAAGCCAACTAACAACAACAACAAAACCAACTGGAAACAACTGAAAGCAGCAAACAACGAGCACTAAGACAGTAAGCAACAAGCATTGGGAATTTGCCAGGAAGCAACAAGATTTTCCACTTGCCAACTGCAAAAACTATTCAGCTGCCCCATCAAATAAACCAACACAGCAACAAGGCAAACACAAGCAACAAAGCTGGCAAAGCAATAGGTGAGCTAAAATACCCTGTAAAACAGATGAAGAGGTAGAACAGCTGGAGATCAAGTAACTTAAGAAAGGGAGCGGCATTATTCTTCAAATATACCAAATTAATATACCGCAAAAGTACTAAAATATGCCAAAGGCTAAATTTGGCATATTTATAGTAATATAACAATATTCAAAATATACCATTGAGTAAAATATACCAGTTCTACTCTCTTTGCAGCGGGTTTATTCTTTTTTCTACAAGATGTCTTTTAAACTTTGTAGCTTAGTTACAAAATTTATATAAAATATATACATATATAACTTTCAAAAGGTAAAGTTTTAAAATGAGATATTCAAGTTGTCTTCTTTTCAAATTATAAATTAGAAATGAATGGAAACCCAATATTTAAATTCTCTTTTTAAAAAATATTTGCTACCTCTTTCGTTTTCTTTGATGAACTCAATGATATAAATATCTTTCAACATTTCAAATTCAGAACAAAGCTTCTAAGCACAACATATTTAAATTATGATTTTTCAAGAATATTTTCTACTTAGTCGCTCGCATCTTTTTTCTACAAAAATTATTGTTTTTTCAAGAACTTCAAGATAAACAGTATCTTTTAAAAGGTTCAATTCTACCATAAGCTTTCATATATCTAAAATAAACACAAAATATAATTCACTCCAGCAAAGAAATAACTAAATAATTAAATTCACTTTTTTACACAATATCTGCCTAGTCGCTCACATCTCTTTGCATCGAAATTCTTGCGTTGTTTTTTATGAACTTAATGAAATCAACTGCGCTACGTTTTGAGGATGCACAAAAGTGCTGCTGCATAAGTCACGGCGCCTGTGGCAGGCTGCCCCATTAGCATTTGCCCCACGTACTCACAGAGTACTTGCCACAGCCGCGTTTACTGCGTTGCACAGTCACAAATACATATATAGCAAAAATGCCAAAACAAATGCCAGCAAATGCCGGCATATTTAATAAACACTGGCAAAATAAAGTGAGTGCTGCTGTTGCTGTTGGCATTTCTCCAAGTCGACTTTGGCATCGGGGGATTCCCATAAATCAACAGGTTAAATGATAAGACGCCGGCTCTTTGTGCTATTTGCAACGCGCAACTCGCAACTCGGAACTCGCAACGCATGGCAGACGTAATTCATTAACATTAGCCAAATTACTTCCCTTCCCCCTCTCCATAATCGCTTCTGTAAATTACATAAATGTGAGTGCGCGCAGTCAAACTTACGACTTGAATTAAATTCTTGGAAATAGAAAAGTGATAGAGAAGAGCATTTGTGTGTAAGCCTTGGGGATTTCACAATATCAAAACAATTAACTAGAAATTCTGTATATTAATGCGCAGACGACAGCAACAATCTGTTAATGTTTGCTTTAAAGTTTCGGCTTAAATTTGCATTCAATTTAAAGCATACAAAACTGTCATTTTGATCTGGGTTACATCTCTTGATAGCACAGCAGTCAATCAAAGTGTTTTGAAAATTGACAGCAGATGTGAATAAAAATAAGCGAGTTACAAGCTCGTTCATCTTTTAAGTGCTCACTGTCAGAATTTCAGTTCAAGTTGATTGAGAACTTTCGACTGAATTCTTTCACTTTTGATGACGTACTTTCAGTGGCAACTTCTTGACCTTTCCCATAAACTGACCTAAGTTCAGCTCAAGAGCAGACGCGTCGTATACTCAATTAATAAAACTATAAAAATAAATCAAGCATACACAGTAAATCAAATCCCCGAGATTTACGACTTTTGATGTTTGATTGCTGATTTTGATTTTTTGATTTTTGATTTGTTGAAATTGATGCTGACGAAATGCTCTCAACAAATCTCAGACAACCTGCAACTGTTTCGATTCCCAAAAATGAATGCGGATTGCCTGGATAAATTGTGTCAAAGCTACTTAAGGGCAAAGTACGGAGTATCCATCATAAAAAATAGAGTTGAGTATGGTTAGAAATGGAAACGACAGTTGATATCTTCAGTTGCAGTAGCCTTGAACTTGCGACTGTGTTGCACGTCCGGATGACTGCTGCTTCTTGCAACGTCTTGTTACGCTGACAGCTAAGTAGCAAAAGTCATTTATTTAGCGAGACAGAGAGAGAGTCTCTCACAGGAAACGGCGACATCCGGTGCAACTTTAAGCCGCACTTCCGCTCATGCAATTTTAATTTGTCAAATGCATGCGGGCGGCAACGTCGCACGAAATTAACTGGTAAATTTTACAATCCACACGAGCAGCAAAGCAGCGCAAAGGATTAGAAACCGGCGACGACGACATCATCATCAACAGTAGCAAAAGGAGCTGGAGTTGAAGCGAGGACAGCGCATCGACAGCATCGTTGAGCGCCGCCACTCGAATTGGACCATTAGTTTTGACGGCATTAGTTGGCGCTTTTCATGGCGCAGACAAACTAAGAGACAGACAAACCAGCCAGACAGACCGGCTAAATAAATAAAAGACGAGCAACGGGCCAAAACGCGGCTCGCGTGGTCTCTTGGCTTTGGTCTGGTCTGGTCTTCATCTGCTCTGCTCTGCTCTGCTCTCTGGTCTGGTTGCTGGCCCGATCCCACGGCGAAATTATGCATGTAATAAAATGCGGCGACGCATCAGCAACTGCAACAACCGCCCACTGCTGCTGCTGCAATGCCACGCCCATTCTTGTCGCTCGCCCCAAAATTTTAAGTGCATTAACATAAACTGGGCGGCCGCCCCCCAAACGGCCAGCAAAAATAAATAAACTTTGCAGCGCGAAGTAACAAGGGAAACCACACACACACACACACAACTGATGAGTGCAATAGCATTAGAGATGGCTGCGTGAAACATCGCTTAAGAGCGTGAATAACTATGTAATATTAAGTGTGGCCAAATCTTAAAAAAGGGAACCACCCAAGGGAGAGATGCGACTCATCGCTTAAATAGAGCGTAAATAATTCCGCAAATACTGTTCAGTGTGACCAGCTCAACTCTTTAAAAATGTTGATAAACTAACTTTCACATGTAGAAATAAAGCATCAATAAAGAAGACGAAAAACGCCTAATTAAATAAAAACCCTCTTAACCTTACAGGATTAAAGCAAATTGCGGTAAATTTGATCATTTTTCTGATTAGAGATGGGAGCGTGACACATCGTTTAACACGATCTTGAGCAGCTTTGCAAAATAGTTGTGTCTAGTATTCAGTGTGACCAGCTCAACTCATTCAAAATGTTGCTTTTGAAGTTGTTTAAAAAATAATATGGAAATTAATATAATTCATTTGGTTTTCTATTCCAACGACAATGTTTTCGATAGAAAAGATTGATTCCAAAAGAGCCTTAAACTTTAACACTAATTTAATAAATATATTTGTCGATATGGTTTTTTGAAGGTAACAAAAATGGAAAACCATATATATAAAACAATTTCTAATATGCCTAAAGCTTACAGAACTATTATTACCAAGTTACACAGCCTTTAAGTAGTATCATTGTATTTTGAGGAACAGTAAAACATATTGGTTATGAAAATATGCCCAAGTGTTCAATTGGATACAAAGTAAATGTCAGGTGCACATAACATTCTCTGCTTACGTCAATCTATGACTGCTTCACGCAATAATTACGTTATTCTATAGTAGTTGACTTTATTATTTATCCAAAGCAAGCTCTATACTCGGCACATCATTAAATTATTCAAGGTCTTGGCTGTCACGCTGCCATCTCCAATCGATAGATTTGACAGGAAGCGTTTTGCCCGCTGAAGCAGACAGACAGACAGACAGGAAGCGCGTCTAGGTGTCTGTCTGTGCTCAGATGCCGATGTGTAGGTGCACATGCGTGTGTGTCTGTGTGTGTGTGCGTGTTTTTGTATGTATTTGTGTGAGGCATTAACAGAGTCGTAAACTGGCAAGTTGCTTGTTATGTTGATTACACAACGAACAACGAACGTTCGCTCGCGAACTAGCGAAAATAAAGTTAAAAGCCAAAAGTTGCACTCGAAAATTGTGGCAAGATAGAGGGGAAAATGCGGGTGGCAGTCGTGGCCAAAAATGTTGCACAGAGCATGCAAAATGTTTTGACGGCATTTAAAGCTGATGAGCGCATAGGCACGCCCCAAAAAAAGTATGCAACACTTGCCACCTACGTGACTTGCACAGAGTCAAAGAAAAAAAGAACCGAGAAACAAACAGCAAATTGTTGTTGCAACAGCAACGAACAGCAACTGCAACTGCTGTCATTTGCCCCTCCAAATGCCACACGAACTTTGCCACACGCAAGAGTTGAAAGTTGAACGCCTGGCAAATGCTGCGGCAATGCCCCCGGATGCACCAACGAAAAATGCATTCTTGACACCCCCAAAAAAAAACAAGACTTTTCTTCTTCCTTGCGCTAAAACTTTTGCTCACGCAACAGTCAAAAGCAAAATCTTTTGCAATTTTTTTCCGTTTTGTTTTTTTGTTGGTATTGTTTTGTGCAGCAAATTTATTACAACATTTGCCACGCGCTACTTTTATCTCTGGGCGGGTTATTTATCTGCCACGTTAAATTTACTTTGCCACACACACACACACACACATTGAGCGAATTTCTTTTTCTTTCTTTTTTCCTTCTTTCATTTTCGGTGCTTTCATAATTTTCGCCTTGAGGCCAAATTGTCGTCTTTATTTGCAGCATGGAAATGTGCTTGTGCACAATTTTCCCCGATACCCATTTCGCATTTCCATTTCAATGCACATCAGCAGCAGCAGCAACAGCAGCGGCAACAGCAGCTTTGGATAAACGTGAAAAACGTTTTCGAGATTTCAATGCTTGCCCCCTTCGCATGACATTTGCGATTTTCCGCACATTTTGTATTTTATTGAACTGTTTGTCACATGACGCGCTGACTGGCGAGAACTTTAAGCCACCAGACCCTCAAGCCAGAAGGGTCTCATATAAGTATATGTATATATACTTGGTATATGGCAGAATCATAAGCATGTAAACTTTATGAAAATCAAATGGAAATAAAAATGGACAGCGCTCATAAACAATAATATGAGCGAAATGCTTTCAAAGCCAACATAACTAAAAATAAGTATAAAGTTTTTATCAAAAGGCAGGGGCGGAGGCGTGGGCGTGGCAGCTGCTGCACTATAGCAACTTAATAAAAACAAAAATGTATGAAATACTTTTACGACTTTCGAAGACATTTTTACAGCTTGCTCGCCAACTTTTGCTAACGATATGCCACGATATGCAAGACAGCCACAACCAAGCAACTGCATTTCTAAGCCAAGCAGCCAAGTGGAGTGTCCAGTTTGGTGTTTGGTGTCCGGCGCTGCGAATGCATGTCGCATCATAAAACCGAAAGTCATTTCGCACAGAACGTGTCTGGGACAGGCTAGCTAGCTAGCCTGGCCAAGAGCTGGCCAAGAAGCCAAAGTCATTGCAGCCAATAATAATTCCAATTGTAGTGCAGTGACAATTTCTTTTTAGCTATTCTTTTTTTTTCGCTTCTTTTTTTGGAGGATGCGCCCGCATCTTGGGTACAATGTACCCAACAATGGTCAGCAGCGCTTTTATTGCACAAGCGTTGGCATTTTAAGTGCTGCAACAGCAGCAGCAGCAGCAGCAACAGCAGCGTCCCAAAAACATTATTTGGTCAATGTAGACGACATGACGCGGCCATTAAACGCAACAAATAAGCAAACAATGGCTGGCAAGTTTGCCCCGCAGCATATATACTTGTACTAACAAGAGATGAGCAAGGAAGGAATTAGTAAAGCGCTTAAGCCAAACTCAAACGAAAGAACGCAGTCCAAGAAGAAGAAGAAGCTGTCTCGCTTTGTTGCTACTTCAAATGCTTCTTTATTTCGTTGCATACTTTCGCGGGCCGTGACGCTAACGACACTTTATGGACTATGTAATTAGCCAGAGCGAGACAGCAGCTTGTTAGCGTGAGCACATGCCAAGCAGTGCATCGAACTGCTTGCTACACTGCTTTACGGGTGCCATACATAATTATGCGAACACAATTAAGTTTTATTGAAGGTTTTGTTTTTTGTGCCAACACACGTCAGCACAAAAATTATATAAAATTGCGTATAATAATAACAACAAATTAATAAACAAAACCACGCCACTATTAGCATTTCAAATAATTAGAGAATGTGCAAACAAGCGTGAAACATTGTTCAAATACAATCGAATTGAAATAAACAAAAAATATGGTGATATGTCAACGATCAGTAGGCAAACTAATGACAAGTCAAAAGCAACAAAAGCAACTATTTGTTAAACATCATAAAATGGGTTGGTTTGATAATTTTTGGGGCGCTTAATCAGCCAACGAGCCTAACAAAAATTTATCTTGTGCTTTTTCCCGCATAAAATGTATAAATAAACCCCCGCACAAAAAGCGAGCAGACTAAACAGATAAGATATAGACGTATGTAGAAGACTTATTCATATATACACATATATATCACAGACAATTATCTGTCAGAAGAAGAAATGCTCGACTAATTAGCGGCAATAATGTTTGTAAACTAATAAACCAAATTTGATGAGTATGCGTCAAATGAAATAAAAACAAAGTTAATAACGAGTGAAACTTTTTGTGTTCGTAGCTGAAGCGGAAACCGCCTAGAGACTGAAAGACTGAGAGAGACTAAGAGACTGAGTGGACTGCTAGGTGCCCGAACAATTTATTTATTTAGTTTTGCAAAAGCTAATTAGCAACTAAAGTGAAATTAAAGCAAAGTCAGAGCACAGGTCTGGCCAGCGCCAACGACAATGGAGTTGAGCCAAAAGGACGCAGACACGACGTTTGGGCAGCGCCGTGTGCTACAACTAATTAAATGCAATAAGCAACCGGCGGGAGGCGGGCACAGGAAGTGACGCACAAAAAAGGCGAGTGACAACTTTGTTTTGATGTGCAAGGACATTAACACGACACCAGCTACAACTTCCACCCAGCCAACAGCCAACTCAACTCCCAACTCGAAACGCGACAAACTCCGTCCAACGACGTTTTAATTTGTACATTAAAGTAATTAGTTTAACATTAGTTGGCTGCAGTTAGTTGTAATGAACTAACGGCGCCATGAAATTTCCCTAGCCATGAGTCGTGTGGCACTTACCGCTCTTAAAGGTGGCCAATAGACGATCCGAGTCGCCGCCATGCTGACAATCGAATAGCGACGTCTCCATCAGATCGCTGGGCACATAGCCCATTAGTCCAAGCATTCTAAAAGCAAAACACAATTCGATTATTAACATATACAATTGAATATAGTAAGCAAAACCGATCTCACTTGTCGTCAACGTAGGTGAATTTCATATCCAAAGCATGCTTAGTTAAAAATGTGCTGGTTCCCAGCGGTATTTCAATGTTTGAGGGATGCGGTATGGGGCGTCCAATGGCGATGAGCACGCGTTCGCCTTTGCTATTCACCCTCAAGTGTCCAGTTATGTGAATAACCTAGAGTACAACAAATTTGCAATCATTATTCATATGCATATAACACAAATTGCATAAGCTACAACAGCTTTTACCTTGTATGAGGCACTCTTGATGTTGATGCTGCGTCCGCGGCTGGTCAATGTGCACTTCATGCGCACAAATAGATCACGATGATGTGTGCTGACCCCCGATTCGAGCAATTGCTCATCCTTGATCTTGTCAGCGATGCCATTGCGTTTGAGATTGAGCGCATCTTTAATCTCCGCATGATCGCATTGATGCGTATACTCCCAGATCTGTTGGCCCAGCGTGTCAATCTAAAATTGTAAGTAAAGCGAAAGTTAAATAAAATGTAATCTAATGCCATTGCTTTGCCAACTCACCTTTGTGATGCCCAAATAGTCGATAATGTTCTCGGAAACATAGGTGATGTCACCCTCATTGGATAGCACCAGCAAAAAGCCATCCATGGTCTGTTTCAGCAGCTGACTGGCCTCGGCACACTTTAGCCAATCCTCGTTCTCGTTCTCCAGCTTGGGCTTCACTAGCGCCCCCTCGTTGGAGTCAATATCCGGTTTAATGAGCTCACTGCACTCACGTATCTTCGGCACTGCAAAAAAAAAAACAACAAAACGAAATCATTGAATATGGAAATGCGTTTTTGGGTTACTCCAGAACAACAGCAACAACAACAACAACAACTTACCCAACTGCAGCATCTCACGTATCTTAAGATAGGCAATTGTAATGCGCATTATCGAAGCCTTGTCGAGCTGATTGACATCGTCGGGTTTTAGGGGCAATGCCTGCGATAGTTCCATAAAGATTTCCGTCTCCTTGGAGCGACGACAACGTGCCGCATCGCGAGACTTTTCCTTGCGCTTCTCATTGTTCCTAAAAAACACAAAAGAGGGAAAAAGGGGTTGAAGATTAGCATAAGTTAACAACAAAAAACAAAAAATGTAACAGGCTTGCGATCGTCAAATCACGTAGACCACTCTTGACGTCGTCGTCGCTTTGGCAAATTTGCAATTCGCGCCCTGCAGGAGGAATTCGTTACGTTTAAGAGCGGGGGGAAAAATAGAGATCGATGTGTGAGGGTAAAAATGGCACAGAAATGCGTACATTTCAATTGCTGCGATTTGTTGCGTTTTTATTTGATTTGATTCAATTGACGCGGTCAGCGCACAATTTTTCAATTGAGCAAAAAACAAAAATAACATACGAAATACAAAATACACACATTCGCTGGCAAGGCGAAGGCGCTAAAGTTCACGGCAGCTGTTTGCAAAAACTGCGAGTGAAATGCAAAAGGCAAAAAGTAAAATGGAAATTCAAATTGAAATTGAAATGAATCGCATTTAAATTCGCTGCAAAGGTTATGCAAAGTATTTGCTTAATTATCACTATGGCCAAGCAATCAAAGTGAGCTCACAATTTAAATTGTCTGCAGCTAATTAAATTCAAATTAGGAAAGCTTAGCGATTTATTAGCATTCCAATTGTTTCAGGAAATGAAAGTCAGTTAAATATATGTAGCTACATATATAGTTAAAAGAAAAGAATTTTGAAAAAGAATGGTAAAAAATAACAAATAACAATTAAGAAACTAAAATCTAATGTGGTATTATCATTTAAATATACCTAATTAATACTGAAAAAATTCCAAAATATACCAAAATGCATATATCGTATATTGATATAACAAATGCTGCCAATACGAATTAATGATCGATCTATCTATTATTATCGTTTAAATATACCAAAATAATATACTGAAAAAATACTGAATCATATACCAAAATGTATATTTAGTATATTGAAATAACAAGTGCTCTCAACTCTATCTATTATTATCATTAAAATATACCAAATTAATATACTGAAATGCATATTTGGTATATTTATATATCAAGTGCTGTCAAAAAAGTCTATCTCAAGACCCTGTTCTTATAAAATAAGCAAAGACATTAAGATTACATAAAATGCATTTAATTTATTATATAAATAAAAAGTCTACCCATATTGCAAAATTCCCAATTTAACAAAGAAATTGGTCTCACATGCTGTGACGCACTTTGAAGCCTCTTTCACTGTTGCACCACACACACACACACACACACGCCCAGTTTTTTGTTGGCAACTGGACTAAAGAAGTCAAGTGGCGGTGTTTAGTGGCTTAAGATAGCTGCGAGCCTGCTGACAAGTACATACTAAGTAACTAGATAATAATACAAGGCACAAGTCAAAAGCCTTGGCACCATTTCAGAGCCAGAGACACCAAAAAAAATATCACAACATAAGAATGACAATTCGTAATGCCATAATATTATATTATGCAGTTCTTTATAGCGCCCGTTAATGCAATTAACAACTCGGAAGGCGACTTTTTAATTTGCTGGCAATCATTGAAATGTTAATGAACCTGGAGGGGCAATCGAATATTTAACCGAATTACTCATCGATAAGTAAGCTGAAGCTTAAGCTGAAGCTTAAGCTAAAGCTGAAATACAACGATAAGAGCAAATGGAATGCAAAACAAGTTTTCAAACAAACAAAAACCACACTAAACTATGCTTTATTTCTTATCAGGCATTCATAGAAAAACCAATTCCAAGCATAAATATATATAATGTATTGTGGAAATATGTTTTTGTTGGACGATAGAGAGTACACTGACCTCCCACAAACACAGAAGTGGCTGCCAAAAAAATATATTCCCAGAATTTCCAATAATCTGTCGTTCGTTGCAGCTGCCAAGAAAAACTCGTGATCTGTCGAAAACTACAATTCTATGCCTTTATAATTAATATGCTACTTTTGCACGAGAATATGATCGCAAATAAATACAGACAAATGTGTGCTTTAATAGCTCAACATTTATATATACATACTACATAATGGCAAACAAATAAAAACGAGAATTCGCGACGACTTTGTCACGTAGCAACATTTCAAACGAAATATTCGCGGAATTGTAACAAAATTTGTGAAATTCAAATATGAAATCTGCTTATTATTATTAGTTAATTAACGAGTTCAGCAAAAGACATGGGCAGACAAAGAGCAGCGCTATGCAAAGATAACACAATAAATAAAATATATATATTTTTGTAAACCTAAGCTGAATTTAATTTTGTGTTCGCTTGGTAACAACAAGGGAAGTTCCACACTTGCCGCTCTTCCCGCCGCTCCCGATATTCTTTCCAGCTTTAGTTGTCAAACAACGTGAAAAGACGCCGACCCCCTATCAGCAGTGAAGACAGCGGCGAACGAAAGAAAAACAATAACAATAACAATAACAATAGCAAGTGGCGGCTGTCCATCGGAAATTGAAACATTTCCACCGCGTTACTCATACGACGTGTGGCCGACGCAAATTGACAGACTAAACACACTTTTTAAGACTTACGACCCATATGGCAATTGGCAACAAATATCTTTGGCAAAAGAACAGCGTAAGTAGTTGTATTTACTATAATAACTAAAGTATTTATGATTCCTGAAAATTGTGGTTGCGATCAAATACTATTAAGAAAAAACGAATACTGCAAGAGTCTTATTTGCTTTGGCTTCGAATGTGGTATATTTTGTTACCTATGGTATATTTTGAATGTAGTAATATACCAAATTCAGTCTTCGGTATATTTTTATTCTTTAGTGGCATATTTTTAGTATATTTATTGAATATGGTTTTATTGAAAATGAAAAGTAAGTATCTCATAGTCAAGCACACTTGACTTTTCTTACTTTCATTATAATTCTTATAATTCAACAGGGTATCATTTCACTCATCACTGTACACTTTTTCGATTTCGACAATATTTGCACACACACACAAAATGAATGATAAACAAAATGCCAACTAACAGGCTACATAAATATATCGATAAATTCAATACAATTCCACCTTCCCCTCATTCTCTCCTCTAGTTGCCTTTGGCCCTGCTTCGCTTCGATTGCCACCGCTGCATGCTAATAGCCTGCTTAACGAGTCCGTCCAGCAAAAGGGGGGCAGCAATTGGGCAGGGGGCGAAAGTGGTTAAACAATTCATTAAAATAGAAGTGAATTGCTTTTAAATATTCACAAAAGCGCTTGCAGTCTATTTTTTATTTATATTTTTAATG
This sequence comes from Drosophila niveifrons, assembly GCA_035046325.1. NCBI lineage: Eukaryota > Metazoa > Arthropoda > Insecta > Diptera > Drosophilidae > Drosophila > Drosophila niveifrons. The sequence continues at coordinate 20,479,728 of JAWNOC010000046.1, forward strand.
TGGTTGTTGTTGTTATTGTTGCTACTGCTCTTGCTGCTGCTGTTGTTTTGCTTTTGAGCATTTCCGGCTGATGGCTGTAGACACAAATGAGGGTAGCAAAGAGGGAGGAGAAATGATCTTGACACGTGCATCAGCATGGACTTATACGTTAAGCTACCCACATTCAAACCATATAAAGTGCATTCGCTTAATAGTAATAATAATAAAAATAATAATTGGAACTATTATGATTGCATATGGGCAAATCCCACGTGTCGCACGCTACATTCGCACGATTTTAGCTAATGAAAATCAATTTTTTGGGGGGTTTTTAAAAGATTTACCGTAAACTTTTGTTATGTGTTTAGAGCGAATTGAGAGTACTTTCAGAGGGTATAAGATTCAATTTCACTGGAGTCACTGTTTTGAAAATAATTAATAAAATTGTGACGTGTCGCACGCTACATAAAGTGGAAGTTAGTTTTAAAATTTTCATTTCAAACGCAATTTTTAGCGAATTCTGCAAAATAAACCCTATGAAAGTTAATATCCTAAAGAAAGTTAAGAATATTAGAAGACAAAAACCGATCGTTTGGTCTTAATAATGTTTATAGATTTTTAGCAAAGCCGTAAACCCATTGTGTCGCTACGTGTCGCACGCTACGTGTCGCACGCTACACTTTTTCCGCTGACATTAACATAAGACAAAAATATATATTATATATATATATATATATATATTATATTCAAAAATGTGCCTTACAATTATTTCAACGTGATTTACTTTTGATTTGTATGTGAGCCCAAGCAGAGGCAAAAAATTGTGAAGAATACAATAGGGATTTGAAGGTGTGCGCAGAGCACGAATTTAAGTAAAATTATGAAAATTATAAATAAAATTGGGTTTGATACAAATTTGTGCATTTATAATGATCGAAATTTCTTTTTTGCTTTCAATTCTTAAAATGCCATATCTACTTTAATGTTCCATATAAAGAAACATTACAAAATATGAAATTTAAAAATTGGTCGCTGGTGGACTGTTTCTGGGATTTGCCCATATATAAAGCACTTTATATCATTCGCTTGAAGCAATGAGTGCACATAAATCAGTCATTATTCATTTAATCAGTTCATCAAGTATTCAATAACTCACACATTCTGCTATATAAAGTTACCTAAATCAGAGCTTTAATTACAGCAAGCTTTGCTTGATCAATGCATGAAAAAGCTAACGAGCTACTATACAAGAGTGAACGACTATAAAATACTCTCTAAAGTGTGAATATTAAGCATAATTCTTTAATTGAGCAATTCAAAAATTATGATTGCATATATAAAGCACTTTATATCATTCGCTTGAAGCAATGAGCGCTCACAAATCAGTCAAACAGTAATTCAGTTAGTCGGTTCATCAAGTGTTCAATAACTCACACATTCTGCTATATAAAGTTACCTAAATCAGAGCTTTAATTACAGCAAGCTTTGCTTGATCAATGCATGAAAAAGCTAACGAGCTACTATTCAAGAGTGAACGACTATAAAATACTCTAGGAAAAGCAATGAAGATTGTTTTTGGAAAGTGCACAAAATGTGCACAATTTTTTTAATATTTTGCAATCAATTAAGGTACTTAAATAACTTAGATATATTCCAAAACATAACGGAGTAGTTTAAAGACAAAACAAGTAAGAAATCTATAGTCAAATGTGCTCGACTGTGAGATGTGCGGTATTACATTTAAAATATACCATAAAATATTGAAAATATACCAAAAGATATATTTGGTATATTGACATAGTACTACAAATATACAAAAAAAATACCAGAATGTCAGCCAAAGCAGAAATGCATTTTGTTAAGAAGTAATCACCTCTAGATTTCATAATCTGAGATCGACGCTTATACAATAAAAGACAGGTTTATAATACAGACTTTGACAAGTGAACTCGTCTCTTCATTACAACACATTTTGTAAGTGATATGATCTTAATAATATACCCATAAAAAGTTTCACTCTTTGCGCACTTTTAATTGGAGTAAATATTTAATCGACTACAAACACCGACGGAAAATTGCAATTACAAAGGAAATGTGTAATTACGAATGCCTAAACTAATTTAGTTGTTCTCTAACAGTTTAATAGACAATTAACAATTTCGAGATATAAACAATTTAATTTAGAATTCCAGATGCAATGTGCAGTTAAACTGCGATAATAGCTGCAAATGTGAATTATAGTTATTCATCAAAATGGAAAAGTTCGAAGCTTGATTTAAAGGCAATTAAAACAGGAGTGTGACGTTAATGCTAATTGTGAATTGTAAAGTTTTGATTTGCAGTCAACGGAATGGATATTCAGATGTGCAATAGATAAGCAAATATAATGGCTAAGCGTGCGGCTCGTTTGCGGTTTGCCAAAGGTAAACAAAATCAAGCAAAGGCACGCGCAAAACTAAAGCACAACACACGCAAACAACACACACAACACACACACAATTTTAAAGAGAGATTTAAGAGTGTTTTTTGCCATAAAGCGTTCGCACGCCAATGGCATCCAGAATGAAAAGCAGGGATCAACTGCGTCAATGGCAAACAAGTGAATGTTTATAGACCCCGTTTGGAAAGTGGCTTTAATGACACTTCGACTTTGGCCCACAAGCGTCACGGGCAGGAAAAACAAATATATTGTGTAGAATTCGCATTTTTTTAATGGCTTTCGATTTCTATTTCCAACGACATTCGCACTTGGTTACTCATTTTACTAATGCGAAATTCTTTCGTCTTTTTTTTTTGTTTGTTATTTCTTATCTTGCAACGATTATGATAATACTTTGATTTTCAAACGAGTTTTGTACTCTCTCTCTTTATAGTTCTCACTCTCTTTACGGTATTACAAAGCAACTTTTCAAGGTACATCACTAACGTTAAAGGTTTTCCCCAGAAACACATAGATTATGTGGTACAGCACGATAAGAGCACGAAGAGTATTTATTAAGGTTCGCGTTGCGACATTTTATACTTCCTACTTATTTATTTTAATATGCGTAAACAATTTTAAAGAGTTTTTAATATTTCTATGAATCTTTTAATATGAAGCATTGACTTTTATTTAAATGCCTTTTGTATTTGTTTATAAGAAATGCAAAAGAATCGTTGCAGACAAATGTTTTCGTCATTTTCCATTAATGTAAATTAAACCTACTTTAAAGTTCATAAATTACTTATTTCAAATATTGCTTTTAAACTATAGTTAAACTATGTTTTCTATTTAAATAAATTTTGATTCTTTTCGCGCTATTTCTATCCCAAAAAACAAACGTAGTAAACAATATTTCTTTATTTTTCTGCCGTTTACTCTTAAGTAAATTATTTACTTTTTCACAGACAGCAACTTTAAGACGAATGCACAAATACCTTAAAGATTTTAAATATGCTGCGAAGACTTTTAATGGAATATTTGACTACAAAACGCACGCAAAGCACAAATTTATCGATTGAATTTGTTATTCTAATCAGCTTTCTCAATATTATTTCATTTTTATACGTATATTATACGTTTAATGCATTTGCTGGCGAAATTAGAATACTGTGCAGCTATTTAATAGCAATTGTTATGAAAAAAAAAAACAAAAAAAAAGAGATGTGATCACACATATTTCGATTAATCAAATGCTAAGTGGTTGACTGACTGACGGACTGACTCCAATCAAAAGCTGATACAACAAATACACACACTCGAATATATATAATGCCCACATCAAAGTATATGCTATGATGTGTGTAGTAAGTATATAGAATAGAAAGAGAAATGTGCGCATACATATGTAAAATGTATAATAATAGTACAGAAGAGAGAGAATCGAGTGCAGATAAGATGTGCGCCCACTTTGGTTACTTTGTTATTGTTGTTGTTGTTGCTTTTCGGTCTGACTTTTGTGATAAGAGCATTGTGTCATTTACTGTTTGTTATGCGCAGACTGCGAACTCGATGTTAGTGTGTGTGTGTTTGGCATGGGGAAGTAAGAAAACGTTTTCGACTGCTGCAACTTACATAAAGTCCTCGATATCCACAAACTGCGAGAATTGACATGGCTCCGGATGATTGGGCGCATAGCCGCCATAGCAATACTCATAGCCCCAGGGCTGAGTATCGCGACACGGCGTCTCCAGATTCAACAGCCTCATACCCGGACCTCGCATATACGGCGCGGGCATGCCCGGCCCGGGCAGCTGTCGCTGCGGCGGACAGCCATAGACATTGGCGTATGGCCGCTGATACGGATGATAGCGTGTCATCTCCACCGCACTATTGTAAATCGCTCCGATGCCGCCACGATCTCCGAGAAACGGAGGTCGCGACGTGTTTGGATTGGCATAGAAGCCACCATTGTTAAAGTTCACAGCTGGCTCATTGATGGGCCTGCAGCCATAAAGACTGCCACTAGCCAAACTCAATTGATGTTGTTGCTGTTGTTGTTGCTGTTGAGGCTGTTGCTTCACTTCGGTTTCGTAGAACGCGTTGTTGGCATCGTCGCCATAGAAAGTATTTTCATTGCAGGAAAAATCACAAGTATTTTCCCAAGCATTGCCAGCATTAAACATTATATGCAATTGCTATGGCTTAAGCCATATAATCAAGTACTTAAAGTACCACACACACACACTAACACACGCACGTAAAGTAGTTTTTTTTTTGTCTATTAAAAAATGTTGGTAGAAAAAACAACCGTCGAGTAGGCACATTTAAAAAGAACAGAAATTACTATTAGCACGAAATTCATATTTATAGCGCAAATGGCAAAAAAGACTGTTATCAACAAAAAAAAAAACACCCACACACATGCACATTGCAAAGCCCATGAAAATCCTAGGCAACAACAAAGCAAAGCAAAACTGGTGAGAGAGAAACGCTGTGTACAACAGCAGACATTAACAACAGCGCGCACAGCTATCAAAGCTTCGGCTACCTGCCTCGCTATCGGCGCTAGAACTTTGTGTGTGAGCTAGTTGATAAGATAAAAGCCAAACAACTCGCTCTTCTTCGCTCTTCTTGACCGACCCGATAAGACAGATAATGGCGTGCGCAGAATGGAAAACAAACTCAAATAAACAAAAAAAAAAACAGACTAAATGAAATACAAAAAAAAAAACAACCAACACAAAGTAAAGGCTACAAATACTACAAAAACATTACTTTCATTAGCTTGTTGCTAATTTGTAATTAATTTGTCAAAGAACAAAAACTGTTGCATACTTTCGAGCGCAGCTATTTTCTTAGTAGCGCTATCTCGCTTCCGCATAGAAAACTTATCTCTGAAGGACTCGCCATAGTTATTTGCATACGCAGCACGCAAATGAGTCACGAAACTGCAGTAGTTTTTTTTTTTTTTGAGATGAAATAAACCGCTTACAAATCAAAAGCTGTTAACAGCAGACAGCCAGACAGTTGACTGACTCAAGTAACTAACAGCAATGTTTTAGCCAATTATTCTACCTTTATTTTTTTTTGTTAGTTGATGATAACAACATAATATGGCCAAATATTTGACTTGTTTGGTTCTTGCTGCCTTCCTATATGATTTTTTGGCAAACATGTGCTGAAAGTGAAACGCGATAAGCGGGCAGCCAACAAACTACAAGTACTCAAGTGCACTTAGATGATTAAGTAATAATGCGATTTAGTTCGGAGTCCGGTACAGCCAGATTATCAGTCAGAATTATGAATGGTAAGTCAAGGGTATGTGTCCGCGATTTAAACCTTATTTGATCATTTAGTTATTAAATTAAGTCAGGAAAAAGACAAAACTTACAGAAACTAAAATATAATAAAAAATAAGCTATATTTACTACTCTTTTTTTAGTATTTAATCATTAGAGAAACAAGAAAAAGATTCAACTTATGGTATCTAAAATATACTAACAGTTAAGCTAGATTTAAAACTTTTAATTTGGAAGTAAAACTTTTGTTATGCCACATAAATATTAAATTAAAACTAAAATTACATATGGAATCTAAAATATACCAAATAGTCAATCACATTTCGAACTCTCTTTTAAAGAGTTACCATTCTTAAAAAAATTAATATTAATAGAACATATAGTATTTAAAATATACTAAAAATTAAACTATAAGCAGTTAAACTTCCGTTTTGCCCTAAAAATATTAACAACTACTTATACAAGGTCGATGTTTTGCCAATTGACTCTCAAACCCATTGAACAAAATAACTGCAAACATCGTCTGATTAGGAACGTATGCCAGCAAACCTGATAAGAAATAATGTTATAAGGCATATACAAATATTGAGCAACATCGACTGTTTGAATTATTTCATAAGATTATTCAATCAAAATACTTTCCCTTTATTGCATGCAAATTCTGCGACTCTATATTCATTTCATTTGCCAAGTATAATATGACATGTAAATATTATACTTCAACGAAACTTTAAATCGCATTTACTTGCCAAAAGTCCGTACTGACGATCTATCGAAATTGGGTCACATGCGAGTTTATATATTGTAAATTTTATGGCAGACAACGCGAAAGACAATCGTAGGGCGTTCCATTTTTACATCGCCTGGTATTATGTCAACAAATCAACAGGACAACAACAGCGTCAAAAACAACAACAACGATACGTTATTGCGATTTTGCGCAACTCAAAAGAATTATGAGCAATTTTTTTGTAAGGTTGCGCCTCTGACAAAAGCAGCAGCGAAATAAATTAACTTTCCCTGCCACAGCTGGGTGGAGGTAAAAGAAAATTAATATTCGACTAAAGCATATTCTGTAGAGGGAACTTTAAGCTTTATGTTCATTTATCTGAGGAAAAAGAATACATAAACTGTTGATATGATATTATTATTCTTTTAATTTCTTGGCCGAATATCTTTTTAAATATCTTCCAAAAGAATTGTGTGGCAGTATTTCATTAGTAACAGATTCATGGAAAATAATCCGTCTACGAATTTAAAAGAATTATAATAGCACACCAACAATTTTTCCTTGTTTCACTGTCTTAAATAAACATATATTTTGTTTATTTGAAGTATTTCTTAACTTTAACCTTGTAATTAAACTATTTATAGTGTAACATAATACGCCTTCTGTTGCATTTCCGCTTTACAGGGTATTATTAAAGGGGATCATAATTACCACAACAAAATGAAATTATTACATATGGTATTAATAAATCGGCAGATAAAAGTCAAAGCAGAAATACCAAAACAGTGAAGCGAATATAAGCATATTCGTGACAACACACACACACACAGGTACACACCGATACACACACACACACACACACTTGAAGAGAAGACGCATGAGACGTTTGCTGCTGTTGTTGATGCTGCATTTGGCGGCTGCATGGCAACAAAGTCGTTCGCTGGAGAAGCGTGTTTGTCTCACAGCTCAAGACTAAAAGCATGGGGTAAACAACAACAACTACGTATTTTATAAGAAAATAAAGAAAAACAGCAACAACAACAACGAAAAACAATACGGAACGCAGGCACAACATTTACACACAAACACACTTTACACCCCGCATGCGTCGACAGTGTCGTCACATTTATAGTTCGATTGCGCAAAAAGTAGGTCGTCGTGGCCAGACAGAGGCTGCCGCGGCCAGCAACAACAACAACATCATAAATAGCAACAACAGCAACATCAACAACAACAATAAAGCATATCATTTAAATATTTTACTCTGTGTGTGTAAGCTTGTGTTAATTTTGTGCGTTCGCCTTGCGTTGGTATTGAAATATATACAATTTGTATTTATTGTTTTGTTCAATTTTCTTTTGTACACCCGGTAGTCGGGGTATATGAGGCATAACATTCGTATGAGTAATATAAAACGTATGCTTATTAAGGTGTGATATCGATATCGTTATCGATTAGTTCGTTGTCTGCCAAGTCTTTTTAAGAGTGACCATACAGTCAGTAATAAGTAATAAAATAACTATAAAGTGAATGCTTCATTGAATTCAATAAATCGATATATTTTTAAGTTAATCTTAATAAAATAAATAAAAATCATAATTTAATATATTAATATATTACAACATCAACTACAATGCTTAAAACAATACTTCAACCCACAAAAAACGCAATTTAATATTCCATTCCATTTTGCCCAAGCCATTATTTATACTAAAAAGATTCCATTCTGATTTTAAAATATGCACACAGATGATTGATTGATGGGATTGCGAACTTTAAAGTCTGTGTCTATGCAGCGCGTTTGCCACATTTATTACACATGATAACACACATTAATGATTTGTTAATGGGCTCAATAAATATACTGCATTAAGTACAGACACTTCAACAAGTAGCTGCCCATAAAGAAAAAACATCATAAACAGAAAGTAAAGAATATCATAGACAGGCCCTTTTAACACAGGGGCCATTACCATTTTATCACGGCTCTACTTAATGTGCGATGTCGTTATAAGATCGTGTATTATGACAATATATATAATTTGTTCTTAACAGCGTGCAGTAGAAATTCTGATTCAACAATGAAAAGCATTTGTAAACCCGACTTATTGTTGTTGTTCATATATTTTTTAATTGAAAACATGTCGAAAATGCAGCAGCCAATGGAATAATTCTTGTTAAACGAGGTTGAGAAGCCTCGCGAGTAAATCATATGAGCGACAGGCAAGTTCAGAACGAGGTCGCTGCTAGCGATGACACAAAAGGAATCCTACGTGAGTGTCGTGATAATGAGCAGAGAATAAACAACAAGAATAATCGTGAGAGATATTCATCGCATACAATAAGTTGTTATTGTTGGAAAGTTCGAAAAGAATTGCAGGTTGTTAAGAAACTTTAAACAATAGCTTCAGCTATACAAATTGAACAAATCTATTAAATACGCTAATTAGAATAAACATTCCGCTACTCAGCACAAGGTTATCAGCGCCAAACAAAAATAAATAATAATAATAAATGTGTGTGCTTTTCATGAAAAACACAACAGCGGATCACGTGACCATCGCTAGGCAACAGGCTATATCAGTTTAATCCGAAAGACATGCACAATTATCATAAGCTGCCATAGCTGTCACCATTTTCCATAATGTAAACGGCAATCACACCCAAAACTTAATCAGTGTGTCCGAAAACCAGTTCGTGAAAAACTTGATCGGTTTTCTTGAAAATCAGACAAAAACTTAATCGACCATAGTCACGTAGGCCAAATGATGAAAAGATGATTCCTATTTAATGCAAATGTTGCATATTTATTTCTTTTTATAAAATTACAAAAATATAATCATAAACATAAGATTTTATGTTTTTAATGATAGCAAAAACAATGTGCGTAGCCATTACTCGAGAGGCGGGTCGCTGGCAAACCCAAAGGGGGGCAGACAAACAAAACAAAATAAAACGAAAAGCACAAAAACAAAATACAAACTGATAAAACAAAACAACAACAACAAAAACTGGTTATGCTACTGCTGTAAATACAACAGGTTTTCTTTTCCTTCTTTGTATTTGTATTTATTTCTTTGTTTTTGTTTTTGTTGGCACATTTAAAAATAAACCCAAACGCACGAGAAGTGCGTAGCATGCAAGGAAGCTCAAAGTGCAGAAAACACACAGAAGAATGCATTTAAGCTAAAAATAGAATATACTATAATAAAAACAAGGGGCTGGTCCGTTAACATTCGCAATTCAAGGATATCTCGATAGGCAGCCGCCATCAACCATCAACAGGTGCGATAAGATTCATTTCAAATACCAAAAAGCACTTCTCTAAAAATCAGAAAATAATTATGAGCTGGTCACTTTACGATTATTTTTCAGTCTCTTGGTTTGAGTTTAGTTTTTTATTATGTATTTCTTTTAACTTTCAAGGTAAGGTCTCGGTCAACGCGTTCTCTTTTAGTGTCTGCCTTCGACAAAGCTGTATAATTATCGCAAATGCAAAATCCAAGCGTGATTAATGATTACGATTGGATTTCTTAAGTGTGTGTGTGTGTGTATTAAAAACTTTTTTCTTTTGTTTTTGTGCCTTACTGCTCTTTGCCCTTTTTTTGTCTACTGAATCATCCACACGAGCCACATTAAAAATATATATTTCAATCATTACGAAAATCAAATAAATAGTTACACGATAAAGTTTTCCCCTGATGGAAGCTATGACGTTTAAGAAAGCCCAGAGAGTAAATATTTGAAACTAGATAATAGCAAGAGTCGCGTTGATAATAAGTAGACAACCAGATAGGTCTTTTATTATAGGAGTAAACTACCAAGTTAATCGCCATAATCTTATAATTAATGAGAAGCAAACATAAAGGATTATACATGAAAAGTGTATATGATTATAAATTGCAACAATATGGAATCCCTTTAGCTTTAGCTAGTTAATCGATCGGCGAGTTGATTTAAACTTTAATTTAAAAACTCTTTATCACATTGTCTTGAGAGAGCGTGAAAAAGAGTTTAGCAACCAATCTTGCATACAGAGGTGTGGAATTCGTAATGGAATCGATATGGAATATTCGCGTAAGTCTCTAGAAGTTTATAGATCAAAAACCAGCATTTAGCTGTTTTATTACATTCAAATAGAATGCCTTGACGTCAGTTTTCTACGATCCATCAACTAGATTCATTAACTATTATTGTAAAGAATGTTTAATTTCATCAAATGATCGACTTTAAATCGTTATCTTTCTTATAAACTTATTACTATAATAGAGCGAGAACGCGAGTTAAGCAAACCTTGAAAAAATTATAAATTACAACTAGATGTAACTTAACTTTGCTTATTTAATTGATTCCTAATATGCTTTCATGTAAATTACTTTCCATCAAATTGACTAATTACCAAATAGCATCTGTTTGCGTTGAGGAACGACAGAGGGAGGTAGATTGTTTAGCAACCCTTTCGATACAGGGGTGAGGAATTCAGTATGGAATTCGAGTGGAATATTCATGTCAATTTGCCTCAACCCTAATAGAAAAAAAAGCGCAGCTCGCGTCATAGAAGCAACAGTAGCGACAAACGACAAAAACGACGCTGACGCTGACGCTAACGATGACAACGCAGCAACAGCAGCAGCAGCAGTTGCTGGGCTGAAGAAAAAAACAAAAAAAAAGAAAGCAAAAACGCTTATGCAATAGCAACAACGCCGCCTATCCGACAGATCACATGAGGAGGTCGCAGCGCAGGAGTTATAGACTGATTTTGATCTTATTATTATAGTTTATTGTAATTTGAGAGATCGGGAACAACTCACCTTCGTTTCTCCTTTGGTTTTCCGCTGGCGGTCAAAGCAACAGCACCTGCAGCATTGCCCGTTGTTGTTGTTGTTTTGTTGGTCGATGTTGATGTTGTTGTCGTGGCCGCAGCGGCAGCGGCAGCAGCGGTTCGTTGCTTCTGAGCCTCTGCTGCCGCATCGATTGTATCAATTAACGAAACCATTTTCTTTCAAATGATAAAACCGCAGCCGCATTCAAATTGTATCGAGCTAACTGTTTCCGTTCCCTGTTTTCTTTCGTTTGCTAATCACTACAATAATATTCCTGTTGTTGTTGTTGTTGTTATTTTTGTAGTTGTTGTTGTGTTGCTGAGACTCTTTTTTGTTGTTGATTTTTAGTATTTTCAAATTGAACTATTCAAATGGGAATTACTTAGTAGATTTTCGAATTCTTTTGCGCACGTCTTTCGTATGCACACCAATACGTAACTGCGTATAAACGTAATTGTGTTTGTCTGCGTATGTGTGTGTTTCGTTTGTTTGTGTGCGTTGTATTTGGTTGTCAGTGTGTGCACCTCAAATTTTTTTTATTTTTTTTTGTAGTGGCCTACACGGAAAACGAAACAGTTTTAACAAAACTGCTACAGGGCGATTTATTTTAGCAGCGAAGATGAACTATTGATATTGAGAATATTATTATTTGCGCGCACTTTTGTTATTGAGACGAAAGCAATTCGCACAACACTCACTACACTGGCGGCTGTTGGTTGTAATTGGACTTTCTATTTTGTTACTTGATGTATTTGTTGTAAAGCGCAGCGCGTTTCGAACTGCAAGCGATTGCCACAAGGTTATTGCTTGTTTTTATTTATGTATTTGCGTTTAGCACTCGCACTGATTGCACTGGTTGCCCAATTTGCTATTGCACTTTGAAATTCTGCACAGATTTGATATTAAATTCACGTTTCAGCGTTTCGCATGTGAGATTTATTAGCACTTTAAGCATTTTACAATGCGTTTAATAACATTTTCGTCACGGTTTTCATCACTTTTCTTATTTTACTTATGTGGTCGTCCGATATATTGTGGCGGTTGGGCGATAAGTAGCCGATAGCAGTGGCGATGTCAACATAGGTTTTTATATTGCCAGTATGTGCTCGTTCGATACATTGCGGTGGTGGGCCAATAAGTCTCTGCTTGCAACCCTGTTGCAGATGTTTCTGTTAGGGCACTACAATGAATGCCAATTGGCAGAGGACTGTAAGCTTGGCGCGCTGTTAATTTTCAAAACAAATAAAAAGCAAGCAAATAAGTTTTTTTGTTACATTTATTTAAACACATTTTACTCGGCTTTAGAAACGGTAGTAGTGTTGGCCACAGCAGCCGCAGCTCCAGCTCCACTTGATAGCTCATCCACATCCTTGACACTCGCACTATTGTTGTCTGCATTCATAACATCTCCAAGCGCATCGTCATCATCATCCGCTCCATTGTTCTTATTGTATACCGTCGGGTACTGCTGGAAGCAGTCTTGCATTTGACGGAATGCCTCGTAGCAATCTGAGCCTTTAGGCTCCGCTTCGCTGTAGTGGAAGCAAGAGAACGCCTCCCGGAAGTCAACACCGCAGGGTCCTGTGGCCATGCCACCCAAGCAAGGGCAGCTCCAATTGATGTCTCCATTCTTGGAGATAAGACCTTGTGGAGCCTCTGGAGGTGGCAACTCAATTTTGCTAGGCACCGCATGATCCTCCTTGGTGGCAAAGATCACCTTATCCTTGCCAAAGCTCTTGCAGAAAGAAAATGCCATTGCTTCTTAGTAGTAGTTTCTAGATTTCTTCACTATTTTCGCTTTCGCCTTCTTTGACGAAGTCCAGCGGCGTCTTTGAGGTTTTAAGCACACGAAAATGACACGGTACTTCCTGATAATGCCCAATGAACGTGATTGCTGCACGGGTGCGTTCGTAGAATTCTTCGGGGACACGGAATACAACGCGCTGCTGCTCAGCGCTAAATTTGATAATTTCCAATGTTGTATCTCCACCAATTTGGCCAAAGAATCGCTCCAGTGAGTTTTGCACGCAGCCACGAAAAAATACAGGTGTGAGTACAACAGAATCTAAATCACGAAATTTCCTGGTATTGCACAATGAAACAACAAAACGCATTATTTACAAATCATTCTTCTGTCGTCATAAGGCAATGCTAACAGTTAACATTGATACAACAACAACGCACGTGCTAGCTTGGGTTGTACAATTTGGTTTGCTATACTTACAGTTGTACATCAAAGTAATGATGCCTGATCATACTTTTCCCCACCGAATTTGCTTGCTGACCGTTTGCTGTTGCACGGTCGAAAATATGCTTGTTATGTCAGAAACACGATGAAAATAAGTTAGCACCGGCAATTAAGTTTTTATTTTATTTATGTAATTGCGGCTGGGATTGCTGTTTCGCTTGCACGTTCCGTTCTCTGCTTCTTGTTTGCTTGCTTACACGCTAATCAGCTGTTTGCTTTCCTTTAAATTGTGAATGACAATAATAGTATTTTCAACTATTTATAACAAAGAGCGTATAAGCAATGTTTTTATGTAATTTTTACTTACATTAGCAAAAGATTCTCTTCGATTGCACGTTGTTATTTGATACTCTGATTATTATAATTCTTTTATCACTTGCCCTTATATCAGCTGTTAATGATTAAATTGTGAATGGCAATAAAGTGCTGGCAACATTTCACAACACAGCGCGCGTATTTTTCAACGAAAATTAAACAAATTTTTACAAGATTTTGATCGAAACGCAAAAGTAGCATTGACGTAGTGTCTATAAAATAAAAAATGGAGCAAAAACAACGCACGGCACAAAAGGCAGCACCTGTGGCCACCGGTTCTACTGCTGTTGTGAGTGACGATGATGAGGAGGACGCTGGACCGCTGGATGTGATGAAACTACAGGCAAGTAGCTCAATGTTTATGCCTTAGCATTTGTTTTAAATTTGTAACTGTGACAGGGCAACAATATTAATCCGCGCGACATCAAGCTGCTACAACAGGCGAGCTTGCACACCGTCGAATCGGTGACTTACGCGACGCGACGTCAACTGTTGAATATCAAAGGACTTGGAGAGTCCAAGGTGGATCACATTATGAAGGAAGCACAAAAGTTGGTACCTCTAAGCTTTACCAGCGCACGCACATTCCATCAAATGCGCTCCGAAGTGGTGATGCTAACAACCGGTTCCAAGGAGCTGGACAAACTGCTGGGCGGCGGCATTGAGACAGGTTCAATTACCGAAATCTTTGGCGAGTTTCGTTGTGGCAAGACGCAGATTTGTCACACGCTCGCTGTGACCTGTCAGCTGCCTATTAGCCAGAATGGTGGTGAGGGCAAAGCTTTGTATATTGACACAGAGGGCACTTTTCGCCCAGAGCGTTTGTCCGCGATTGCACAACGCTATCACATGGAGGAGGCGGATGTGCTGGACAATGTGGCATGTGCACGTGCGCATAACACGGATCAACAGACGAAACTGGTGCAAATGGCAGCGGGTATGATGTTTGAATCCAGGTAGATCTCAACAATTTCATTACTCTATTAAAAGATTAACTGAATTTATCTCGCTTTTCTCTCTCAGATACGCCTTGATCATTGTGGATAGTGCGATGGCGCTGTATCGCTCGGAATATGTGGGACGAGGCGAGCTTGCTGCTCGTCAAAATCATTTAGGCTTATTTCTGCGCATGCTGCAACGTCTGGCGGATGAATTTGGCGTCGCTGTTGTCATCACCAATCAGGTGACAGCTCAGGTTGATGGCGGTGCTGCCATGTTTCAGGCGGATGCCAAGAAACCCATTGGTGGTCACATTATGGCGCATGCTTCCACGACGCGTCTCTATCTGCGCAAGGGCAAAGGTGATGCTCGTATCTGCAAGATATACGATTCGCCTTGTTTACCCGAATCTGAGGCCATGTTTGCCATTTTGCCCGAGGGCATCGGTGATGTGAAGGAGAATGATTGATTAAATGAGGTCGCACAACTAATAATAAGTTCTTTTTAATTTCCTTTAGTTTTTATTATTATTAGCGAGCATAAATAAAGTTTTTATATTTATATTTCCCAATTTTCTGCAGCTATGATTGCAGTGTATGCACAAACAAACGTACATGCCTTTACATGAGTTCCACACATACGCAAGCATTCCTGCACATAAGCTCATATGTATATATGTACATATGGTACACTTCTGTGCCAATTCCATTTGTTTCACAACACTAATGGACCCAGCTGATGAAGTTTCAAGTTTACTATTGTAAACAAAAATCAAAAGTGCAATGTTTTCTGCAAATGCAAAATCCTATTTTGCAATATGATGATGATCGAAATACATTTGCATTGCATTATGATGAATACGATTCATTGAAATTGTACACGGAACAATAAATAATTATTACCGAATAGCCATAGAAGCGGATGTTGACGGTAGTTTTCTATACAAAGAGGTGGTGTTGAAGAAAGTAGGAGTGAAAAGAATGAAAGAAAGGCCAGAGCAGCGTGAGGGGGTCAGTATGTATATTCAGCAAAGCGAAAAAATTAATCTGTCGAGGCGATAATTGTTTTTCTTCTGCCAAAACGTTTAGTTTTCAATAATTTAAGATTACAATATTTATATTTAAAATAAAACCACTTCAAAAATGATAAAGATATTATGCATTTTTATAAATAGTTTGGTTCAACAAAATTCCATTGTTGCGTAACAAACTAATAGTTCATAAAATTACAGAGATGAATGATGGTAATTTTACAATAATTATTTTTGGATGTAAAAACAATTCTCAAATAATGATAAGAATTAATAGAAATATGAAACAAAAAAATAACATGAGCTAATTGTATTTACTAAGTATTCAAAAAAAAGGTCTTGAAAATATATGAAGCTGCAAAACGGCAGCAGTTAAAAAGTTGTCCGAAACGTTGTGTTGAGCTTCTGTTCTGGGACGCAAACTTAACGTAAAATTTAACTGCAATTATACAACAGTCGAAATTGCAATATCTTAAGTTAAAAAATACGGGTAGCAAAGTCGAATCTCGTCAAGTATTTTATTCTTTAATGCATGTGTGGAATTCACATTGTATTTTGTTGTTGTTTTGTTTTGCTTGTGTGTTGGTTTTTCCATATTCTTGTTTAGTAAGTAATATAACATAAACTAATTGTATTTATTAAGGTATTCATAATTATGTGCCCGAAAAGTGAATGGAATTATTACTAGTAGCAAGTATTTGCAACCTGTTCCTGTCCAATGCGGTGTTTGATGTGCCGAACATTTTTCTGGGCTGTGTAGGCAACAGTGCCACAAAGCGCGGGGATTTTCACTTAAAATTAAACTGCAATTATGCATTGATTACAAGATTTGCAAAAATATGTATATAATGTTACTAATTTCTCACCTTACGTAGTTTTTATGGAACAATAGGCGCAGAATAAAATTACACGTTGTCTCTATTTAGTTTTGGGCGACCTCCTCATTTGACGCCTCATTGACGGCGCTCTCCTTTGTCTTCACTAGATTATCATAGCTCAGCTCACTCATCGAGACGCGCAGGTTGTCGTTGATATTTTTCGTGTACGTCTTATAGATGCGCACCTTTTCACAGAACTCCACCCAGAAATTCTCCTCTGGCTCCGGTTCAGGATTGAACAGCGTCTTAAAATTATCATAAATGGCTGTTGCCACTTTACGTATGATGACTGCCTTCTCCTTAAACTCCAACTCATCGGATATATCCATTTTCCACAAATCCAAATTGCCCACATACCGACGTAACCGTCGCATAATGTCCACACACTCGGGATTGCGTAGCAACATTAGCTTATTCAACTCAATGTCCTTAAACTGCTCAAGGATCTCCAAACATCTGCCCACGTTGGCGCGACGCAAGCCAAGACACTCGCGTAGCTGCTGTGACGCTTGAATAAAGTCACGTTCCATAAACAATGCATCCTCTTGTTCGATCAGCTCCTCAATGAAGCGCACCGCCTCCTGCTTGGGAATTTCATCGCGCACTGGCTCAATGACAATACGATCGGGCATCGACTCCTCCTTGATTTGTCCCGATTCCAGTTGCAGCTTCAGCTCAATAGCTTCCTTGCGTGCCTTCTCATTCCAAGCTTGCTCTGCGGCTGGACTCTCAAAACTCTTGGGTTTCTTGTAGTTGATGTTGATGCCCAAACATTTTGCAGTGGGCATGTAGACCATGAGCAGATTATTTTGAGTGATCTGCAACGGGAAGTTATATATATTATTATTGTTAATGAATGCTCTAATTGGGCAACTATGTATTAATAAATAGATAATCTAATAAGGTAAATTAGTGTAACATAAAATGGAAGAATTTAGTCGAAAATTCAGAAATAAATAATTGACAAAATTAATATACTAAAATGGTTGAAGTTATTTTAATAGATTCCATTCAGAATATTAATACTCAAACTATAAATAACTTTTTGATAACATACATTTTAATGATTACGATTCTTGATATAAAGAACTGACAGTAAAACTACTTTAGCAAAAACTCCTATTAGCCGGACACTTGTCGAACACATTCTATGGCGTTTTGTAATGTATGTAATGTACAAAAGTCGTCCAAGCGAGTGTTCACTGTACTTATGTCATTGGTTTAACAAATTAGTTTTCTATGCTAAGCAACTTACGTTGACCTGTCGCGAACGCTTTTGCATGGGCGTTACAGCAGCTGTGGGCTTGGACTTCTTCACGGACTTCTTATTGGTTGCTCCAATGCCTTCGGGTGGCACGCGTTTCTTTTGCGGTGGTGGCGCCTCCGCTGCATCATGGCTGGCATCGTCTGTGTCGCCATCCACATGGCGGGGTGGCAAACGGGTTTTCCGTGCACCACGCGCCTTTGGCGCAACAGCTTCTTCAGCTCCTGCTGCCGTTGTTGTTGCCCCAGCTGGTGCGTCGTTTGCTTGCGCTGAAGCTGTTTCGGATGCCACTTCCGTAGTGCTTTCATTGCCGGCCTCGGCATCGGTCGCATTTGGTGGCAAATCGATTGGTGCCGAATCTTCGCCACGCAGCGCACTCTCAATTTGATCGACGGCCTCATTGAATTTGGGTCTCTTCATATTCTTATCGGTGGCGAATTTTTCCTTATTCTCCACATATGTGAAGAGATCTTCCACTTTGATATTCGCCGTCTCTCCGGTGCCGTAAAAGTAAACATTGTACTTTTTGTTGTTATACTTCGTGATCTTTGCAGGCCACGCCGGATAGCCTTTTACCTTGGCAAACACCAAATCGCCAATGTTGAACGATTTACCTGCTTTTTCCTTGCCCATGCTGACGTTTAAAATGCCAAATTAATTGTATTTATATGAATTTTGTTTCTTTTGCGTACACTTTTTTGGCGTCTGCTGCTATTTCTCTCATTCCCTAGAAACTCGCGCTTTGGTCTGCTTCTTTTCTTATTGCAATTCCCACTTTTTCGTTGCGCATTCACACAATATCTTGTGGCTGTACACAGCCGATAATCAGCTGTTGTTGTTGCTTAACAGTGAAAATAGCTTTACAGTTCACAATGCTGTTATCAACGTTGGTGGTGGATAATTCAAAAACTGAATTGCTGTTTCTGATGGTAAGCCTATTTATATGCTTAAAGGAGAAGCTGAATACTTTTCCTAATGCTACTTAGATGATACATTTTTTCAAAATACTTTTTTTAAACCTACTGAGATGGCAGTATCAAACTTGTGTATGATAATAGAAATAATTACAAATGTAAATTATTGTGCTATGCAAATGCAAAAGTTGAATTTACCGCTGCGGAGTGTAATGCATGCGAAATATTTATATTTGTACATGTACAGGTGCCAAATTCGTTCACAATTCAACACACCCACGAATACGTTCACCTTACGCACTCGAAATTCACCACACACCGTTGTCTGTTTACGATACAACAACCGCAAATACATATTTTCGAAACGACGACGAAATGTGTTTGCTGTGTTAGGCGCCTAATGAGTCAGTCGACTTTTGCACGTCGCGGGTGAAAATTCAGCAAGTGAATTTTTCTTCCGTACCGAAAGAGTAAATAGAATTTTTGTTTACGCAGCGACGAGAAAATATTGAAAATAGTTCTGTGCGTTTTTTCTGTGTTGATATCTGTGCTCTGGAATTTGTGGAATTTTTATATCTTTTGGCGCACAAATTAAAACAAAGCGCGAACAGCAAAAATCGGGCAACGATACCATAAACATGCAAGACTTAATTACCATTCCCAAGATGCCAGAGAAACTGGCTGCAAGACTAACAACAGACACACAAAAGAAACTCAGAAACATTGTTGACGACATCAATAACATATCGAAAGCTGTTCTATCTGATAATTGTGATGATGGGGCCGCAGTTGCAAACCGCGAATGCCAAATGTAAGTACCAAATAAATGGTTTCCCTTAGTACTGAGTTCTAGTTATAATAATACTATATGCTAAACTCGTTCAATGCAAGTCAAGGTCGCGCTTATGTCATGAACCCCAAAATGCTAAATTGCTACGTCTCCCACTCTCCGATTTTAAATGGGTTTGTTTTCGTAGGTGGGTTTTATATGGTATATACTATGATTACGTTTTCGCTATGCGTGACTGAGCGCTGTTCCCTTAACTTATTTAATCATTTTCCATTAGCATTTATTGAAAATGCACTTGAAAAGTCAACGCGCAGTATAGTTTTTTTTTTTTTTTTTTTTGAAAATTACAATATGAATTTACGATTACATGCATTTAGTTCGTATTTGTATTATTCTAATAAAAATATTATGAACTTTTATAAAAAATTCGCACAATTAATTTTTTAAAAATTTTATATTTATGATACTTGTTCCTTAAATGAATGTGTTTAACTTTATGAAAAGGAATAACAAATAAATCTTAGAATATTAAAGAGTGGGTTAGAATTTTAGTAATTTTTTTTTTTTCAAAAATCAATTCAATAATCATATTTGTACTTTCATTTTCAAAAATTAATATATGAGAACGTATTCTTCTTTAAACAAATTTTTTTTGTAAAATCCAGGAATTTTCGAAGAAATTGAACATGTGAAAAAAATTGTATTGCTTCTTGTGATTTTCACAAAGGCAACAGAAAAGTGCCAGAGAGTAGCGAAGTATTTTTTATTTCGATTCGTTGTGCTCAATTACATGCCAAAAACAATTACAGATTTGCCCCCGTTTTTTTAGCAATGCGTTTAAAGGTATTTCTAGAGCAAAACACCTGGCCAAAAAAATATATAAACCTGGCGAATAAATACAAATTGAACTAAGAAACTTTTCTAATGGTTTTTTTAAAGTTCTCGTCTTAAAGTTTTAAATATTGAGTGTATCTATTTAATTACCCATGACTGTAAAATCGTTAAAAATTGAGGAATTTGTTCAAAAATTGTGCGGCGAAATAAATTTAGCATATTTTGTGGCGTTAATTATCGACAGCCGTGACTGTGACAATTGAATTGAAGGACACAATAATTGCAAAAATAAAATACACCATTTTTCATAATGAGGCAGACAAAGACCTCTGTCTGTCTGTCTGACTTCACTGTCACTGTTCGTTTGCTGTCAAATTCAACAACAACTAAACAAAAAATAAATTGGCAAGAGGCATATGTATGTAGAGTGGAAACATTTTTAACCTTGAGTTGCATTTTCGAAATACCTTCAACGCTTCCCCATTCCGCGTTGTAAACTCATATTTATTGTGCATATAAATGATATAGGTGCATTTATAAATACAATATATATGTATGTCTATAAAGCGGGACGCACACAGAGAAAGAACAGCAATGCCTCAAGGCTGAAATTCAATTTGGCATTAACCCATTTCCCTTCAGTCATCACATGATTTTATTCGCAATATTATAGAGTGACAAGAGCTCTCTGGGAATAAGAATCATTCCCTCAGCAACCCAATCTTCCCCCTTGCCCCCCCAACAACCATCAACAGTTTAGCCAAGAGCATAAATCTTGTTTAATAATTTGAAACAAAAAAAACAAGTAAGAAAGCTACAGTCGAGTGTGCTCGACTGTGAGATACCCGCTACCCATTTTGAATAAAAGCAAAATATTGCGATATTATTTTCTAAATATACCAAAAAATACTACAAAATACTAAAAATATACCAAATGATATATTTGGTATATTTTTGGTATTCAGTATAGTACCACTTTCAAAATATACCATAGACGGCATAATATACCAGATTGTCGGCCAAAGCAAATGAGACCCCTAGTAAGTAGGCGTTTTAGCCCATACAAAAGTATTTCTTTAATAACTTCCACAATTTTGATCCGATCGCAACCAAATTTTCAGAAGTCACAAGGACTATAGTTTCTAATGTATATCCCAAAATTCGGGACTCCAGCTTTATTATTACTCTTGTTATTCGATTTTTTCTGATTTGCGGGGGCGGAAGTGGGCGTGGCAAAAATTTAAAACAAACTTGATCTGCGTGCAATCATAACAAATGCTGTCGAAAAAAAATTATAGCTCTATCTCTTATAGTCTCTGAGATCTAGGTGTTCATACAGACGGACGGACAGACGGACAGACGGACAGACGGACATGGCTATATCGTCTCGGCTGTTGACGCTGATCAAGAATATATATACTTTATAGGGTCGGAGATGCCTCCTTCTACCTGTTACATACATTTCCTGCCGGCACAAAGTTATAATACCCTTCTACCCTATGGGTAGCGGGTATAAAAATAAGACACAGCAAAAGAAATTTTGTTATTTGGGCTTAATAAACACAATCATCATTGTGTCGCCCACAGAGGCAAAGAAAATGTGCGAAATAAACATATCTCGCTTATTTTCGCTTTTCATTTAACAGGAGGTGAAGGAATTATAAATACCCACTTTAACATAGATCGCACATACATACCATACAGATATATATTTTGGCCAAGTGAAAGTGCCCGATGATTAATTTTGGCACTGTTCCAGCGGAATTTGTGATTATTATTTAATGACGACGAAATGTCGCCGCATCCAACACACACACACTCAAACACAAAAATCCATTGAACTTATAAATAAATAAGTTTTGATGTGTCGTTTTACATTAACATTCCTTAACGGTTGCCTCTGCCATATAGGTGCGAATGAATCTGTCAAATCCGATTGCCAGCACTTAACACAACACATCTGGTCCCAGACCAAAATGACAACGGGTGTTTCTCTATAACTGACATGAACTGTTCGATCTCTACCAATAGCCACAAGCTATAAATATGCATTCTAGAGTGTCATTGCATATAACATGATCGATTTCGGCATGTCGAATTCCTTATTTATGTTGCCAAATTCTTTTCAAAGAATTTCAGTTAGGTGAAAACGTTTATTGATCAGACAGATTACTATATAATTTTCTAATCTTTTTTATTTAGCTTACAATTATGGAAGAAAAGAAATTATCTCTCTCAAAGAAATTCAGTTAAGTGAAAAAGTTCATTGCTCAGATAGATTATTATATAATTCATTTATCTTATATTTTTTTATTAAGTTTACAATTATAGGAAATCTATCAGAATATATTCAATTTGATTCCATTAATATACGAATTTATTATTTGACATTTTAAAAGTCCTTTTTAAGAGAGATAATGTTTAGATTTTGGAGAAGTTTATTAGAATTTATCATAGATTAATGTGCAATACTTACAGGTAATCTTTAATATACTTTATTCATAATTGAAATTTGAGTTTTTTGAGTATTTGAGTAAATTATGAATTTATTTTTAAATAAATTTTATATATTTACTTTCTTTATATTATACTTTTTCATACATTAAATTTGATTTAAGCAGTGGAAAATTGTTAAAGTAAAAATTGCGAAAATTACGAATTAGATTTTCAATAAATGTTATATATTTACTCCTGCTACTTTAAATTTGGTTTATTTTTAGACATAAACAGTTAAAATTGGGAAAATCTCGAATTTCTTTTAATAAATTTTAAATATGTACTTATTTTTTAAGTTTATAAATGGTTTTTGCCTTCATAAAAAGCCTATTTAATTGATAACAACGATCGTTAAAATAATCCACACATTAGTCTGAAGAAATTAGGTATAACGTAATAAATTTGAGATTTCTGGCAATCAAAATACATATTTCATTTTTCTTTTATCTATAATTTCTTAAAGTTCGCCAGGTGCGTGGGAGCGTTCTCCAATCCTTTTTCAGCTCATTTACCTTTTGCGTAGCAGCAACAAATTGTTTTCATATTATTTTTGTTGGCTGTTGTTGTTGTTTGGCAGTCAAACAAATGAAGAGAATAAATCAATTCTATTTTTATATTGCGCATTTAATAAACACTAACGAACCACTAATTATAAACAAATTCCTTTATAAAATACGTATACGCAGCGTATGCTATGTGCATAGGGACATATGTTTTCTATATCCAAATGTTTATTATTTCGTACTACGAGTGCAAAAAAACAATGACGTACTTGCCGCCAGATCTCAAAGATTAATACGCTACATATAAAAAACAAACAGAACAGCGAAAAACAGAGAGCAAAAAAACAAGAAGGCGGGGCAAAAGAATAACAATAAAAAAGAATGTTGATTTTATGCCCATTCATAAAATTTGTTTTTTGTCCGCGCAAAAAATTGAAATTTGTGTATTTACAAGCTCTTCACTTCAGAAAACGAAATGGGATATATGTTTTTTGACAGCTTATTTACTTCGGCTATATTCCCGACCATTTGGGCTTAAAATAATTATGCTTCGTGACTAATTGTTAAAAATATCGTTTTATTTATGGATTTTTCTGTTGTTCCACTCTCTTTGCAGTCAGGTGAAAGCGGAGAATCACACACCCTATCCGGGCATCTCGAGATTGACACCATCGCTCTATCTTTGTGGCGCTGCAGCTGTTGTCCCCGCCCACCTGGACAAACTGGGCGTGAGCTGTGTGGTGAATGTGGCACCCGAGTTGCCGGACACACCTCTCTCCAGCGTTAGTAATCCGTTGTATTTGCGCATCAATGCTCAGGATCGAGCTGGCGTCAATTTGGCCGCACACTTCGATGAGGTGGCCGATTTGATTGAGGAAGTGCGTCTCAGTGGCGGCTGCTCCTTGGTGCATTGTGTCGCCGGCGTTTCACGTTCGGCTTCGCTGTGCCTCGCATATCTGATCAAATACGGGGGAATGAGTTTACGTGATGCCTATCTTCATGTCCAATCGATACGTCCTCAAGTTCGACCAAATTCCGGATTCTTTCTCCAGCTGCGACAGTATGAACAGGAGATGCGAGGCAGTTGCTCTGTGGAAATGGTTTATTTCGCATCGCTGGACAAGGAAATTCCCGATATTTTGGAGCCCGAATACAGAGCCATGGAGGACTTTTATCAAAGATATCGCAGCTCATTGAAGAAACGATGAAACTATGTCCGGAGTCCAGCTTAATTATTATTTGATGTGATATGTGAACTTTTAGTAATTATTGTACATATACGAGTATATTTGTTTTTATTGTTAGTCATTAATTGTAGCACCTAATATGCTGAATTCTACTACATTTTATATGTATATGTTGTAAAAATGCATCGAAAATATATAATATATAATTCATAGAAACGTACGTAATTTGAATTAATTTATTAATTTCAGCGAATCACAAAACATTATGTAAGTAAATCTGTGTGTATATACATTTAACAACAATAACTAAATGTCCATTTTGTGTATATACAATGTTTAAGAACTATTTTTTTTTTTAGAATTTAAATGCTCACAATTATTGTGTCTATTTATTGGCATTGCAATCTTCTTTTTGGTTTGTCATTTCGAACCTATTTTGAATTAAATGTTAAGCTGCTGCAGTCTGTATGCACTTAAGTATATATAAATGATATACAAATATATAATTTACATACATCGAATGCCTTAAAACGGCGCATTCCTCAACGAAAATATGACTTAAATATGTCTTACAAAACAAAGAGAAAAAATTTGCTAGTTAAAGGCAGAAGGAAACATTCATTCATTCTTTTCTTTTTTTGTATACATTCAGCTTAGTTAGTTACTAGTTATCGTACTGTTATAGTTATATAGTGTTCTTTACGTAATACGTAATACATAGCACATGATACGTCACAATTTGTTTGTCTATTTGTTCGTTGACAACTGCGTTGTTGGTGGATGCAATCGACGTTGATGGAACAACTTCTTCAGGTTCTCATAGGCGGTATTCATGATGCCCCAACTGATGAAGGAGCGTCCCGTATTGAATGCACAGCCACGATAAAAGTTGCCAATCCGACTGTCGCGTTCCCGATAGATTCGTTTGCAGGCATGCCAACTGCCCTCCGTCCGATGACCCATATCACTTTGCAGCGACACCTTGATCACATTCAGTGGATAAAACAATGTGCTGATGCTAGCACCGATGACGGCACCAGCAAAAAATTCTTGTGCAGTTCTGCTCGATACCGATTTCTGTAATCAACCAACAAGCGTATTCATGCTAATTATTGATAATGCAATCATAAAACTCAGCACTGATAACTGATAATACTTGCCCTCTTTGGTAAACGGACACTGGCCTCCTCGCGCAGCATGAAGAACAGCGCATTCGACAAGCCGTTGCGCCAAAATACTGGTTCAATGCCCCTGTATAGCTCCCGAAATCCATAATTCGTAACTACATATCTGAAAAATAAGGAATATGCAAATTAAAATCGCTCACTTTTAAACAAGATTTTTAAAGGTAAAAGATGAGAGATTCTTAAACCGACTTTATAATTATAGAACTTCCATCATTCCCTTTACTTAAACACCTAGACTTTATAGCTATACATATAAAATTTTATTTTCAGAGCAATTTTCAGCTGAAACTTACAAATAAAGTTTATTTTAGACGCTCTTCAAGTAAGGAGAAATATATTTACGAGAGAAAATATGGTTTTCGCTAACTTTCTTCAATTATATAATTATTTAATAAGTTAAAACACATAAGTTTAACGAATCTTAGCATATTAAGTAGTTATAAAATTAAAAGTTTTGAAAATAAACCGCAGCTGGTCATGCAATATCGTTTAAGGCACGTAAATCGAGATCAGCTTGAATAGTTTTTGGAAATTTAACAACGATTAACTTTAGCACCCGTGATTTAGTTATTCCCTAACTTTAAATTTTATAATTCTTTAATATATAGAACAAAAAAACACAAATTAAAAGGCCTTTTGCATATTAATGAATTCTAATATTAAAAGTTTGAAATTCAGCTGTATCTGGTCACACTAAGATTACAGTAACGGGTATTTTACTCACCTAAACGCATTCTGCGTGTTGGAGAAATACCGATGGAACTTTGAATCAGCCAACAGCGTTTGGACACGTTCGAATGGCAATAAGATCGATTCCACGCTGCCGGCGACAACTCCAGCTATGACTTTAGCGCCATGATCGTTTAAGCGATAATCCTCGACCAGATAACGTCGCGTGCCATCGAAGACGCCAAACATGATGGACAGCGAGATCGTTTTTTGTGCTAGCGGCGGCAACATGCCGCGATATAGGAATCCCAGACCCTCGTGACGCAGCTGCAGTAATGCCGATCCCACGGGAACGCCGTGCAGCATTTGCCGGAATATGAGTTTATAGATGGGATATGTGACAGCGATGTTGACGAATGCAGAACCGCAGCCACAGGCGAATTCCTCCCATTGGAAGGCGCCAAAGAAGCGATCCAGAAAGACATTTCCAGGGCTGCGGGGTGAAATAATAACAGCAGCCGCTGCTGACACATCCGCCGGCGTCGTTTCGTCACTTGTTGGTGATGATGTTGATGAGAGGGTGGTGGAGGAGGAGGAGGATGATGATGATGGTGATGGTGATAGCACAGCAACATCGGCAGCTTTCATTGTTGTTGCTGTTTTGTTTGGTCGTCACTAAGCAGGCGTCGTGTGTGCGTTCGCTAACTTGTTACCATTGTTTATGGCGGTAGGCCGCAATTATTTGTTGTTTGCCTTGTCGTTTATTTGTTTTGGTCTCGCATTCACATCGAATTCGCTTAATTACAAATTATATAATGTAGAATGCTGATTTTTACGGCGAAACTTCCTCCAGTGTGGTCAAGGAGTTTCACATAGCTATCACTAACACACAGTTCGTTGACATTCCATGTTGATAGCCGACGATATGATTCTCAGTTATGAATATCAGGTATTTGATTAATTTGCAGGTAATAATACAATTTAAAAATAGAATGATTGCAGAGACATCTGTGCGTAAACAGCGAGCGACAACACTGTTTTTACATAGATTCTGATTGTATTATCAGCATTATCGATAGTCGTAGTTAATCGTCGTGCAACAACACTTGAGGTGGAGGAACAAAATCGATTTCTTGCAGCCAAATAAGTAAAATATTATTATTAAATAAACTAATTATCTTAAAAGTACGTAAAATTTTTGTGCTTCAAAAAAATGTTTTGTTTTATTTAATAACTTCGGGCTCACAAGGAAATTTCTCAAATATTTATCGATGGACGAAAGTTTTTGTTTTCATAATTCCCAGACATTTAGCACATGTTTAAAACATCATAGTAATCATAATTTAAAAACAATATTAAAAAATTATTACAACCATTACGTCTAATGCAATGAACTTTGCATTTTTTAATGAAAATGAAACTTATCAAGCATGCATGATGGACATAAGCGCGCCAAGCGGAAGCATAAGTTGGCAGGTCTGCTTGCACTGACAACTCTGACAACGTCAAGCGCAGCCAACTTCACCTCTTTTCTCTCTCTTTTTGACGTGCTCTTAGCATATTAGCGGTTCGTACAATTCCTAAAAATCTATAAATTTCATTAACATCAACGCGAAATGTAGCCAAATAGTGAATTAAATCGCAAACTGAATAATGCTATATGTTATTAGTGTAAAGATTTCGATGGCACATCTTTTGGCCAAAGTGCTGCAACTTTGTTGACATTTTGCATACACGGACAAAACATAAACTTATAATGGATGTCTCTTGAACAATTGCAGCTCCAAAATGACCATTCGTCCAGCATACAGGCCCACGATTGTGAAGAAGCGCACCAAGCACTTCATTCGCCACCAGTCGGATCGTTATGCTAAGTTGTCGGTAAGTGCTCAAAATGAAATTTGGTTCTTATTGGCCAATTGATTTAATCTTGTTATTTTATTGTGTAGCACAAATGGCGCAAGCCCAAGGGTATCGACAACAGAGTGCGTCGTCGTTTCAAGGGCCAATACCTGATGCCCAACATTGGTTATGGCTCCAACAAGCGTACCCGCCACATGCTGCCCACAGGCTTCAAGAAGTTCCTCGTCCACAACGTCAAGGAACTGGAAGTGCTGCTTATGCAGAACCGCGTCTACTGCGCTGAGATTGCGCACGGCGTCTCGTCGAAGAAGCGCAAGGAGATTGTTGAGCGTGCCAAGCAATTGTCGGTGCGTCTAACAAATCCCAACGGTCGCCTGCGTTCCCAGGAGAACGAATAAGCTTAAGTTTACAATTCGCTCTAACGGAGTTGTTTTTATAACGTGGTCGGAATACAAATTTGAGACGTTTAAAGTGGATAAACAAAAAAACAACAAATGATGCTGTAGTTTCATTTACGTAGTGATTAAGTGCATTCCCTCAATCGAATGTGAGGAACAAACAAAAAGTTTCGTTTTTTGAGAGAATGAATGAGCTTAGGAATCATTTTAGTTAAACTACATTTATTTAGTTTGTAATTTTCTTTTCGGAAGTTAAGAAACAGTTTAGCATATCTTTAGTCAAGCTACATTTATTTTACCTTTCATAATATTGGTTTTTGTGCTGTTTTGAGACTTACAGAAATTGTAAATAGCAAGCCACTTTCAAGTGCTGTAATTTAGATTTTTGTTTTCTCTTGATTATATCTCGACTACTTGAGAACAACGTCATGATCGAATTGCAAGTGATGTTCCAGTTCCTTTTTATTCTCAAAGTTAGTGCTACATATCAGACACAATGCTGACGAATTATCATCATTGTCGGACATTATAACAGTGACGGCTTGCTCCGATTCATCGACATCCACCTGCAGTTCCTCCACCACCTGATCATCCGTTGGAACGTCTTCGCGTACCCCATAAACCACATCGCCATCGTGGGTTTTCATGTGCATCTTCAGAGTGTAGCGTTCGGTGAATGATTTGGGACAAACTGAGCAATAATGTCTGGGACGATTCTCTTTGTGGATGAGCGTGTGATGATTGAAGGTCTTGCGGGACTTGAACGAGACATTGCAAATGCTGCAGATGATGGGATTCTCTTCGGCCTCGTGTCGCAATCGATGGTTATAGAGCAGATTATCCTGTGAGAACCGTAGTCCACACTTCTCACATTGATATTTTTTCTTATCCCAATGCATGCGCATGTGACGCAGCGTGTTCACTGGACGCGAGAAGCTCTTGGGACAGTAGCGACACTGTTTCTCTGTCTTGCCTTCGTGCACGTTCATATGCAGCTCCAGATATTCCTCGTCGCGACGAATGATGCCGCAAATGGGACAGACGTGCGTTTGTGTCTTGCAGTGCTCCTCGGTGATGTGTTTCTGGAGTTGATAACGAGAACTGAAAGCTTTGGAGCAAGTGCTGCACTCTAGCTTCATGCGCTTGGGAATGTTTTGGAATTTGCCTTGCTTGCTAGCGAAATCCTCCAATTTAACGGTCTCGTCCTTGTCTTCACATAGGAATTCCTCATCCTCCTCTACATCATCGTCATCGTCGTACTCGTCCTCGAACTCTTCTTTGATTTCCATGCCATTATCATCCTCTGCTGCCTCACCGTCCACCTCCTCTTCCTCCTTGACAAGCTCTACAAATAGAGCTTCAGCTTCTGCGTCGCCATCGGTGGTCTCTGGAGCCGTTTTATCGGTATATTCAACTAACATATCATCTACAAAATCATTTGTGAGTGCTGCCTTCAATTGAGTGGTTAGTCTTTTTTGCGACACCATTAAGTTCACCATAATCGTGTCGTAGTCGGCTAAATCTTTAAAACATTTGGGACAGAATTGTGTATCATCCTTCAAATCGAGTTGCATTTTCACGCAGCTAGCAAGATGGGTGAGCACCACACCGATGCTTTTGTGTGAGGATGGTACTTTAGTAGATAGCATTTTATAATCGGCAGTACCGTTCAGATCGACGGCTCCACAAAAGAAGCATGAATTCATGTTTCTATTTGTCGTAGGTGTCTGGCTCGAAAGTTATGTTTACAAAACGGTTTTTCGTTTTTAGGGATGTCAATGTTTTAGGGATGAACCGATATGATAATATTTTTGCGAGTGCTAACACTTTTATTAGAGATTTTTTCATGACTCCACTATTACGTGGAGTGTGACTGCAGTTGCGTTTGCAAAATATACCATATGTCATTGAGAATTATACCAGCACATACCAATTAAACGACTACTAGTTTCAGTGCATATGTTTAAGAATTATAGATATATTATTCTGAGACATTTGACGACTATTAAAAAACATTATTGTGAAAGCATATAATACATAGTAATTAAGTATATTTCTATGTAAAACCGGAATTTACACTTTAAGGTGGTCACAATCCTTTCAGAGTTGCTTTCGATTGTTGTTAACACGTTTATCGTCTTCAAACATTATCGGAATCGTGAATTTGAAAAATGTTAGAATCCAAATAGAAATAATAAAAAAACGAACTTTTTTTAATTTATATTTTATTTATCACATATTACATTGCTTATAATT
Source organism: Drosophila niveifrons (assembly GCA_035046325.1). Classification (NCBI taxonomy): domain Eukaryota; kingdom Metazoa; phylum Arthropoda; class Insecta; order Diptera; family Drosophilidae; genus Drosophila; species Drosophila niveifrons. Next base: position 20,510,752 of record JAWNOC010000046.1, read on the forward strand.
AATTAATTAATTTTTAGAACTTCTGACAGTTGAAAACTTATTAGATCACTTTCATTATCCAATGTAGCCGAAGGTGTTATATTCCGGGTTTTCGAAAGAATATAATCCTTTTTGGGCCTAGCAAAAGAGCTCTTCTGGCGTGAAGAATAACTCAATGTCTTGTTTAATACTGTCGAAAAGTTGCCATTAGGAGAGGAAGAACCCAGAACCTCATGTCTACCAAAACCATCTCGTAATTTCGTCAGCACAGAGTGCAGAATTTTTAAGCGCTTTATAATACGTTTCGGGTCGATTTGAGTCGATATTTCTAGAACTGCTTGACATTCTCGTAATATTGCTACAAAATCTTGATGCAAACGCTTACCATCTTCGCCTAGTTCTTGATAATTCATCTTCAATTGAAAATGTTGGTACAAAATATCTCCCATTTGGGCGATCTTCAGCACCTGATCCTTTGGGCAGTTTTTATCGGCAATATGAATGCTATCCGCAAGCATATCCAAATAACTGCTTATCAAGGCCCTACTGTCAATGATCTCATGAATGACATTGCGGAATATGACAATCTCCTCGATAAAATGATGCTCCAATATATCCGCATGTTGCATTCCATTGCTCGAAGTCTGGAGCTGAAAAGCTGGAACTATGCAGGAATCTAGCGATTCCATGGACGCCAAGCAACTGCGCACAATAGTCTTCGTCTTGACATCTTCCGTGAATGCAATTGCAATGACGCCAATTTGTTGTATACGATCCATATTCATATCAAAATCCGAGATTAGTTTATTGACCATCACCTCGGGAGCTTCTCCGTGGTGCAGCACGTTTTTCAACCGGGTTACAGAGATTTTCTCCACATCCAGCAGACTTGTGAGAATCAAACGCAGCAGTGCCTCATTAAGATACGTCTCCAGGGAATATAATGCACGCTGCAGCGACAAAGCCTCCAATTTGCGATCACCAGCATTTAATGCATCAAAGTTTTTCTGAAAGACGGAGCACTCCTCCAAGACTGTCTCACAGATTTCCCGCAATGCCTTCTCATCTGCTGCCAGTGCTACATTGGCAAAGGCCAAGGCATGTTTCACAATCTGATTAACTTCGCTATAAAGCTGATCATGTGGTTGGACTGGAGTTGCATCTTCATCAACACCATCTTTATTTTCACCTACAATTTCATTGTATGTCTCCAGTTTATCAAGCGACATATCAAGCAGCTCCACAAAAGACAAATCCTCCAGTTTCACCTGACTGCTAGTCGCCACCTCCTCCGAAATCTGATATAGTGAAGCATTCAAACGTTTTACGCACCAATCAATGCGATTTAGAAAGTGCGATCGAGTGGTGAAAAGTCGTGTGTCTTCGCCAATGTTTTCCTCAATGTTGATGATACGTTCCAGCTGGGTGATACATGTGAGCACTTGGGTAAAGCACAGGAAAATCGTCTCCACATGGATCTTCACATTGCCATCGATGTCGTAACGCGGCGCCAACTCTGGCAAATATAATTTGAATTTACTTGCAAAAGTATGGAACGCGGCACAGAATTCGTTTAGCCAGGAAATATTTCCTCCGCTTCCTTCTTCAATTAGCCCCGTGCAGACGCTCAACTGGTTGAATAACTTGTCCATCTCGTTCAAATTTCAATACTCGACTGTTGAAGTAGTCGCCAAGTCCACTCAATTTATACGTCGCAGCAGGTAACTAAGGCGTTTCTTAATCCGGGATTTACCTGGACATCTGTCACTTTATTACGCAGATCTGGAGTAACCCAGTAGTCCTTGCAGGTAAATCATTCCAAGGGGATTACAATAGGTGTTCGCGTTGCCTAAAAATAATTTATTTTACGACTTTGGTATTTCTGTACTTTATAGTGTGGCACAACTTTATTAGAACCTTTTGGATTTTCAACTGTTTAAAAACCAGGGACCGTATTCCATTAAAAGCTATCCTATTAAAATTACGTAGTAATGATTTATAATTTTCAATGGATTTCTTTAACGATATTTTTGTTCGAATTTAGAAAGTTATAACTTAATTAAGATTTAGTAAATATAAGGCCAACAATGTGCTGATAAAATAAATTGCCAAAGCAAAAGAAAATATAATTTTATTTGGCTTTCAAAATTCATAAAATTAATATCGTATCTTTGAAAGAATCTGTATGATTGAATAAAAATGAAACCTATCTAAACTATTGTTTTTTCAATTCTATTGAATTTCTTGATTTAGCCAACTAATAACTATAGATAACTTACGGCCCCTGACAATATACATATAAAATAATGAGACTTTAAATGACTTTCAGGACTTCATGAGCATGGAAAATACTTTACTTATGTGGCTTGTATGGCTTCAACAGGTAAATGAACACGCTTGTGCACCTTTAACGTGTATTTGTCCACAAAGGATTTCTCACAGTCGGGGCATTGGTAGCGAGGTCGATCCGTTTGATGGGTGCGCAGATGATGTTTGTAGGTGCGTTTCGTTTTGAACTGCTGATGGCAGACCTCACAGATTAGCGCATGCTCCTCGGCATCGTGTCGCATCAGGTGATTGTACATTAGCCAGGATAGCGAGAAACGTTCTCCACATTTATCGCACTGATATTTCTTTTTGTCCCAATGCACTTCCATGTGACGCAACACGTTGCGTTTGTGCGAGAACTTTTTAGAGCAGTAACGACACTCCAACTCAGTCTTACCCTCGTGCAGATTCATGTGCAGATCAAGGACTTCCTCATCCTTGACCTTGAGTCCGCAGATGTTGCAGGTGGCATATTCGTTCTTTTGGCAATTGTCCGACTTGATGTGTTTCTCCAGACAATCCTGATTGGAGAACAGCTCACCACAGATGTGACAGGGAATATCCAGATTTGCCTCTTCCTCCGATGACTCGGTGCTATCCTCGCTATTAAGATCACTGAATGCGTAGTCATCTTGCTGTTGCTGCTCTTCTGCAAATGCCGAATTATATTGATCTTCCGGTGGCTCCGGTTTGGGCGGCTTTTCTTCCGCCGCAAGTCTTGATTTCACATCCTGCGCCTTGCTTTTTGTGACCACATCTTTTTTGGCTGCCAGGGCAACCGGCTTCTTTTTGCGACAACTCAGCAGCGAGTTGGCAATTTGACGCTGCACCTGGCTAAGATTGCGTACAAGGCGATCATAGTTGAAAAGATATTCGAGGCAATCCCGGCAAGCGGCTGATGTAGGTGTCAAGTCCAAGCGTTGATTGATGACTTTTTCAAAATACTTGAGTATATCTTTGATGGGCTTGAATGTACCAGGTACAATGCAGCCTAAAAATAGTTGATAATAATGTTATTGCTCTTAATGGGGAATAAACTTGGCAAACTTACCTTCAATGAGCTGAAAGACGCCAACAGACTTAATTTTACCACAGACAAAACAGAACGGTCGCGTTGAGCTCATTGTGTATACAATATCAGTTTTGTGATAGTCTTAATAAAGCTTCTTATACAATAGCAAGCAATGAAATCCGCTCGAGATGTGTTAATTTAAATTTTTAATTTTTCTGAGATATAAAAACTCTGTTCACAATGTTGCTCCCATTCACAATTTCTGTACACATTCGAAACGTAAACAGCTGACTTAACATTTACATTCATTGCAGTATATTTGAACGTTTGCTTTCAAATTGCAAATGCTGTAAGTCCTTCATTGCTTAAAAATAAATGTGGAAGTGTTTAATATAATTATTTATATTAAGTTTAATTAATTAGTTTGTGTTCGTATGCATATAAAATAAACAGTAAATTGATGGTTGCTTGTAATATTAAAATTCCGCATTTTATAGAACATTACATGTATGGTATATTTTCGAAACCAACTTGCGGTCACGTTGATTTCAATGCCAATAGTTTAGCTGCTTTTAAAGAATTTGCAAATATTTTTTGTAGACGAATTTAATACTATTTAAAATGACTGAAGAGAGCCTTAACGCAGTGCCGTTGGTGGATATCGATGACTGTGGTATATTTAAATATGTGCTCATTAAAATCTTTGGTAATGAAACCGGAGAAGGCAAGGAACCCAGCAGAACTGTAGTTCGCGGATATGCGGATTGCACTTGGCATGGTAAGTTTTGATAATCTTCTTTACAAGATCTTCCTTACTTATCTGTTGATCATCTTTGTAGCTGACATCTATGAGCGTGTTCAGGAGATTGTGAAAAAGAATCACTTGGATACGGAATGTCTTGGCGGCGGTCGCATCGAGCACAATCCCGACAAGAAGTATATCAAAATCTATGGCTATTCACAGGTGAGCTATTAGTTGAAATTATATATTATGTGCCCTATTGTATATTTATTTTTATGGCAGGGATTTGGAAAGGCGGACCACTTGGAATCCAAGAGAATTTTACAAACTAAATACAAAGACTACGAAATCGAGGCATCCGATGAAGGATATTAAATAATTTCATTTAAGACGCATATTTTATGAACATATGTAAATGAACTAAATAAAAATGTATAGATCGCAGTAACAATAGATATTTAAATTTAAATGCTTTTGGTCGCCTTACACGAAAAACGTAAATTTAGTTGAGCTAAACATATCAAGCGACACATTTCCAAATTTATTTTCCAAATTTTTAAGATTGACTCATTTCGAGATGAGTTTTGTTAATCTCCGCACTCCACTTCGAATTGTATCGAACCAGATCCGTAAGCCTTATAAAAATATTTGTTTTTGTATAAAATATTTTATCTGCATATTTATTATATAGTGAGGTGTGCAAGTCAATCAACTGGCAAGGCACTGATAACAACGCCTAAAGTTGAAATTGTCGATGGAAAACTGAATTATTTGCTTCTTTCAATCTACATTCATGGCGAAACACTTTTCGCAAGGACACTTGTGCGTGGCCACAGGGATTCGCATAGTGAGTAATTATTATCGTTAAAGTAGTGTAGTGTAATCCCCATTTTTTGTCCGCAGTGTCATTGTTCGATAATTTCAAAAATGATATGGCAGAAGTGGGGCTGTGCACGAAACCTCTTGGTGGAGGAATGATGGAGGTCGATCATAAGGCGCGAACAATCAAAATTAAAGGAGAATGCAAGGTAATAAAGCGCTTAATTTATGTCAATTTTTCTTCGATATAGAGAAATCTTTTCAGACTTTTGGAAAAGCGGATCACTATATAACAGAGGAGATTCTTAAATCTGTTAAGAAATATGAAGGCTACAAGATTTCGGTGCGTTCTTAATTGATAACAATGATGATTTTTGGTGCGATAAATTGCTTTTAAATCTTTGGACAAAATAAAAAAATAAATGTGTCGTCGGAAATTCGAATCGTTATTAATTTTTGCGTTTGCAACACAACTGTACCAAGTGGAAACGCGGCTTTTGCGTTTACTGCGTTTTACAGCACTAGCAATACAGACATTTACTATTTATAAATTACAATCATACGTATTTGTGTAAATGTATGATTGTAATTTCTAAAGCGGTTTAGTTAAAAATATGGTTTAATCACTCATGCATAATTAGAATAGTAATAATATAGTATAATTTAAATTTGTCGCTCTGCAGCTGGCATTTAGTCTGTACTTAGTATATTTTTCCAAGTTAAGCGGTATATTTGGATTTGTCCTCTGTCGGTCACACTGGATTTGATTTTTATATTTTTTATTTATATTCAGCTTGGAAGAAAATGAATTGTTGTATTTGTCAGTTTTCCGTACGCAATCCAAAAAACATATATGAAGAGACGATTGGCAAGCCTCCGGTGCTGATCAGCGATCTGGTGCTGCAATGTACAAAGGGTACAAGTTACGCGCTCGGCGAGGTGGGCACAACGATATGTAAAAAATGTTGCGAGAAATTATCACGCTATCACAAGTCCTTACAAATTGCGCGAAAGCTGAGGCAGGAGATACTTGAATTAATACGCAGTCCATTCATCATCAAAGATCTCAAGTCCGCAATTTCACGCAATGAAATCAAGTTGGAAGATGTCGAAAAGTTCGATGAGAGTGTCGAAGTGGTCGAGACTGTGGATGCGGCGGACTTGGACGATGGCACCAATGATATAGTGTCTGTGAAGACGACCATTGTAAATTCCACAACAATCTTGGTGGAAACGGAGCCACAAGCCTCTAATGAAGAGGAGGAGGAGGATGAGCTGACCGGAAAGAATTCCGATGGCGAGGAGGAGCAATTTCAAGCCGTAGACATGGATTTGGATATTGAAAATGAAATCATTATCAATGAAGAGGTGCCAGAAGCGGACATCGACGACGAAGAGGCCAAGCAAGAGGCTTCCGATGACTTGGATATGTTTCGCGAAGATGACAAGGATGTGCTGAGCGAGTTTGAAGACCAACTGGATGGCACAATTGAATACCTAATCTCTGATGGTGAGGATCAAGATAGTTCCGGTGACTACACAATCAACATACAATGCCCCAGCTGCCCGGAACAATTTAACAGTCGTCGCGCATACAATGCGCACACAAAACGTGAACATTTCCCCGGCTATGTGTGCGATCAGTGTGGCAAAACTTTGCAATCATATTCAGGCTTTATCGGCCACCTGCAGAATCATGAGCCTGTCAAGCAATTCGAATGCCCGCATTGTGGCGAACGTTTCAGCCGAAAGTTTCGACTGAAACATCACATGGCCTGGCACACGGGCGAAACGCCTTATCAATGTGAAGTCTGCTCCAAGCGCTTTGTGCACAAGGTGGCGCTCTACAAACACAAAATGATCCATGACAACGAGTCGAAGCGGCTGGAGTGTCAAGTGTGTGGCTTTAAGACACGCACGAAAGCGCACCTGGAACGGCACACAAGATCGCACACGGGAGCCAAGCCATTTGCCTGCCCTGTGTGCAATAAGCGTTTCTCCCAGATGTACAACATGAAGGCGCATTTGCGAGAGCACGAGAATCCGGGCAGCAATCGACACCGCCGCTTCCATTGTCCCAAATGTACGCACACGTTCATCAATGAGCAAAACTATTTAACCCATTGCCAGCGGGATGATTGTACGCCAGTGTAGCCCACGAATGATGATTATGACGATACTACGGTGATGAGCACGTTCCGACTTTGAATTTACGTCAAATCTGTGTACATAGCTAAACAATATGAAAATAATAATAAGTCCTAAAGATGAAGGAAACAAAAATAAAAGCAGTTTAATTGTCCATTTATGTACTTCGTTTTTATTAAATCTACATGCATTTTGCTCACAAATAAAATATGTTTACTATGATAAATGTATTCATTACTTTTGTTTGTCGTATTTCTGCGGTTAATCTTTTCATTTTGTGTTGTATTGTTTTGTTCTTAAAAAAATAATTTATTGTATGTATGTGTTTTTGTTTTGTTTTGTATTGTAACTTATGCTGAAAGTAGAACTAATCAATTAATTCATTCATACATCCATCATCCGTCGTCAAGCAAATGTTTTTCCAACTAATATTGGAGCAATTAGCACTCATTGTTTTTTATCAAATGAAATGAAAATTGTGTCCAATGGTAAATACAAATGTGTGTTTTTTTAATAGTAGACAATAGATGTAGATGTGAAAGCACAATGCATACTATATATCTGTATGCAGTTGTGTATAAATACATAAATTCAAATGTACATACTTTTTATATACGCAGTATAATAGATTATACAAAAATAAAACAGATTATATTTTGATTTTTTGTCGAGTTTGAATAGAACTTTGTTAATATCATCATATCATCTTCTTTACGTTTTGCTCCTTTTGTGTTTTCTTTGTTTTGTTTTCGTTTATATCATCATAAAATGCACATTATAAAAATATTAACAAAATTTATTGCAGGCAGTCCATAGTTAGTACAAAGTAACAAACAAATCCGAATTCAGGAATACCCAGAGAACTTTCTAAACTTATGTTTCACTTGTGCTGTGCTCAATCATTATGTTTCTATTGTGGATGTGTGTTTGGTGTGTGTGTGTGTTCAAGAATCTCTCCAAATTGGTACGGGGAAACGAATTTCGGATTGATTTCGTTGAGTTTAAATGGTCGAAAACATACAAATACAAATCATACGTACTTATCATATGCATATCTATCTATATATATAAATGTACGATTCGTGTTTGCTCGACTTATTCAATAAATAATCGCACGTACATATAAATTTAACGTAAATGTTCGTTCATAAGACTAATGTATATTTTCTCTCTCGCAAAAACACAAAAAAAAAAAAATACCTCCAAGATGTTAAAGGACGAAATTATGAAACAGATTGCTCCCCCCCCCGCACCGCCCCGCCCCGCCCCGCTCCCCACAAAATACCCCATTGCCCAAACCCAAAAACCCGATCCCCTTTCCCATGCGTACAATAGTTGTTTGTTTGTTTGTGATGCTTGCAAAAGCCTATTTGAATGTACAGTTTTAGTTCTATTTAAGTTTTGATTTCTTGGGAATAGCTTCTGATATTGTATTTCTAAGATGTACACCGTCATCGTAATCTTTGTCATCCTTATCTGACCCCCCAGCATTCATAATTTAGCTTAATACAAAATCTACATGTTAGGCTTAATAATTATTCCGATGGTTTGACAAGACCCATCGCTTTGTCTCCAAACAACGGAAGTATGTCGGAGTCGTTAACAATTTCTTCCTGAATCACTGGACTGTCTGGATCCTCACAATGCGTCTTGAAAAAGAATCTGCAAGCAAATAAGATATAAATGTATAACATCAAATTAAACACTATTAAATAATAGGTGGACTTACCTGAAGTGTCCCCTTCGGGGCAGATAGTCCTTGAATTGGCGCAGGGTCGGCTGAGTACCGGGTATTTTTATTCTGTAAGGCACTGGCTCTTCACAGAATAAAAATACGACAACGGTTTCCGGCGGCTTGATTGGCAGTGGCGGTGGATTCGCCACAGCCTGATGATGCAAAGTGCCGCTGCCGCTGCTGCTGCCAAAGGAGGCGAGGGGCTGCTGCTGCTGCTGCAGCTGCTGTTGCACCATATGGGATTGCAACTGCTGTTGGGCGTATCGACGAACACGACGCGGCTCGTCTTCCAGTCTTCGTTTTGCCTCCTCCAATTTCGAGGCCGTGCTTGAACCAGAACGGGAGCTGCAAAGGTGTTTCAAATTAGTTAAATGTTGAGCTGGGGATACAAAACATTTGGCTTACCTAGTCTCCTTGTATTTCATGACGGTATCAGCTGAGAACATGCTAATGCCGCTGTCTGTGTTCATTGAAGGCCATTTGTTTGTGAGCTTCCTAGAGCAGGAACTGGGATCGGGCATGGACTTTGAGTGCTTCATTGAGTGGCCACCTGTTGTGTTGTAATAAAAGAACAAATTAATTGCCTATGCATTTCAAAGCAAAGCAAAAGCTACGTACTCAAACTCATGGCACCATCACTGACCATGCCCGAGTCATGGGTTGCAGTGCGTCTTCTCGATGGTATGGGCGGGCAAGGTGACATTGTGCCAGGTGAGCGATGTGGCGTCTGATCCTTCCACACACGCGACACATGCTGGTCCAGTATGTCTTGGTCGTTGTCTTCGTCCAATGCAAACTTCTCCCGTATCGCCTCGGCAAATGCACGATCACTGGCACTGGATCTTTCGTTGTTCGGTAGCGCAGCACCAGGCATTCGCTAAAAGATTGTAAAGACGAAGATAAATATAAACCGTCTATAACATTGTATTCAAAGTTTACCTCTAAACGTGCACGCTCCTCCAAGTCGCGTTTACGTTTCACCTCCTCCAGCTTGGGTATCAGCAAGGCCAACAGTTCGTTCTCCTTCAGCGGTCGGTGCTCATTCGAATGTAGTCGTTGCGTTCGAGGTATAACCTAAGGATTAATAATACAATACAATAATGATAGCAAAACAATTCAAAATTCCTTCTTGTTACCTGAAACGTGTTCGTCTCCTTATTCGCCATGGCGCTCTGACGTATGGCCTTGCTTTCAGTCGAACTGTGTCTGCGCTCTATATAAGGTCGGCCATCCCTGAAAGATGAAATTGAATATAAAGGAATTTACAATAGGATTGTTTTTGCATTTTTAATCCCGCTTATGTGAGAGAGAGGGCAAACACTCACATTGAACAACTGGACAGTGACATGGTATCAGAGTCGGTGCGGCCGCCGGAGCTAACGCTTGCCCTCTCCGAATCGACGCGTGAATTGGGTACGAAGGATGTGTTTGTGCTCGCAGTATAGACATAACCATGAGCTCTATATGTATATGCATGCATAATACCGTTCGGGGTTGGGGGCGGGGCAGGGCAGCAAATGCATTCATTATTCATTCAGTGTTTTGATCCATGCAACAAATGCGGCGATATGTATATGTATATATAGTATAGTATACAGATTGTGTGTTCCATGAATAATTACAAATCAAAACAACAAAGTAAATCACAAATAAATGATGATTAAAATCCAAAGTTGTTGTTGTTGTTGTTGTTGTTGGTTGTGTAGTTGAATGGTGAGTGTCACATATTGTTGGTTGTTGTTGGTCATGTTGTTGTGGATTCGTGTATAGGTGGAATCGTGCGTGCGTGCGTTTTATTTGTTTTGTGGTGATCATAAAAATATGTAAATAAAAAAGAAATCAATAAAAAAACAAATTAACACACGAAATCAACAGAGAGATATGTCATTAAAATAGAAATTAAAGCTATGCTATCGTAAAGAAATCAAACTTAATTTAGTTCTTCGTAGACTAAAGTATCAAAAGTTGTTTAACATTTAATATTTAAACAGCTTGGCATGCTAATAAATTGCTTAATAATTATACATTAGTAGTCACTTTAAAATGTGTGGCATATTTATAATTTAATTTATACAAGATATCTAATATATAATATAACCAAAGAAATGAGAGTCTACTACTTAAAATTGTATTAAAATGCTAACTACAAATAGGTACTAAAAACTGCTTTAATAATATTATAAATTAGATTAAATTCGTATAAAACTTTCTTCGCTTAGAACATGCATTTCAACTAATATCAAAAACTATATATAAAAACTATATAATGACCAAAGAAATCACAGTCTACTACTTAAAATGTTAACTACAAATAAGTACTTAAATACTTATAAATTAGATCCATATAAAACTAGTCTTTCTTCGTTAAGAACATGCATTTTAACTAATATCAAAAACTATATATATAAACTATATAATAACAGAGTCTACTACTTAAAATTGTATTAAGATGTAAACTACAAATAAGTATTTAAAACTGCTTCAATAATATCATAAATTAAAACCATATAAAACTAGTCTTTCTTCGCTAAGAACATGCATTCAACTAATATCAAAAACTATGATGAAAAATATGGCAGAGATTAATATAGACTTGGATATCGTATTACATACCCGGGAGGTCGAATTTCCAGTCTTCTTTTTTGCGTGGCTATCAATAGATCGCGCGTGAGTCGCATTGGGAAATCAATCTGGGCCCGTCCGCCCTCCACTTGCACCTTCTCGAAGTCATCGCACAGCGACAATTCCGAATCCTCGTGCAGCGTAGGCAACGTGGAGCTGCGCGGCAGTGTGTCAGTGGCACTAATCGAGCCACTCGAACTTGCGGACGTTGAGGGGCCATAGACACTGCCGCTGGCGCTGCAAGTGCCGGCGGGTAGCACATTCCCGCTGCTCACTGGCAGATTGATGAAGACGCCCGGCGGCATTGGAGTGCTCACAAGCAATTGCTTGGCGGTTGCCGCCGGCAGAGCACAGGCGCCGGTGACGCTGCCATTGTTGCTGCCACAACTGCCGCCGCTGCCGCTGCTGCCAGCGCTGCCCGATGCGGTGGTACTAAAGCGCTCCTGCACCGCCGACATTTGCTGTATGTACTGTATGTACATCTCGGAGCAGAGGAAGCTGGGGTAAATGTTGTCGCGTATGGTTGTCTCCACATGCTGTTGCATGGGATCATAGATGTGGGGACTAAGCGGGATCTCATTGTTTTTGATTGCCTTGATTTGAGTGCGCAAATCATCGGAAATGGACAGCTGGCTCTTACGCAAAAATCTACAGAAAAGTATATTATATAAGACATAGAAATTACTTTCAATTTAGAGTACTTGCAACTCACCTATAAATGGCTCCGATGATTTGCTTCACCTTCTCAGGATCGGTCTGTTGCTTGAGACCTTCGCAGGCAAAGTAGAAATTTAGATGATCATTGTAGGCGGGCGCCTCCTCCTCGACATATTTCTTGAACAACTCCACCCCATCGCGATCCTCGAGCAGATGGTTAAGCGTCCGCGCCCAGTTCAGATAAGATGGAGGTGAGTTCTTTGAGGTGTCTATCACCCCTTCGGTCATCTATCGATTGCAGTAAAAGTGGTAAACTAAACTACATAAAGAGTGTAAGTTTTTCTAAAATACCTTTTTAACTCGGCTCTCTTCTCCGGGTACAGGTGGTCGTGGCCCACTACACTCATTATCATCATGTTTCCGGAGTCCCAATGGATGGCTCATGCCACTTTGAATTCCCTCGCTCGCTTCTCTCCTTTTTGTTGGCCAACACTCAAGCCGTTGTTGTTGCTGCTGCGATTCGTTTTCAGTGTTTGCTAAATATTTTAACTAACTTTCTTGCTTATCGTTAACTCTAAATACAATCAAAGGTTTATCATTTAACTTTTAACAAATCACAAACGCCAGATATTTTACAAATATTTGGGATATGGAAGATGTTCTTGGTGTATTTCGTTTGCGAATTTGGAAGGCAGTTAGACAAGGCCTGCAAAAGAGTGCAAAAAATTAAAGAAAATGTTAGAAATATGTAGAAAACAATGTATAATTTACAATTATTTCAAATTATAATACAAAATTCCAAATTTCCTGTAAATTATATTATTATTTGTTTATATAAGACGTCCTTTTTATTATTATAAATTTATGTATTCCTTAAATCTATCGTTATGATTATTTTTTAGATCTTAGACTAATGATTATTAATATTTATTTTTTTCTGGCTATTTTAAAAATTACAAAATGATAATTCATTATGTATTAGGTGTATTTCAAATGATCTACAATTTGTTAAATTACATTCTTTAAGAAGTTCACTTCTTATGCAATTGTGGTTTGTATATTAGAAAATATTTTATACACTATGATGTGGGTGAATTATATATTTTTTTGTTTTTTTATAATATTTTTTTTTGTGTTTTATATAATTTTGTAATAATTGGATTTTCATTTACTAATATGGTTAATTTATTTATTTATTATTATTATTATTATAAATAACATTTTAGTACCGTTTTTTATTATTAGGCTTAGCTTTAAACAAATTATTGAATATTTTAAATTCTTGAAATTTTTGTGAATTTCATTTATTATGTTTTTTTTCTATTATTATGAGGATCTTATTTTGAAGTTAAAATTATTGTGTAATTTGTTATTAATTGATTTATTATTAGACCAAATTATATTTTTAAATTTTGTATTATAAAATGCAATTATTTTTGTAATTTATCTTTTTTATGGTTTTTTTTACAAATTTGAAATTCAAATTATTGTGTAATTCGTTATTAATTGGTATATTATTGGATTGAATTCTTTTTTTAAATTTTGTATTATGTAATTTTTTAATTGTCTTATTATTGGACTGCTCAATTGTAATAATATGCTTTCAATTAGTTATTAACATCGTTTCTTATGCATATTCATATACGCTATACCCGAAAGAAAGCACCAAAGTCGGTTCTGCAACAGGAGCTGACACAAAGACTGCAACTTGAGAAGTGCAATTTGGATTGATGAAGCGCGCCAAAGGACCTTCATTAAATTAATTGCCGTGCTCAGTTCAATTGTCGGTTAACTTTGTAGCCGGGCGCCAAAGTGGGGGGCGCCCAAGTAAGTTAGTTGCAAGTATGCGTTCGATATAAAGGGAATAACAAACTTGGCTTTAGCAGTTAGAAATGCACAACACTATATATATACACATACATACGTATGTATGTATATATAATTTGATTTCTAAGAAATTGAACGTCGGCGGCCATTTTGAGAGCGTTTTTGATTGGTTCGTAATATCGACCAATACAATATATGGCAGGGCACATGGCACATGGCATGAGCAAAGGGAAGGACAATAATCCATTATGTACGAAATTTGAAAATGGAACGCACACACACACATAAAGAGAGAGAGCGAGCTGAAACAGGGGTCGGTTGGCATTGCTGTTGGTGGTGAGGTGGTTGCTGCTGCTGCTGTGGATGATGATGATGATGGTGGCTGCTGCTGCTGTCTGACGCGCACAAAAATCAACAATTCCTTTTTTTTTGTGTTGTGTTGTGCTGCCGCAGTCAAAGCAACAACTACAACTACAACAACTACAATATGAGAGCGCAGTGTCGCCCAGCGAACAACAGAGCAACGACAACGGCAACAACAACACAAACACAAAGCAGCAAAGCAACAGCCCTTCCCAGCCACACACACACACACTAACAGAAGCACACTCACACAGAGATAAAAGCGTAATAAAGGGGATGAATGTGACGACAACGATGACTACAAAGAGAGCGCCGCCAGAGCCAAGGAAACTCATCAAAAACGCCATTTGCATAGCACTCCATTACAGCCAAAAGAACAAAGAAAAGCACAATTAAAACGCTCAACACACAGAGCACAGAGCATAGAACACAGCGCAGCAGACAGAGATGGCATCATAACATTGCCTGATACGTGTCCTGCATTCTCCCACACACTTACACACACACATACAGTATATAGATATTTATATATACTAGGCATCCGCTGGCCACTTGAAGTCCCCTCTCTCTCGCTCTCTTTGTAGACACAAGTTTGCGGCACCCGCGAGTCAAAGCTAAAAAGGAACCTATTGAAAATTGCGCGAAAGGCGCCTCCTTGAAGCCTACTCGCGAAATGATGAGCAAAAAGAACAGAAAAAAAAAACAGTAAAAGAGAAGAAAACAAACAGAGAAAGATGCTAACCAAATCCGGAGACGCCTCATAAATGCCGACAACATCAAAGATGCAGTTGGCTTTTAATGGCATAATGCTTGTTTCTAGTGCACTAATGCAACAAGGCTCCAAGATGCCGGCAAAGCTAAAGAACAACTACTCCTGGCTCCTCCCATCCCCTCTTTAGGTCACTCTATATAAAGCCTTTTTTATGAAGTAAGAACAAAAGTTAAATTCAACTAAAAAGCTATTCAAATAATTAAGAATATAATCCTTTTGGGCTTCTTGTTGACAAGAAAGGCTTAATAAATGTCTGTCTAAAAATATTACTAATGCGTATTGATGCATATTATTGCGAAACAAATAAACTATAAAATCTGCTCTGAAAAATATAATATAAGCAAATTAATAATATTTGAAAAGCTTAAATTATGAGCAAATGTAATTTTTTTTTATATATATATTCTTTATTTATTTACAATCTATCTATCTAAAAGCAAACGCATTGATTGTACGATTCAAATTAGCGGAGTTCGATCATAAAATAAAAAGTTTTTTACTTAAAAAAAAATAATGTTTGATTACTGACAATTGTTAGAAAGGAAAGTTTCTAAACTTGATACATAACTCGAGTTTTTTAATCAAAATATATTCAAAGAAAAATTGTGAATATTTGGTATATGAAATATGAATTCCAATTGAAATAAAATTCGTTTTATATTCGAAATTAAATATATGACTTTTTTCAAATAGCGTCACGATTGTGGAGTGAAAAACAATATAGATTGCATTCTCCTTTAATGTTGAATTTAAAAATCGTATAGAAGATCAAATTAAATTGAAATTTAATAGCGTTGCCCGCATAATCTTTAAGAGTTCAGTAATTCTATAATAATTTCCAAATCCACGTTATGAGCCTTAAGTGAAATAAGATTATTATTGTTTTTAAACATGTAAGAAATATTTTCGACCAAATTAACAAATGACTTGAAAGACGAACTTTTTCCTTCATTACACCAATTTTAATTTATTTCAGCATATTGAAAATAGTGTGTTTTTATTTCGCTGCCTAATAAACTATTAGATTACTGCCTAACATTTAAACTTTAGAAGGTTTTGGGATATTGAAGATATTGGGCAATGAAGAAGATATAAAGTACGATGGCCGAAACATTGAACCGAATGCGGTTTAAATATTACACTTTAGATTAGCTTCAAATATTTTATTAAATTTGTAGTTAAACTTTATTTTAATTTGGAAAACAACCCTTTAAAATGCATTATCAAAAGCAAATTACATAAAACACAACAAACTACTCTTAATTTAAAGATTATCACATATTAAAAATGAATTGCTTTAATACTCGTAAATTGAAAATGTTCTTGAATTTCAAATAAAATCTACCCAAAAATATGATTTATTGTGGAGCTATCGATTTATTTGCGAGCAAAGCGAATTAAATGCGTTTTCAGTTCCAAAACACAAGTATCAAATGTAATTTGTCGTTAACGATTTGAAGAAGCTACTTGATAATGCTGAGATGAGCACAAAATTGCAAACTAATTAAGTGCGAATGGCGTGACGGAAATTATTGAGGCACTTGAAGAGAAAATCGCTTTATGTAGAAAAATATATGAAATTATTAAAAACATAATGTGAACTTATTGTGGCATCGATTTCTTTTGCATCCTAGTTCCGAGTGGTTGAATGCCAGACAAATATAACAATGTGCCTTTAGGGGCAAACCGAGGGATATTCCCGTCGACAGAAGATTGAGGTACGAACAATTGCATTATCCCTATATTAAATGCTGTATGCTTCGCAGGATAAATGCCTGCCAGCCTACAAAAATTATGAGTTCATATGATTGACAGGCCAGACTGCCGAACCCAAACCTTGACGCATAATACAATCTCAAAAGAATAATACAAACGCGATGCCGAAAAGGATAATTGCCAGCGTATGTCGAAGAACTACTGAACAGACTGACAGGATACTTACGCACCTGATTTCGTATTTTTGGATTTAAAGATGGAATACTTGAAGTGACACAAAACACACACATTTGACAATGTCCCAGGTACTACGACAATGCAGCTTAAGGTGCAAAACTCTTGTTGATGTTCAAATCTTGAATGTTTTCAGCACGAGTCACGAAAATCCATTGACAAAAGCGAGGCAACGGCACAAAGCTAAAGAGTCAAACTGAATCCTGTCAGTCGCATCCCAAGCAGACATCCACAGAGTCCACTACAAACACACCCCAAAATAAAAAAGTATATTGTAGTACATAGGGAAGTTCGTTGTAGAAGTATATAATCATTGAATTGTACTTCTCTTCGTCGTTTTATTTTCATCATTTTGATGTGGGTGGGTCGCACACAATTGTTGCATGCTAAACTGCAGATTAATGCGTCGTTTTTGGCAATATTATTCGAAAAATGTTGGCTATACTTGAAGCTCCCCCAAAAAGCAGTTGATGACTAAGTCGAAAGCTGCCCACTTGGCTGAGAACTGAGCCGCTTTTCCCTGACCGTCCAACATAAGGATGCTTCATGTACAACGACAACAACAATAAGCAAGTGGGAAAGTGTGCTCGACTTCGAGATACCCGCTAAATTTATTTGAACGTTAGAAATTACAATGATTTTTAATGTTGTAAATAGCTTTCCAACCTAAAAGATTGTCAGAGACTTTATAGAACGTAGAAGAATTTGACGTAAAGCTTAAGATAAAATATCGTATTCAAAAGGTTCATAATTTCAAAAATTGTATAGATTGTCAAGAAATATATACAACATCATTTACATAATTTCTTAGCTAATAAAATTCTTTATTCGATAGATGTATCTTTTCTATGATTATATGGAACTCTACTCATATTAAACTATATGATTTTTAGCTGATAAACTAATACTTTGAAATGTTTCAAATTTAATAGATTGTCTTGATACTGACAGAGTTTATATAGATCACAATTCTTATAATTCAAGTGTATGACTTGAATCAATTTTCAAAGCATTTATAAGCGTAGTTAAGTTGTAAATCCAGCTCGATTAATAAAAAGAATTTAACTTAAATTAGATTCTTTATCAAATAATCTTAAATGGATGCATCTCTCTCCATCTTAAAATCCCTGAAGATGCTTAAAGGCAGAGCTTGTCATGAATATATATGATCTTAATTTATAATCCCTGAAGACAGAACTCGTCAGGAATAAATATGATCTTATTCTATAATCCCTGAAGATGCTAATAGAAAGAGCTGCTTCAGAGATGCTTCCTTCTGCCTAAAACTTGTTTGTTTAGCAGTTAGTTTATAATACTCTACTAAGACTTTGAATAGCGGGTATATGAACAACAACAACAAGTACAAAGGATGTTCTTTTGAAAGTGTCAGTGGTTGCGGCATGGTTGTTTGTGTGTGCGAACGAGATGCCACTACGGAATAGGAGTCATTGTGTGCCTGGCGAACCAATATGCGCAGGTCCAGAGCCCCTTTCGCTCGTACATAATACAAAAAAATGCCAATGGGAATTGGTTGTTGTTGTGTGTGGAAATGGAGGCAGAGGCAGCAGCAAGGAGGGCAAAAGGAAAACAAACCCAAAAGCCAGGCAGGCGGCAAGCACGTAGTATTATACAATTCGAACGTTATATGTACTTGTACAATGGATTGGGTAGCACAAGAAGAGGGTTGTTATTTTTCCCCCCAGGCCATCTTTATATAGTTTTTAAAAAACCTCCCTCAATGCCACTCAACCCATTCGCTATTGCAGCCTTGCGCTCAGAGTTAAACTCAAAACAAATATGGAAATTATTTTCCAATAAGTTTCAAAACAATGAACCACCAGAGAGAGAGGCTCCGACTGTGCTTCCCGATCCCCGCTCCCCGCTCCGACCGTGCTCCGAGCTCGAGAGTCTGCAATTAACAGTTTGTTTCTAATGAGGTTAACGGCAAATAGTCGTCGACGTCGACCGCCATTGCTCTCAATGCTCAGAGTCTGATTCAAGTCTAGACTGTAATAATAATACAGAACACAGAACAGAAAAAAAAAAAACAAATAAAACTGGGGGAAAATTATCGTAGTACTTGCTGCTCTCGGCCGCGTCCTCGCTCATGCACCCATTGACCTTCGTAGTTCTTCTGTTTTCACAATGTCGATGGTTAAACTTTACCTTTGAAAACATTACATAGTTAGTTGCACAACGACAGCAAGTGCAACTTTACTATGTTCTTTTGCAGTTATTTAATTACGAAAACTGAGATTCAAATCGATGAGACAACATCATATTGTATTCTTTGAAAGTTATTCAATGGATAAGTATATGAACTTTTTGACTGTGGAATACCATATCAATTGAAAATTATAAAGATTCTTTTTACAAACACTTGCTTTCTTTGTTTATAAGAACTTTAGCTAGGAATTGGGTCTTAGATACTTCAATACTGTGTTGCCTATTGGAACTATTCAGACTTTTAAGAACCGCTTAAATTTGTATCTTATTCTGATAAATTTTGGAATTAAACTTTAATTGATTAAATATATACATATATTCAATTATATATTCTATTATATTCTGAATTGAATTTCTTTACAAATCCAATAACATCCAAATGGCAACAGATCTTCACTTTTTGGAAGATCATTTCTTGAAATACGAATACGAGCATTCAGCAATTCTCTGTATCTTTCTATGTATAATTTGCTTTATATGAAATAATTTACTTACATGTGTAATTCGCATTAAGATTGTGTGGATAATAGGAGATCGTGGGATTCCAAAAACTGCAGTTTCTGAAAAAGAAAAGTAAAATATATTGCTTATAATAATAGGCTTTTAATCAATATGTATCTATGATAAATATATATGTATATTATATAAGATTTGTTTTAATTTTAAATAGTCTACAACAGAATTATACAAATATGTGCGTTGATGGAATAATCTGCAGATGACATGAACAGATACTAAAACAATAAAATCTGGTAGCTTTTTTCTTCCGCAATCAGCTTATTGAATAATTGCTGTGTTTGCTTTCATTGCGCATTTCTAGCATAGTCAAGAAGGCATTATACAATTGAATTGGTTAATCTCTCAGATAGTTCCGGAAATCTCGTATAACAATCTTGTAGATAACCATCAAACATCTACAAATGAAGACGAGACTTCGCTCTTTGCTTTCTCAAAACCAAACAAAAGGTAATCTAAAATAAATTTCTTTGTTTATTAATTATAAATTATTTGAAATTTTAATAATGTTTTATTTTCAGAGGGAATAAATTATGCTAGAGTGAATTTCTTGAAACGACCACATATAATATTTACTTTTTAAAAAACATTTTTGATTTATAGAAAAGTATAATTTCCTTCTGAAGAATAATTTCAAAGATGCAGATACTTTTGTATTCAATTATCTTGAGATTTACTTCCGCGTAAATGTTTAATTATTAATAAAGAAAATATAGAACTCTTTTTTTTTAAGTACTATTCAAACTTTACAGTACTTTTCTCGACATTGAAAAATAAGGAGTGATAGTTATTAAGGTACTTGAAATTGCAATCAAATAAAGTATGTAATAAAATTGTTTCAGCTTGAAGTGAATTTTTTGTTCACTGCACATCAAATTGAATAACCCTTATGAATGTGGTTTGAAACTTCTCAGCGAAATATTTTTCAAGGGTGAAAATTGAAATATTTTTCGCACGAATACGTTTCGCCTTAGCAATGATTGAGAATTTTTCACATACGTAAATTGCTTATTAAACCATGCAACCTAAGAGTTAGCTCTTGAATATTGCAATGGAATTTATAATCTAATATTTATAGAGATTTGAGAGGGTCTATTGAAAATATACATAAATATGAAAATAATCGGTTTATGCATTATTTATGTTACTGACTTTTCATATAGTACTTTAAGTTAAATTATGTAGGGAATATCATCATTGAAAAATAAAAAAATTAATCATAGAAATATAGATCAATTCAGTTTTCTGTACTGTAATGTACAAAAGTTGAGTTCTTACTCTAATATTTTAATTTAAATTTAATCTATATTTTTGATAAGTTTAAATTGCTTTTAAAAACCTGAATTTATCCTTTTTATTTCCTTATTATCATATATTATATTATATACTTTATTTAAAATCGCCCTTGACTTTCAAATTTGCCAATCATAACACTGGCCAATTTTAAAATCCTATTAGACCTAATGAATGTCTTTATTACAATATAAGGTAGATCCGAAAGAGCAAGTAATCCTATATATGGAAAGATTATTTAACAATTTAAAATTATGTTTTCTTGTCGAAGTTAAATAATTTAAAAAGCGTCGATGCTTATAGGCATTTAATATTTTTCAATAAGATTTACGAATTGAATTACTCTAAAAGCATTAAACAGAAGTCTGGATAATATATTATGAGTAGAACAATATTAGCTAAATAGTACTTTTGGGATATGTCCTTAATATTAAAGTTCTTAAATCACCTCAGCGTACTTTCAAACCAAAACATCTGTATTGGATACAATTTTGTTTAAGGTATAAAATCATCGAAAAGATACACAAATTATGAATATAAAAGATAAAAAGCAGGCGGCTGTAAATTGATTTAAATATTTACCTTTAAATGATTTGTAATTGAATTGAAGCTCATTTAATGCGGTTGATAGTGTGTGGCCCTCGTGCGTAGCAAATGCAAATACGTTGATGTTGTTGTTGATGTTTCTGCTGTTGCTGATGGTGGTAACGACGAGGTGGGTTTGGACGGGTGTAATTTTATTGTTGCTTTTGTTGCTGTTGCTGTAGCGGCTGGACGTGATTTCGATGGCAAATCCGATGAGGAAGTTTTCATTTTGATTTAAATGCTCAACGAAGAAGAAGAATTCGTAACTATTCAATAATTTGTTTGGAGGGGCGCGGGGTAAGAATTGCACAAGTAGATTCAGGTCTATGAATGTTCAACAACTGTGCCCAATATGCAACGTTATTATAACGTTAACGTTACAGTTCAAACGTAAACAACAAAAGAATGTAACAAGAGTAAGAGAGAGGCACGAAAACGGCAATGGCGACAAATTAAATGCTAAACAAGGCTTCTTATATATTTTTTATGACGACAGCAATTCCAGAGGCAGTCGCCGGTTATTAATATTATGTTGTTTTTCTTGTGGGTTTTTTTTTAGCACCAGGCGCGGACGCGGAATCTGATTTTTTTTCTTATTTTTTTAGGTGGTAGTTGCGATTGTCTTTGAATACATCCTCCTTAAACAATTCACGTTTTTGCAATTGCGGACGTATTTATAATATACTTAAATCACTTTTGGTGGACATTCCATCAGTATATTTACGCGTTCCACTGTGGCAGGAGTTGGAGGAGTCGAAGCAAACTCCTCTGGCAGCTCTCTTGGCCAGAGAGAACGCAGTGGAAAAATCGTAATTTAAAGCATTTTTCACTTTCAGCTGCACATTTTGGCAAAAGAACCGAACAACCGTCGTAACTCTAACTAAAACACTGTTTAGCACTTAGCAGCACTTGCTATAATGTGTATCTTTTCTGCTGTTGCTGCTTCTTTCAAATTTTATTTATTTATTTTGTGAGTTCTTTTTTTGTGTATTTGTATTTTTGTTGCCTCGGTCCTGCTGCTGCTGCTTGCTGCTTCTTTGCTGTTTGATTTTTAATGGACGTTGAGTTAGTTGCTTTGTGTAGTTTTAGAATTGTAAATGTTTCAAACGCGAGCACACGAGCATTATCGGTTCATTGTTACTGATTTCAATTTATAACAAATGTAATTTATCTATTAGCAAAACAAAATATTTCGAGGCAATTTTTTTTGTTTTGTTAGCCACTTTTAAGGTTAGAACCAGCGTGACCGCAACTTCAATTCCAAAATATACTATTTTATCACACGAAAAATGATTTTTTAAAAAATAGGTAGGGACACACTTTATTAGTGGTGAGGCGACTTTCTAATAAACGCGTAAATTTCATCAATATATTTTCCCAATTTATTTCTTCAAATACGTTAAAAAATTTTAGATCTATTTATTTGAACGTCATATTTACGGTACAGTTATTTCATATACAAATATAGCCACCATTTTCGCAAAATATACAATTTCAGTTATAAATGGTAACACCGCATCTAGGGATATTCGGCAATCTTTAATTTGATGACATTCGATATCCTTGTGACTGCAATAGAATTAATCGTACGACAATGATTTAATACTGAAATACTTATTGTAAGATTTCTTTGATAATTTAATAAACAAAAGACTTATTGCACACCAAGTTTTTAAAACACTACCTACAATAAAATGCCACATAACATTTTGTCACTATTTGAATTTTGCAGCTGTTAACCTGATGTTAACTGAGTAAAATAAGTTGTTAATGTTAAAGCCATGTAATCTAGTGCTGTTAATGAGCATTGCTTGCCGATGTTAAAGCCAGAGCAACACAAAAAGAAAATAAACAAATTGCACCAAATAAGAAAATACTTAAAAGGTTGAATAAAAACTCGTGACTAAAAAATTTTCACAATGTCGTCGCATGAAATAAAACTGGAAGTGTGTGTCGACTCAATCAAATCAGCATTTGCTGCCGAAGAAGGCGGCGCATCTCGCATTGAACTCTGCTCAGCGCTGCAAGAAGGCGGCTTAACGCCCACAGCTGGAACGCTTAAAACTCTCAAGGAATTGCCTTTCACTTTGCCCGTCTTCTGCATGTTGCGG
The DNA here is from genome assembly GCA_035046325.1 of Drosophila niveifrons. NCBI lineage: Eukaryota > Metazoa > Arthropoda > Insecta > Diptera > Drosophilidae > Drosophila > Drosophila niveifrons. The sequence goes on from JAWNOC010000046.1 coordinate 20,534,437, forward strand.
CCACGTCGAGGCACTGATTTCGTCTTCAGCGAGGAAGAGCTGCAGGCAACATTAACAGACATGGATTTTTTGCGCGCTCATGGAGCCGATGGCTTCGTCTTTGGCGCTCTGACCACCGAACGACTTATTGATGTGGACAAGTGTCGGCGTGTGATGGAACGCTCCTGTGGTCTGCCCGTCACCTTTCATCGCGCTTTTGATCTCACTGATCCTAAGAGCATGCACGAGAACGTCGAGCTGCTAAAAGAGCTGGGTTTTAAGCGACTGCTCTCCAGCGGCTTTCGACAGTCCGCCGCCGAAGGTGCTGAGACATTGGCTCAGCTGATCGCCAAGCATCATCGCGATATCATAATAATGCCTGGTGCCGGCATCAAAGTATCGAATGTAGAAGAGATTCTGACCAACAGCCGCTGCCTGGAGTTTCATGCCTCGGCTATGGACACCGCAGGCGAGGAATACAGTGCGCCGACGACACAGCGCATGGAATGCGATGTCACCATGGGCAAGCAAGACATTGATCCATACTATGGGACAAATGTGAATGTGGTGCGCAAAATGGTCACTATCGCCAATGCGATGAGCTGCAGATAAATTTTAAAGTTAAAGATAACAATATATAAGTAGTAATTTTATGCCATGCATATATAATGTATTCATAGTAGATATGTTTGTAGAAATTGTCCATTGATATCGATTTTACTTAGTTCATTGCTTTATATGTTTGATTGAAAAATTACAAAAAAAATTTGTCTGGTAAAAATTATAAATTATAACGTTATAGTTAAAAGAAAAAATTAAAAAAAAAAATATGCAGACCAGTATTGAGGATGTGCGGTTGGAAAATCTAAATAAAGAACTCAAGAGCGTGGAGAAAATGTTGCAGAAAGCCGACGAATATAACGAAACTCTATCTAAGCATATTGACAAACTGAGAGCCATTGTGAGTTCCAATCAAAAAGTGTTTCAAAAAATAAAGATTAATGAGGAGTGCATGAATGAAATCCTAATTTACGATAGTCACAAAGAAATACTTTATAACCAGCTAATTCAGAAGATTGGAAGTATTGAGAATAAGGTAAGGAAGCTAAGGATTTCTGAATAAAAATTTAACAAATTCAATCCCATTTATAAGCTTTTCGTTACCGTGAACTTGTTCAACGAGTATACACGTCGAGTCCAGGATAAGAGTTGTGAGCGAGATGACACCGTAGAATCGAAATTATGCAAACAGCTCAATTCGCTTGGTAAAAATCTAATTTCAGTTGGCAATCAAATAAGTGAACTACGCGAGAAGAAAGTAGACAAGGAAAGTGAGGCAGCCATTAATCTGCATCATGGGTCGGGCAGTGTGCCCAGTCAAGCAAATAATCTCTGCTGGACACAGTGCAATACCCAGGTGCAGAATAATGTGCTGCAATTTACAGTTTTGCAAAGCAACAAAGAAACGACCATCCGTCAAATACGCTGTCAAGACAAGATCATAGATAGGAGTAAACAAACACAAAATATATTTAATGACTCAAATAATGTAATTTACTTTTAGTTGCAACTATTTTAAACAAGGCTCAACACTCGAATATAAGAACTGAGACACTTACAAGTGTTAAACACTTGGCGAAAATGGTATTAGGCGTATTGGTCAAGCGAAACCACAAGCAATGCTTCCTGAATGATATGCACAAAAATACATTAAGCTCAACTATTGCAGAAAAACAGAGCGACAACCCATATCTTTAACAGCTATATGTACAGCACGTAAATTAATTGTTTGCCAAATAAACATGCAACTTTGAAATACGAAAAACGAATAAAAGTGTTGGAAAACACCCACCTGCTGCGCTTTTGTTATGTTAAAGGACACACACATTCATATATAGCAAAAGTGCATTTCAAAAAGATGGCAACGCTGGGTTGCTGTCATTAATTTCGATTCTATGTTGGGATATATCGTAATGCGCAGCCGCAAGCGAAAAAATTGATTAGTTTTAATCCACACGACGAGTCAATACAGACGCTTTGACAGCTTTGTGATATATCAATTTACAACAATTGTAACAATAATATAAATAGTAAAAAATCAACTCTAATGCCGTAGACTTTTTCTCTATGAGCTAACGGTTGTCGATGTCAACCGTTACAGCAAGCATATGGAAACATACGGCAACGTTATGGACATGGACGATGGGCTCAGCAACGCTAGCAACAGCAACGCCAGCCACAGCAATGGTGTCAATGTCAGCCAATACGAATATACGCTTGGCGAGCATATGGACAGCTATAACGTTGAGGTAGTGACACTTTTAATATACACATAATGTTTATAATATTAATTTCGACGTAATCATCTCAGACATCGGCTGTGCATCGCAAGCTGCAGAGCAAAGTGGAGGCGCTGCGCATTCTGCGTCAGGAGCTGGAACAGTTTCGTGTGGAGCGCGATCAGTACAAATTGATGGCCGAGACGCTGCAGCTGCGGTACTCGGCCATGAAGCGCAACAGCGAATTGCTGGCTGTGAATGGCAACGCATGTGGAGCGCTCAGTGAGAATTCCAGCTTGGCAGCGTTGCTGCACGAAACCCGAGAGGTGAATCTAAAGCTCAACACGGAGGTGGAGGCGCTGAAGCAACGACTAAGCGAATTACAAGGCGACGTAGAGCTGTTGAGGGAACGAGAGGCAACTAGCAAGTCTAGATTGCAGGCAATGGTCTGTGAGAATGCTGCGCACAACAAGGAGGAGCTGCAATGGAAACGGGAACGAGCGAATTTCATATGTCACCTGGAGAATCTGAAGAAGAAGAACGCACAATTGGCGTTTGATCTGAAGGCAATTATTGATGAGAAGGAGGAACTCATTACGGAACGCGATGCCTACAAATGCAAAGCTCATCGACTCAATCACGAGCTGCTAGTGGCACTAAAAGCCAACAAAATGCATCCCAAGGTAAGCAATTAACTACATAAACATCTAAAGAAGTTGATGTAATGATTACATTTGTGTTTGGCAGCTGTTGGACATTGATGGCGTGCTGCTGGAGAACAAGTACCTGCATGAGCGTGTCAAGATCCAGGAAAGCGAGCTGGAACTGACCAAGCAATCAGTCAGCAAGTATAAGGCAAGTAAAATACATTTATTATTGAAATCTCTCAACATTTTTTTTTTATAATTAACAGACCATGTTGGAAACTAAGCGCAAGAAAGGCATCGTCAAGCTAGGCACTGGAAGCAACGATGAAACATTGCTGAGTCCACGACAGGGTGAGCATTAAAATATAATAAAACTAGCCAATATGGTATTAAATTTTACTTTTGTTTTTCAGTTAAAACCATTCTTGAAAGCGGCATTGATTTGCCTGGAAAAACGGAGTCAATTCACGATCTTAAGTCCTTGTGCTTGGCGCTGCTCGACAACTTGAACGACAAAAATCTGGCGCTGACGCATCAGAAACGCACCAATAAGTAAATTACACAAAACATACTAAATTACAACTTTATAACAAACATTAACTTGTAGAATACTTGCCACAAAGATGGCAGAGCTGGAACAACGTTGGCAGCAGCTGTTGAGCGGTGAATCTGAAGATCCTACAGGCGAAGAAGAAGACGAGGATTATGGCTATGCGCCATCACAACTACTGCTCAATGGCTACTGTGCTGCCATGGTCGATGATGTGGAATCCGAAGAGCGGCACAACAGTGCAGAGGGAGCAGCAGTTGCTGCATCAGTATCATCCGAGCCATTTGAAGAGAAGCCCCATGTCAATGATGGTCTGGGTGTTTTGTTGCAGTCCGATGATGGCATGTCCTCACTATCCTCGGAGTCGGCCGACTCGTCCGTCTATGGCATTGATGTGCGACTGAATGATGTGGCCATCAATGATGCGTACAAATCATCGTCGGCGACCACGGATTCGGGTAATTTTGGCTGCCACGGCACACCACGCATATCCAGCGCCGTGGCCAGGGAACGTATGGAGGATCTCAAGGATTTGCCGCCACATTTGGCGGCATTGGTGCAAAAAGCGCTGCATGATTTGGATATGCGGGATTATGAGGCGATGGTTACAATACGCGGCGCGAGCTCAGTTAACTAGTTCAATATGTTTATGATTTATATGCAACTCACACAAAATATCGTTACATGCGCGAGTTATTAATTAAATATATTTATACATTCCCATAATGAATGTACAATAAAAATGCAGGAAGAAACTTGTTACACTCCCTTTCTTTTTTTTCTTTCTTGAAAATGGCCGTTAATGTGGCAGCCGTTTTACAACACGGTTGGGAGCGAAGGGCGCGCGCGTTGTTCAACACTGTTGCGCCTCCTATAGTATACATTTTCTGATAAGAACGTTTGTCGTTGTTTGCAAAACGGAAAAGAAAACAAATGCAATAAATTCTGAATTAAAAATGCCTTAAAAATTGCAAATTGGTCAAGCAGACCAATGTGAATTCCAAGTGCCATTATCTATGGAAATGGAGCGTCAATCAAAACTCAGCGTTATCCAGTGAAAACTTGCACTCGTCAAAATCACAGCGCACTCCCCCGCCCGTCTAGTAACTCCACCCCCACTAAGCAGACAGTCGTTTCATCCGTCAGTTAAACCAAAAAGATGTCGAATGATGTGCAAATAGCGCGAGTTGCCAAAATTGGCGCCGATGTAGCGCGTCGTCAGTGCAAACAACGGGACATCTCGAAGGGCATCTCAAAGGGTGTCATCATTGACGATGACATCGAGTTTGTCTTTGGCAGCATATCGCCGCGGGGCGGGGGACCCACCTCTTGTCTGGGTCACCAGCAGCAGCAGCAGTCGCAGAAACAGAAGTCGGAGCTGGATTCGCCGGAGCACACGCAGCGCGACACCACCGAGAGTGACAACAACATCTCCAGCTGCTCCACTCTGGACATTGTCAACAAAGTGAGTTACTGGCACACAGACAGAGACATTCACAGACACAACAGGCAGACACACACATACACAGATACAAACATACATACATATATTGTCAAATAGTTTGAAAGCTTTGATTGAGCGCGCTCAACTGCGGGATACCTGGTAGTCTGTTTGTTTAAGGGAAATAATACAGAATCGTTTATCAATTATTATTTTTTTAATAAGGAAAAAGGATATTAGGTTATTTTTATTTAAAAGGAGTCAGTTCTTTAAAATCGCTTTTTTAGGCAAATTTTATTGCTTTTATACAATCAATTGACAAAATCGTTGCTTAAACTTTAAATAAAAGAACTAGTTTAAAATGTATGCATCCAAAGAACAAAGCTTGTTTGCTCCTAATGTTCAATTTGACATTTTGATAGAAAATGGAGCAGAAAACAATTTAGAAAATTGTAGCAAAACACAAAAAGTGAAATCTGAAGACAAGAAATAAATTCTGCAATTTAAGAGCTGTTTGTTATGGGAACTATTGTTCCTATTATATTGATAGAAAGTGGAGCAGAAAACAATTTCGAAAATTGTAGCAAAAGACAAAAAGTAAAATCTTAAAACAAGTACTAAATTCTTCAATTTAAGAGCTGTTTGTTATGGGAACTAATGTGCTTATTATTTTAATAGAAAGTAGAGCAGAAAACACTTTATAAAATTGTAGTAAAAGACTATTCAATTCAAGAACTGTTTGCTTTTGAAGTAAGAAATTTGACAGAATGATCTATTTTACACATTGTAATACCCTTGCGAGTCCTTGGGTACCGGGTATAAAAACATTACTGTGTATGTATATATGTGTATGTGTGTGTGTGTCGCAATGCGTTGCGCAGTGCGCAGGTGCGTTGCAAGCAGACACAGGGTCAAGTTGCAGCGACGCAAAAGGCGAAGTGCACCCACGGACAACGAAGACGAAGACGACGACGACAACAACGACGACGTAATCACTGGAAAGCCACAAGAAAAAAAAAACACCATAGAAAAACATAATTTTGGTGCGCTCTTTGGCCATGATAGCGGAGCAACTGCTGCCACGCAGCCTCAGCTGCTTGTGTTGCAGTGACACGCCCCTCGGAGGCGTTGGCGGAGGTCTGCAGCAGCATGCAGAGAAGCGTCGCAGTTGGGAATACACGCTGATGGCACAGCCCATGGCACGACGTCCCATCAATGTGGCTAAATTGAAGATTTACCTGGGTTATTAAACTAATCATCAAACTCTTTTCTGGTGGCAGGTTGAACAGTTGTCGGTGCAGCAGCTGGAGAATCGTGTGCGAGAGCTGACGCAGCGTCTGCAGCAGGCGGAGCGCCAACTGACCGAGAGTCAAGCGGAGCGCGACATGTGCCACAAGCGGCTGGAGGTCGTTAGTCAGGCGCACGAATGCCGCATCACTGAGATGCACTGCGTCATTGCGGAGCTAAGCAAGAAGCTGCGCAGCAAACAGGAGCATATCATTATGGAGGAACAGGAGCCGGAGAACGAGGGCAGCGGTGAGTAGCAGATCGATAGAATCTTTTTTAGTATTAAATCCTTTTTGTGTTTTAGAGCTCAGCTATCAGGAGGGCTCCATCTACAACTCCGAGCTTAATCTGACCAATGCGGATGCCGAGGGCGAGTGTCAGACGGAGCCACTGGAGGATTATGAAGGCGCCTGCTCCAGCGCCGACAATATGCACATCAAGCCACAGGAAACTATGCTCCACAAGGGTCAACTGGAGGCACTGCAGGAGGAGGTGCTGCATCTGCGTGCACAAATCTCGCTGCTGCAGGCCGAGATTGCCACCAAGGACAAGGACTCTGCGGTTGTGGAGGAAGATCAGAGCAATGTCATCTACTTCGCCTGCGAATTGGAAGCCAATGAAAATGGCAATGACAGCGAGCTAAATGATTTGAATGGTGAGTGAATTAGTTCAATAATTTTGAGGATTGTTAATAACAGTTTTATCAAAATTGAACCCAACAAAAAATGCAAAAAATAATCTAAAAATTAAAGAGTATTTGTTACTTCTTCTTAATTATAAAATAGACTAAAAATAACTTTTAATTTTATACATTGTAACAGATTTTTGGTAAAAACAAAACTTAAGATCTATATTTTCAATAGAGATAAAAATTCCATAAATTCGAGATTCTACTAATAGTACAAAAAATAAAATAAAATCCTCCAAGCAACTCTTCAAATCAAAAAGAAATTTAGTAAATCCGAAGAGAATAATTCTTTTGTTTAAATATCTCTACTACAAAATAAAAAAGGAGTCTTAACATTAGATGTCTCAATCTACTAAAATCTAATAATAATAGTTGAGAATTGTTTTACAATTTCTAAATACTTTTCCATTTGCATTATCGCTGAATGTCTGTCCAATATGTTATCCCTGATTTCTTTCCTTGCAGCCTGCGTTTCAGTGACGAGTCCCCAAAAGTGCGTCAAGATGGCAGAGCGAGTGAAGCTGCGCTGTGCCAGCAAAACTGAACCCGAAGCGGACACTTTGCAGGACGATGCAAGTCATGGAGAGCTGAGCAATGAGGTGAGTTTATAACCAAACCCTCATTTTTCTCAAATACTCATCACTTTACCTTGCAGGACATCAATCTCGTGGAGCATTTGGTGTGCAAACCCAATGCGCTAATGGACAGTTTGCTGGCGCCTTTGCAGCTGGAGCTGGAGCGACTGCAGCGTAAAATGGAGCAACTGAAGCTAAGGAACACATTGCTGTCTCTCACCTTGGACGAGTCCAAGGAGCACACCGAACATCTCTATCTGCTGTGTGGCAAATACGAGTCCAATGCTGTAGCACTTCAACTGGCGCTCAACTGCAGCGATCGCGCCATTGAAGCATACGATGTGATGCTGGCGCTGCTGGAAAGCAGGTGAGGCAACACTTCCTCAATTACAGCATCAATTTATAACTTAATCTTCCGATTACAGACTGGCGCTGCTCAACGACAAATCGGCAGCAGCGGAGGAAAGTCGACGCGCCGTCGAATCTGTGGCACATCATCTGCTCGTGCGCCTGGAGAGCGAGAAGAATCTCTGTGAGAATAGCCTGGGTCCGTGGCAGCACAACATCAATCTCGGCGTGGAAGATGCGCCCAAGGGCTTGCGCCAGTGGAGCGCCGACGATGACAATCGTTTGCGCTATCACGTGTCCAAGCTGAAGGGTCGTCGCTCTGTGGTGCAGCACACCATCGTCAACCTGGAGTCGCCCTTCAGTGATGTGTATGAGAAGAAGCGTTTGGCGCTGGAAAAGAATCACGAATTGCGCGCACATGAAAAAGAGAAAAAGTCACCCATTGATCTGGAGACGGCGGTCATAATGCAAGAGCTGTTGGAACTGCGCGATCAAAACCAGCAGCTCAAGGCCAAGAAGGAGGAAGCGGAGCGCGAGCAGCAGCATGCCAATGAGCGTGTGAGTATTCTGCATGAGGCACTCAAACAGCTGCAGGCGGCGAATCGTGTCTCCTACTCGGAGGCGGAGCAGGCAGCGCTCACAGAGCAGCAGCTGGTGGAGGCGTTGAGTCGCGAGACGGAGCTAAAGGGACGCATTCAGGCGCTGCTGAACATCAATGCCACACAAAAGGCCAGCGACGACAAGTGCGAGCAACTGCAGCTGAATATGCGTGAACTGCAAAAATCGAATCAGTAAGCAGAGTAAACATATTCTTACGTTAAACAGTTATTAATGTTTCTACCTTACAGTAATCTGGGACAGTTGCTGGAGCAGAGCAAGCGCAAGTATCAGCAGCGCATCAAAAAGCTGGAGCAGCGTTTGGAGCAGCAACAACAGCAACGCGTTGTGCCTGAGACAACGCTGTAGAGAGAGGGGGATTGATCTATGGGCTTTGAGTGATCTCGTGTTTCTTTGGAGCGGCGCCTGCCACATATCCTGCTAACCGCTAAACGGTTCTCCGTATCCTTATCGTTTTTTGTAACTCATATCGCCGCTGCTGCTGCCGCCGCCCACCGCAAAACGCTCCAGATGCGAGATTGCTCTATAGCCATATAGATAGATATCACGAATGTGCCATAGGAACGACTTAAACTGACAGCCCCGCAATTTGAAGCTGTATTAACTACAATTACATATATATATACATAAAACATATATATACGATTACGATAATCTAGAAACTAGACGCGTACACAACACACGAATCCTATATTTATACAATGTATTCGCATTTTGCTTGTTATTATGATGACTCAATAACTATTATTATTATATTCAAATTGTACAAATTATCAAATAATAAAAAGAAAAACTGCGGCAAAACTTTACGAGGAATCATTTGAGGCCTTCTCCTCGTCTTCCTCCTCATTGTCATTGTCATTGCCATTGCCATCGTTACTCTGGCTACCTTCGTCCGCCTCTGCCTGCGGCTGAGTTTCAGCTTCATCCTCTTCCATGGCCTCATTGCCATTACTTTCCGCCTCAGCTGCGTGTCCATTTGTCTGCTCTACTAGAGGCGGCGTTGGCGCATTGTCTGCTGGGGGTGCCAACTTCTCCAGCTGCTCGCGTGCCGCTTGCACCACTTTCTCCAGCTCCACACACTCGGTTTCAATCTCATAGTTCTTAGATACGAGCAGCACCCAATGAGCTTCGAGGGCACGCAGTTTCTCGCCCGCTTGAGTCTGCGCCTGTTTGCGCTGCCAGTTCACATCCTGCATGTCCTTTTTCAACTGCTGCAGTTGGATCTGTGCTTTTGCCTGCATCGCTGTAAATACTTCCAAATACGATTTCCACGCTTCGGTGCCGTAATCCAACATCAATTCCAGATTCAGTGAACGTACCCATTGATGCTCCAACTGTGCCATTGAGTTCTCTATTGATTCCTGCCACGCCGAGACTTCGGAGAGTTTTCCCGATGGCGGAGGTGGCAATTCATAGCGCTTCATTGACAGCGTTTCCATGGGCAGGCGATTTTGTATGCGCTCGAATTCGTTAATCATGAGCGGGGTCTCGAATGGCGAGCTGGCAGGCAGTGGCAAATGATCTAAATAGTTCTTGGTGGGCCGATAACGGCGGCATTCCTCCTCAACCATAGCAAGCGCCTTAAATGAAAACGGCCTTACATTAATACACATTTCAAAAAACGATGTCTCTCATTTAATTTTACCGATTCTCTAACGCCCACATCGTCGTAGCCATGATCTATATACGGCAGTGCATCCACAATTACTTCGTCGGCCATTATTCACAAATATTTGCTTGTTTTTCACACAATATACAACAAAAATCGTTTAGTCAATTATTTTCAACACAATATACAAACAAAATTGTTTATATGCCGCAAGCAGTGTTGTTAAACGTTTCGAGTGTATTCGATTAGTCGATGTTGGCAGCTCGCGACCAGCTACTTTTGACAGCTGCCTCACCATGTTGTGACAATAATGCAACCGTGCTGCTAAAATCCGATTGGCAGCACCTTTTGGCCGTTTCCGGCAGCTCTCTTTCTTTCTTCGTTCTTCTTATTAAAAAGAGGACGGCATCTGCGTTTTGCAGAAACTTTAACACCATTTATTGGGATTAAAAATCAACGAAAATGGTGAGAAACTGTGCTCAAGCAATACCTGCAATACCACGCACCGCACAAACAAATGCGGCACAAAGTTTCCAGTGGAGAAAAACACTAAATTAATATGCTGTAGCGTGAAAAGCAACCTAACCTCCACGTGTTTGGAACGCTGACAGCTCAGTGCGCGGCGCGACTTGTTGTGTGTGTGTTGGTATTTGATTTCATATTTTTTAAATGTGTGTGTGTTGTGCATGTGTTTTTGCAGAGCTTAGGCAACGCCAGGCCTTTGGTCTCCGTGTACACGGAAAAGAATGAGGCTGTCAAGGAGAAGAACATCTGCTTGCCCGCGGTGTTCAAGGCACCCATCCGTCCGGATGTGGTGAACGAGGTGCACCAGCTGCTGCGCCGCAACAACCGTCAGCCCTATGCTGTCAGTGAGCTGGCCGGTAAGTGATATCGATGATAACAGATTGAGCAATTTCATCATCTCCATATCTCTTCCCATCTTAGGTCACCAGACATCCGCTGAATCTTGGGGTACTGGTCGTGCTGTTGCACGTATTCCTCGTGTGCGTGGTGGTGGTACTCATCGCTCCGGCCAGGGTGCCTTCGGCAACATGTGCCGTGGTGGACGCATGTTTGCTCCCACCAAAACCTTCCGTCGCTGGCACCGCAAGGTGAATGTGAACCAGCGTCGCTATGCGCTCGTTTCGGCCATTGCCGCTTCCGGTGTGCCCGCCCTGGTGCAGTCCAAGGGACATGTTATCGATGGCGTCTCCGAGTTCCCCTTGGTGGTGTCCGATGATGTGCAGAAGCTGCAAAAGACCAAGCAAGCTGTTGTCTTCTTGCGTCGCCTGAAGATCTGGGCTGACATCCAGAAGGTAAGCAGACGGAAAAGGCTAAAAAGCTATAACAACTTGCATTGAAGGCAGCAGTTGTGATTTAGTATGAACTAAAGTTCTTGACACTAATGTGAACAACCGTTTCTTGCAGGTCTACAAGTCTCAGCGCTTCCGTGCTGGACGTGGCACAATGCGCGACCGTCGTCGCATTGCTCGTCGTGGTCCTCTCGTTGTCTACCACAAGGATGAGGGTCTGCGTCAGGCTTTCCGCAACATCCCTGGCATTGAGACCATCAGCGTTGACAAGCTCAACTTGCTGAAGCTCGCGCCCGGCGGTCATGTGGGTCGCTTCGTCATCTGGACTGAGTCGGCATTCTCGCGTTTGAACGATTTGTTCGGCACCTGGAAGAAACCATCGACCCTGAAGAAGGGCTACAATCTGCCCCAGCCCAAGATGGCCAACACTGACCTGTCGCGCATCCTTAAGTCCGAGGAGATCCGCAAGGTTCTGCGTGATCCACGCAAGCGCGTCTACCGCAGCGTGCGTCGTCTTAACCCACTGTCCAACGTGCGTCAACTGATCAAGTTGAACCCATACGCTGAGGTCCTTAAGCGTCGTGCCGCTTTGGCCGCTGAGAAGCGTACCGTTGCCAAGGTTTTGGCCAAGGCCAAGAAACAGAATGTCGAGCTGGCTAAGTCGCACTTTGCCAACGTCGCCACAAAGGCTGCCGCAAATCGCGCTAAGCTGCTCGCCGCCCGTAAGAAGAAGGTCGCCGCTAAGAAGCCCGCGGCTAAGAAGTAAATGTTTACTTTCCAACAACAACAAAATAGACCACACTCTTTTATAATAATAAATTACACAAACAATGTATGAATTTTATTCATAATTATATGGAGTGCGAAAGTAATATCTTACATATATTAAAACTATTTAGTCTTAGGCCCAACAGTTTGTCGCTTTTTCAGTTTCAGTTCAATTTAGTAATCAGCGTCGCACTCTCTTTGGTTCGTTCGCTCTCTTTTTGAGTGTGTTCTCTTTGCGTTTGCTCTTCGACTGTCCACCGACCAATCAGCTGATAACATTCCCTCGCTGCCTATCGATGCTCTTATCGGTTGCCGTGCTGAGGCCTTTCATCGTTCGTGATGCTGATCTTCGGCATGCGCTAGCTACGTTTATTTCTTTTTTTTTTTGTTGGGTTTTGTACTTTATGGACTACTACATTTATTGTCACACGTTAATTGGCATTTAATTGAACGGCAACGATTGCAAGTGTGTTTATTCCGCAGTGTGCGCTCGAGTCGAGCGGTTGTGTGCGCGCGTTTCAAGTGCAGACAAAGACAGATAGTGCAAGAGCGAGAACGAAAACGATAACAAATAACAAAGGAGCCGCCGGCAACAACACCAAGGCTGGCAGACAGCTGCTGCTAGACACAAAGCCGCAAAAAAGGACTTACAAATAAAGTCATAATTATTGCACAATATTTGTTGCAGAAAAAATTAAGAAATAAATATAAACAAAACGAGTGTGTGCTATCAAAAGCAATAATCAAAAGTGTAATTAAATTAAAAAAAAATTAATAAAAACGCGCAGAATCCAAAATAAATCAAATCATACGATACTTTATTATATTCACAACAACAACGACAACAACGCCGTCTCGCGAATTACGGGTCGCGACACCGATGTTGTCTGGTTATGTAGAGTAGAACGCAATACACAGACATACAAGCACACACATACAAAAAGCATAGGCACACTGAGAGGAGACAACGATAACAACAACACAGCAGACGTAAACACAGACTCACACACACACACAACACAGTCCCAAAAAGTGGAAAGAGAGCAGCAGGAGCTAAACGGACGCGCTCTTTGTGCGCGCCGTATTTTTCCGCAAACGATTGGCGGGCACAAAGTACACACATACATTCTACACATCAACGGCGACATCTTTGTACTAAGTGCTTAGTGGCGTCTTAATTACTCCCCATTATTATTAAAAACGAAATTTAAGGGCCGCGTGGACCTATCATAAATCTATTTACAACGCACTTCGGTAAAACCAAGTTCAAAAATCAAAACAAACGCATACACGCGCAAAGCTCACACATACATACATACATTCAGACGCACAATCATAATGTTGACGAGTGTGTTAAACTTTGCCCAGTGCGTGGCTGAAATTTCTGTGCTCGGCGGCATCGAAATCGCATCAGTTGCACTTATTGTATACTACGTTTTTGCAAAAACTAGGTGAGTAACTGCATAATATATTATGATGAAAGACAATGGGAAGCCAGAGTAGTATTTAGTGGTTTGTTGCTTCTTTCTACCACCAACCGGCAAACCAACATCATCATAATCATCCTCAGAAGCAGCATCATTGTCATCATAAGCAACAACATCTGACAGGTTCAATTAATGACGCAGACATATGTGTACACACTGTTTGTTTGCATTTGTAGTTGTATTTGTGTTTATGTAAATTGATGGTCAAAAGCGTCGTTATTTTTAGACTATCACTCTCCCATGTTGCTTGCGTAGTAGAAATATTCTTAGTGTTTAAATTATACAATGCATAAATATAAATGCTGATGGCTGACAGGTGGTTTGGTTTGTTGAGTCACGCCCACCGTCAACCCACCCGGTTAACAAAACTCAGCCCTTCTGCTTTGTACTTGTGTTGCTCGTTCATGCAATTTCTGCGTTGCTGGACGTGTCTTTGGCATGCTATGTAATATTATAATTGCGTCTTATCAAGCACGTGCAAATTGACAGTCGTTGTCGTGTAGGTAAGGAAGGGGGGATGATGCGACCATGATGAAATGACAGTGTTGTCAAATGCTGAATCTAAGGATTCCTAAAGGTCATTTGCATTTCGCGTTTTTGCAATTTTGTGACGCAGATGCCATTTTCTTTTTGTATGCACTTACACCTGCACAACTACCCTCTCACTCTCTCTCGGGCGCACACACCTACACAGCACTCTCTCTTTTTTGCGTTGTTTTGATAAGAAGCAGAGCACAACTCGTTCGATCGTTTGGCAACACTTATCGTAATTGAAAAAAAGCCCAAGTACCTTTATATTCTTATACTCAACAATAAATACATTGTATGAGTGCATGTATGTGCATTAAATAAAAAGCTAATTATCTGATTAGTGTTCAGTGGTGTTATTTCAAGTGTCCGAATATAGTTAATCTGTAATAAATACGGCCTACCATGGTGCAAAGATTATTTATTACCCCCTCTTGTGTTGATTGATTTGTCGGCTAATTTTACACACTAGAAAGTGATACAGCAACAATTAAACGATAATGAAAATACTCTGATCAATTTATTTGTTCACATAGTAATAGTTAAAGATGTATGTATGTATATGAGAGATTAATATTTAGCTGCTGATTCCTGGAAATTTTCCATAGCATGAGTAAATCATTCGAATTCAAAGTCCCTTGGTCTTTTGTCGGTCGACCATGATGCGCGACGGCGAGGGGCGTTTGATGTCTTTGGCGTCGCCTTGTGCAGCATCAGCTGTTTGAATTCTCTCAGTTGATCCAAATGAGCTTGATTGTCTAATGTTGAAGTGGTCGAATTGAAAGCGGGGGTGCGGGGACGTTGCATTTTATGGGATGTGCCAGGCAACTCAGTCTCAGACTGCATTGATTCGTCACGGCTGTAATAGTTGATGTAATTGCGCAATTCAGCGATGCGTTTCTTCTCATCCTCGATCTGCTGACGCATTTGCGCCTCCAGCTTGACAAAGCCTTCCAGCTGACGCTTTTTATCGGCCAGGCCTTTTTGCTGCTCATAGAAATTATGGTAGTAGAGTGCACGTTGCTCGCACTGGAATTTGCTAATGCTGCGATACATTTTCAAATACTCTCTGGGATCTGCAAAATAGTTGGCCACATTCCTGGGCATATCGCGATTAATTGCCATGCCGTTTGTGCGAATTTTGCAAACCGGACAAATTTTACCACCTGATGGAGACTTTGCTTTGATGAAACATTTGTCACAAACGACGTGATAGCATCTAGTTAATTGTAACGAATGATTCAAGTCCCGCTTTTTATAGCAAATATTGCAAAATATTGGCACCATGTCTAAACGTCTTTAATCAGTGACACAAAACTATAACGGATGTTGCTAAGCTTACCCAAAACTCTGGCAATGTTAAATTCAAAATGGAGTCAAGGTTGCCATATAATCAAAAAAATGTTGTGTCGCCATACCTAAAATAGAAATGTTTATTGTACCATCTTTTGGTTATGAAGAATTTGCCGCAACGACTTTATAGTACCAATTAAAACGGATGATTTTAACTATGCTATCGAAAATATTGCAAAAGATTTGCAGATTAAGGCCTAAACGTTATGATCCCCGATACAAAATTCTGACGCCTGTTGCTACGATTATCCAACCCTCTGGTAATTCAAATTCCTTTAAATGGCCTCAAGGCTGCCATATAAACAAACAACTGTGGCGCCATATTTAAAATAGAAAAAGTTTAATGTAGCACCTCTTGTTTTGAAAATATGATGATTCAACTACATGTATAGAGGACGTTCGAACGATTATTTTTTCTTTAGCGTTAGAATGCGATCTAGCATTAGTGAAATCAGCACATATTCTCCTGGCACAAAGTTCAATTTGCTTTTGTTTTTGTCGATAACTAAGAATTATCAAGCAAGCAAGCGGCGTATATACAAACATATACTAGGTTAGTGAACTCAATAAATTAATAATAACTACAAGCCGATTGGACTACCGACCTAATGAGGTGTCATGAATTTTTCAGTGGGCCTCGTAATAAATGTATATTGCCCACTTCTGATTTGAAATTAGTTAACAATCGCGTACGCCTAATCGATGGTGGTGTGGGGAAGAACATTGCCATATGTAAATAACGCAACATCATTTCTTTTGTTTTTGCAGAGCCCCCGCAATTATCGCCAGCTTATTTCCCAATTTGAAACTAAGCTATCGTTCATCGCTCGGCAGGTTCAACAGCATTGGCAGCGACATACTGATCACGCTGCGTGCATCAAATGTAAGTTTCCTATTTTGCTTATCAACAGCAGCAGCATGTATACTTATAACTTATAAACTTATACATATGCATACAGTATTATTGATAAGCAGTTCATTCAGTAAATCACACCATTCATTCATTGATAATGTATGCAAAAACCCCATTTACATGCATTAGCATTGTGATCGGGCAGCTCTGCGCACTCGATAATTCATAAATATGCGAGAAATCTGGATTAAAGATATCGCATGAATTGCTATTTGTGATCGGGCTACCCTACAGGCTCGATAAACGATAAATGCATGCAAAAGCTGGATAAAAAGCTATCGGCAGGTAGCGCTCTTGCTTGCCGGCGGCGTTTCTTTTTGCTTGCAGCAATGCCAAATTTCGCACACATTTCGAATAAATTAATTTGAATCTCGTTAATTATAATGGATACATTTCATGCACGGGGATGGTTTGAGGTGAGCAGCGATCTACATTCGTAAATAGGCAAATACTTTGTTATATATACTTATGTATGAATTAGCTCAATTGCATCACACTTTACATACATATAAAAGTATAATGATTTATTTGTTTTTTTGTTTTTTTTTTTTCTTAGGAGCCGAAACCTCAGAACGCTGTTGAACATGGCATAGGTACACAGAATATGTTGCAGTTGACGCCACACGCTGGAATTAAACCATTTAGTCGGATATTCAATTGGGGCAATATATTTCCCTATGTGGCGCAAGTCGTGCGAAGCGAAAAGTTCGACTATCGACAGGTGAGCGAAAAAGTAATAAAACTAAATTACCTTCCCTAATCATTATTATTATTGTTAGGTCACTGAGATCGTGCACAACGATGTGGTCTTTAAGCATGCCATTAAACAGGCTGCGGAGCAAACGTTGCGCGAACAACGCTATGCCAAGAATGGACATCGTTTGCTGGGACGCAGCATCAGTGGCGACAAGGACGAGGAGGAGGATGCCAAGGAGGGCATCTCTTATCAGCAGATCTTGCGCAAACAGGAGCAACGTGCCATTACGATATTGAAGGAGATGGGTTCCACTTTGAACAACTCTTTGCTAGCGTTCACATCGTGGTTGCTTTACAAACTGTTGCCTTGTTTCCTGTCGGGTGTCGTGACCAACACCAAGCAGATTGAAATGCTTAAGAATGCCTCGAATCGTGCCCCCGACACACCGCTTATCTTTGTGCCACTGCATCGCAGCCACTTGGACTACATTATGGTCACGTTTATACTGACCAACAATGATATACGCAGTCCTTTGGTCGCTGCTGGCAATAACTTGCAAATACCCGTGTTTGGTTCATTGTTGCGTGGCCTGGGAGCTTTCTTCATCAAGCGCAAGATCGATCCCGTGGAGGGCAAGAAAGATGTGCTCTATCGTGCCGCGTTGCACTTGTATTTGACGCATGCGCTGAAGCAGGGACACAATGTGGAATTCTTCATCGAGGGCGGACGCACAAGGACGGGCAAACCTTGCATGCCCAAAGGTGGCATTCTGTCTGTGATTGTCAGTGCTTTTATGGACGGCACCATTCCGGATGCATTGCTGGTTCCTGTGTCCGTGAACTATGAGCGCCTGGTCGATGGAAATTTTGTGCGCGAACAAAAGGGTGAGAAGAAGGTGCCCGAATCGTTTAGAAAAGCTATTTCCGGTATTTGGAAGACCCTCAACTCAAGCTATGGACTGATGCGTATCGATTTTAACGAACCTTACTCAATACGCGAGCTCGTCAATTCATACAATAAAATTGCACTTGAGGATGGCAGCGCCAAGCTCTACAAACCAGCCTCAAAGTAAGTTGGGAATTCCGTTTAAAGCCACATTATATTAATGTCTGTTTGTCTTTTATAGAACCTTGCAGCACAGTCAGTCGACTTCGTCACTTTATGGCACAGATGTTGTCTGCGAGGAGCATCGCAATCTCATCGAGAGTATTTCACGTCAGGTAGTTTTCGATTGTGCCGCCGCCACATCTGTGATGTCCACAAATGCTTTGGCATTTTTGTTACTCACACGCTATCGCAATGGCGCCGAGGAGCAGTTGATTGCAGCTGCCTTAGATGATCTGCGCAACTCGCTGTCGGGCTGCAAAGATTTGGGTTTCTCCGGCGAATCTTCACACATTGTAGCCTACGCCTGCGACCTGCTGGGAACAGGTAAGAAAAGTACAAAATTTTGTATTTATAGTTGTCTATATTTAATGCCTACTTTTTGTAGGTTTGGTGACGCGCACGCGCGGTGAGAATGGACGCGTTTTTATACGACCTGTGACCACAGTGGAGAGCTACATTGAGCTGGGTTACTACTCCAACATGTTAACGCCACACTTTGCCCTCAGCTCCATATTAATGACAACTTTCCACGCGCTGTTGCCATCCCCGAATTTACCCGATAATGTGGCTGATCATGCCACAGCCACAGGTGTGACCCGCAAGAAGCTCATCGACACGGCGCTGGAGAATTGTCTAGTCTATCGCTACGAGTTCATATTGAACAAGCCCACACAAATATTGGAGCAAATGCTGCAGCAGCAACTCGACGATCTGCTCATCAGCGGTTTTCTACGTCGCCCTGAGGTTAGCAACTGCACAACATTTATTTAAAGGGCTTTTCAATAAGCTTGTAACTTTTTTAGGTAAATGAAAGCGAAAATGAGGCAAGCGCACGTCGTTTTGCTCACAATTTGGGCTTGGAAATGGATGAGGATGAGAGCGAGGCTAACGAGTATAAGCTGGAGGCGGCTGATATGATATTCCTATCCAAAGAAACACTGGAGCAGCAACGATTTATGTGCGAGGTGCTTGCACCATTTGCTTCCACATATCTGGCTGTGGCGCAGGCGCTGCAGATTCTGCATCGTAGCTCGATGCTCGAGTCGGAGTTCATCAATTTCGTCATCAACGATCTGTCTAACAAAGTGAAGAATGGCAGCTGTGCATATGGTACGATATAAATTCGATACATAATTGATTCAAATAATAAATTTGGTTCTCTATACGCAGCTGAAAGCATCTCGACAGATTCGGTGCGCAATTGCCTGAAGTTGCTGGAGAAATGGTCTGTGATTGAAGTGTGCAACCAGCGTGGCATGCGTCTGATCTCGCTCAACACCCTGTACGAGATGTCACGCGATTCGCTGAACACCATTGTGAAGAAGATTGAGGCCATTATGCCCCGCTTCAATAAGGGACACTTTAGCCAACAAACAAATGCTCAATGATTTGTCTGCTTAAATGCGTCGTATATTTCTTTTCATCCACCTCATCTCTTTTTGGCACTCATCAATGTTTCTTTTATATAATTTTTCTCTCGACATAAAAAGTACTACTTAAGATTAAGGAAAATGCGCATACTCTTAGTTCTTAAACGTAGGTTCTAAAATACATATACATATATATGGATAGTTTTTGTAAGTCGTACAAAACAACGAGTTATGCCAAAATGCCAAAGAGCTGTCTACAGCTTTTTATTGTAGCCGAGCTGTGTAGCGATCCAAAGGAGAACAAAAAATATCAACTATAACATATATACAGAAAATATATATTTTTTATGCGATACTATTCAAGAAAGCAAACATAATTCATAAATGACTAAATATAGTAATAGTTTTTGCAAAAATAATGAACTGATTTGATAATGAAATAAATGTTTTTTTTTTGTAATACATTGAAAAACGCCTCGTTTATTAATCGAGCAGCAGCAATTTGAAAAAAATTAAAAAGATTGAGAATTTAAAGTCTTAAAATGAATTCAAAATGTGTTCTTATCAACTGTTTTGTACTTATAACCAACAAAAATAAATAAAGGCCTGTAAATATAAAAGCATCCATAATTTGGCAAATTCAAAAAAACGTTCAACTAATGCGCTCAACAAAAGATATATAAAACTATTCCTTCTCTAAATGTTCCGATTGCGTCGGCTCTGACGCTGGCAATGAGTTTTGAGTGGAGGATTCGGAAACGGCCACAGTTTTGGGTTTCCTCACTCGCTTCTTGGCGACGCCGCCACCATTAATATGAATTTTAATGCCTTTATTACGCTGCATTTGCTTCAGTTTGGCATTTGTTTTGCTCTTGCCCGATTGACTGCCAGTTTCCTGTAGAGGAAAACAAATTGTTTACAGAAGTCTGCCAAATATGTCTCAGTTGATTTAACTTACCTTGGTCTCTTCGTCCTTTAGCTTGCCGCCGATTTCTCCCGAGCAACGCTTGGCACCGCAGAAGCAGGCTTTCTTGCCATTGTTCATCAAATCATCCCACAGATAATTAAAGGTAAGCTCGGTATTCTGAAATAACAAAGAAATGTGAATAAGCTAATGTTTAAAAAGGAAAACACTCTTTATAAACTACCTCTGGAATGTCCTTGATGGCAAACAGTCCCACACGATTGATGCAGTTCACCGTCCACTTTTGGGTGGCGCAATTCGGTTCGCACGAATGATTCATGAAGCGAGCCAAATTCCCCTTGGGTCCAGCATCAATGATGAAATCCTTCTCCACGCCAAGGAAATAAAAGTTCTCATCGCGATCACTTGTCTTCTGCGCCATACGCCGCTGGAACTCCGCATGATTGATGACCTCGCCCACATACTCAATGATAAAGGTGCCCTCGGCGATGGGTTCGCGGCAAACCAAACCAAAGCCACGATCATGCATGTAGACAACATCGAGACGCGGCGATTTGCGTAGCTCAAACAATTGATTCTCGCATTGAGCGCCCGCAGGACAAAAATCCGGATGACATTCGTTATAGAGCATGCGATTAAGACAACCGGATTCGGGGCCACAGGGATGCGGTGTGCCCGGTTTGCATTCGCAAATGTTGACATCCTCCTCGTTGTAGGCGAAACGCACGGGCGGCACCGGTTTATTCATCTTGATCTTGACATAAGGCGGCGGCAGCAACTTGTTGTTTAGCCGCACCACCGATTGCTCCTGTCGCTTCTGCTTGAGTATCTGCAGAAAGTGTGTCGCTTCCTCAACGCCGGCTGTGTAACGTTTGGACATCAACGATTTGCTCTTGTTGCCATCCCCGGTGTCGCCTTCGATATACAAGTAAACACGACGACGCGATATCCAACCGTGATCGTTGGTGCCAAAGAAACGCACCACAAAATCGTTCAATCCATGCGGCTTCTTTTGTATGTTGCTGGGTATCTCGGTGGGTGGCAAAATGATCGCTGGCCACCAGCGAAAGTGTGTGAATTTGGCCCACACAATCTCACCGTAGAGCGGCAAACGTCCACTTTCGCACTCCTCGCAAATGTAGCTCTCGTTGCTCTTGATGGGAATGTTGCGACAATGCGCATGCACCGCAATGGGGCAAGTTTCGCAGCAAACCAGTTCACCGCCACGCACACAAATGTAACACCACAGCACATTGAGATTGGCATCTGCTTTCGCTACGTTGTGTCGCGGACAAATCAAATGCGAAGCCGTCAGCATTTGCGAGCCAGCGGGAATGCAACGTGAGTCTTGATGATATGTGGCTGGACATTTGACGCACTTGATCAGCTTGGCGCTGCCCAGTTGCTGGAACTTGCCACTCGGATCGTCAGAGACACAAGTGTGGCAAACGTGCATCGGGCAACGTGAGCTGGAATTATTGATGGAGGCTTGGGGCCAATATTTGCAGCAGCTGGGATGAAAATGATTCGAGCACATGGGCTGACTGCAACTTAGGAGCTTTGTATTTGCTTCTGGTTCTTTGTGTGGCGACTCGCTGCTGGCATTCACAGGCGGCTGCTGATCGTGACAGATGCAACAGGCTGCCGGCTGGCCAGTGGCGCACTCGTGACACATCTGCGGCTGTTTTGGTTCAGTCTCCAGCTCAACGCCATCGCCGGTGATGTGCGTTGTAGCCTCGGCAGTGATTTGGGGGGGTTTGGCAATGGCTTTGCGTCCACTTGACGACGCCTTGATGGTCAATTTTCCAGTGCTCTTCAGCTGCTCCACGCATGCGCCATGAAACCAGCTGTGACAACTGGCGAGCGAACAACGCTCAATGTCGCCGCCTGGCTGATGGCAGTACTTGCAGACGGGCTCACGATTGAGGCCGCGAAACAGATATTTGCGATCCAGCTGCACAATGTCCTGGATCACTTCCTCAATGGGTCGTCCCAGCGGCTTCTTTAGCTTGGGTGGCTCTGAACTCTGACGCTCCAGCTGGTTGCTCTCTGTGGTAGGCGTTGTGCTGTGTTGTTGCTGTTGCTGCACAACTGGTGTCAAACTGCGTCGCAGCACCATGGTCTTTAAGCGATTTGATAGCCGCTTTATTGTGCCCGCTCCTCGGCTACGATCCGTATCGACGCGTGCCGAGCCCAACAGCTCCGCATCGCCGTTGAACATATCGCGTTGGAGTTCACGCAACTGAATCTGCTTGAGCGACCAAATGTTGCGCACCACGGAAAGCAGCACAGTTTCCACTTTCTTCTCCTGACGATACACAAGCACATACTCCTTGATGGCATCGAACAGCTGTCCAAACTCGGGATTCTCATAGTTGACCACGTCGGCAAAGGGCTGCTCATCTATGGTGTGCGAATTGCCCACATGCTCCTCCGCCGCACCGCTGAGTTTCCTTCGTTTCGTACGCTTTTCGTGATAGCTCTTCACAGGCGAAAAGGCAGGACTCATTGGCGAAGAGGAACGTTCACGTTTAAGGGCCAACACTGAGCTGGGCTTGGCATGCAAATTATCATTGGAATCATATAGACTGCTGCCCACATCCGAGGTGTCCTGTTGCTGCTGGGGCTTGGAATGTCTGCGTTTCTCCTTATGCAAACTGTTGGCAAACAAAATGGAGTTTAATACACATTTTATGATTATGAAATTTCGCCTTTACTTACATATTCTGCTCGTGTATTTCGAAGAACTTCTCCAGTCGCTGCTCGTAGCTCACTTCGCCCACCTGATGCGCCTCCTCGATGGCCTGACGCCACACCATCAATTTGTTTTGCTTTGCCACCATCTGGCGATACTTCAAGCTCTTGGAGCCATGCTTAATGCGCACCTCCTCGCGCAGCTCCTCAAAAGCCTTTAACCCACCAAATGGCATCAGATTCTCGCTCTTGATCCAATTGTGTCGCCCATTGTCGGCAAAGAAACGCACATGCACCTGAGTGGCCACCGCTTGCGACGCTCCATTGGCACTGTCCGTTGACTTGCGTTGCGGATGTCCATTGAGACTGCCCACAATTTGGTCAAACTCATCCGGACACACCATGCAAGGCCAATAGCAATAGGTAAATAACTTGCCCCAATACAAGTCACCTACTTGATATGTGGGCCAACCCGAATCAGTTGTAATCGAGGAACCTTTGGCACTATCTAAGCTGATGGACGATGGCGACTTTAACGATTGTTCGTTGCTGTCTGGCGGTGATTTGATAGCTTCAAGTTCTGTTGATGTTGCCGTCGGCAAAGCGAATAACAATTCCTCTTTGCTTGTCGCTGCTTCATCTTCGACTTTCACTTGTAAGTCTTCGGTTGTGTGAAACTCTTGAGGCGCCGGTTGCGTTTCCATTTCCAACAACTCTAGCTTGATTTCCACGTCAGCTTCCGGATTAATTGATACTGTTAGCACTTCATCTTGCACACTTTCCTGCAGCGCTTGTTGCACAGTTTTTGCTTTGCCGCGAGGTCCACGTTTCATCAGCTTGCGTTTGCGCTTAAGATTAATTATTACATCTTCAGCATCGGCCTCGAATCCAGTGCTGTTTGGTGAGTTGGCGCCATTCTTAATCAACAGCTTATCGATGGGACTCATGTAAGTGCTACCATTGGGCAGCAATAAAGGCTTCGGCGACGTCATAACAACAGCCTCAATCTCATGATCTCGATTGCCGTCGTTCAACTCAATGCTGCTGTTGATGTTGTTGTTGCTGCTGTTGTTATTGTTAAGAGCAATCGCTGCCTGATTATTACGACGACGCATAGAGCGCAGTTTGTCGGCACTGTCAGTGATTGTGCTGGGTGAGTTGGCGTTTGCATAGCCAATGTATTTGGGACTTAGATTTGACTGCAAATTCATTAAATCACGTTTCCCTGCGAAACCATAAGTCAGCATTTATGGAACATTTTACGAGATCAACTTTGTACTTACTATGCTGTTTTGTTACGCTCGTCTTATCTATTGAGGTCTGTAGTTCGTTTTCCGTGAAATCCGTGCTATCTGTAGCGGAGCCAGCTTCATTAGCTAAATCTCGGCGACGCTTAAGAAACATTTTTCCGGGAAAGCGTTGTTTGGCCTTTTGTTGGTTTGTTGCCGCCACTGTTGCCGTCGTTTCAATAGCAACGTTGCCTGCCGTTGCATTGTCTTGGGCGATCGTTTCTGCAACGCCAACATCATGCGTATCACTTGAACTTAATTTCATTATAACAACAAAACAATTACTTAATTATGCGTCCGGAATTTAACTATTAACAAAGCGAACAAACGATAGAGATAGCGTACCGCCAGCGCTTGCTTGCGCCAATTTTTATGCAGAGTTGTATTTAGCGTGACCTCCATTTAAATCCCAAAATATACTAAGCGGCCTCCAGAAAATATAACACAAATTTTACAGCACAATAGTTGAAATGGTCTCCTTGCTATGCCCATCAATGATAGCGGCACTTTTTGAATTATTTATTTTTTATTTGTCAATTGAGCCCTTTTGAAATAAAATATATTTGAATTTTTTTATACGTCCGAGTTTTATATTGAAAATTAAATAAAATCTGGTAATGCTGCGTCTGTTTTGAAAGTGACTCAAGTTATCGATAGCAATACGATAACATAAACAGACGCATTCAAAATAAATTATTTCAACGCTTACCCTAAACGGTCATACTTTGAGATTCCTGAAAAACAATATTCCACAATAAAAAACAAAAAGCCTGCGTTATTGACGATATTGTAATTTTGTCCACACACGATGGACAATTTTGTAAAGACACTCATCGAGGAGGTCAAATCACAGGGGGTCTTCGACGAGTTTCGCTTTAATTGCTGCTTGGCCGATGTGGACACGAAGCCAGCCTATCAAAATGTACGCAATCGCGTCGAGACGGCTGTCAACGACTTTCTGGCCAAACAACATTGGACACCAGAGACCAATAAGGTGCAGTTGCGCGAGCGACTACGCAAACATTTACTCGAGTAAGTTCTAGACCCAGTATTAGCGTTCTTCTTAATTGTTTTCTAATTGCTTTTCTTTAGCTCCGATGTCTTGGACAAGGGAGTTGATCACATAGTTGATCAAGTGGTCAACCCCAAGGTGGCAACAGTATTTGAGCCAAAAATCGAGAGCATTGCCTACAAATATCTAGGCATCGCACCGCCCCCGCCACCCGCATATCCGCCACCTCGCCCGCCTTTGCTTCCTGCGCCTCCTTTGCCGCCCTACGCGGGCCATGGCATGGGGCATCTGAATGGCGGCGGCAATATGCTGCAGGTGGAGACAACCGGCAGTCTGCTGCCCACAGATCTGGAACAAATTAGTCCAGATTCTGATCGTGCTACCATTAAATCGGATACGAAAGATGATAGCAAGGATGAGGAGCTGCCGCCTCCTGGTGTCGATGATGATGACATGGACTATGATGATACGACTTCACCGGCGTTTGAACCTGCCAGCAGCTTAAAAGATGACCTCAACAATGGCTTGCTAAACACATCAGATTCGCTTAAAGACGTCAAAGAGTTAGCTAACGATTCGCGAGACGCAGGCGCCTCGCAGACATCACAGCTATCGCAGGTGTCCAGCGACAGTCGTCTGACGATTGCATCCACGGATGCACAACAGCCTGCATCCACGAATAGCTCCAACATTGCCGCTAACATGTCGGAGGAGGCGCAAATGCCGAAGTTCAATGAGAACTCCAGTGAAACACACGAGAGCAGCGGACGCCAGCTGCACTTTGATATCAAACAAGATGCGATAACCTTCGAGGGTTAGCAGTTATAGTATTTTATTAAAAAATCAACTAACAACTCATTTTTTACAGGCACGGAACGTCACAATTCCATGTCGGAGCAAACCAATGGCGTCACTCAAGCACTGTCCATTGAAGATGCCATTATGAGCGAGATGAAGGCAAACATAAATGATGTAAATAGCGTGGCATTGGAGCCGACACTAACGCCGCCAGCAGCGCCTATCAAAACGGAGCCTGGAGCGGAGAATAATTTTAGTGTGTTTACGGACTCACAACAGCCCAAAGAAGAGCCAGAAGTACCTGAAATCAAGCCGGAATTGATCAAGCTCGAGGAGGCAAAGCCCAACGAGCCTGAAGCGTTGCCAGCTGCAACAGCAGAGTTCAAGGATGAGGTACTCAAAGCGGGGGAAATAACCGCATCACCTGCTTCGGCTTCCTCCTCGTCACAGACTAAAAAGCACTCACACTCCAGCGACAGAAAAGACAAAGATAAGGACAGGGAGAAGCGTCATCATTCATCATCAGATGACAAGCGTCGCAAGTCGCGGGAACGCGAAAGGGAACGAGAACGTGATCGCGATCGAGATCGGGAACATGACAAATCACGCAGCAAAACCTCATCCAGCTCCAAGCACTCCTCCCGCTCTTCGCATTCATCCAGCTCGAAACATCGCAGCAGCAGCAGCTCCAAGCATGACAAGACAAGCTCATCGAGTCGCAGCACCAATCACGAGTCCACTTCTTCCACCAGCAAGCGCAGCTCATCAACGCGTCACGACTCATCCAGTTCATCGTCGCACAAAAAGCACAAATCCAGCTCGAGCTCATCCAAAAGTCGCGAGAGCCGCGAGCATAGTAATAGTCACAACAGTAGTCATAGTAGTCATCATCATAGCAGTCGCAGTCACAACGGCAGCGGCAGCTCCTCATCCAATTCAAAGCGCAGCGATCGTGATCGGGAGCGTGATCGCGAACGCAACAAATCCAGCTCCAATTCCACAACCTCCAACTCTGCCTCGAATTCCATTAATCCGCCAGCAGCGCCAGCGCCGGCAATTATACAAGACGATCACAATGAGGTGAAAGCCAAACTGCAGAAACGTCACAGCCACGACTCGAATGATGAGGGCAAACCTCCAGGTGCAGCGGGTAAGCCACAAACTGCAGATGCTGCTGTGGAGTCGCAAACCAAAGAGAAGGCAACAAACGGCAAGGCGACGGAAACAAATGGCACCAATGGCACTAATGGCAGCAGTCCATCGGAAACAGCTGCGGAAATTGTGGAGGCAGGGAATGTAGTGAATGTTAGTGATATGTTGCAACAGTCAACGGCCAGTTTCATTGAGTTGAGCAGCGCGAAACCAGTTGATGAGCGACACAAACTTGAAGCGGACGACAAACAGGCCGTGGAGTTGAGTGAAGCAGCCCCGCCTGAACCGGTTGCGGAGTCGGAGAAGACGCCAGAAAATGAAGCAACAGCAACAGTTGAGTTAAAGTTGGCAGCATCAAGTGAACCAGAGTTGGCAGCGCCAGCTGAGACTGAGTTGGAAGTGCCAATTGAGCCTGAGCTGGCAGCATTAACTGAGCCAGATTTGGCAGCATCAAGTGAACTTGAGTTGGAAACATCAACTGAAGCAACCCCTGCGTCAAATGAGGAGAGTGTTGTGCAGCCAACGCCATCCGAAGAACAAATAGAAGAGAATAAAAATAGTACTGACAATAGCCAAAATGAACCCCCAACAACTGAAGAGTCCAAAGTAGATTCTCAGCAAGCTGTAGTAGCAGATGCCAAGGAAGCTTCGCAAGACTCAAAGGAAGCTTCGCAAGACTCGAAGGAAGTTTCGCAAGACTCCAAGGAAGCACCCGAGGCAAGTTCGCCAGCAGCTGCTCCAGCAACCTCTCCGACACCTGCGGAAACCTTCAACAAATCAGAGAGTGCTGAGCCAGTTGCAGATGATGTGAAAACACAAGAAGCAAGCGACGCTTGCACGCACTTTGAGGAGAGCGCCGAGGAGTTCAAGGCGCGTCTACAGCTCATTGAGCAGCACATTAAGGATCGTCGCACGTTGCTGAATGTCTTCTGCGGCGTCGAGGAGGACGTGAGTCAACCCACGCGACGCAACAGCGCCAAGCGACGGCTGAGCAGCGAGGCATCCTCATCGAAACCACACACCACCAGTTGTTCCAGTGGCAGCAGCAGCTCGGGCAGCCCGAATGCCAAGGTGAAACGCCCCAGGATGTCACCCACACCCTCCGAGATTAGCGTGAACTCCAAGGAGAACGAAGAGCTGGATAAGCATGACAAAGGTAGCTAAAGCGAGGCATCAACCAAAAGCAAAAGCATTTAGTAATTTAATAGTAACACAAGTCAAACCTTCATACCAAAGTACAATACGCCTTTTGCCTCTTTATCTTTTCTCCACATGCCGTCCACCTTGTATAACAAAAACAAAAAAAAAACTCATTTAATCCCATTGTAGTTCTCTAAGGGTAAGCCAGTATTTTCACCACATCTTTGCTCGCTTTAAATGTGCAATTTCAATGCGTTTGCAAATTGTTTGTAACTAATTTTGATTTGTTCACGCTTTGCAGGCGATTTGTCGGCTCGACGTCTCAGCCAGAAGCTGTGTCAGCAGCAGCGTTACACCAACGATGATCTCTACAAGCCCCGTCCACTGTTGTCACAGCGTTCGCGTCGACGCGGCCTGGATGCAATCCTCTAGCTGGCTCTAGCTCTATCTCCAGATTCAGATCCAGTTCCAGCTTCAGCTGCTACTGCTGCTCTTTCCTATGTATAAATCGTATCGAATCGAAGCAATAAAAAAAGGCAATTGTTATTGTTGCATTTGAAATTAAGCAAATGTTGTATTATTAATGTAGCTTCACTCGTAGATATTTATCTCATCGGAAGAACCCAAAACCAATTCAAATTTTTTTAGAATTTGATCCTGTTTTATCTCTATAATCAAGTCCATATATCTCGATGTAATTCTATTTAAATATAAACCATAAAAGTCAATTGCTGAATTTGAAATGAAAAAACCAACGTTAATTTTCTCCTCTTTTTCTTTTTTTAATGAGTCTGGGCATTTCTTGCTTCGTTTAACAATATAATGTTGATTTGTTTTTTGTTTCTTTTTAGGGCTACATGTGTTATATATACATATATAATATTGTTATGTATATAAATAATAACAAACAATAAACGTAATAATTATTATGTGTCTGTGTGTGTGTGTGTTGTGTTTTAATGCAATGCGAGGCTAACTTGACAGTGAATTAAATATTTTTTGTTTTGCATTTTTATTAAAAAAAAAAACTTTGGTACTTAAAGTATATATCCAATTTCACGGGGCCAGATCGACGAAATGAGGGATCAACAATTAATTAAAGGAATCACGGTCAAGTCAGCTGCAGCATTGCATGGCAGAGTTTTTTTTTTGTTTTTGTAAATTTATCATAAAATACAATAAACGGTTGAAATCTAATTGAAATTTTCCACATTTGTAACAGCAATAATTTGTATAATTTTGTTTTGAATTGTGTATGTTTTAATTGTAATTTGATTACAAATCATTTTTTTGTCTTGCGAAACGTTTTATTTTGTATTGTTTTGCTTTTTGCGTTTAGATTTTTCTTTTTTTTTTGCTTTAACAACATAAACATAAATATATGTATATAGATTTATATATATAATTTTAAATTGGTTTTCTTTTTTTAAAAAAATCATCGTAGTAATACATAATTTTAGGTAATAGTATTTTACAAGTAGGTTCTTTCTCTCATTTCCAAGGTAACATAGATACAATATTAGATTATTATCAGTAATTTTAACAAAGAATTTCTCAGATGACTGTCTCGTATGTGGGTGTATGTGTGTGTACGTGTGTGTGTGTGTTTGTGTGTGGCGTGTATGAGAGCGAGAGTTTTGTGCACAACAACAACTACAAATTTTTAACCTCCGACTATGTTCATGGAGTGATAAAACTCTCTCACCGACTCCCGCGTCGAGTATTCATACAAAAAAGCAACTGGAACCGAGCATCGTCGCCGTCGCCATCATCATCGTCGTCGCGCTCCTTCGCCAGCTTCGCATTTGGCTGACAGATGTTTCAAACATCGTGCCACCCACTTTATTATGGCTCTTGCTGCGGCTCCGTTCCAACTCACTTTCCTTGTTTTTATTTTGCTTTGTTTTTTTTGTTTTAACTAAAAGCTATGCTTATGTTTTTAGTCGCTGCTGGTGCTGCTGCTGTTGACGCGCTCCTTGATCAGCGCGTCCAGACGCCTCAGCTTACGTACTGGAGAAGCCCCGCTCGTAGGGACCCTTCACCTCCGTATGCCTCGTATGCAGATTGATTGTGGGCGCCGCCGTTCGTGTCGACAGCTCGCAGACTGTTTTAATGGCACCCGCGGCATTCACTGTTGGCGGTGCCGGATGCAGCACAGCCCCATCCTTGGCCACACCGGCCACTGTTAGCTCGGGCAGCTCGGCCTCATGCTCATCCGACTCGCTCTTGGGTAGCACATAGTCGGTGGCACGCTGCTGCGGTGTCTGCAACTCCGAGCGACCCGTAATTGACGATTTGTATTTCTCCGAATCCATGCCGCACAGATAGAACTTGAAGAACTCATATGTGGACCAGCAAATGGCCGTGGCGGGCATGGCATACAGCACACGAGCTGTCATGCCCTTGAAGAAACCCATTGGACCAGCCATGCGGTAGATCTGAAAAGCAAAAAAGAAACAATTAGCCAAGAACTATTTTCGGTGCATGAGATACAAAAATAGAGACTAATAGTTAAGAGCATTTATGTTATATATAGAAAATTCTTTGATTCATTGATTTCTAAATTTGTCATTCGATCGAGTAATCCAAAAGTGTTTTCTCATCACTCCAAAGCAAAACCATTAATTTAAATTATTTGAGTACGAAGTTAACTAAGTTAAGACACACACCTAAGCACGTATTTTAACCACTTCTTATCGTAGACACAAACCCGTAATCTCTCAGATGTAATTGCTTTTAAGGACTTTGCATTTATGCTATATATATAGAAAATTCTTTAACCTTTAATCGACTAATCAAAATGTGTTTTCTCATCATTCCAAATCAAAATCATTAATTCAAATTATCTGAACTTGAAGTCATCTAAGTTAAGACACAAACCTAAGCACGTATTTTAACCACCGCTTATCGTAGACACCCACCCGTCATCTCTGAGTTGAAACTATGCTATATTATCTCTACTCCTACTGAACATAAAAGACCTCTAGTATGGTAAAAAACTTACCTTCCGGATAGCCTCAATCATACCCTGTGTCAGGCCCGTCTCCTGTGTATTGAGCAACGTCTTCACAACGTCTAGAGGCGTCGTTATGGCCGCCGCCGAAGCGCCAGCTGCCGCGCCTGCCACCATGTGCACCACTGGACTGTACTTGCGTTCCACATTCAGCTTTAAATTGAAATTTCAATTATAATATGTGCTTTTAAACAAATCAAATTACAGATTCTCTTACCCTATTCTGCAGAAATTCGTATGTGGTAAAGTGAATCGTCTGATATGGTATGTTCATGACGAGTTGCGTCCAGTAGGAGCGATAGAAGGCATGTAATCCCTCCTTTTGATACACATCCCGCATGCAACGCACCACCGAGGTGTATGGCGAGTTGTACATTTGCATGCGTTGCTTGATCACGTCCGTGGGATTGGAGATGGCATCGTGAATCATCGTCGCCAGCGCACCAGAAAGAACTGCAAGAAAACAATGGTAGATTAATATTACAAGAACTAAGTAAGGTCAATAAATTCAATCAATTTGTTATCAAGTTAATAATGGAATAAGAATGATATATATGGTATTGACAACGCTTCCTTTAAATTGATAATTTGGCAGAAGTATCAAGACAGATTAAAATTCAGTTAAAGAAAAAGAAGTTCACTCAAAACAGAAATATTGTCTCCCTAAGCCAAGACAACAACCGCTGAGCTGATTTTGAATTTCGAACATGGCTGTGCATGCATTCGTATGTGTGTATGTATGTACTTGTGAAGTTTTGCATGTGAAGTTTTGCTACTACGCATTTGTCATAGATGTATGCAATTAAGAAGTGCGAGCCCAAGGACTGCGATGGCTCTTTTGATAGTTTCTGTCAGTGCGGTTTCAATTCTCGATCGGAATACATTACTATATATTTTATAATAGTATTACTGCTTATAAATGTATTTTTAATTAATCATTTTTATCATAGTTATCTATTGAATTGTTGCCTTTAGGCAAAATTTGTGTGACACTTTTGCGATAAAATTTCTTTCTACGAATGCAACATCAATGTAGTATATAACGCACCGTAATTCAAATGATTGTGTGATGTAACTTTGGTCAGCTGCTCCTTGGTCATCTCATAGACAGCAAAGTACAATGAATGCGCCGGTCCAGCGCCCGCAACCACGGCGCTGGCTCCTCTAATTGGCCTGCAAGGAAATGGGATATATTATTAATATAGTTTACTATAAGCTAATCATGAAAATCACTTACCTCATGACGCCCTCGCGGGTGATCATGTTCTGCAAGGTGCCCATGATGTTCAAATGTTTGGTCGGTGATGTCAGGCTCTGCATGCGTGTCTAAAGATTGAAAAGAAAAGTATTTGTTTAGTTTTTATTTTCAATTACGTGATATTTAATGCAATAATGAGTTGCAACAAAGTTTCCCTAGGGTAAAGAAAAGAAATAGCCCTGCATTTTTATGGTTTTATTGGCTAAATTGAATTTCACTAGAAATATATAATGAATGCGACAGCAGCTGTACAAACTCAAGTTGATTGCATCACTTGATACCAATTTCATGTCCGGTCCAAATGACCAAATGCACTCACACAGATCTTTAGGGTAGACCAATAAAACAATATGATAAGATGCAGACAAAGTACGTGACATTTCTCAGTCTCGCAAGCAGATGATTCACAATGATAGTGAATGTTCTTTTCTTTTCTGCTGGTTAAAGTCGAAATATATATTTCGAAAATTACGCGACGTGAAATTTCAAAAATTCCACGCTGGTGAAATAAAGCTCAAACATTGGTTGTTCCAGAAACAATAAATTACTCGTGAAATTGGATATAAAGTACATATAAATAATAATCCAAAACTTTAGTGGTGTTACATTTTGTTTTAGACTACAATAAAAATTATTTTAAGTGCCTCAATTTCAGAGATTATATTATAGTTTTTCATTTTACACACGTTCAACTGCAAATTCTAATCTTCTATCGTAATTTTAGGGCTTAAAATAACAATTGTATTGCAATTATTTTATAAAGTGTACACAAAATTATCGTTCATTATAATTTTGTATGCCCAAATCAATTGCCAATTTCCTTATATGACTGACTAGTGGGTGGTGTAACTCAGCTCGCTTTCTGATTGATCAGTGATCAAACTTGGGACATTTTCAAATATGTAAATATAGTATATGCTTTGAGGCTGGGCACAGCATCTACATTGTAAATTATAGAGAGAGTTACGAACGCGAATACGATAAAGATAATCTAGCAATAACAACAGCACACTTATCTATTCATAAAGCGAGTACCAAGTCACAATGATACAAACATATACATATGCAAGTATATAGTATATATATGCATGTCTGGTGCTATCATTCCAAGAAAAACGACGTCAACGAGAGGGCTGCCCAAGGTGATGAAAATCAAGCATTTTGTACACCAGTCAACAACAACAACAAAAGTCGAGTGAAGATCAATCATTTCCCCCTCCTTATAATTAAAAGCCTACAAACGTATAGACGTACACATATATTGAATCTAGTAGCGGTGAATGAAGTGTTTACCGATGATAAAATAGAACAACAACAACAAGAAATAAGGTTATTTCACCACAAGTTGACACTGAATGTAACATAAACCACCGAATAGATTCCACACATCAACATCAAATCGAATAGGTTCCACACCCAGTCCGCCCACAAACAGTTTTCCATATTGCACTGATTTAACCGATAAGGCGCAAAATAAAACCAAAATCGTTGTCAGCGTGATTATTTATAAACTAAAAGCTAGTAGTCTGTTTAATTGCCATTCAATTGAGCTCTTATTTATATTGTTATTGCGGTTCAGTCACCACATACATACATACATATGTACGCTATACATATAGAGAGAAAAGTACAGACGATGTATACTAGAAAATTAGCTTGTCAGCGTGACAATGAATATGATTACTCGAGACTTGATGATGACGCCGGGAATCCCTTGCCAGCTTTAGTTTGGCATTTAATTGGGCGCCGCCCGTCAAATGTGGATCGTATGCGAGAACCCCCCTCAAAAAACAGATAGAAGATATTGACAAATGTCATCGTTGTGATTCGGATATATCCCATTTCAGTGTCACGAAGTGCTGAAGAAAATCAATAAACGTTCGTTGAGCGTAGAAATGCATTCGCCGAAAAGCCGAATGTTTCGCTTAAAACAAAAGAATCGAACAATCCAAGTGTTTGCATAGTATATGGCATGTGTGTACATATAAGAAAATTAATATATGCGCTTATATCGAGACAGCAGTGCCGCAATGCCGCTCAATAGCGAAGTTCTCGCATATTCACACAACATTTTATATAAGCACGCATAGGTCTGGTTGTTTTTAATACATATACGGTACACATTTACTAAGTTACACAAAGTTCCATTTGAAATGTAACGATCGATTTCACATGAAAGGGTTAAAATAGTCGTCTCCTTCGTAATCTTTGAAACGTGGATTATACAAAAAATTAAAATTATGCTAAATTAGTGTTTGCTGTATAAGCGAAGCTTTACTGTGATTATAGGCACAAGTTTAATTCACTCAAAGCTTACATTTACTAAGTTCTACAAAAGTACTTAAAAAATGTAAAGATCGATTTTACGAAAACACTTTAAAATCGATTACGATTACAATAATCGATTTAAGTACCCATTTTGTTATGCGAAGCTGCACTGTAATTGGACATTGTCATGCATGCACAATTGCAAAACAAAGTTAAAGTCATGAATTGCCGGCATTTGTCAGTATTCTTTTCATATACATATAATTTTTTGAATTTAATACTACCCAGATTATATATTTTTTTCTATGCTTGAGCTAGATTTGCTGCCAAGCAGCGTGACAGCGCTAACGCGCGAGTTAATCTTATCAAAATGTTATAAATACGACAAGAACGTGCTCTGATAAGCAGAGCACCCAAAAAAATAATATGAGGTGGGTAAAGTAAGTAACATGACGCCCAACCAGCTGAGCTGAGCATTCGCCCTCTCGCCCATGCCGACCACAAAAACTTTATTAGTGGCGAGCAACGCGCGCATTTGA
Source organism: Drosophila niveifrons (assembly GCA_035046325.1). NCBI lineage: Eukaryota > Metazoa > Arthropoda > Insecta > Diptera > Drosophilidae > Drosophila > Drosophila niveifrons. The sequence goes on from JAWNOC010000046.1 coordinate 20,570,085, forward strand.
TTCAATACCGCAACCAACAACCAAAATACCAAGGAATTACATCACGCTTATGCGAAGGCATAATAAGACGAAAACACTGACGCACACACACATAAACATAACACACACACACGCATACTCATACATGCATATGCATGCCATGCAAACAAATACATAGACTGTAGATATGCGCAATTGTGAGGTTAGGTGCATTATATGTTGCACTACTTTTTTTTGTGATTACATACACCAACAGTATTTTTCATTAGGTTTCTTTTCTTTTGGACTCACCTTCACCGAGTCCAGCGGATACATGACAATGTGCTCCAATATGCCAGCTAATGCACCAGCCGTCATATTGATGCCAACGCTGGTAGTTGGCAATGATTCGTAATCATCGATATTCATTGTTTTGGATTGAAAACTGAACTCCTTGCCTTTGCGTTATATTTTATTGGCGTTTCTTTTGCTTTGACTCTGTGATTTCTCTTCGCTTCTGGCTTGCACCACAACTTTCGCAGCGAGTTTACCAGCTGATGATAAGCAACAACGACAACCACGACGACGCACTCGTTTTAAATTGTGATATTTTTGCTTGCTTGAATTGTAAGTTACACTCGCACACACGCAAACATAAGCAAACGCACTCACGGGAATCTAAGATTGCGTAGATGTTGTTGTTGCTACAGCTATTTAGTTTCAGAGTTCTTCTGATTGCCGGTTCTACTTCTTCAAATTTGCACACTTGTAATTTTGTTGTATAACACACGGTCACACAGGCTGCTGCTTCTTTCCTTTTTAATAGTGTGCGTGTGTGCGTACTAAGGATGAGGAAGCGGGGGCGGCGACGACGACGACGACGATGGCGACAACTACACGATATACTATTTTATAATTGACGGGGAGCGCTCTCCACCTCCACACTACACCACACGACGAACAATAATGAAATGTAGCCGTTGTTGAAGCCAGCCGTTGCCGACGTTCTTGTTGGTGCTGCTCGCTCGCTAGCTTTTTAAGTGACGACTCTCGCTGCTGCTGCTGCTGCGCTGCTTCCGTGGCGCATTCTATTGAATTGTGGGTTTAACTGCAAATATATTATACGCCACATGCAATAGTCAATTTATAATCAGTCCAATGGTTATTTGTATTTGTGATAAACACTCACGCAAATATTGAAGTCAATTTCTTAGCAAACTACTATTCAAGTCTTACGGTCGCAGTGTTTTGCGTATTTGTATGTGTGTGTGCACGTGCGTGTGTATGCGTGTGTGTGTGGGGAGAAAAATTGTTTTAAAGCAGAATGTCAAAAACAGCTTGTACCGCTCATGTTATCGAATATCGTAAGCGCAGTATGCAGCTCACTAGATAATTTTGAGGGCTGTAACTTAAAAATACTTATTGTCATTATTTTGTAAACGAACTGGCAACGCTGCGACTTCATATTTATATGCTATGTCGGCGGCGCGACGGCGTCATTCTCTTTGCGAAAAGTTATCGGTTGGTTCGTCGTCGGTCAGATATTCTGACGTAGAAAACCCTTAGTGGACGTCTGGGAAGTTGGTAGTGACGTGGCCATTTAGGCAAATTAACTTAACTATTATTCTTAGTCAAGTGCAACTTTAATTGCAACTAGCAGGATGAAGTATTTCCTGCTGCTAAGCATTTTGCTTTTAGCTGGTAAGTGTTGCCACGCTTTGCTAATGCAATTTTTTTCGCTAGCCGGCATGTTAACCTAATTTTTGGTGTACAATGTAATTTTTCCAATTAGGAGCTCATCAAATTGTCGCCGATGACGTTAATGATGCTGCTAGCACGGAAACCATTGACCTGAATTTGGGCTCTTTCAAGGAAGCTTCCCGCACAGGTAAGTGAAGGGTGAAAAGAGAAAGGAGATAAAGGCGAGTGCGGTCAACGCAATTGCTGCCTGCGTTTTGTACACGTCAGCGTTAAGCGATTACCGTTGCAATTGTAGTAGACGCCCCCCTTCCTTATCTACGCATGTATATAGATACCCACTTAAGCTAACGTGTCTTTGTATTTGTGTGTATTGTTACGGTAGATGCCGAGACGCTGAAGCGCGAAGAGGAAGCTATTAAATTGGACGGTTTGAATGTTGCGCAGCTGAAAGAAATACGCGAAAAGGTTTGTAAACACAATCGGAAACAAACACGTATGTCTCCATTATACACATACACACCCACACATACACGCCTATAAATTCGCTACAGTTCATTCATTAAACATTTGTTGAATGGGCAAATATTTATTGTTTGCAAAGTTAAATATGTAATTAAGCTATCATATTTATTGCTTATTTAAATTTTAACGTATATACTTATATTTTGTACGGTTCCTTGTAGTTTTTAAATTCATTTTTTATTATTTAATTTATTCTCTTATTTTTTATTTGTTTTTTGCTGACCCGTTTTTTAAATTTAGTTTAATTTGTAATTTACATTCAAGTTTTGAATTTTATTTTCTTTTTGTATTTTTTATTCCATATATATTTCTTGCCAATTATCTTGGTTAAATTTAAGCCACATCCATAATTATAAAATCATTCTTTATTTTTTTGCAGGCTGAGAAGTTCACTTTCCAAACGGAAGTGAATCGTATGATGAAGTTGATAATCAACTCGCTGTATCGCAACAAGGAAATTTTCTTGCGTGAGCTGATCTCCAATGCCTCCGATGCCATCGATAAGATTCGTCTCTTGGCCTTGACCGATCGTAAGGAACTTGAATCCAATCCTGAGCTGCATATTCGCATCAAGGCGGACAAGGAGAACAAGGTGCTGCACATTCTGGACTCTGGCATTGGCATGACGCATCAGGATCTCATCAATAATCTGGGCACAATTGCCAAGTCCGGCACTGCCGATTTCTTGGCCAAAATGCAGGATCCCAGCAAGTCCGAGGGACAGGATTTGAATGACATGATTGGACAGTTTGGTGTTGGTTTCTATTCCGCTTTCCTCGTTGCTGACCGTGTGGTGGTCACCACCAAGCACAACGATGACAAGCAATACATTTGGGAATCGGATGCCAACAGCTTCAGCATCACCGAGGATCCACGTGGCGACACCTTGAAACGTGGCTCCATCATTTCCCTGTACCTGAAGGATGAGGCCCAGGACTTCCTTGAGGAGGACACAGTGCGCGAATTGATTCGCAAGTACTCGCAGTTCATCAATTTCCCCATTCTGATGTGGTCCAGCAAGACTGTGGATGAGGAAGTGCCCGTGGAGGAGGAAGCCAAGCCCGAGAAGACCGAAGATGATGTCGAGGAGGCTGATGAGGACGCCAAGGTCGAGGAGGACAATGAGGAGGACAAGCCAAAGACCAAGAAGGTGTCGAAGACCATCTGGGACTGGATGCTGATCAACGACAGCAAACCCATCTGGACACGCAAACCTGCCGAGGTCACCGAAGAGGAGTACAATGCCTTCTACAAGAGTTTAACCAAGGACTCGAGCGAACCTTTGACCCAAACACATTTCATTGCCGAAGGCGAAGTCACCTTCAAGAGTTTGTTATACATTCCAAAGGTTCAGCCATCTGAATCCTTCAATCGTTATGGCACCAAGTCCGACAACATCAAGCTCTACGTGCGTCGCGTTTTCATCACTGACGAATTCAATGACATGATGCCCAACTATTTGAGTTTCATTCGAGGTGTTGTCGACTCTGATGATTTGCCTTTGAATGTGTCTCGTGAGAACTTGCAACAGCACAAGCTGATCAAGGTGATCAAGAAGAAATTGGTGCGCAAGGTCCTGGACATGATTAAGAAGATCAACAAGGAAGAATACGAAAAGTTCTGGAAGGAGTTCTCCACCAAGTAAGTGCTTTACTATGCAGCTTTTAAATTTAGATACTTATTGGAATTTTTTTTACAGCATCAAATTGGGCATCATGGAGGATCCCAGCAATCGTTCGCGTCTGGCCAAGCTGCTGCGTTTCCAGACTTCCAATGGCAAGAAGGTCACCTCGTTGGCCGAGTACGTGGAACGCATGAAGTCCAAGCAGGAGCACATCTACTATATTGCCGGTGCCAACCGCGCTGAGGTCGAGAAGTCGCCCTTCGTTGAGCGTCTGCTCAGCAAGGGTTACGAGGTGCTCTACCTCGTGGAGGCTGTCGATGAATACTGCATCTCTGCCTTGCCCGAATTCGATGGCAAGAAGTTCCAGAACGTCGCCAAGGAGGGCTTCAAGCTCAACGAGTCGGAGAAGAGCAAGGAAAAGTTCGAGACTCTGAAGAACACTTTTGAGCCTCTGGTGAAATGGTTGAATGATATCGCCCTAAAGGATCAGATCTCCAAGGCCCAGATCTCTGAACGTTTGAGCAACTCGCCTTGCGCTCTGGTCGCTGGTGTCTTTGGCTGGACCGGCAATATGGAACGTCTGGCTATGTCGAATGCCCATCAAAAGGCTGATGACCCACAGCGTAGTTACTATTTGAACCAGAAGAAGACATTGGAGATTAATCCCAGACATCCATTGATGCGCGAGCTGTTGCGCCGCGTCGAGGCTGATGAGGCCGATGAGACCGCCAAGGATATGGCTGTTATGATGTTCCGTACGGCGACGTTGCGTTCCGGCTATATGCTGCAGGAGACTTCCACGTTTGCCGACAGCATTGAGAAAATGATGCGACAAACGTTGGGCGTGGCTCAAGATGAACAGATCGAGCTCGATGAGGAGGAGGACGACGATGCTGATGATGTTAAGGCCAGCAGCAGCAGCGAGGCGAACACGAACGCCGAGGATGATGAGGAGGAGTCACAGCACGATGAACTCTAATTCCAGTCAATGAAATTTGTGTAAATATAAGAGATCTATCGTGGCATACAGACTGACTTCACAAATAATCCATAACGCATTTTGGGGCACACACAGGAACACAGTACCGTTGCATCAACAGTGCTTTGCTCCTTCTTAGCCACGTGCCTAGTTTCTAAGTAAGACAATTTCGTAATATTCCCGAAACACATCAAGCTCTCTGTGTGCTCAAAAACATAAAACGTAAACTTTATTCATAAATTATAAACAAATGAGAAATGTATGAAAACTGAATGCGCTACCGTAAAGAAAAATATAAATGAATTGCTAAATGTAATGTTTAAATGAGTCATGGCTATTTGGGAGTGTCTTTTTTATTAAATAGAGTAGGTCAATGGGGCTTTGTTTGACCTTGCCATGGTTCAAAATTCAATCGACCGTTAAACGATGTTGCTGCCCTGGTAGCAGCTAGCCAAGCGTCGATAAGTTCAAGTTGTTGCAATCGATTGTGTTATCGAAGCTTCTGTCAGCACTATTTTTGTGAAGTAAACACTAATAAATCGAACGCAGCTGTGGCGGCAAATTCTGTGCAATTTTTATTGTAAAGTTTTGAAAATGGAAATTTGCATAAAATGGAGCATGTGCCGCACCTGCACCAACGACAGTGGCGCTCTGCTACAACCGCTCTACGACGACCCAAAACTGGCGCAACAGCTGCAACAATACGCTGGAGTTGAAGTATAAACAATGTTAAACTTTGCTCCCACGGCAAATCATCAATTAATTGTATGCTATTTTATGTAGTTGAAAGCTGATGATGGATTACCAGATCAAATATGTACAGTTTGTGTGGCAAACTTGGACTTGGTGCACACATTTCTCACGGGCTGCAAGAGAACCGACGAACATCTGAGAAATGTGGTTCGCCGCACGATGTCCTCGAGAAGTTGCTTTCCAAAGGTGTCCTTAGAGTCCGAGGAGAAACCAGTAAAAGTGGCAACAGAAGCCCGACAGCGAAAACAAATTATTTCGGAGAGAAACGCCAAAAGTTTGTTGACTTCTCGAGCTAAAGAAGCAGCCGATGAAAATGTGTTGATAAGCTTAGCAGTCAAAGAACTGGAGTTAACCAAACCAACAGTGAAATCCCGCATAGACGACGAACAATATGTGGTTGTCATGAATCCCACAACAACGACAGACACCGACGACAGCGAAAACATCATAACCGATCATCACTACGAAGAAGATGACGAGCAAATGGAGGGGAACAATCTGCCAACTGGGGAAGCATCCAGTGCAGAGCTTGTGGCTGCTATTAAACTGGAGCAGGAAACTGCAGTGGCAACGCATTCCATTGATTTGGGCGCTGCTTGCGAGCCGTCGAATTTCCCTAAGCACAGCTGTTCCAAGTGCGGCAATTCGTTTCCAAATCGCACACAGCTCAAAGCGCATTTGCGCACACATGGCAAGGAGAAGAGCTTCGAGTGCGAGTAAGTAAAAGACTCTTTCAAAGCATAGGCAATCTCTTGAACCCATTTTCTTAACAGACTCTGCGGCAAGCGTTTTAATGCCGCCTGCAATCTGACGACTCACATTCGGACGCACACTGGAGAGAAGCCTTTTGAATGTGCTCACTGCAGTCGCCGCTTTGCCGATCCCAGCACGCATCGCAAACACGAACGGTGAGTGATTTAAGTCGATTCATTTCTTGAGCTAATCTTTTATTCTCAGTAGCATGCACACGAACGAACGTCCTTATGCCTGCGATATCTGTGCCAAAACCTTTTCATTGTCTACCACCTTGAAGGCTCATTACCTTTCGCATTCCAATGAAAAGCCGCACAAATGTCATCTTTGCAACAAAGGCTTTCGATTGCCACATCAACTAAAGGCACATAGAAAGACACACGCTCATCGTTTCGAATTGGGCGTCACGTCCTTCAATCAGGAGGAAGATGAAGAGGACGACAACTCAAGGAGCTGACTGCGCTTTTAAGCATAGCTTATACTTTAAATTTCGCTCCTATGGTAGCCAAAATATATGACAGGAAAATAGTACGTTTAAAAATTAAATTGTATATTTCATATGCTTCGTCTAACTTAAAACTAATCCATATCCTGGTGGAGCATGTAACTGGTTGAGCTGGCAAACGCTTGTTCCTCTTTGCTGCGATGGGTAAGCGTTTGCAGATGCGCTTTTAGTTGATGCAGTAGCGTGAAGGATTTGGAGCAAATGCTGCAGCTGCAAAAGACAAGTTGATTAGCATTAGCTTAGATAGCAAAAGTAATAATCCATGATTTCACTCACTTGAAATTCTTTTCGCCCGAATGCACCAGACTGTGATTCTTAAGGATGGCTGTGTGGGTGAATGTTTTGCCGCATTCCTTGCACTCATAGGGACGCGTGTTGGTGTGGACACGTTCATGACGCACCTTTTCGCTGCGATCGTAGAAATGTCGATCGCAGTAGAGACACTTATAAGGTCGCTCTCCCGTGTGGCGTCTAATGTGAGCACGCAGCTCGCCCATTTGACGAAAGGATTTGCAGCAGATTCTAGGAAGGAAAAATATGTTAGTAAAGTGTATTTCTTATTGGTTAATAGGCATTCCCATATCAAACACTGTGACTTACTCGCATTGATGTGGCTTGTAGTCGGTGTGTGCCATCATGTGGGCGGTGAATGCCGCCTTTTTTGGATACACATTGCCGCACAGATTGCACATGTATTTGGTGGGCGAGTTTTCGCCGCCTAGATTGTCCACTTTTAACGCAGGTTCTCCTTTCGTTTTGCGCTTCACTTTGAGTTCGTTGTCCGGTTTTCGGGGTCTACCCGGTTTACGTTTCGCAGATGTTGTACTTGGGCGCGGATCAGGCGATGGAGTGGGCGAAAGGAAATCTTCATTGTCTTCCGAGAAGTTGCCATCGCATGTCTCCAACTTAACATCGTCCTCGCCATACAGCATGGACTGCTCCACTTCGACGGCTTCGCATTGCTCATCGTCATATTGTTGCTGCTCTAAATTAGTTATAATCTCTGGCAGTTTATGTTTGGCACCGGCTTCAGTTGCCTCAACTGTAGCTGCCACATTGTCTGTCACATAGTTTTCTTCGTAATAGTCGACAACATAGTCTAGCTCAGCAGAGTCGGCAGACTGCATATCCTCCTCTTCATCCTCCTCGACATTGCAATTGCTGTAATGTTTCAGCGTTTGCAGCTGGAGTGTTTCATACAAATATTCCAAATAGACACTTTCGCTGGCATTTAGCAAATCGTCGGGCTTCTCATGCTCCAGAAATGTGCTCTCCAAATACACTTGAGAGTTGAGACACATTTGACGAAAACTGAACCACATTTTGACAAATTCACAGCAACGTTCGCAGACTTTTGTAGGCAACAGCGGCGACCGTCGTATCTGCAAAATAGTCATTTTAATATACTTGCAATTTCATGCACTTAAGAGACTTACTCTGATGCCGCAGCAGTATTCAATTTGGTTATTCAGTCGAAGTTTGGTGCCCTCGTTATCATCTGACACCTCCTCCATTTCATCATTGTCCACAGCAGCATCCTCACTAAAAAGCGTGCGAAAGGTATTTTCGGCGCACTCACCAAGGCAAACACGACATTTGTTTCTATCAACCGGCGTTTCATCTGTCGTTTCCATTGTTAAATTAACAATCTCCGCTCTTGCAACATTCAATGCAATTTTTTTGTGGCTTTCAACTATTTTTTGTTTACTATTCACGATTGGCAGTCGATAACTGACGAATCGATAACACGCAAGTTGGCAGATTGCTGTGCACGATAACTAGGTAATTTTCGCTTATTTCAAGCAGGTTAGCAGTTTATATGCTAGATGTGCAAATGAATTTAAGAATTTAATTGCAATTTAAAAAATTTCAATAGGGTTTTAGTCTAGTTACTACAGCGGTTTTTATTATTATTATTAATTCTACAAATAGTAATAACGGTAAGGGTACGAAACAGAAAAATGTAATATTTGAATTTGGCGCCAATTCTTCGTGGAGTAAGTCGATATGCATACAAATCTGGCATAATACTGCTTAATGTAATTAATAAAAAAATAATGTTGGTGTAAATTTGAAGAACCGATACCATAAAACATATATAGAGACTATGAGTACAAAAATTTTACCAATAATATGTATGTGAAGTATATATATAAATATAAAACTAGGACTTTTGTTTCTTGACGCGTCCATTTTTGACAGAGTTCTTCTTCTGGTTTTTCGACTGAGTCTTAGTCTTGAGCTTCTTCTTCTTGTCATAGGCGCTAAAATCAACCGTATCCGAATCGTCCTCGCCACCATATTTCTCCAACAATCGATCCATCAAAGAATTATAGTTGCCCTCGCGTTGATTGCGACGCGCCAAAATCATTTGCTCCAAACTGCCACCAGACTCTTGAGCCGCTTCGGCATCCTTCTGTTCACGACGCTCTCGCCGCTCCTTGATTATTCTCGCCTCCTCCGATTCTCTCGCATATTTACGATGGCGTTTATTACGCTTTGCGGCCGGTTCCTCAGTGAATATTTTATATTCGGGCACATCCTCGCTAGCAATTAGGCGAGCAACGACTTCTTTGATGCGTGGCTCATCTTCCACGTTCATAAACGGCACATGATTCATCATATAGTTAATGCAACCCTTGCCGCCCAAATAGGCCATCTTAATATCACGCAATTCCATGTCGGAGCCAATATATTCGCGCTCAAAGTTTGTGATATCTTGTTCGGTAATTGGCTTGAATATCTTCTCCCACAGCTCCATCCAGTTGGACAGTTTGCCCTCGTCATCGTCGTCGATGATGCCTTGTTCGTCGTACAAGCCCCGCTTCTGTGGGTCAGTCAGCACTTGATAAATCTTGGAGAGCACTTTGAATTTCTCGGTGGATTCTTCTTTTTGCGCCTCGGGAACTCGATCGGGATGCACAAGCAGCGATATCTTGTGATAGGCCTTCTTAATGTCCTTCTCGGCGGCATCTTTGGCTATGTCCAGCAGCTTGTAAACATCACGAGTATCAAAGTACTTTTCACACAAATCTAAAGTAGACATGATTCCAATAGTTCTTCTAAATATTAACTTTGCTGCGGCTTTTTTGTGCTACTGATGACAGCAATTAAAGTGCTGGAAAGTGCTCAATTGAGTTGTCAGTGCTAAAAAGGCGGCTAGATTATCTGACAGAGGGCTGCCGTTTGGTGTGTAGTTGGAAATACCTAATACACTTTTGTGGTATTTTTTGGTGTGTTATTACTTGTTAAGTTGGCTGCGATTGGGCCGACTTCCTTTTCCGTGTTAGCTGTGAAAGAAAAAACATGCCGGTGGGTGCAAAATTTATCAAAAATATGCATTTTAATGCGGAAAATTTGCGCAAACAAAAGCTAAAACTGTGTAGAAGTGTGCGCGCTGCAGTGTGGCATATGCAACCCAAGCATTTACTGTGATCAAATGCACAATATGGCTTAAAAACGACGCGTCTGTGAAACGCTTGCTCTTCCACACACGCAGTCATATGCGAGTGTGTCTGTGTTGTGTGTGTGCGTTCGTGGGCAAAGCAAAAGCATGCTAAAAAGCTGAAAGCGCGTAGCACCAAGTATATTACTAATGATTGTGAAATTGATATTGAAATGAATACAATGTTGTGAATTGTGCGAAAATCATAACCTACAATTGTATGGCATTTGTTTTGGAAACAGAAATGATAATTTTTAAATTTCTTTTGCAGCTAGCAAAAGATTTATTGCACCCTCTGCCCGCTGAGGAGAAACGCAAGCACAAGCTGAAGCGCTTGGTGCAGCACCCTAACTCCTACTTCATGGATGTCAAGTGCCCAGGATGCTACAGAATCACAACCGTGTTCAGTCACGCTCAGGGCGTTGTGGTTTGCGCTGGTTGCGCCACCATTCTGTGCCAGCCAACTGGAGGACGCGCTAAGCTTACAGAAGGTAAGTGTTGTTGTTTCAAGCCTTGTCAGCACTTCTTTGAATTTATTCATTTATGTATTCCATGTGTTTCGCAGGCTGCTCGTTCCGCAGGAAGCCACAGTAATTTGGGATGCGTCTTGATGAACCACAAATTATTAATTTTTTAATAAACACTCTAAAAACGTAAAGAAACTACAAAAAAAAAACCAATTGAGCCGTTTTCATTCAATTCATGCCAATCTTATAGACGAAGCCGTCGATGTTTTATGCAAATGGAGAAGGATTCGCCAACAACAACAGCACACAGTCTAAAGTCTCTTGTAGAACATTTCGGCAGCGGCAGCAGCAGCAACAACAATTTGATATATTATTAATAAGTAGTTTTAAACTGCATTGAATGATTGATGAGTTAAACTGGCTGTAAAATAGAGAGAAAAAGCGTCCTTTTAATATATGATTTTGCATGTGTAAAAGCGGAAGCTTTTGAAGAACATTAAAAAATTAACGATGTTGTGGTTAGCAATGTGAATTTACGTGTTGCTTGGTCTCTTTTTCAGACAAGAATAATGAATACTTTTCAAATATTTGTCTAGTCAGATGTATTCTGTGAAGCAATGTTTTTATCTTGATGCATAATGCTTGTTAGGATTAATTCTCAACAGCGAAGATTGGCGTGATAAGCTGGTTTAAATTTAAATCGGCTTGCCGCCAAAAGCAAATGCTGGCAACAATAACAGTGCTAAAATGAGTAAAAATATCGGATTTACAGAGTTATGCGATAAGTATATCGAAATAACATATGGTAATTATCGACTTAACAGCTGTTATTTGTGTTGGTTGGGTGGATCCGTGTGTGTGTTCATTATATTAACAAATGCCACCGTATTGTGTATTTTTGGCAACTCAATATATACAAATTTACCAAGTATTTGCTTGTAGTTTTTAATTTAAAGCCGAGCTTGACAGTTCCCACATATTCTATATTGACATTGAAAGTAACTGACAGCGTGCAGTCGTGTATCGTGCATAGACAATTCGCATGCCCATCTCTATGCTGTTAACACAACACTCTTATAAGAAACAGTTAACAGAGTTGTTTTCAGTAATCATTTTCTATTTCGTGCGTGACGGTCGCGAGACTGTGCCGCTGCTCTGTGGTTTGTGTGTTTTAAATAAAATAAATCATATGTGTGCATATATTTGAAATTTTAAAACGCAAGAAACTTATTTGACGCAGAGTGGCATAAGATTGGGCGCGACGTAATTAAATGCAATAACAACAACAAAAGCATCGAAATTCAACGCGTCGCGCAACAGAAGCGAAACAACACAAAAGAGAAATAGTACAAAGAAATTTGTCTTCCTGCTTTTGGCCGCCGCCGCCGCCGAAGAAGAGTGCGCAAAAAAATGCAACAAAATACGGAAGCAGAGCAATAAAAACGCAGTAATAACGCAAAACTAACGATAATTGTGCAATAATTAAAACAATTGTATATTTATTTTCGGTTGCAAGTTCTTTTGTGAGCAACAAAAAAATTCGATAACCAAACATAACAAATATTAATAAAACAGCAGGCAGTGAAAATTCTCTTTTGAAGCAACGGCAGAAAATTTACAAAAAAAAGAAGAAAAAACAACTTTTTTGGCTGTTGCTTTTACAAAACAAAATACGTTTCTAGGGGGAGCGTTGAAATTTATAATTTATGCAAAACTGTGTGCGAAGATAGCAAACCACAACAACAACAATAAAAACAACAAACACTCAGAAAATGGATCACAAATTCATCGTATTTAATGCTGCACGCGATAACAACCTGCCACAATTGAAGGTAAGTTAGAAGAGATGCTGTTTCTGTTGCCACAAATTGCAGGCAAAAAACACAACAGCGAAATCACGGAGCTGCTCTCAGCACAGCTGCTGTTGTTGTTGTCCCAGCCTTGTGACTAATCAATAAAATTCTACACACACACACATACAAGTACATAACGCTCTGAGAGCAAGCGTGCGCGCCAGAGAGAGAGAGAGAGAGTGAGAAAGAGAATCGAAAATAGTGTGGTTTGCTCGGCAACAGCGCCAAAACAATAACAAAATACAAGCATTTGGATATATGACTGTGTGTGTATGTTTTTTGTTTGTGGGCGTAGAAGCGAAGCTCCCAAGCGATTGTGGCACGCTTTTTGCATAATAAAGTTCTTAAGCTGCGACTACTTTGGCTTGACATTGGCACATTGCAAATTTGCAATTGCGCTTTTGCATTTGGCTTCATGTGCGAGAATTTGCAACTAATTTTAGAAGTGCATATGTTTGTGCAATGTGCGCAATGTAAATAATTTACTAGCCTTTGAAATATTTATTTACCAACATTTCCAAGCCAGCGATAGTAATGCAGAAGTATGTTATACAAATTTAATATTCTTTAGAATATTGCAATAAAACTTATTTCCATTTTGAATATCGCTATTCGATATTTATGCACATTTGTATAGCCAAACTAATTATCGGTCTTGATTTTAGAGTATTTAAATACCAAAAACTGTTAGGTTGCGAATATCGAAGCGTCCTTGAGTTATCGACTTGTTGTGCAATTTGTGTGTATTTTGATTTTGTGTGATAAATGTTTTTAGCTTTGATTCATTTTCCCTGCTTTCCATTATCTTATCTCTTATATCAGTTGGAGACAGCGAAAAGACACACAACACCAACACCAACAACAACAACAACGCGAACAAAACAACAGCAAGTTTCCGCTGGCTTCATATAATAATATGAGTAAAGCAAAGTATTTTTAGCGAGCTTATTTATTATTTTTGTTGTACACTTATTATGTTGATTCGTATTTGGGCCACGTTGTTGTGTGTGGCGTTTGACTGCTTTTGTTAACATGTTAATAGCAGTCAAAATTAACGGCTGAAATCACGTCTCGCTTGATTTTTGTTTAAACGCTTCCGCCATTGTCAAGTGCGTCAACTTGACTTGCGTTGTTGTTGTTCAACACTGTCCCAATTGAACCCCCTTTGGGCAGCGTTGTTGTCAGTTATCCTTGAGTGCGTTCAATCAACCAGAGCAAAAGGCTCGACCCAGCACCGGTTTTTCAAAAATAAAAAAAAGAAAGACATTTTTAGACTTCCTGAACTTTTGGCTGGGCTCGGCCCTGGAAATATGTCATTTATGGAGTCGAAGACTGTTGTTTGTGGGGAACTCAATAAATGCGCCCCAAAAATAGCCAAGTATGTGAGGCGTTGTTCTGTGTTCTGTGTGTGCTGCTGCTCTCTGTATAATTTTGTATTCTTTAAGCGAGCATTTTGTTATTTTGCAAGGTGTTGGCTGCAACTTCTGCTCCATATTGAGGCAACAGCTCTCAGCAGCGAAGCCAAACCGCCGTGCAACATGTTCTACGAGCAACTCGCACATCAAACTGGTTTTTCTCGCTGCGAGACTCTTATTTTTTTTTTTTTTTTTATTTTTGTTGTTTCTAGTTCGCTGGCAATGTTGTTGCTGTTCTTGTGTTGGCTGCCTTTTAGACGTTGTTTATGTTTGTTCCAAAAATAAAAGCCAAAACACCTACCACACTTATGCGTCTCTCGATGTAACCTCCACTCTACTTATGTACTGCGATGTCCAAGTGCCACTTTACACCAAGTACACAACTAAGTATATATATATACAAAAATATATATATATATACATTATTTATGTCTCTCTGTACGATCTACGTGATCTGGGCTTGTTTGCTTGATTGATGACGTTTGGTGAAGACGTAAATACGATTTCAGAAGTTTTGTAAGAGATCATTGGACAAAGGGAAACACACAAGAGGAAACAAGTCTGGCATGATAATGATGTGTGTGAGATAAAACAAAAAAAAAAAAAAGAAGTATGTATATGGGAACCAGTTCAAAAGAACCAACAGAATTATCAGCTGTCGTGTAAATGGAGAAGTTGCTTGCTTAGGCATATGTGCTGTAGAGATAAGCAAATGCCATAAAAGAACAGTATCCGTTGGGAAGCAACAAGATAGCGACACATTTGGGTCAAATTAACTTCAGAAAGGGAGGGAGCATTATCTGACACTTTAAAATTACGAAAATTACTGAAAAATATATATTAAAGAATGTTCTAACTTTAAAAGTTATATAATGGCAAAGAAACGAGATAATGTCTTGCTTACAAAAGTATTTGTTTAGGACGAATAAGATAAGAAATGTTACGAATGAAATATGAAAATAATTAACTTTTAATGTGGAATAAGAATATGAAAGAGTTTCAAAATGATTTATAACGAACTTAAACTGAAATGCGTTGAAAATCGTATATACCAAAAACAAAAGATAAACTCTTCAAGAGAGACTGATAAAGGAAACAGTTTATGCTTTGAATATTCATAAGTTAAATAATAGAAAGAACATTTTGACAGGCTCGTGATGTGCTCTATGAGGTCAGCGACTTGTTATATAGTTGGGGTTATCATTCGATACACCCAGAAATATAAAACTTAAGGTCAGCGACTGTTTTGAAGATTTGCTGTTATCCGAAGAGCCGCAATATCTTGAAATTCGTCTGTGTTGTTTTTGAGGTCAGTTTTAAGCGATTGATGCTCTGTTGGGGGTTATCATACGGTAATTGTGGGAATTACACTCTGTGAAGAGATCCGAGAGTCTGCGTTGCTTAATTAGCTGCAGCCAAAAGCTTCATTTATTTAATCAAGCCAAGCAAAGAAACGCAGCAAATATTTCGTTTGCTTGGGTTTCGAATGTTCAAAAACACAAAAAAAAAAAAAACATTTGCAAGGCATTAAAATTAATTAGATTTTTTTTTTTTGTCTTTCGTTTAACAGCTGTTTTGAGGTTGAGGTTGATTCTTTGCCTTTTCAGTTTCTTTAGTTTCAACGCGAATTGCTTGTGTCTATGTATTTGGTAATGCTGTTGTTGTTGTTGTTGTTGTAACCTCAAAACGCGAATTTGAATTCGAGTGCTTGGCTTGGGGCCAGCGAGACAAAGACGCAGAGAATGAGAGATGGAATGCGAGAGTAGAGAAGAGAGGGAGAGTGAGAGAGAGAGACGCAGCTCGAGTTTTATTTGCACCATCGTCCATTGGACCTGCTTCTTTTTCCACTTGTTTGCCATTTAACTGCTTCTTGATTATTAGTTTACACTCGTGTGCGTGTGTGTGTGTGTGTGAATGAGAGTGTGTGTGTGCTGGTTGCTGTAAGGTCAGAGCCGATCTCTTGCTTGGCGTCTGGTTTACTTTGACTTCAATTCAGTTGGCAACGCAACAGGCAAAGCAACAGCAGCAGCAGCTGTGAGTACTCACTCACCAGCGAGTGTATTCACATGCGAACACAAAAAGTATTCACTCGAGAAGGAAGACGCATTAGCAACATCAAACGCAACAACAGCAATTAACAACATCAACAGTAACAGTAACAACAACAAACAAACAAACAAACAAACAACAAAACAATCAACATCTTTGGCAAGTGCGTGCTGTGTGCGATAGCAGCGTTCATTGGCTTTATCTTCTGAGCATTATTGATATGCCCTTGCCTCGGAGTCTATGCCCGATTTATCTTGATCTTTGTGACGCATAACTAGAGCAGCCATTTTTTGAAAGCATTCAAAAACAGATCTTACAACAACTGTAGAATATTTCTAAAATTAATACAAACACTCTCAAATTTGAAATTTCCCTTTTACACATTATTAATATCCCTAATATTTGGGAAATTTAAATGCATATTTTCATTATATTTCCATCCCAGTTTTCTAACTATTAGGATGTTTCCCTAATTGAAATTTTAAATATTATTTCTCATATTTATTTCTCATTTTATACTGAACTTAATTTAAAGGTCTTTACATTTTAAGTGAGACTTCCTGACCATTAAACTATATAATATTTGTGGGTAATATTTCCATAAAGTAAACAAGCTATTGATATTTCCTGTTGACCATTACAATTCGGTTAATTTCTTGAGAAAATAAAAGTTTTCCCCATATTCAGAGCAAATATTTTATTTTCAGAATATATATATTTATTTTTAGGTATACATATATAAATTTTTGGGTGTACATACATAAATTGTAGTAAAACGTATATATTCTACCTTTAAGCATTGTCATTATGAATGTCATCTATAGGTAATCGTTTTGTATGCACATATTATATCTTTATCCATATATGGGTTCTATTATTCTGTGGTTAATTAGCACGCAAAGTTGCTGCATCATTCCCGCCTATATAATATATATTTGTATGCTCGAATGCCCCAGAAAACAAATTCTTATCTCCAATTTTGCAATAAATTACATTGTAAATCAACAGTCATAATTAAAATGCCATCAAAACATGACCCAAAAAGAATAATGCATTTAAGAAATAAAAGTCAATTTATAATCTAGTTAAAGAATTTATTCCTCTGCCTTCAAAGAGTGCTCAAGTTTCGTTGTTTGCTAAGTTTAAAAATTTGTTTGTTAAATTTTCCGCATGGTTTTGTTTTGATGCGATAAAAGCGCGTGGCAAACGATGAGAGAACGTGAGAGATTTATTTGTTTAATTCAAATGAAATCAAATCAAAGGCAAAGAGCAAGATGTAGGCAGAGATAAAGAGACAGAGAGAGAGAGAGAGCGAAAATCGCACACTGCACGAAATTAGTGGAGACCTTCTGTGGAGCGTGTAATTCGTTGCCATCGGACGCATAAATGTTTTAATAAACACTTGCATTTACCCCGGCAGCCAATGCCAAAAATAATTTCAAAGTAAAACCAGTTTTTTCTTTCTTTTTTTTTTTTTTTGTTAAATGGCCACACTTAAGAAATAATAACAGCTGTTAAATAGTTTAATGGTTAATAGGAAGTAACTGCAGCTAGTCAAACATTAACTTTTAAAGGTTGTTAACTTAAGCGAAGTATAAAATGTGTAATAAATATTTACAAGGATAATTTGTGTGAAGTTGGCGAAGACACAATAAATATTTAGTGTAAAAGTGCAGCAAATAAGAATATTTATTAAATATTTGTCGAGTAACTTTTTTTTCCTGTGAATATGAAAACAATAAGAATTAGTATTGTTTATGTTGACAGGGTGGCGTTAAAGTCAATAAACAAGTTAAGGCTACATTGAGTAAATATAGTATTACAAAAAAGGTCATTTGCCAGAGAGCGAGAAGATCATAAACAAGGGTTTGCATTTATTTCGCGCAGTGTATTTTATCGCACATCGTAACTATTTACGATGCCATTTTTCGATGCCAATGCCTTCTCAGTGCTGCGATTTATTCCAATCTATTCGTAGTCAGTATCTGTATCTGTATCTCTGTGCTTGGATTGTGTTTGTCTTATTCCGCGATCGACGTCGAAGTCGATGTCGACGTCGTCATGACTTTGAAGTTCGTCGCACGATTAACTAAAGCAACAATGGCCACATAACAATGTGAATGCCTTCTTGCTGATTATACGCCCCATCGCTCCATAAAGCATTATAATATCAGTGCTTCTGCCCGAGCACGCTCAATGTCTCTCTCTCGCTCACCCTCTCTCTCTCTCTCTCTATCTATCTCACTCGCTGTGTCTTGGCATAATCGTAGTCCGATTTTACACTAAATATTTATTGTGTCTTCGCATAGATATCTATTATCTCTGTTGATGTTTGTTGTCTGTTTTTATTTACCAGCGAAAATATGTGATCTGTTTTTCTGGCTTATCATCTCATTTTTCTTTTTTCTCCCGATAAAACACCAACATAGTTGACAGAGATTTAGTTTCAGTAGCTGCAAATAAAAATAACAAATACATTTTATATATGCACTCGATAGATACGATACGATGCATTTCATTTGCATACGAGCGCATGCCACACACTGTTTGAAAATACTACGCAAACAAAACAATAGAAAAATTAAAAAAACAATGCACATCGACGATATTTTTAAACGATTCGTCTTCATTTACATATATTGTTTTATATGGTATGAAGGACCCCATAATGTTGATTTCTTTATTGCTACAATCATTATAAAATTAATATATGTATTTTGGCTTTATTTGTCGTTGTTGCTGGTGGGCGTTTATCGATACTTATCGGCAATGGAAAAGTCTTCAAAAGTTTGCCTACAGAACTCTATAAAGTTTTGTAATTATGAAGCGTTTATTTCAAACGTGTATATTAAAAAAAGTGTGCTATAATCATAAATATTTGGTTCCTTTGAGGTCCCTACTAGGTGAAAGCTGTGTTTATCGATAGTACTCGATAGTTTAGTTATTGTTTATGCTATGAAGTTTTGTAATTATAAAGCTGTTGTTTCAAAAGTGTTAAAAAAACAAAAATAGTGCTCAAACCTTAAATATTTGATTCCTTTGAAGTCTCTAATAGGGGAAAAGCTGTGCTTATCGATAGTAATCGTTATTCAAAGCTATCGTTTATGGTATAAAGTTTTGTAATTATGAAGCTGCTGCTTTAAAAGTGTACCATATATTAAAAAAAGTGCGCCATAAATATTTGGTTCTTTTGAAGTCCCTACTAGCTGAAAGCTATGTTTATCGATAGTATTCGATAGATATACTTATCGTTTATACTATGCTATGATGTATTTTATCTCTGCTCATTATTCTGTTTTATTTATTTCTTAAATTATTAGTTCTTTTTTATTAGCTTAATATAGGGTAACAAATCGTTATCATATTTTAGTTAGAGTAAAACAAATCCATTGCTTTTTTTTTTTTATTATATTTACTTTTAGCGATCTCTAGGGTAACTCGACGTCTATCATATTTGAAACTTTCAAAAACTTGAACGCTTTGTGGAGCCCATTAAAATCGTCAATATTATGAATAGAATGCTTTTTTTATGGGCGCACAAATTTTCCATCGTTTTTCGAAAATTGAACAAGTTTTTCCACAGAGCGCGCCAAAAGCGCATCAAATTCGCCCTTGACCTCGACCCTGCATCGTGTGAACTCTCGCTACCAAAACACAAATACAAACACCACCACAAAGACAATGCATTATACTTGTTTTGGATCTGTGATTGTTGGGTACGGTCAACTTCGACTCCAACTCAAACTGGTTGCTTTTGGTAGGTTGGTGGTATATCTATCTATCATATATCATATCGTACCGTATTTGTATTCGTATCGTATATATTTTGAGACGGTGTCTTGTTGAACCCGTTAAAAGCACCGTTGACCTCAACACGAGTGCTGTGCGCTGCCTTTTCTGTAGTTTATTTTAATTTATTTTGATTTTATTTTTATTTTATTTTTATTTTATTTTTATTTCATTGGTGTTGTTGTTGTTCTCTGTTTTTTTTTTCTTACACCCTTGAGCGACTGCGCAGTCGCGCCAGTTTAGCTAACAAATAAGCCAAATAATTGAGCGACGTGGCTGATTTGAATGTTGTACAACACAGTGAGCAAAGAGGGGGGGAGAAGGGGGCTTTAAGCCATCGGTTGAACGCACCTATGCAGAGTCGAAAGAGAGAGAGAGAGAGAAAGAGAGAGAGACGAAGCGATGTGATGTCTAATACTGCATATCGACATTGAACTCGTTCAATGTCAAAATTATAATAAATTATGCGTGCACGGCAGCAACATTAAAACAACCACAGCAACAGCAACAGCAGCAGCGGCAGCAACTCAAGCAACAACAATGGAAAGTTGTTTGTTGTTTATTACACGGAAACAACATTTTTAATCGCCTTTAAACTGCTGGCGATTTTGCAGCTGATTCGTAATAGATTTTCGCTGTTTTTATTGTTGTTGTTGCGACAGTTTCATAGCGGTAAAATGGCAAGGTAAATGCAACCGCCTCCTTCCCCTTTCCCCCCTTCCCCCTTCCAACTCTCCTCCAGCTTTTCAGTTTCCCCATTTCGTTTCGCTGATGGAGAACAAATGTCAAGTGATGAAAATTTTCACCTTGTCTGAATTATGTTTTCTGCTTCTTCTTGTATTGTTTGTTTACACACACACACACACACACAGTCAGAAACACACACGTTGTTAGCAATAACAAAAGAAAATACAACAAATTAAAAACAAATTACATACGTGTGTATTATTGTTTCTCTCAATTTTCGGGAAGTGAAATTTCGAATGTGTTTTTTCGGTGAAATGAACATGCAAACAACCAAATGCTGCTCAGATCGCCAAACGCAATTATATATTCTCTTGTTTTTCCCCCTTTTACCTCTTTCCTCCCTCCCCCCTTATTTGTATTTACATATATATATTTCTCTTTCAACAGAAATTGAGTCATACTACTTTTGAGTCTGGGGGATCTTGGGAACTTTTTTGCAGTTAGCTGACTAAACAAACAGTTTTAATGTTCTTATTTAGACTATAGCAATAATTTAGCGTAGCTTGAATCATTCTTCGATTGCATTTGTGTTGAGCAACTTTTCGGAATACTCAAGTGTTTGGCTCTCGCCTTTGACTCTTTGTGTGTCATTAAAAATGTTTATTGAGATCTTTGCACTCCGAATTCGATCGCCTTTCCAATTTTTCTGACTAAAGGTTAAGCTATGTTTGTGAGTTATAAATTGAACTATTTATCATAACTATTAATTTGAGGTAGTAAAGAATTTTAAATTCATAATAATAAATAATTTATGTGTATCTTGATAAAACTAATTTACGTGATTTAACGATATGTAGAACTATTTTAAATAAATGTCTCCTAAAATACATTTACTAACTATAAAGATTGTTTATTTTGATAGAAGAGTTAATACATTTTTTTTATATCATTTTTAGTTTATTTTATATTTTGTTTTTTTTTTTATCTTTTTTTACACTACTTAATTTTTATATATTTTTTATATCTCTTTATATTTTGTAATATTTTTTATATTTATTTTTATATTTTATTATATTTTTATATTTATTTTTTTATATTTTGTTTTTGTTTTATTTTTATGTTTTTTTTTTAATGTATTTTGTTTAGTATCTGTTATTTTTTTAAATAATGTTTGTTTTTTATATTTTGTTATTATATTTTTATATGTTAATTTATTTTTATAATTTGTTATTTTATTTTTATAATTTGTTATATTATTTTTATAATTTGTTGTTTTTTTTTTATAAAATTTTGGTTTTGTATTTATTTTTTATTGTTTTAGTTTTTCTTTTTTCTCATTGGCTCTGATCGAGATTTTTTTGAATTCTATTATTATAGTACATTTTTCCAATAGTAGAAATAGTACCTACATATAGTACAGTATGATAATCTCTTAAATTTTCCCAAAAGCCATGCATATTTACGTTCTTCTTAAAGCCAACTTGTGCAAGTCATTATGTGTATCTATTAACTTTTGACATTGGCGCACTTGCTGCTGGCCATTGAATTATGCTGGCACTTGCCGGCTGCCACTTGCTACTTGCTGCCTGCCACTTGCCACTTGGCCACCGCTTGCCACTGGGCCAAATGAGGCACAATGTGCCGGGGTCATATAAATTATCGCATAACGCACGCAATCGCTACCTGTGTTAGCAGCAGCAGATGCTACAAAAGCCAAAGCCAAAGCTAAAGCCGGGGCGAGTACATTCGACGATTCTAAAACGATGATTTTGTGGCCTCTTTTGCCCACCACCTGCCCAACTGCCCACGCCCACTTTTCACGTGCCAGTTCGTTTGTGTGCCGCATAACCCGCTCCCTTCAATAGTTCAAATTGGCTTTAGACATTACGTCGAGTGCTGCTCGCCAGAAAGACATATGAAGAGCGAAGAAGAAGAAAAAAGGGGGCTGGGCAAGGTTAAATCGTGGCTTTGGGGCACTCGATGATGATGATCATGTTGATGATGTTGTTGTTGTTGATGACTCATACGCAGTGTTGACCATCTTAATTGAGTATGCAACCGGGAAACCGGCTTCAATGCGGAAAAGCAAACAGCAGCTGGCCTGAGATGTGCTCTGAGGTCTTCTGCCCGTCATAATCAAATTGTCATATATATATACATATATATATACACACATCACATATGTATCGCGAGGTTGCGGATGAAAGCGAAAAGTTCAGTAGCCCAACGCTTGTAAATATTTGATGATCCATTTGGATTTCTCTCCCGGATTGCAAAGAGATTTTTTTCTTGATATTGTGAAATGCGTAGAATGTAAATATAAACATATGTGCGAAAGCAATTCATATACAATATAAATGTATAAAAATGTATAATATTATTGTCGTCCGATTGTTGTTGCTGTTGTTGTTTCAGCAATTTTTATCTTTTTGCTAAGTGCTGCCAAAAATTTGCATGTCACGCGCACAAGCTGCGAAAGAGACAGCGACGTCTAAGGTAGACAAAGAGAGAGAGAGAGAGTGAGAGCGAGGTGTGGGGAGATGTAAGAGATCTGCCAAGAAAGAATTCTGCCATTGTGTGACGCAGAATAATATCGAAAGAAAGAATTGTCTTTCAACACATCTGCAGCAAACGGCAAACGGCAAGCAGGAAGCATTTTCATTCTTATACTCTTCGCGTAGAAGAGAAGACAAAGATAAAGTGAGAGAGATGGCTAGATAGAGATCTCTCACTCTCTCTCTCTCTCTCTCTCAGTGTTGGAGGAGTCGACGAACCAAAAAAAGCTGTTTTGAGTAAAAATCACACACAAAATGCCGCACGGCATTCACAAGGTCTTTCGATTGAATGCTCCCCCAGCAGCGGTCTCTGTTGTTGTTTTTTCGACTCTTTCTTATTTATTTGTTTTGTTGGTCGTTCTTTGTTGTGTATATTTCTGGTTCTAAGCAGCCAAGTCAGTGGCGCCGATAGCCCCCAGAAACAGTGGGGGCCATGTGTCGTTTTCATGACGAATGTTCTAATTGAGTTTGATAAGTTGCCTTGCTACGATCGACAAAAAGACAAAAAGAAAAAGAAAAAAAAAAAAACACAAAAATGCGTAACGTTTGGTTAACTTGTCTCTCTGGCCAAGGTTCTTTCCTAATCATTTTGTTTCCTATCGATACGAAGAATTATGTGCTGTTTAGAAGTCGTGTGGGATTTTTCAATGGAGGAAATGAAAACAACCTCTCGAGACCCCACAACAACGACTGTGGGCTGTGTGTTCTCTATTACTCTAGAAGAGAACAAGTTATTTTACTTTTGATTTGCATGTAACGAGCTAAGAATATTGCTTAATGGCTTACAACAAGTTTAGCGAGAACACGAACACACAACTGTAAT
Organism: Drosophila niveifrons; assembly: GCA_035046325.1. Lineage (NCBI taxonomy): Eukaryota > Metazoa > Arthropoda > Insecta > Diptera > Drosophilidae > Drosophila > Drosophila niveifrons. The sequence goes on from JAWNOC010000046.1 coordinate 20,593,963, forward strand.
CGATATTTAATAAATTAATAAATAGCTTACAGGCTCTAAAGCTCAAATCTATATCTAAAACATAATTGGGGGTTTTAGTCAATCCATTAAATTCTAAGTTTGTTTTTTAAACAACAATCTGTTGATACAACAAATCTACATTTTATATAATTTTCGATCTATTGATGCGCTTGTTTAATGCTGTTTGCTTTTTAGCTCAATTGCTTTTAGTATCAAGTATACACTCAACTTAACGATGAATCCGCTTATTTATATGCACAAATATCTATCAATTAGCTCGACCTTTAGCAGCTGAGCATCCGATTAAAAACCTACCAGGTGTGAGGCAGCGGTTGTGTTGTATCGATTTGCATAGTCTGGCAATCTTATTCAATATGCCATTACCTATAATTACTACAACGACAACTTCATGCATAAATCTAATATACACCACAACAACAACAACAACAACAAACATGCGACACGTGCAACGCCTAGCACGCACCCCAAACCCACAAAGTAGTTGCTCCCTTCGTCTAGGCAGCGTTTCTTCTCAGCTCCCTCGTTCGTCTCGCTGCGAGAGCGTGGCTAATAGCATAATTAACATACAGTGAAAACGAAACACGTTTGACATCAATGAATTTGAATATAAAATTCGCATGAGCAAAAAAAAAACCAAATGAAAACAAGTCATGCTCCAATTGGGGGAAGTGTACGATCAAGCAGATACCCTGCAGGGCGAAGGGAAATAAAATTACGTACTTAATAATTTGACTATCGATAACGATAGTAAGCACATATTTAATAAATTTACTATCGATAGTATGACAACTCACAATTTAATATATCAATCGATAGTTATGCATTTAACAGTTCGATTACGATAGTAACGTTATAATGTCAGCTTACAAGTACTATCGATAGTTATTTATACTATCGATTGCATTTTAAACTAGACTCATCGTGACCATTCTCTACCTTTAAGCGCTCTATTAACATCGAATTAAATTGCTTTAAAATGGCTTAAAACACCAAAGTCTCCTAGCAACAGCAACAATAACTCAAAAAAATTAATCGCACTAGCGACTGAGGCTCTCTTTTCATATTATGCTCAACTAATTGCGATTGCTGTTTTGCCATTCTATTGCCGCCGTTTCGTTATTGTTCTCTCGATTTTGTCACACGCCAACTTTTTATTATCTATCTATCGATCGCTTTTGACTCTCTGGGTAAATTTTAATTAGCGCTTTTCGTTTTTTTTTTTTTTTTTTTTCTTTCTTGTTTGTGCGGTTGTCGAATGTAGATAATGTATTTTTTATTTGTTAAATATATAATATGTACATTTCGCTTTTTGTTATTTATCGAATTTGTTTTTAATTGGATTTGTTATTGCCACATGATGTGACTAACAACATTGCCATGCACAACAAATAAACGTTGAAGTGCATTCGATAAGCGTTGCACTGATAAGCTAGTATTACGTCTAGACTTTCGACTCGCTGTTAACGTTTTTTGCTGGGCGCAACAAGTGCGCTCTCAAAGCTGTAATTAATTAATAAATTTCAATGCAAAAGGTAAAAGGTGAATAACATGTTGATTTAACGAGAATTCGTAGAGAAAGGAAGGCGAACATAAATTTTAACAAATTGTTATACAGAGAATGTCAATTAACCCCTCACGAATTATTAATGTTTATCTAAGAGGAAGGTATTAAATGCGACTCAGATATTTGTTAAACTTAAAAATTTTAATATATTCCTTCTTAATATTAGAGTTATTTGATAGAAGATTTCACTTAAGTAAATAAAATTACTTATTTAATAATATCAAAATCTATAACGATAGTAATGACTAAAAGTCAGCTTACTAATACTATCGATTCTTTTGTGTACTATCGATAGTATTTTAAATTTGACTGCAGCACTCAATGTGACCATTCCCTACTTTTAGCGAAGTATTCAAAAAATAAATGTTATCTATTAAATTTAATGAACCCAAATCAATTTATCTTTAATCTCTTATTTTTCAGGCCGCGCTGTATAACAAAAGTGCCCCAGAGATGGCGACACTCATATCCTCAAAGGTGAATGGAGCCACACCGCTGGTGATCGCTTGCCGCAATGGACACTACGATATTGTGGAATATTTATTGACAAAGTGCCGTGCGAATGTGGAACAGGTTGGCTCGATTAGCTTCGACGGCGAACCCATTGAGGATGCGCCCCCGCTGTGGTGTGCGGCAGCTGCTGGACATCTGGGCATTGTGAAGATGCTCGTGCGACGCTCCGCCAATGTGAATAGCACAACGCGCACGAATTCGACACCGCTGCGTGCCGCCTGCTTCGATGGCCACTATGAGATAGTCAAGTATTTGGTGCATCATGGCGCGGGTGAGTAAAACATTGTCCAGCAATCAACTAAGGAATGAGCTAATCTATTCCCACAGACTTTGAGGTGGCCAATCGACATGGACACACCTGCCTGATGATTGCCTGCTACAAGGGACACTATCGAATTGCCCAATATCTGCTCTCGTTGAATGCTGACGTCAATCGGTGCAGCATCAAGGGCAACACAGCGTTGCACGATTCAGCTGAATCGGGTTCGCTGCAAATATTGCAATTGCTGTTGAAACATGGCGCCACCATGGATGTGGACTATTATGGCATGACGCCGCTGTTGGCAGCAAGTGTCACCGGACACATGCCCATTGTGGAGCATCTGATAACGTTGCCGTGCGTGAGTCGAGTGGCCCGGATCGATGCCCTCGAGCTGCTGGGCGCAACATATGTGGATAAGAAACGTGATATGGCCGTGGCATTGACGCTGTGGCGACGTGCGCTCGAGGAGCGCGCTCAGACACCGAGAATCTATAAGAAACTGCAGGAGCCGGTGCCGGCCTATGAGCTGGTCACCGAGGTGACAACCATTGAGGAGTTGGAAGAGCTAGTACTCGATCCGGATGAGATGCGCATGCAGGCGCTTGTCATTAGACAGCGCATTTTAGGACCGACGCATCCGGACACCAGCTACTACATTCGTTTCCGGTAACTATTGATTTGATATACCATTATATGGCATACAATTACTATATCTTTATGTGCTTTTTAGGGGTGCCCATTATGCTGACGCTGGCCGTTTTGATCGCTGCATCGAGCTCTGGTCATATGCCTTGACTATGCAACAGAAAATATTGCAGCCACTTAGCCCCATGACACAATCCTCATTGCTCTCGTTTGCCGAGCTCTTCAGTTTCATGCTGGTCGAGGCGGGTCGCCTGCTGCCCCGTGGCCGCATTGTGCCGCCCATTGAGGCGGACGGCATGCTGACCATCTTTCACAAGGCCGTGCTGGAGGTGGAGCGCGGTCAGGCCTTTACGCTGCAACATCAGCAGCTGGAGTCCATGTCCAATGCCGGCAGTAAACCGCTTATGCAATCACACTCCTCTAGCTCTAGCTCCAGCTCCTCATCATCATCATCCTCATCGTCGTCGTCGTCGTCGTCATCATCGACAACGCTGTTGTCGGTGCATCAGCACGATTGCAATCATGATCCCAATGCGTTGAGTCGCACATTGGTTAGTGCTTTGCATATTGGCTGCCTGCTCAGTTCGCTGCTCGACACCGAGTCCTTCTGCCCCGATATGCGGCGTCAGGTGATTGACGCACTGTATCGCCTCAATCGTCTCAAGGTGCACGTGCGCTCCGGCCGCACAGCGCTGCACTACGCCTGCTATCGTGAGGGCACTTTGGTGGGTCGCTATCCATCGTGTCAGTTCCCATCGGCATCGCTGGCCAAGGCGCTGCTTGAGGTGGGCGCCGATCCCAATGAGGTGGACGATGCGGGCAATACACCGCTGCATCTGGCCGCTACTTTGGAACCCTATGTGGAGCCTCTGGCGCACACGCTGCTCGAAGGTGGAGCGCATCTGGTAAGGGTTTGAAATGATGTTAACTTATAGATAATCTCAACTAATCAATTTCACTTTTTGTAGGATACGAAAAACGATGCTGGCGAAACGTTCGAATCGCTGCTGGCGCCGACGCAGCTGCACAAAATCATTGATCCCATGAAGTACACATCGCTGGCTTGTCTGGCGGCGCGCACCATTAAAAAGCATGGCATCAAGTATGAGGAGAATGTGCCGGCGGCACTCTATGAGTTCATTGAGTTGCACTAAGCGTGTGTGCTGTTTGCTGCCTTTTGAGAATCGATGCGAGCGATGCGAGCGCTAGATACGAGATGAGAACGTAGCAGGAGGACACAGGGAACGAAGGGGATCAGATCAGACGACAAGACAGACGTGTGTTGACTCTCCCCCGCAACGCCACGCCACGCCACGCCACTCTCTCACTCACAAACACTCAATGACACTCACTGAAAACTCACTCAGAAAACGAAACGACAACACACACTCACCCGCCCGCCATCGAAGCCATGGATAGCCACGTGGAATAGACATAATAATATAAATGATACCTATAAATACCTACTATACAACTACAACTATAAACTACAACTACTATTACTTATAAACAACAACAAAAATATATAGGAGCTAGAGCTAGAGCAGCTGATGGAAGATGGAACATGAAAGATGAGAGGAGAGCGTTACTAAGGACTAGGAACTGATTTGTGATGTTTGCAAGCGAAGTGCCCAATCCTGGTGCAGTCCAATTTTGGCATTTTTTTTTTTGTTTTTGTTGGAATTGATCAGGATTGATATCTGAAGATCTGTGCGATCGATCAATCGACCGTCGACGGTGTCAATGCAATCGACAACGACGAAACTACTAAACAACAACAAAAAGAAAACAACAACATTAAACGACGACAACAACAACAACAAGATGGAACGACAACAACAACAACAATTTGAATAATGCTGTTAACTATTTTGCTTGCAAAATGTGTTTTATTGTGTTCTTGCTACTCTTTTTGTTTTTGTATGTATAAATTATGACTTTAATATTATGTATACGCCATGTATGGCGCTTGTCGGTCAGCTAAAAAAAACAATTGCGTACGCCTTCTTTTTTTTTTTTTAAAGGGGCGCCTGCATTAAAGTCCTCATTAGCTGCACCGACCACGCCCCACGCGGCCCCTTGTTATGCGTATTTTAGTGTGTACTACAAACAAAACAAATACAAATACAAAAACAATGAAAACCAAGACAAAAACAAAAACCCCTCCTAACTGATCCGTTTTGCCAGAGCAATATAGAAAGCGTGAACAGAGTTTGGAATAAAAACGACATTTTAAAATATATGAACAACTATGCTTGATTTATCTCAATTCATTTACTATTCTCACAGTCTCTAGTATTAGAATTTAAGCCACACACAAATCAAGCATAAGCATAGAATATATATGTTTCAAAATATATATATATTGAACAAATAGATATAGTAAATGTATCACAAAAGTAAATGGGAAATCGATTTGTTGTTGTGTGTGTGCTTATCCAGCAAAAGCATATGATATATTGAAATTATGCATTGGGGTATGTATGTATAATGCTCATTCATTTAATATGGTAAGTATGGTAATAGTAAAAGTAGCTCATCTTTGATGTCAAGTTGTTTATTTGTCATTCGATTTATTCAACAGATCATATTGTTGTTTTGAAATCTCATAGCGAAATTACTTTTTAAGTAAGATTTTCATTTACAATTAGCAACAATAGTAAGATTGTATAGAAATTAGAATAAGAATAGCGTAGTGAAAATATATTAAACGCTTAGTTTTCATACTTTGACGACTCTACCTCATTTCATGGCCACCACTGTAGTCACATTACGTATACGCAGTTCTAAAACATCTCGCCAACTATTTTTAAAGCATATAACTATTTTTCTGCCATGCAGTGTGCTTGTAATGTATTTAAATACATTGTTATGTTTTTGCAAATGATTTGTTCACTCTACAATGTTGTAATCGTTTAATATATGGGAAAGGTTTATCGCTAAAACAAGTTGGTATTAGCAAATGCATTGTTAAAGTTTAGTTAATAATATTTATAATTGCTTTTGTCAATTCCTTTGGAAACTTTTGGCGTATATAAAGCCAAGAAAATTTCTTCAAAGTAGTGCAAAATGTGGTTACTAATCGTTTTACTGGGCTTGGGGTCCATTGTCAGTGCCGAGTACTATTGCAACGGGATTGACACAACTCGCAACGCGTTGCAAAATCCTTGGCAACTTTGGCCTAATACCCTAATGTATTATCACCTCTCCAGCGAATTTAGCAACGAACAAAAGTCGAATGTTCGCCGTGCGTTGACCGTGTTTAACGAGCAAACCTGTCTAAAGTTCTTGGAGGTAGAGAAATCGTCACCACTTCACTATGTCTACTATAGAATGTCTGATGAGTGCAGCTCAAGTGTGGGTTACAATCCGCTGAATAGGCCTCATGTTGTCAATCTCTCCGAGATGTGTTTAAATCTTACGAATGCTATCCAGCATGAAACACTCCATGTGCTGGGCCTTCATCACGAGCATTGTCGTCATGATCGCGATCAGCATGTGTTTATCAATACTGCAAATATTCGACCCGAAATGCTGTATAATTTTAAAATCCAACCGGGAACCACCTCCTACGGTATGCCCTATGACTTCGATAGTATTATGCACTATGGCAAAAATGCCTTTGCCAAGGATCGCAGCATGCCGACTATGTATGCTTATGTCAATGGAGAGCTCGTGGAGCGAGAGATGGGTCAAGCGTTGGCTCCCTCTGAGGGTGATCTAATCAAAGTGCGCAAAATGTACAATTGTTAGGCTACACGGAAAATATTTTTTTGGAAAATGATATTGTTGAATGTATAAAAAACTATGCTTAATTTAACTCAACAGTCAAATCACACATAATTATACAGTATATATGATTGCAAAATAAATATACATTGATTTAAAGAATATAGTAAATATACATTTTCAAATTTTTCGTAGTTCACAAAAGACGCACAAAAGTAAATGGATGTTGAGTGCGCTTATCCAGTGAAGGCAATTGACATTTTAATATTATGCATTAAGGTGTGTTCAATTTGCACCTGAAACTAGCGCGAATCCAATGCCCATGCATGTAATATGGTAAATACACACTCCAACACTGGTGGCTATAAAAAGTATTATGAAAAAGTTAGGATATCTTATTAAATGCTTTCTGTTGTAGCTATTGTTGTGGTTGCCATGGATTATTGTGTAGAAATGGCTTCTCAATTAACTTTAACCTGTTTTTCATGGCTTGTTGCTGCATTAAACTCATTTTAAAATACATTTGCTCTGAGACCTGGAAATCATGCACTCAAATTCTTTCAAACGCTCACCAACTATATTTTCACTACTGTGCTTCATATTACGTATACGTATTTTCAAAGCAGTTCGCTACGTAATTTTTCAGGACTGAATTTTTTAGCCTGCAGTGTGCTTGTAATTTGATTGAAATACATTGTCATGCACATGAAAATGATTTGTTTACTTTACAAGTGTGTAATCATTTGATATATGGGGCGTATACTCAACGGATAACTGGTTTATCGTCGTAACAAGTTGGCATTAGGAATGCGTTGCCAATTTTTAGTTGATAATGTTTTTAATTTGCATTTTCAATCGCGAATGCACTTTAGTTTTGGGCTTATAAAAAGCATAGAAAAGTGCTGCGAAATTGTGCAAAATGTGGTTAGTAATCGTTTTACTGAGCTTGGGGAGCATTGTCAGTGGCGAGTACTTTGAGAACTATTACAACGAGATTGACATAGATGATGAGCTGGCAGACATGAAGACTCGCAACGCGTTGCAAAATCCCTGGCAACGTTGGCCCAATACCCAAATGTATTATCGCCTCTCCAGCGAATTGAGCGACGAGGAGAAGTCGAATGTTCGCTCTGCTTTGGCCGTGTTCAACGAGCAGACCTGTCTGCAGTTCGAGGAGGTGGAAACATCAGCTCCACGTCGCTATGTCTACTACAAAAAGTCACCCAATATGTGCGGCACTCGAGTGGGTTACAATCCGGTGCCGCTGCTTGGTGGCAGCTCTCACGATGTCGCTCTCACCGGGCACTGTCTGAGTAAGCCGGGCATTATCCAGCATGAGACGCTGCATGTGTTGGGTTTGTATCACGAGCAGAGTCGTCACGATCGTGATGAGCATGTGGTCATCGATTACGATAATATTCCACGCAAATATTGGTCACAATTCATGGCCATGTCGGATTCAGCAACCACCACCTACGATGTGCCCTATGACTTTGAGAGTGTTATGCATTATCCGAAGAATGCCTTTGCCAAGGATCCCAGCAAGCCGACAATACGCGCTTTGGTCGATGGAGCTGCAGTCGAGCGAGAAATGGGCCAAGTGTTGGCGCCTTCTGAGGGCGATCTGTTCAAAGTGCGGCAGATGTACAATTGTTAAACATGTATGAACATTTTTATTTTAATGAGTTGAATATCTATAAAAATAAAAAGAATTTATTTTGAAAAATTATAGAATTTCTTTAAGAAATACTTTTGTATTGGAAAAACGCTTACTTACTATGGGGTCTTAGTTGTTTTGGCTAACAATCTGGTATATTTTGTACTCTATGGTATATTTAGAATGTAGTACTATATTTATATACCAAATATACCAAATATAGCATTTTGTATGTTCTAATATTTTTGTGGATTTGGCTGACAATCTGGTATTTTTTGTACTTTATGGTATATTATGAATGTAGTACTATATTAATATACCAACTATAGCATTTGGTATGTTCTAGTATTCTTGTTGTAATAATGCACATTATTGCTTACATTACCTTAGACGCAAACATGTTTCTTCATATTTTTTCTGTTAGTAAACTATTTTTTTTTGCATTTTAGTAATGATAAAGTTTTTTTTTGAATATTAATTAGTTTTATATTTTTATTGTTAATGTGCCCTTAACAACTTTTTAAGTCACCGCAATTTAATTGCATTATACATTTAACCTAAAATCAAAGGGGGCAATACTCTTACTGCCTTTTTTTTTGCTTTTCCTCCAAACGATTGGAAATTAATTACCCGAGCAATTGCAAAGTTGTGTTCGACTAGATTTAATTATTTTGCTATCTTTCATTGGAGTTGTTATGAAAGCGAGTAGCTTGCTGTCGAGCATACTGGCTTCAAGTGTTTTTAACATACTCATTAAGAAATTCAATAGATTAAGTAATTACATTTTTAACTACTAAATCTATATTCATTCAAAAATTATTTGAGTATTTTACAGCATAACTGATTTCTATAATATTTAATAAAATGTTGAGGAAAACTCGAAGTTTTCTAGACAGCAGCATCAAATATATATCCAATGTAATATTCTGTCGCTGCGTGTAATCGCATTTCTAATCGATTTCATCTAATTTCGCTAGAGTGTAAATGTAAGTGTCAGTTAACTAAATGGAGAATGGGACAGGCGACAGTGGAAGGGATGTAAAAGGGGGGGGGCTTTGAGCTGATCCTGGGCAGGCAGCCAAGGCACTTAATGTGCTCTCTAAGTGCTTAAATAGTGCGAATGTCTGGATGCCGCCGTCTAAGTAACTGTCCATTATACTTCTAGACTGTCTGCGTGCATGTAAATGGTTGTGTGTGAGTGTTTGTGTGTGCGTGTGTGTGTGCGTGGGGAGAATTCCTTTTAATTGACACATATCGAAAGCTATGGAAACGGTTGCTGCACTAATCAATATTGTTTTCTATATGGCAACGTGTTGAAACTTGTTTGTTTAAATGACTCTAACGGTAACCATAAAATCCATCGATGCTGTCTGAAGAGCATTTGCATACGAAATGTGCGCCGGCAAAAGAGCGCGACCGAGAGAGAGAGAAAACAAGGGAAAGAGAGACAGCAGAGCTTGACACTGGAAAGCTTTTCGAAAGAGAGCCTGGAAGCGAGCTCGCATGTTGACTAAATGTTGCACCACTGTGCGAACAGCACAAAGCTTACGCTCTCTCTCGCTCTTCGAAAGCTTTTCTCGTTCTCTCTCTCTTCGGCTGCGGCGGCCTCGTCGAGACTTTTGGCTTTGGCAGCCTTTTGGCTTCGGAAGCTCGGTTTGTTGTGGTGTGTTCGAGTGCTTATTTCAGTATATTTAGTGCAGTCGTTTCGTTCGGTCGTTCTAACGCTAGAATCGCTCGCTTTAGCTTTGGCCTACTGTAAGGACAATTCACCAATTCCCACACACACACACACACACACAAACGTACACTCACACACATTCACACGCGCGCTGTATTGGTGATGTGTATGTGTGTGTGTGCGTGCTTTAGGTGCGGCAACGAGTCGAAAGTAAAAGTTGTTCAATGTAAATAAATAAATAAATAACTCGAAAATAGCAATCAAGCTGAAAGAGAGAGAGAGTGAGAGAGAGAGAGAGCAAAAGGATGCTGCATTAAGTGCGTGAATAGTGTGTGTGTGAAATCCCTAAAAAAAGAAGAGAGAAATACAAAAGTAATCCTGTGTGATAAACCAAACCACAATGCAAAAATGCAAAGATAAAGCTAAAAGAAAAAGTGTTAAGATGACAATTAAGTGCGAAACATAGATGACACAACACTGGCCACTAGCTGGGGAGCACTCAACTCAACTCATCTCAACTCGACTCGTCTCATCTCTCATCTCATTTCAGCAACACTTTATTGCACGTGGGCGTAGTGTGCCCAGCCAAGGCCGAAGATGTACTACAAAAAAAAAACTGAAAAAAAAATGAAAAATATTACCCAACTTTGTTTTGCATTTGTTGTTCATCCTGAAGGCCGCACGAGCATAACTTTTGGCCTTTTTTTTTTGTTATACGTTGGCAGCTGTTCCTCATCGCAGTCTGAGCCTACCTCAACCGGAATATGGCACAATATACATTATTATTTTACAGTTTCGCAGTCTGCCAGCAAACCTATTCATAATAAAATGTGTAGCCTACTTTTGGGCGCTGTGTGTGCGCCACTGAAATTTATGTGCTGCTGCAATTCTTTGGCCACATATCTCTCCTCCAGCTGCAAAAGCCATTAAGTTAATGAATTGCCTGGCAACGAGTTAAATATTATTCATTTGCCGACAAATAATTCGATTCCTTCGGCTGTTTGAAGTCGGCGCGGGTCGCACCAAAAAGTGTCACATAAATTAAAGTCAAAGCATAACCATAACGATTTGCATTTCTAATAAAATTGCTTTGCCCGGCTGTCGGTTTTCCTGGCAGACAGATCCGCACCAACAAAAAAAAAAAGGCAAACATTAAATGCATGAAGGGTTGCCCGACACATGTGCCAACCTGTGTGTGTGTCCTTCCCTCCCACCAACATCTTCTTCCCACACACAGACACACACAAAAAAGGGATAAAGAAGTAATTTTACGCCGTATTTTATGCTACAGTTTTTTCCTAACCCGCCCATAAGGACACTGAGGACTCCCCACACCAACCATAATGCCCTGTGAAGCTTTATCCCTTTTTTGTTATGTTTGCTTTGATTTTCAGTGTTATTTTAAAGCATTTTTTTTTAATGTCTTCAGCACCATAAAATGGGTTTCAGTCGTGTTTAAAGTCGTGAATAAATAACAATTTAACAATTTCATAATTTAACCCCAGCTGTAAAAGCTCACTAATTGGAATACGCAATATTGTGTGAAACTGTTTAACAAAAAAAAACAAAAAAAAAAAAAACACCGAAGGAGTAAAACACCAATTACAACAACGTTAACAACAAGCGACAACAACAATAACAACAACATTTGATATCAGACCACAATTACGAAAAGGTAAATTTTCAGTTTTTTCTATAAGCTAATTAGTCGATAATTTCGTATTTTATTGCTTGGATAATACTGATAATCGCCTAATGTCCTTAATCCCTGCTCAACCAACAACAACACAGGAAAAAAAGTATATAATGAAAGAATAAAAAGGAGACCACACAATTGTGTTGTGTCCTTGAACGGACGGCACTTTGGGGGTTTGTTTTAACAGCAGGCACGTGGCTCATAATTTTGATTTTGCCAAACTTCGTTTGTGGTTTATTTGATGATGACACCCAGCGGTCGGTCAACGGGTCAGTTGAAGGTGGGTGGAGAGGGGATGTGGAGTGGTTACCCCCGCCTGGCCTAAAATTACGACCACGTTTTCGCCCCCTCAGATTTCATTACAAAAATAACTCGAATCGTTGTCATTCGCTTTGTGCTTTATCTGCTTAACCAACTTGTTGAATTACGCTCAATTGAAAGGTGTCAATACTGAAAGATTATCTAACAGCTGCTTAAAAGCGGATGCTTTTATTGACTCTGAAAGAAAAGTCGAGAAATGGATTAAAGAGATAATAAAGTAGAGAAATAAATGAGAGTGTAGCTGGATTATTTATTTACTTACTTTCATTGGTATTCTTTAAGTACGACATTTCATTAATACAACACTACAACCTAATTATTTTTGCATTTAAATGCAAGTTTTATTATAATATTAAAGTTGTAGTTTAAGAATTTTTAATGAATTGATTTAAAATGTATTCATAATCAATCGAATATAAAAAAAAAAATTTAAATGCGAACATAATTCAAAAGCAACTTGATCCCCTTTTGGGCTTTAGAGACAGAGCTTAAAATACACAAAGCTTACAGATTTGCAAAGCTTGCGTATACGTAATTTTCTCCATCAAGCTTTTTCGCCATCTTGAAAGATCAATTCTATCTAAATTTGTTAAATTTTTTATTTATTTTATTTTGTGCAGCATAAATTCCAATTCCAAATGGAATCACATAAAATTTTCATTTTTAAATTAGTTTAAACTCAAGTGAAAAGACTTTTTAATATTGGTATTATCACCTTTTATACCCTTCAATTCAATTCCAAATAGGTTCACAAAAAAACAGCCTTTACAATCTCTGTTCTCATTCATGCAAATAACACACATAAAGAGGTCTGATAATTGCATCTGCTCCAGAGACCTGAATACATAGGAAATGCGAATACGAAATCAGAAAAGTGATAACAGACAGACAATGGCTTCGCTTAACTTCACACAGACTTATCTTTTGACCTTTTGTACAGCATTTTATGTATGTATGTGTGTGTGAGATACAATATGGAATTTTTTGAATTTTCATTTCATATTTTAATCTTTTTCGGTTACAATGCAACAGCTACAACAGAGATAATCTTTGAAAAGTATGAATACATATTTGCATATTGCTTGGTTATTTTAATTTTCATAGATTTTCAATATCAATAGAATGTTGCAATATTCTGTTTTTTGCTGTATTTCGTTTCAAGCCAAGCCGGATTAACCCTTTTGTTGTTGAGAAATTGTTTATATGCATTTATGGGAGAAAATGTTTTTATGACAATTATTGTAATTGTGTTTTTTGTTGCAAAATGTTGCGAACTGTTGCAAAAGTTAAGAGGGAGTTTTAGACTGTTGGCAATATGTAAATATTGTAGGGTATTTATTGACTGACTCTATACACTTTACATTTCAGATGTAAAATAAATAATGGCGATTACAAAAAAAAAAAATTGGATAGTATAACAAAGGCATAAAAAACATTGTGTCGCTCTGTTCGCAATAAAAACAATAATTTATTATGCATATCATAAATGTTGAATGGAAACAAAAGAAATAAAATTTCACATATATGTGTGTGTGTGAGTTGTAGTTGCACGCATCATCAACAGGGGGCGCCACATAATTAAAGTAAATTTATAGTTGACCAATGCGTATGCATTGTTTTTAATCAAATATAATTAAATGGCATGCATATTTCATTAATTAACTGAGCGGAGCAGAAGAAGGCAGCGTAGCCTCTGCATCCAAACCAATCCTGACACCCCTCGCTGACAGCTGTCAACGCTGTCAGTGACCCATATAAACATGAGCATTTGCCTCAAATGAAACCAGTTGGAAGCCAACGCAATAACAACATACGAACAGTTGAGGGAAACGGAAGCGCGTAACTGTTACAGCGCCTCGGACATTTTGTGGTTATTTCCCAGAGGCATCGACGCAGTTTTTAATGGAAATTATAATGAGCCGTCGTGCTTTAATTATGCATCGCGCCAAAATGGGCGGTTGTCCTGGTCACGCCCAGGCACTTACAACTTAATGCTACGCCATCAACGTGACGTGCTTACGCTGCTTAAACCTGTGTCCTGTGTTCCGCCCCCTGCTAACTGATCCCAACTGTTTTGTTGTTCAACCGCACTGCATATGCCCTCGACTCACGCTGCGTATACGCAACGCAACACCGCGTTGAACCTTGACACTAATTACGACTAGCAAAAAATAGCGCAAAAAAAAAAATGGCCAAGTCAAGTCCTTAGCCAGTTAACCTCACCTTGCCGAGCAGTGCACATTCCTCATTGTTGTGGTCTGTCAGATGAATGAAATGCCTGCGAGGCGTCGCTGATTCCTTACGTCAAGCTCAGCATCCCGTCCATCTTCATTCGCCAGCCTCAACAGTTTTCCTCTGTTTCGCTATTTTTATCACTCCCCCTCCCATTTTTTTTTAAAGCTGACAAAAAAGTTTTCTCAAGCGCTGCAGATTTGACGCAACTCGACAGTTTTAAATGAAACTTTTCCTCGCATTTTTTACATTTATTTTTTTGTAGTTTGTTTTCTCTCTTGTTGTTAAACACTTTATCAGCCATTATTTCTGTTGCTGTTTGCTCTGCTCGACTGCTGGATTGAAAATTCTGTGACCATTGTGTTTTCGGATTTATTTAGAAGTTTATAACAATTGGCTTCTAGACTCTCAGAGCACATAACACATTTCATTGGGGACAAAAATGTCTAACGAGTCTCAAGTGTAATGCATTAGACTAACATTTGCAGACTATCATTATAAGATGAGTGTAAAAGTGCGAGACTAAAAATGGTTGAAATTTGCATTTTTAGTATACTCAGCAAATCAGAATATTATTTTGAGATTAGAAGTATTTAAAGTGTTATTCCGATAATGTTTTTATTCAAGTCTGGAATGCTAAAGATGTGAATTTTTTGTATAAAAAAATTTTGTATATCGCAAATCGAAATTTTTACTACTGTTCTTAGTAGCTTTTGCTGACAATCTGGTATATTTTATACTTTATGGTATATCAATATACAACCTTTGATATATTTCAGTATTTTTTCAGTATATTGATTTTGTATATTTTGGGAATAATACCGTCCTATTTCACTTTTCTTCAAATGATATATTTCAGTATGTTTTAGTATATTGATTTGGTATATTTTAGTAATAATACCGGTCTGTTTTACTTTTTTTCAAATGTCGACCAAAATCGACTGTTTATGTATTATTTTTAATTGTTGATGTATTATTTCTCTTTATTTTAATACAAAAAGATTATTATTTCCATGAGTAAATATATTTTTTGATTAAAGATTTATATCCTTTATATATTTAAATCTACATATGAAGAATGAGTTCGAGATAAGAATTTCAACAATTTCACAATTTGTTTGTGTGTTACTATTTTAAATTTTCTATTTTATGCTTTTATTAAAATTGCATAGCAGTGACTATTTCCATACAAGAGAATTCCAACTATTTTCCAAGTTTTGTTCTGTGTTATTTCTGCAAATCTCTTTGACATGCCGAATGCCACAAATTTTAATAAAATTCTTTTAATGTGAAGCGAGCTCACTTTAAGCGCAATCACATAGATTTCCATTATAACATTTTTTTTGTTGTCTGTTTTTGTTTTTTTTGTGTTTGTGTTTTCTCTTTTGCCTATTTATGCGCCTGTTTCCCCATTTTGACTCCAGCTTCGATTATCATTTTTGGGGGAACATTTCGTTTAGTAAAAACATTTGGCATTTTGTTTTGTGTTTGGGGCGAGAAACACATTCATAAAGCAAACAAACACAGAACAGAGAGAGAAAACGAGGCGCGTGGCAAAGAGATAATACAAAATATATCTGCGTTGTTGCCCCAAAAAAAAAAAAAACTGGCAGCAGCATCAGCAGGATGCAGGCTGTGAAGGCAGCACGTGCCGGCACACGCACAAATTTCCATTTATTTTGACTTTGACATTTGAATTTTTAATGAAATTCCAAACATTTTAACGCTCGCGACTCACAAAATGCCTTTTTTTTTGTCTTCTTCTTTGTTTCGCTTTCTCTCTCATTTTGCTCTTCTGTCATTGCAGCTGCTGTCAACGCAAAAGGACATACACCAAAAAAATAAAAAGAAGAACAATCGCAATCAGAGTTTTGCCGGCCGGGGCAGCGGCAACGGCCGCTAATGAAGATGAAGTGATATCCAGTGATATCGTGTTAAAGTGGAATTAAATAGAATATAAATCGCTGGAAAAATGACGGCGATTTCTCAGCACCAGCCGAGCAGAACAAATGCAAAGTAGTTTGTTCTGACTAGGAGAAGAGAAGGGACGTGAACTAGGACTACGTTTAGTCGAAGGCCAGCGCATTGGAGTAGCGGCAATTTGTAAGCGGACTTTTCGCCAATTTCACGCATCAAGCGGCCGGCGGCATGGCAGGCGCTAATAAGGCGACCAGCCACGCCCCCACACAGTTGTGCACCCGAGTTGCTGCTGTCAAAAAAATAACCTCCATTCTCGACTAGGTTCAAGTGCGCATAGCCCACAGAAGCACTCTCTGAGTGACTTGTGTGCCCCTGGAACTTGTAACCCCACGCAACAAAAAACGGACGAGTGAAATATTATGGCAACTTTTCAAATGGAAACGCGCCAGCATCAGCAGCAACAACAGCAGCAACGAACGAATTTAAAACAACGAGCAGCAGCAGCAGCAGCAACAACAACAACAAAGCGACAACAACGGCACACGAATCCAGTTCACAATTTGAATTTGAATCTGAAACAGAGCTCGCATTTCGCAGCAACGCAGCTGCTGGCTGAAGCGGAGGCGAAGGCGAAAGCGTCACCATTCACGAATTGCACACGGCTCCAGCCAACCTGCTCCACAGTAGTCTCCACATCGAGTAGGAGGAACAGCAGCAACAGCAGGAGAGGCAGCAACAACACCACCAGCAACAACAGCAACAACAACAGCAGTAGGAGCTGCAACACCACCAGCAGAGGCAGAGGCAGCAACATCGGCAACAGCATTGGCATCAGCATCGGCAACACGATTGTTGACTGCAGCAGCTGCCAGCGGGCATTGATAATGCTCAGCATGCTAGTGGTTGTCATCGTTGTGATATCCGGCAATGGAGGTAAGTGACAAACCAACTGAGCTGCTTTATTATCCTGCTCGTACTTATGTTTCAAATACCCTGTAATTGTAAAAAGAAAGGGAAAAGTGTGACTGACAATGGATAAGAAATTGTTGATTTTCTTTGATAGTTTTGTCTAGGTATTGAAGTCTATATTAGAATCTCTCTTATACAAGAAATTTGAATGCTTTTGTTATATAAAAGTTTAAGCAATGATATTTGACAGCTTAAGAAATTATATTCTTTATAACAAGTACAATAAGATAATAATTATATTAAACTGTTCAAAAACCATGAAATCCTAAGAATCGTTAAATCGAAAGCTAACAAATCTTAAATTCTTAGCTTTCGATTTAACGATTCTTAAGATTTCATAGTTTTTGAAGAGTTTTAATATTATTATTATTTTATTGTAAATAAGAATATAATTTCTTATTGCAATATGATGAGCTAGAGCGACTAAGACCTTCAGGCTATGGAGAAATAAGTTATGAACTTTGAAAAATGTTATTATCTATGTATTAGATATAATCGATTTTAAAAATTTCTTCACTTTTAAAGACATTATGTATAAAATATGTTGTGATACAGCCATGAAAACTTAGCTTGTATTTTTTGAAATATTCAAATGTTATATTAAGATGTGTCCTTTGTGTTCTTTAACTTTTTAGCATTTGATTTATAGATTCTGAAAATGTGATCTCGAATATTAGCAGTTATTTTTGTTGTACTTACCCATCTAACAAACTTTCCTACACTTTACCTATCTTGAAGGTTTTTTGCAAGTCTGGATCTTAAGTGAATTATAACTTAGGATAAAGAACAGGACATAGAGAACACTAAAATGTTACTATATTCTTCATAGATGTGGAAAATTGCAGTACAATTATATAGCTAGACACTAGTAGTCATAAAGTTCGTATAGAATTATATACCTTGCAATACCTCACTTTATCAATACAAATCATTTTCTTTAAGCTCATTGAAAAGTATTATTCGCCTCTAGGGTATAAAGTAAGTTGCACACTTTCGATTTCTGTGCATTTTTGATTCGCATTCTTATTTTCATTTCGATTCCCAATGGCAGGCCCATGCTGGCAGTTTAATCAAATTTTCGTGCTCCACTTTTTGGCTGAAGCCAAATTGCAATTGTTGTCAAATTGATTTGACCAATTTCATTTATTGATTTCGATTTTCGATATCATTCATTCCGTTGTCATGCCCAATGACTCAGCAGAAGCAACAGCAAAAAAATCCGGCAGGCTTTTCAGCCTTCCAAGCGTTGTCATCCTTTCCCATCTAGTCAGAGCCAGAGGGCTGCCTTTGGTTGGTTGCTCGATGCCAACTTGGCATTTTTCAACGCTGACTTCCTTGCCTTGTTCTTACATAATTCCAATGGCCGCCTTTTGGGCTGAGTTTTTAGGTTAGGTAATTAATTTTGTGTGCCTGAAAAGTCTTGGGAAATCAATGTTTTTTTTTTTTTTTTTTTCGGCCAGAATAGCAGAGGTAGCTCCGCTCTATATACCCATCAACTCCCCATTGGTTTCTCATGCCCTGATTGAGTGGGTGTGTATGAGTATCTCTCTCATCCCTGCTGTGTGTGTGTGTGTGTGTGCTTTCGCATGAGTGTAAGTGTATGTGTGTGTGTGTGTGCTGTGGTTAAGCTTTCATTTTAGTTTCATTTTTCATATGCCGTGCGCCAACTTAATGACGAGCCTGCCTCTGCGTTTTGGGCCACCTGAGTGGACCAGATGGCGGCCCAAATCATCATTAGGCTTTAATGAACTGTGCAGTCGAATGCGAGTTGAGCACACACACACACACACACACATAGACGATCACACTGCATTATAGATGAGTCGGGCTCGTATTTGTTAATTGAATGTTAAACATTTGCATTTCTGCACTTCGTGGTCATTTATTTTGTCTATACGAATTAATTAACATGTTTGGAGCGTGGGGTTAATTTATTTGTTGCACACCAATTACTAAATTGTGGTTTTCGAAGGTTATCCGGATATATAATATAATTTATATAATGACAGTTTAATTTGTATTTTTTGTAATCATAGTTAATTCATAGTTAATATTCAAATAAAAAAAAAATATATATAAAAATAGCGATATAAGACTATGGATGCAATTATCAGAGCTTATCCGGATTTATCCGAAATTATCCAGATTTATCCGAATTTATCCGGAATTATCCGAATTATGTAAACATCCAAAATACCTGTTTTAGTAATCAGTAAAGTGTTTCTCATTAGTTAGAGACTTATAGCGCCATGCTAGAAGTTTATAAGTCATTATTCAGCTCTTAAATAATGAATTTTTGTTCCTCGAATTTGAGGAAGTCATATTATTCGTTTTGTTTACAACTTTTTTTTTGCAATTATCAAAAATTTATCCGTTTTAGCCGAACATAAAGATGTGAACAGAACGCACTTTATCAACTTATGGGAAGCCGCAAAAACTTTTGAGCAGTTTTGTCAACTGCCAAATGTCTGACAACCGCCCCCCAATCAAAAAGCTGGCAAAGTTGAATGAACAAATATTCAAATAACAGTCATACACGACAGTCATCGTACGACTTCCCTTGTTTAATATTTGCGCATACTTTTCGCAATTTCATGTGCGCCAAAAAAGCCAAAAAAAAAAGCCAAAAAAGGACAACCAGCAATAAAAGATCCACAGCTCCAAAAAACGCAATACCTTTGAATATTTAAAGAACTTTTACGCTGGCATTTTGTTTTTGTGCTGAGGTTAATGGGGGCGGGCGGAATGCGAGCAACAACGATTTCTAATTTTTTAAGTGAATTTAAAAATTTAAAAGTTTTTCAAAACGTCACACACACACACTTACACACAAAAGGAACACACATACACACACACGCGCATAGGAGGAAGAAAGCGAGCAAAAAGTTTTGACATTTCAAATGTTTCTGACATGAACAACGCCATGTTAATAATAACAGCGCGGGCGTAGCTACAACAACAGCAACAACAACAACAATAACAAGACAAGTTACAAACAAGGACAGCAATAGAGAGAAAGAGAGAGAGAGAGAGACAGAGAGAGCAACAGGAACATGCCCTGCGGTCGACTGACGTTGACGTAGTCGCAACGTCGACCCGGCATATGACTTTTTGATTTCTGTTGGGCGCTTTTAAGCAAAAATGTTGAAGCTCTAATTTATTGTTGTTGCTGTTCTGTCTGTTGTTGTTGTGGTGAAAGTTGCTGATGTTGTTGTTGCTGTTGGCTGTTGCTGTTGCTGTTGCTGTTGCCATTACCGTTGTGGTTGCCGCATCCCAAGCAGTCAATTTATTTTAATTTCTAGCCAGCGGCTCTTTATTTATCATGTTGTTTTGCGCAGACAGACACATGATGAAGCCGGCCAAGGTTCAGGGCAATGAAGTTAACAATATAAACGTAGAGGGGGGGGGGGGGGGGAAATGGGGGGATGTGATGAGCAAAGCCAGTCGGGATTTTGACGCTGTGGCTGCTGCAACGAGCAAAGGCAACTTATTAGCAACATTGTTTGACTTGGCAATTGAACAGCGAACATGAAAGCCAAGCTTTGTTGTTCTTGTTGTTGTTGGTCAAGTTGTTGCTTCGTTGTTGTTGCTGCTGTTGTTGTTGCTGTCGAGTCTGGCGGGCATGCTGTCAATACAAGTGAACGCAACAACAAGGATATGCGACTTATCTGTCCAAAACATGGCCAAGGGGTGCTACCAACAGCAAACGAGCCAGATAAGTTGTGACTGTGTGCAGCTATAAGTATGTATGTGTGTGTGTGTGTGCGTGTCTGTGTGTGTTTGTGGCTGACTGTCTTGGGCACAACGTGCACAACATGTTTAATCTAATAAAGTCAGTGGCTGCCAACTATAAAATGGTCGCCAGCGCAGCTCGCCGAGCGCCATAAAAAGTTCTCAGCCTCAGAGCGTAATAAGCGTATCAAGTGCCCAACACACACACACACATGCACACTTAAGATATAAAAGCATGTGTGTGAGTGTTTTTGTATCTAGCAGACGTATCGGCGACGTCCTCTTGCCTTTGCCTTTGCCTTCGCTCGCTGCTAAGTGATGGGATAAATGGCGGTGGATAAAAATTGCTCGTAACTACGCAACAACAACAAGCTTGACAACAACAACGACAACTCTCTGCAACAACACTTGCGTGTGTGTGTGTGTGGCACAAAAACATGAAAATTTGATAAACGTAAAGCATAAAAACAAAAGCACAAAACAAAAGTTTATGCCTCATGTACGACGCATGTTAGCAACTTGTCTGTGTCTGTGTATCGTACGCTCTTCGCATGTGTATGTGTGTGTGCGTGTGTGTGTGTGTTTGGGTGTGCGTAATTTGCTAATTACCTAAATGGTTGCAAGGTAGTATGCGATGCCAAGTTAACTATGTGTTTCCAATGCTAAGCTAACAATGTGCTAGCTCGCTTGGCTTTTAAACACAAAAACTACTTTTTTGGGGTCAACAAGTTAACAACAGCAGTTTTTGGCCAAAAAGCTGAAACTAATTGAACAATTATGCTAACGATATTGATATGGACCATTGAGCGAAGGCTCAACGATAGAGTAACGTATGTGGCACTTATAAAGTTAAACCCATGTCCCCTCTTGCCATGCCATCGAAAAACTTTTACGAAAATGCCACTTAATGCTATTGGGTAATTTTCGAGATTGTACTTTGCAAGCAATTATACTTCAGCAAACAAGGGTTTCCATTTCTGAAAGTGAAGTGATTGCTTATAGTATTTTTTACAATACCATAAAATTGTGTTTTCAATACTGCCAAAGTTGTTCTTTACTTTTTTAAATAATCTAGCATATTAAATTTGACATCTTTCTCACTTACAATTAAAAAAAAAATACTTTAATTATTAGTTCGAATTTATATATATAAAATATGTATATATTTTATTATTTGTTTTTTCTTGAGCAGTTAAATTTCTTTCTTTGTTTAAAAATGTCTATTGAAACTTATATGTATATAGTTAATATATTTCAGATTTTTTGCTAACACTTTGTTTATTTACAAACTTTCTTTTTACTCATTGTAAGTAGTTAAAGCAATACCTAATCGCACTAGCAATCCTTTAACTTTATCCAACCAGAGCTCATGACATCGAAAATATTTTCCATCAGCAACAAGCATAGCAATTTTTTTATCACAGTGTAAGCTTATTTTCTATTACGAAAGCTTATCCTTTCATCGCTTCCACAGCTCACTACTTTATCACAAGCATTTTTTTTTTATATTATTCATCTTTCTTTTGTCTTTCAATACACTTTAAAAATTTCATAAATTGCTACAGTAAAGTTTGAAGTGAAGCAAATTTATTTTCATGAATAGTTTCTATATAACAAATAAATTATAAAAAACAGACAGGAGCTTTAAATGTTTGTAGTTTTACAGAACTAAATTCAAGTCTCTGTTAGTTAAAATGATTTTTTGTGCAATGCGCAGACAGTAACAAATGTGAGACATATTTTTGAATTTCATTTCCGACATGAAATGTTTTGTGATACAATTCGAGCAACAAATTTGCTGAAATTGTTGCGGAAATGGAAGACAGAGCATTTTCAAACACCAAGCGGAAGTAATTACAATAATGATTTCCCAAAACAAGTATGCCGAGCATATGTAATAGTGTGTGTGTGTGTATGTGAGAGTGAGACATTTAAAAAAAATGTAGCATACTTTTGCGGGCGCAGAAGCGTTGCCACTTTAATTGCGCGCTATTCATGACAATACTGATATATATACTTTTTTGTGTGCTATTCATGACAATACTGATAAATCTATATATATTTTTCTTGCCATTTTGCAGTGCTCGCCGCACAGCGTGATTCGTATAAATCGAAGGATATGAGCAGCAGCAACAATGCCATACCAAATGAAGGCGATGCTGCTGCTGCCGCCGCCGCCGCTGCTGCTGCTGGTGCTGCTGCTGCCAATGGTGTGACCGGAAGCGGAAGCATGACCAGCACAACCAACAGCAACGGAAGTAACAACAAAAATAGCCATACAGCAAACACTGGCTCAGTGACAACCGACTCGAGTTCGAGTTCGAGTTCCAGCTCAAGTTCGAGTTCGAGTGCGAGTGCGAGTTCGAATTACAAATCGAATGGCAATTCGAATGCCGTGACAACGACAACAACAACAACAATCAGCGGCATTCCCAGCAGCAGCCTGCACAAGGGCAACACAATAGCATCGCCAGCAGCTGGTTCCGGCATCAATCGCAATAGCATCGATCTGATCGACGATTCCCGCAACGGTGGCCCATATTTTGATAAGGGCGCCTCGAAGAATGTCACCGCGTTGCTTGGCAAGACGGCGTATTTGAATTGTCGCGTCAAGAATCTGGGCAATAAAACGGTAAGCATCGAAATGTTGAGGAAAAAGCCACTTTCACACACAGTCGGGCACATGCAATTGTTATGTCATTATGTGCCATCAAAATGCGATTTGTAACAGTAACAGAGAAGGCACGAAAGAGATTAGAGAGAGAGAGGGGACAAAGAGAGAGAGAGAGGGGAAGTGGGTGTGTAGTTGCATGTGTTTTTTAGCTAATTAGCACGTAAACTGCGCCCACATGGCGGCTTTTGGCTAATTGTTCCGCTGCCAAACAAAATGATTAATTATACCGAAACAGGAAACAGATTTTACTTTATTCAACTTTCACGTTTTGACTGCCTCCACGCTGTGTTTCGGTATGTATGCCTGTGCCTGTGTGTGTTTGTGTGTGTGCGGAAGGAAATGCCGCAAAACATTTCACAAACACAATCTCCCGACCCAGCCAAACACCACAACACTTCCGGCCTAGGCTGCCGCCAAAGCCGAACGAAACGAAACCAAACCAAACCTGGCCAACTATTCAAATCGACTCCTGGGAACTTCCACCAACAACACACAAAAAAATAGTGCAAAAAATATATGTGAAAGCTTTCATTTTGTTACTTTTATTTTTTTTTTGTTTGCAGCTTAGGAAGAGTTTTAGTTTTGCAACCTGCGCCGTAGTCATTTGGTTTCCGTTACTTCCTGTGCGGTCTGCCGCCCTCCGTGCCTCTATTCTGCCCATTTGCCGATAATAATATGTTACATGTTATATGCCGAAGGACTCTCTACCTGTATACTAGATATAGTATAGTATGTATATATGATTAGGTGGTTGCACGGTTTGACGGTTAGTCCTTGCCACTTGCCACTGTTTTTGCCTCTGTTTGAGTTGCGGTTTCGAAAACTAATTTGCGTGATTATTAAATTCAAGAGTAGCTCTGCCTGCCATCATTCTCGAACTGGGTTTTCAAAAGTTTTCGGGGCCGCTGCATTAGATAGCTTTCAACGCATGAGTAAGATGTAGGTCAGGTCATCTGGCAGGGTCGATTGAGGGAGGGAGGGATGAAGAGGCTGGGACAACTTCATTAGATGCCAATTAGTTTGGATAACTTCATCGATCATCGGCTGGGAGGCCATTCAGTTAATTAAAGCCATTATTTTTGGCAAAACTTTACACTCAATTATTGCTAAGCGAACTGAGTGAGCGACTTGTTAAATGGTCAGTTAAAAGTTTATAATGAATTTGGCTAGTAAATGTTAGTTTGTGGATTAGCTGCGCAAATGAGCAGCTGCTTGGCGTTTGTTTGAAATGTAGTTCAAATAAATTAAGGAAAATGAATTATTAATTGAGAGTGTGAACTAGTTAAAATTAAAGAACAACTTCTTGATAAAACTGCTATAAATTATGAAAAGGAATTGTTAATTTATATTTGAAAAGCAATTAAGTTATGCAAGATCAAATTAATACTATTAAAGAATGAGAAATGAATACAAAGTCTGCCATTAATTGAAATATCTTTTAGCGCACAGTTAAGTGGATTATTCAGCAAATATTTGGCAAATTTTACCCAACTTAACAACTTAATTTTATGCCATAGCTGTTTGTAGTTTAAGCTTAGCTCAGGTTATTAACAAACTTGCCGAAAAGTGTAAAAAGTGTAAAGTGTAATTCTTCAATGTCTCCGCTGTGATTAAGTTGCTGCGATATGTTACCGTGTATTTTCCGCGGCTGCGTATTTAAATAATTTTCCACACAATTTTCAAAGTTTGCGCTTAAACATCATTTGTTTGAGTTTGCAGCCGAAAGTCTAATTAGCTTTCACCTTGTGGCATGCCACAACAGCAGCGACAGCGACAGCGACAGCGTCAGCAGCAACCACAAACCCAAACCCTCTTCCTAAAAATAAAAAAAAAAGAAAACCCCAACGTCAAAACGAACTTTCCAACTCCATTTCCGTCGGTGTTTTTTCCTTCCTTGCCCCCTCCGCAAACCTTCACAGCGGCTGCCCTTGCCATATAAGTAATACATCACTGAGATTTGACTGTAGCAGTAGCAGCAGTAGCAGGATGGCAAGAGGAAGGAAACTTAAGCCAGCCGACACAAAAAATCGGGTGTATTAACACCGTCGTCTTCTTGTTTTATGCGTGTGCAGCGCGTAATGATAAACAGCGAACGGATGTTGATGTTTTCTACATTATTAATGGCGCTTTTCATTAGAGTCGCAGTCGGAGTCGACATTTTACGGTTGTTGCTGATAACAGCATGCGAGCAGCGAGCACGGTAATGAATTCGAATGGAGGCGTGGCATCGCGTGGTATTACCCATATAGCCATCCCCCGCCCCCTACTCATTCTATATAACAAGGGAAAAACAAAGCGCCTCTAAATAATTCATAGCCACAAAAAAAGTCGACAGCAAAAGTTTAAGCATGTAATCAAGCGATAACTAGCTAAGTGATGGACTATGATAATACTCTGTAAATGAGAATTTGAATAAACAAGTTTTAGTTATAAAAGTTTGAATTATTTAATGAAATAGGTGAATTTCTTATATACTCAAAATACCAAGTAAAAACATTTCTATTTTGAAATTTGAAAATTCCTACAGTATTTATATTGTCATTAAGCAAAAACTATCTAAGAGATTGTCTAGTAATATGCTTTGCAAAAAGGAGAATTTATAAATCCTTTTTTAAGTCATAGAAGTTTGTAATACTTGAAGAAGCAAGCGATTTTATATACATAGAAACTAAATAAAAATATAATATATTTAAAACTTTTGAAATTTGTTCCGTAAAAATGACAATTTAAAATATAATTTTTGAAGTTATAGAATTTTGAAATACCTAAAAAACACGTCAGTTTCATATACTCAAAAAAATAAACAAATATATTCTATATAAAGAAATGAAATCAGCTAAACTTCCCCGTACAATCGCCGCCAATCACAGAGTATTCGCATAACACGAGCGAAACAAATTTTAAAGCATACTTTCTGGCGCACTGCAAATTGAGCCATAAAAACGTCAAAGATTTTGCGTTGATGTTGTTTGCACAGCTCCAAGCAGCAACACCAAAAAAACAGAAAATAAAAAATAAAGAAAATAACAAGCAAAAAGTATTTCTTTGCTGCTGCTTCACAACGCGCTGACTGCAATCGATACACAAATTTTACGATACTGTAAACACGCATAATGCGCATAAACTTGGGGCGTCAAACAGAGGGCGTGGCACTTACTGGGGTTTTATTTTTGGGGGGGGCTGAAGCCGAAGCTTAAAGTAAATTTCGCGGTTGGCAAGAGCGTGAACTTAGACAACAAGGTTTTTGGGGGGGGGGGGGGGAAGGAGGAGGAACGTTGACAGTTGAGAGGAAAGATTTTTGGTGCTGTTGACTGTTTTATAACTGCTTCAACATTTGGTGTTAATTACATGCAACTTGTTCTTTAAACAGCAGCGCAGCGGCAAGAAAACTTTTCTCGCCCCCAAAAACACCTGCACACAATCTGGCCAAGGAGCCAGAAGTTGTTCCTGCTATAGCTGAGAGTTTCTTGTCCATTAACTTTGCCGTCGCTCTCGTCGCTCAGGCAGCATGTTGCTAAGCTGTTGTCATTGAAATTGAAAATGCTCACAGCTGACGTATGACACGCGACATTCTCAACGAGGGAGTGGGAAGGAGAAGGGGAAGGGGAAGGGGAGGCAGGAAGACACCCTTAAATCACAGTCACTTAAAAATGTTGCGTTCAGACACGTTAACAGCAGGTGGTTGCCAAACAGGTGTGCATTAGCGTGTGGGCGTGGCATTCCGTTTCCCACTCCGACTCCCATCCCGAATGTTGCCTTCAATTTGCCTCGCAGCGACAACAACACATTGATAAGGGTAGCAAGGGTGCACGAAACCTTCCTCTCCTCAAAGGCAACGCATTCTCTTATGTCATGTGTGTGTGTGTGGATGACAAACTTTTTCGCTTTCTTGCTTTTAAAATAAATTTGCATTTTACACGTGCGGCTGACGCAAACAATGACAAACATCATACCCCACACGAACAAAAAAGAAAAAAATATGAACCTCTTCAAAGATTGCGCATTAAATTGACTTTTTAAACTGTTTGCCCAATAAATTAAACTTTACATGCAAATTTCGCAGCCCCTGCAATAACAATTGAAATCTTAGCGCTAAACTTTTCATACGAAATACGAGTCTCTAAGCATTTGTTTGTGTGTGTGTTGCTTTTTCAGATGTTGTTGCAGGTTTCATGGGTGCGACACCGGGACATTCATTTGCTCACAGTCGGACGCTATACGTACACATCGGATCAGCGCTTTCGGGCCATACATCAGCCGCAAACCGAAGACTGGATGCTACAGATCAAGTATCCGCAACATCGCGACTCCGGCATCTATGAGTGCCAAGTGTCAACAACTCCGCACATGAGTCATTACATACAGCTAACTGTTGTGGGTAAGTGATGGAAGCACAGTGTGGTGTTATTCTTTAAATATACCAAATTAATTTAATTAAAATACTAAAATATATATACCAAATGTTATATTTGCTATTATAATATAGTATTACATTCAAAATATATCATTTGGTATTATTCTTAAAATATACCAAATTAATATACCATTGAATACTAAAATATATCAAATTAATATACCATAATATACAAAATTATGCCGAATGAATATGTCGGAAAATACTGAAATATACCAAAGGCTATATTTGGTATCTTTACATTAGATTTTAAATATTGAATTTACATAAATTCATAGATTGAGCTCATTGAAAAAGTGTTTGAATTAGTCTAAATAATATTTATTATATTTAATATATTTTATAGTAAATTCAAATTAGAATGAGATACTCAAATAGTCTGAATAATCTTTTCAGATTATAAAGAGAGGAAGTCTGTCTAAAGCATTCAATTATAACAAAAAAGTACTGCTCCATTAAAAAGCCGTTCATAAACTTTAGATTCCGCAAAATAAGCCTCAATTTCAAAGCGGTCAGCAGCAGCAGGTTCTGTGTTATTTAACTGAACAAAAAGGCTTCCTGTTTTTAAGCCTCGGCTAATTAGAATTCAACTGAAGTGCGAGTATATGTATTAAGCAGAAACTTTATGTTGTTATTCTCAAGTTTTTTTCATTTAAATTTTTGGGAAAACAATTTCCTGGTGTTATATTTCAATGATACGCCATAAACATTAAATACCATTCTCCCAAACTTTTGACACTTGTTGCTATGCTCCCAAAAAGAAAGGCTAAAAAAATGCGAAAAAAAGAACTCGAATGCTTCATTGGGCATTTAGCAAAAAGGCTGAAGCTGAAGCTGAGGCTGAGGCAAAGGCTGAGGCAAAGGGTAAATGGGGTACTTCACATTCAGTAGAAATTTCAATGAAAATCTTTTGAAATTGTTGCGCATTTAAATTACACTTGCATTTCTAATTAGCCAAGGTAAAAATGTTCATCGTTATTTGCCTAATTGCCATTTCATTTGAGCCAAAAATTTACATTTGCAAAGTGCTAGGCTACAAGTGCTCTACGTTGCCTCAATAGAATTGAGTAGAAAATGAGTCTAAAAATACGAAAATCCTCTAAAGCTAAATGACTACGAAATGGTAAAACTTTTCTTTTAATATTTTTTTTCGCAGAGCCATCGACGGAAATAATCGGCGCACCAGATTTGTATATAGAAAGCGGATCGACTATAAATCTCACCTGTGTCATACTCAATTCACCTGAGCCGCCGGCCTATATCTTTTGGAATCACAACAATGCTGTAAGTTCTTCTTTTGTTTTCCGTTCGCTTTTGCGTTATTTTTGTCAATTTGGACAGGCAATTACTTAGGGATATCATTATGGCGTTACCTATAAATGATGAGGGATCTGGGGGCGATACTTCAATTTGGTAACTTTTAAATTAGCTTTGCAATGGCAAAAAAACTGTGCAACTTTTTTCACTCCCACCCCCATGTTTTCTATTTTGGAGTGCAAGAAAATGCCATTTAAGCACTATGTGGAAAGCGTAAGGAACGAACCCCTAGAACGAACCCGTCGAGGCAAGGGTTTTAAATGGATTTTGGTTTCCTCTCTTCTATCACTTTACCCTTCCCATTTACTCTTTGTCGGTGTCCCTATCCCTATCCGGTATTGTTTGTTGGTCGGTGGCATCCCTGCGGCTGGTTGAGCCACGTTTTAGTTTTGCCATTTTAGGTGTTTTTCTTCAGTTGAGTTCATGCTTTGGGACTTTAGTCACGGCCATGTTTTAGCTTATTGTATTGGGAATTCGTAAGGGTTGATGTTCATGGTCCCTCACTCTATTGTTGTATATATTTTCTATAGAGCGTTTTTGGTGGCGTGGCTTTTAAGAAGGGTTTTTTTTTCTCTTCTATAGGAAGTTGCCATTAGTGCCAGTTTTTCTTCTCGCTTCACTCCGTTTTTTTTTTTG
This sequence comes from Drosophila niveifrons, assembly GCA_035046325.1. Lineage (NCBI taxonomy): Eukaryota > Metazoa > Arthropoda > Insecta > Diptera > Drosophilidae > Drosophila > Drosophila niveifrons. The sequence goes on from JAWNOC010000046.1 coordinate 20,623,943, forward strand.
CCAGATTTAATTTTATTGTTTTGCTTTTATTTGCAATCTTTCTTATTTTCCTATGCATATTTTTTAGCCTTCGCCTTCGTCGGCATCTTCATCTTTGCCTTCGACTTCGGCTTTGGCGTTGGTGTTGTCGAAAGTTTTTAATTTTCCAGCTGCGTGCAACAGTGCGTATGCGTAATCTGGGGACACACAGTTTTATGGCTTAGAAAATGAACGTCGCATAAAATCTAATTTGATGCGACTTCGTCCATGCGGCATTGTAAATGTCATTCGCATACAAATTGCAAATGTTTCTCACGCTCCTCCGTCTCCTTTTTCCTCTTTTTTTTTGTGCCTTGTCTTCTTTTTGTGCTGTAGTTTGTTTTTTTCTCTCTCTTGTTTTGTGTGTGTTTTATGTGCACACATAAATGCTCAAGTGCTTCTTCAGTCTGTGTGTAATTCACTGGTCTCTCACTCTCTCCCTCTTTCTCTCTGTTCTTTACTTTACAGATAATCAACTACGATTCGCCCAGGGGCGGTGTCTCGGTTGTTACCAACAAAGGTGAGACGACGACATCGTTCCTGCTGATTAAATCAGCGCGTCCATCGGACTCTGGGCATTATCAATGTAATCCATCAAATGCAAAGCCCAAAAGCGTTACGGTACATGTGCTGAATGGTAAGTAAAATCAACGAGAACTCAACACACAAAATCCACAAGCCAACACACACAAAAGACAATATTCCGCAATGAAAATGAAAATGCAAATGAAAGTATAATAAAAAAAAGACACCAAGTAATGTAAACATTTGCACAACAGCAACGAATGCTGTATACTCTACGATTATCAAAAAGGAAATATTTTTGTACAAAATACATAAAATGTTCTTACTTTAAATTCTTAATAGAATTGCGCATCTCATCATCACGTTGGTTTTTGGTAAATATTGTGTTAAAGTTAATATACCCAGCATATCGCAGATACTTTTAACGTTGGTCAACACACAAAAGTACAATGGAGGAGCATGGCAAAAGTTTGGCGTGATGGTCAGAAATATAAATGGCAAGAGACTGAGTCCAGACGAGTTGAGTTGAGTTGAGTTGAGTCCGAGAAGAATGCACAAAGACTCACGAAAAGTGCAGAAGTAAAGCATGCTAATGAAGAAGATGAGAAAAAAGAAAGAAAGGGTTTAGGAGAAGCAGCGCCACGAGGCATTGCGGCGAATGCGGGTTTATGAATGCTTTGTGGTGGCTGCTGTTGAGAAATCTGAATGCTTGAATGGCGTGCAATGAATCAAGAGGTGCTGGGGTGGGCACTTAAAGTGATTCTTGGCAACTCTCTGAAGCATGAGAAACTTACAGTTAATAATTGTTGTCCGAGATGAGCTGTGGACTAAAGAGAAGTGAATGGTAAACCGAAAGGTTGCTCAAGGAATTCCTTTGAGTTGAAGCCATTAAGGAATCTCTAAATGACTGTGAGTAAGCACATTTCTGCAAAAGTTAACTCTATACAAATTGAGTTCAACTAAATAGTTGGCCTTCACTTTTGTAAGAAATTTGCAAAATACATTTAAAGCAAATGCTTAAAGTAGAAGGTTTTGAGAAATTTCTTTCGACAAATGTGTCCAATAAGATGCCATCGATTGCGTTCAAGTCTTGACTTAAAGGTAACTTGATTACCGTGCAAATGTGCAAGCTCGAGCATTTTTATGCTTAAGTATGCCTTAATTCAACCCGAAGCTTGGGTATTAAAAAAACCCTGAACAGTCTTCGGTGAACTGCATTCTAGAGCGGAACTTAAACCGTCTCTGGGCAGCCATACAAAGCATTAAAGCCAACAGTTACACAAAAAAGAAAGAAACAAAGCTAAAGCAAAATGAACCAGGCCAAAAGGTGCACAGTAAAGTAGTTGAATGGGGTGTGTGTGTGTGTGTGTTAGTGAGTGTGCCAGGTGTAGTGGAAATAACTCGATTGCGTTTAAAGAGAGTGAAAAGCACGAGTGAAAATGAAGTTCAGAGACTCGTGTGAAAATATCGATTAGGGAGCGGGGAGGAAATATGCTAATTGCATGAGATCGAAACAAGTGGCAATATTCAATATATATATAAATATGCTCTCAGCTAAGTGAATATTTATAAATATTAAATAGAACGCGACAGGGCGAAAGCGAATGAGTTCGCCGCAATCTCCGCTGTCTCCACAAGCTGTGCTGGAAAATTGTGTGCACAGCAGTAATCATTATGGCGCACTATGAAACTAGACAAGCCAGGCACCGGGATGGGTTTCCTTTTCTTTCTTTTGCCTTTTTCTTTTTTCCTCTTTGCTGTTTTTGTTTTTAGTAAACGTTGCGACATTTCGCCCGCATGTCGAGAGTGAAGTGAGTTGCCAGGAGGAAGGAGGCAGGAAGTGGAGTTGAGGCAGCGGCAGCGACTGTGTGGCAGGTTCTGCTTTCTGCAGTAACTGAGCGCGCGTGGCACATGAAAATTATGTTTATGTTACGCTTGGTCTGCAGCACAAGCAACTGCTCCCGCTCCTGCCCCTGCCACATACACTCACTGCTTGACTATTTGCTGCATGCCACTTCCTTTGCGACTTTCACTAATGTCAAGTTGTCGTCGTAGTCGCAACGGTGTCTGCTAGATAATGTCACAGTGTTGGCACCAACACAACTACACTCACTATCTACCTATCTCTTTCTCTCTCTCTTAAACACACACACACACACACTGGGCACACACAGCTGGTGTGTGTACTCATCCCTGTCGCCATATTGTGCATGCAATGCGCGTTGTTTCCGTTAACTGCTTTGGCACACTTGTTTCTGATTATTATTATGTTTTTGTCTCTTGTTCTGCTACTTTGCATTGTTGTTGCCCGTAACATTTTGTTTTGTTGCTTTTATGTATTATTATTATTATATGCCCGTCAACATTTCAGCTGCTGCTGCTGCTGCTGTACTTGCTACTGTTGTTGTTTTTATTACACTAGTTTCTTTTTTTTGTGCTTTGTGTTCTTTCTTTGCTTTCTATTGTTCTCATCGCGTCGCACCGGCCACATTTTCTCTCTCTGCGTGTGCTTTGCTTTCAATGACAGTTACTTGTTTGCTTTGCCCCCAACACTTCATCTCTTCCTCTCTCTCACTCTCTGACTCACTCTTCGTCACTACTCGATTCTTTTGCTTTACTTTACGTTTTTGCATTATTTGGCTTTCACTCTTTACTGTTACCTCACTCAGCAGAAAGGCGATAGCGATAGTTTAGCACTGAGCGCGTGACACGAATGAAAGCTGTATTAAGAATCTGTTTTCATTCGATATATTAAAAACAAAAATTACATATTATTTCAATATTTTGAAAATATAGGTTAGTAAATGACATATTTATTCTTTAACTACAATTTATATTGATAATTTCTAGAATATACCTGCTTTAGAAAATCATGTTATTCTTGTGAATTATTTGACATTCACGTTGCTTGTAAACAACTGAATATCGATAAGTTATCGATTTCGATGTTTCACAACGTTAACCTATTAAACACTATAAACATTAATTACGTTAACTTAAATATAACGTACATTTTTTCAAATTAATTGTGTTGGATTCGCGACGGTGCTTAAGAGCACGCTTTCATCTCTAATCTCTATAAAGAAACTGATTGAGTAATAGAGAGGGTGAAGCGGAAAGGGATGTGGGTGACGTTAAAGTTGAAACAGGTGAATGAAAGTGTCTGGCCGAAGGACAGCTTGAATTGCTGAAATTGAACTTATGTTTGCATGGCCTTTGGCAAGAGCAGTCGCCATGTGTTGAGCTCAGGTTTGGCCCGAGGTTCAGTTCAAAACGAATCAATGGAAAAGGAATAAATCGATGAAGTCTGAAATAAGATTTCAGTGAAAAGTTGCATAAGATTCAACGTATAGAAAATCGTAACTTTATAAATTTGGATCAAGTCAAGTTAGTACTTTATAAGTCTCGCAAATTCTAGAATTCCCGAGCTGTATTTCCAGCTGTGGCAGACACCACTGAATCCTTTGACTTTGCTTGTTGGCTGTTGCAGCTCTTTGGCTTTAACAAAGTTGGAGCTGTCAATGGTTTTCAGTTTCATTGCTGCAACTTGTGTCTTGTTGCAAGTTTTACCTACCTCTCACTCTCGCTCTCACTCGCTCCTTCTTTCTGTCTCCGACTTTATGCTCTTAGTTAAGGTAAAGGCTGCTTTTGTTTGTTTGTTGTGGCCTTTATGTGTTTTGTAGCGTATTGTGTATCCTGCTTTCTTCTCCATGTTGTTCTTAGTCTTGTCTCCAGTTATATTGTATTTTCGTGTGTGTTGTATTGTTTTTTTTTGTTCTGTGCTGCTTTTGGTTGTTACGGTGACAACAAGTCAGAGTTGTCGCCTTTTGTATGTGCACCTTTTGAGTAAAGAGAGAGAGAGTGAGAGACACAGTCAGCTGGTAATCCTGTTAGTGCTGTAGATGGATTATACGGCATTATGTGTCGTCGTTGTCTATATATCGTTGTATGATAATCACCTGGTCACGACCACATTGACTTTGTGTGTGTACGAAAATGGAGATGGCACAAGGACAAGGAATACATCAAACAGATGACACTCACACACACTCACACACACTCACACACACTTCCACACACTCCCACATAAATACATACAAAATACTTATTAAAAATGTTTTTCGTTTCCATCCAATGTCTGAGTATGAGAGCAGCAATAAAGATGTAAATTAAACAGGTGTTTCTCATTCCGTTTCCAGGGGAGTTCCCAGCAGCAATGCAGCACGCGGCACAAGCACATCCTCACATGTCTCCAAGTCGCTATCTGTTAGTGTACCTGTTTGTGTGCTTCTGCAGTTTGGCATTTGCCAGGCGCTCCATGCGGCCCTCAGTTGTGCAGCTGCGGCAGCGATGTCGGCCGGCCGAAGGAGGCGACGAGGGAGCGGGGGAGGCGGGAGAAGTAGTAGAAGTTGGATCAGCATCAGCATCAGCATCAGCGACAGGGTCAAAGCGACTTTGTCGGTATCCGGTATGCGACACATCCTCGAGTGTATTTTAAGCCTGCTCTCCTCACTGCTCAGCGCCACATGGCATTGGCGTTGGCGAGGGCGTGGCTCAAAACTACAGCAACAACAACAACAACAACAACAGCAACAATCAGCAGCAGCAGCAGCTGCTGCAATAGTAACAGCAACGACGTTTAGGCAAGTATATGAGGCGGACATAAGGTGAGCATGCCCCACAGCAGAGAAAGAAAAACAAAAACAAAAAGATGCGAAGTAAAAAGCAAATAAAAACGAAGAAATAAACTCTTAGACTCTAGACTAATTTAAAGTAAATGCATACACAAAAACCACTCGTACTTACATTACTGATAATATCTTAGCTTAACTCTTTCACACTCACACACACACACACACATATACACTAAAGACGACTACATACATAAGCTGTAACTATATAATAGTAACTAATATGTATAATCTATTGGCTATTGTGTTTTTCTATGAATCCGCGACGTATACGTAATATTTAGCCCAAAAACCAAAAAAAAATACAAAAGAGAAACAAGGTAAATCGAAAGCCAAGTTGTCGCCTTTTTTTAAGTACAACTTTGTATCATATTACAACAAAAAAAAAATAAAAAACAAAACTCGATTTTGTTCTCTTCACTTTTGAGTTTCTTCTCCTTCGCAAAAGTCTTGTAAATAAATAAAGCGATAAAAATGCATTGCATACCTACAGGCGCCTGTTCAGTGAATATTTTGATTTAGTTTCCAAGCTTAGTAAAACAAAGTGAAAACAACTTCCGATAGACATTTTCGAGTAGAAACTTCTTCCCCACTCTCCCCCCATCAGAAACGAACACTGCTCAACTAAAAAACTACGATACAAAAACTACGAAAAAAATAAAAAAAATTGAAATTGAAATGCTTTTCTAGATGCCACACTGTGACTGTTCCCAAGGCAGAAACTTGTTTTGTACATTCAAATAGGCGTAATTCTAAATGGAAACTAAAAACATATTAAGCAAAAAAAAACCTAGAATAAAAACAAAAGATGAAAATTTCTAAATGTTCAACTTCAACTGCGCAGCAAATTTCAAGTACTGACTAAAGCATATAAAAACAACACTTATATATTTAACTAAATACTTACAATATAAAATAATAATAAAAAAAAAATTGAAATAAAATACGAAAACACTGTAAAAATGATTACACAACACAAGCAGCTAAAGTAAAACTTAATTCTAGGAGTACCTAGTGGAAAAGTTCGTCTAGCAAGCGTTGAAGCCCGTATAGCAAAAAAAAAGTGAAAGAAAACAAGAAAACAAAATGAAAACGAAGAAAAACGAGGTTCACAAACTTTTCCTGAACATCATAGACATTAAATCATTACAAGAATTAAAGAAAAATACGAGAAGAGTGGCGAGAGAAATTATATAAATAATCCTATCATAAGTTATGTTAATTTTTAAAGTGTTTCTTTATTGTGTGTACAAAAATTGCATAAATAAAAAGTGCGTTTGGAGTTGCAGAACGGCGCTGAACTGACGGTTAGATTAAATATGAATGAGATCATGTTGCACATTTCAAAATTTATTTGTTGTTAATGGATGAAAAATGAATATGATAAAATATTATACCAATAAGGCAAAAGAAATTAGTAAAAAAGTATTAAAAACACACACAAAAAATGAGAAACGAATAAACGAAAAACAAATAGTTGAAATCAATATGCAAAACAAACTCAACGCAAGTTTCAATTAAGTTTCCAAAACTTCAACACACACACACAATTGTGGTTTTGCAGTTGATAATCTGCTCAAATTTTTCTCAATCGAGTATTTCCAATTCAAATTCAAATTCAAATTCGAATTTCGATATTAATTGAATAATTTTGTGCATTGAAAATATATATCTAAAATATATATATACATATTTCTATGGCATTTGATTTCAATTAGAGCTCGTAATGGTTTCTCTGTTTTATCAACTGCACTGAATACTATATAAATATTTCAGTTTGCTGTCAATTCGATGTCAAATCAATATTGACCCTGGATGACATGCTCGTTGAATACTGTATAAAAAATGATGATGATGTGTTTATTATCGATTGGCATTTAATGTCATGGGCATTAAATATGGGCTACCCACTTACAGATATATGGATATTTATAAGTCGTTTTGCTTGCATTTTATTGCCAGCTACAACTGATTTGAGGATTTTATTTCGCTATGAATTCCAGATCATTTGAGCTCTTGCAAAAAAAAAACAATGAACCTATTTACAAATCTTGACAATACTTTCAGCAGAATTCTAAATATACAAAAGCAAAAAGTGTTTTGTTATTCAAATGTTATTTACGACCTTTTTATGGATAAGACAGACTTCATTTCCAAGCAATCACATCACCTTTGTCATAGTATATAGTTACAACAAAAAAAGATATCCACATATAAAAAACAAAAGAGGAAAAACCAATTAAATTCAATGTTTATATAACGATGTACGCAATAAAACAAGAAAAATGAAAATAATAAGCATTGAAAAAGTTTATACAACTATCGATAAAAACTAACAAAAAATACAAAATCATGAGAAAACAAAAAAGCGAAGGAAAAAAAAAAAAAAAGAAATAACATAAAAAAGTTTCATTAAGCATGCTTAACGGCAACAAACTATTCAAACCTAATTGCGACTCGTGCTCTCAACAGTTTTCATTAGCTTTTCAAACAACTACAACAACAACAACCGAAACAACCGAAACAACAACAACAACAAAGTACAACAAATCCAACAGATACAATTACTCAGCTATTTCGTGTACAGATACTTTTCGATATCAGATTCTATAGAAATTGTTTATAAAACAACTTGTTCTTGTTTCTCATGTTATTTCAACAATTAATAGTACAAAAAAGGTGAATTTATTGTTTCGTTGTGTTTGTTGATGGATTTTTGTGCTTTTCACATTATGTACGCAAAGTATATAAAATTGTGCGAATTTTAAAATGAATATTTATATTGGCTTCACAAAATTTCATTTGTGACAATATTTTTTCGGTTTTGAGGTTGAAGCAATGAAATTAATTGCATTCTTTTGGTTTTTTATTTAACCTGAATTTAAATTTCAACGCTAACTTTATCAAAGAGTTTGTTGTTTCTTTTCTCATTGATTTTTCAAGATTTCCATAAAACTATAAAACTCTCTTTCACAGACTTTTACACTACACTAAGCTACAGCATTAAGAACAGCGAACTAGCAAACTAAACAAATGAATTCATAATCTTTTTAAGATCTAAGATACAACAAACAAAAATAATTAATAATAAAGTGAAACCGAAAGGAAACTGCATAAAACTGACGTAAATATTGTATATGTAAATGTGTATTTATAATAATATTATTACATAAAACAAATGCTATATATATATATATGTATACATAAAGTATAGTCTATTTATTATAAAACAAAAACAAAAAAAACGAAAAAAAAAAACAAAATTGAATTAATGATGTTATTAAAGCTAAAAAAAAAAACAGAATTTGAAAGTAACTTTCAATTAAATACGAGACAACCCCCAAAAAAAGCAAAGAAGAAGACGAAGACGAAAAGTAAGTACGAGAAAATCAAGAAATGGAAAAAACTAAAAATCTTTTAAAAATGTAAGAATTTAAAATGCAAAAACTTGTGAAACTTGTGAATGGAGAAGGAGGAGAAGGAGAAATGAGATGAGATGAGAAAGAGTAAACGTAAAATAAAAACTGAAAAACATAAGAAAAAAAAACATAACTAAAGCATATTATGTCAACTGTTAATTAAGTTGTGTTTTAATGGCATTTTTGGGGGTAGGAGCACACACACACACACACACACACAACGAACCAGCAACGGATCATAAATTAAGTTTCCTATTCCTGCAGCTCTTCCGCTCTCTGTTGAGTAAGTAGCACAATAATTGTGAAAGAGTTTCCTCTACAAACCAAAGCTCGTTGCCCAGCCTTAAGTAAATGCTAACAAAACAAAAGCAAATCATTTTTCATGGCTGGACAGGCGAACAAAAGCCGCACCAGCTGTGGGCGAGCCAAAAGATGTGGCATTGGCGATAACATAATGAAATGAGATTAATCATACGTCCTGTGTGCTGGCCAACGAATGTGAGTCAAAAGCATAATGAATGCACAGTAAATGAAAGCAAAGCAATCGCTTACATTACATTGTGTTAACAACATGTTTTACTTCCCACTCCCAATTCCACTTCTCTGTTTCTCTGTCTGGCACCTGTTTTTGGCTTTCGTAATTTGTGTGCAGCGCTTTGTCGCTATGTGGCACATTATGTAACGTGTCTTTACGGTTTTTAATAAATATTAGCACATAGTTAAGCACTTGAGTGCACGCTGATGGAAAATCAATAAGTAAGCCAAGCCAAAGCCGCGAAGCGAACGATGCCCAAGCGATGCCATGCGATGCGACCCTCTAATGGACGCTGCAAAGTATGCTACATATATTTTATTGACGAAATGTTGCGCGTCCACAGCTGAAGCTGAAGCAGAAGCAGAAGCAGAAACTGAGGCAGAGCGACTTCATGCAAAACCACTCAAGGACAAGTGGGCAATAAGCGAAAAACTTTTATTGTTTTATGTCGAAAACTTTTCCTCTATATATATTTGTGTGTGTGTTCGTTGTTGTTGTTGTTGTTATTGTTTTGTGTCAAGTGCTGCCCGGCATTGTGTTCGCCATCGCCATCGCCAACGCCATCATCGTCGCATAATGTGCCATATATTATGGCCAGAGGCCATATAATGCGCCATCCTATATGCATGGGATCACAATCTCACCACGCTTCGGTCATTTGCCGCTCTCAAGTGCTGCACAAAATGCAGCACCAAAACGTGAAGAGGGGGGACGAAAGCCGGAGAATAGCTGGCCATAATAGTAAATGGCAACTGCAGTTGTGCTCTGTTCTGTTCACTTCTGTTTCTGTAGGTGTAAATGATAGCCTGCTTATGGTGTTGCGCAATGTGTGAATTGGCAAAGGCTTTATTCAACCAACCAACCAATCAAGCAGCTCTCTCTCGTTGTTTTGCCATCCATAAGCTTGTGGTCTATGCCTCATTTCCTGGCGTCTGGCAATTCAATCAAGCATTTAGCACGCTACATTGATCAAATTACAAATGCATAATCATCGACAGTTTGTAATTAATGGCATTACTCGCTCGAGTCTATGACAATTATTGTTTGTTAAATTTTCAACTGCTGATGTAACTGCGGATGTATCAGGTGTTAACTGAAGGGCATGCCCATGATACATGGGCATGCTTCAAAAGCAGTTCAAGTGCCAACAGCCACGCAACGTGGCAGTCAGTTATTCACTCAGTCAGTCAGTCATTCATTCACTCAGTCTGTAACTCATTCGAGCAGTCAGGCATTCAGTGAGTGTGTAAGCCAATTCACATGCCCGAAAAACCGCTGTGTGTGTGTGTGTGTGCTGCACTTTATGACTGTAATACATTTTTGCAAATGGGCAACGTTCTCGCTATCCCTCTCTCTGGATATTTGCGGCTTTTTTTGCCAGCTTGACGCTGCTTGGCAAAAGTTATTGAATTGTTATAGCAGCCACTTGTGATAAATCAATGACAAGCCACCAAGCGAAATCCACGTTGACAAAAAGAAAACACACACTCTCTCTCTCACTCTGTGCTGTTGTGCGGTTTATTTAATTCACCATAAATATATGAGAATTTATTATAATGCATATGTGCATATTGTATGTAGTGTGCATATTGATTTAAACAGGCAATGCTTAATTAAGGCCAAGCTGTGGGCCTCTGATTTCAATCGGAGAGCGAGAAAACTGCCTTTCACTTTAACACAATCTGCCCACACTAATTGTGCTGCTGAAGCACAATATTTTGTTAGATTTTCGACACTGGACTGAGATAGCAGCAGAGCTAGAGAGAGAGTGAGTGTAGATCCGGATGGTCGGATAATCAGCATTAAAAACTTTCGACTCTGTTCTCTCCACACTCGAATAATTTGCCTAGAGAAAATTGCAATGTTCTCCAGTCATGTTCATTTATCTGCAAATGTGTGTGTGTGTGTGGGCGTGTTTGTATGTTAAATAAATACAAAGGCTTTGGCTGCACACATCTCTACGGACATTTATTATGGCCATAATCCTCAAGTCTTATGGCGTGTACTCGAACCAACTCGGACCCAAATGCATATGTGCAATGCAATGTGCCCTGACCACAAATGGAGCTATAATTAAATTAAAACTTTTAGCCAGCATTCCTCCTGCTGCTTCTGCTGCACACAACACAAAAGAAATGCCAACCCACAGCAAATGAGTATTAAACTCAAATCTAAAGCGCACCCGAAGACAGCTAGCAAGCAAGAGGGGGGCGTATTCGGCGTATACTTGATGCGTTAAACTGTTTGAGATTAAGCGCGCTTTAAGTGGCTGGCAAAAGCGCGCTTATGTTGGCAAGTATTAGAAAGACAGAATAGGAATGGAAATGCTATTGGGTTATATGACGGTCGCAAATGCTCTTTCTAGATACAAACAAATTGATCACATTTCTTTCAAACAAGAATTGTTAGGAAATTATATTTTATGCTCACAAAATGCATTGTATAAATTGAATATTACTTTAGCAATTATTCTAAATTAAACTGACAATTGATATAAAAATTTCGTAATGGAATTGTGCTAATGAAATACAAATTGTCAAAATTATAAATATTATTATGTCAATTAAATTTAAATATCTAAAATACTAAATGTTGCTTGATTAAGTTTACTTATTTAAAATAAATTTTAATAAATATTTTTTGTTCAAAAGTAGCCTAATTAATTTTACAAATTAAAATGAAACTTTCTTAATATTTTTTAGTTATAAACAGAAATGAATTTAAACAAATTATTATTGCTGAAATTCTAATCAATTTTCAATATATTTTAGGTCATTTGAGAATAGATTGAAATAATAAAACAATATATTTGTTTTTTCTTTAGTTATATTACAAATAGATTGTTTTGTTAGTTCATTAAATATCTGTTTTAATATTTTAGAAAACTGTAAACATAAATAATAAAAGCGAAGTATTAACAAAGGTTTAACTTCAGATCAATTGCAGTGCATTTATTGAGCCACGACACTTGAATGATTTTTGTCTTTGCTACAATTTGAGTTGCGTTTCTTTCTCTTTCATTTTCATTTCTTTTCTTTTTTTGTGGTTTGCAATATCTCTATCCTTTAGTGGAAATTAATTTCCATTTGAAAATCCACAAACAGTAATTTTACAAGCACTTAACTCAAGCCAGCAGCAGCTGCTGTCGGCGGACAAGCCACTGAGCCAACTTCAGCTCTAGCTTCAGCTTCAACGGCAGCCATTGCTCTGAGTCTAGAGATGGGGCAGGTTGGCTGTTACTCTGGCTGTTGCTGTTGCTCTGGCTTCAGCTTCAGCTTCAGGTCGAATAGCAGCTATTTGGGCGTGGCAAAGCGGATTACGAGAACAACTGCAGCTGGAATAAGAACAACCAACTATGCTGCATGTGCGACTACTACAGTTACTGTAGAGCGAGAGAGAGAGAGAGGAAGGGGGTGGAAAAAGGGGATGGAGGTAAGAGCAGCTAACCATAGACTCGAAACACGAGCGCTACTTGACCAACACTTGGGGCTTCAGTTGGTCCGACTGAATGTGGCGTGGGTCGAAGTGCAAGCGGTTTTTTTTTTTTTCGGCACACACAGACAAAAGTTTCAGTTGCACACACGAGAGAACGAGAGAGTGGGAGAGGGAAAGTGTGAGAGAGAGAGGGAAATAGTTAAAGTGTGTGTGAGAGAGCAAAGTTGTACGTAAAACGAATCAAACTGAAGAAGAGCCATAAAAATGCTTATAATACAGATTTTCAACACACACACACACACATGCACACATGCACTCACACACTTTTACTCGACACAGATGCATATCTGTTGTTATTGTATGGAGGTTGTTTGGTAAATGGGGGTCAGTTTTAAGCTTTGGGCCAAGTTTGGCTCGTTGTTGCCGCCGTTGTTGTTGTTGTTGCTGCTTCAGTTAGATACATGGCAATGTGCATGTGTTGGCTATAAATACATATGTTTTAATTTCCGCACTTTTGGGTCAGACCATAGTCAAGCGTTTCCTCTCTTCTTGCTGCTGCTGCTTCCTCTCTCCCTCTCTCCCTCTCTCTCTCTTTCGTTTCGTCCAGCAAATGGGCCAGATTAAAGGCAAAAACGGATGTGACGTTGGCGGGTTTCCGTTTCTCGGACTCTGCCGGCCGTTTGCTGTTGCTCTTCATATTTATGAGCTCACAATTTTGTGTAACCCTCCCACTCCCACAAGTAGAAGAAGTCCAGCAAAACGTAGCAAAGATTTCATATATGTGTTTTTATTTTTTGTATTTTTTTTGTGCTTTCGATTTTGTGTTTATGTTTTTTGTGCGCACTTCAAAAACAACAACGACAACAACCCACACACATAATCATGCGACAACATATACACACACACACACCCACACACACGCATACGCACGAGCACACACACACTTGGAGTCATATATATTCACGCAGCATTCATCGATCCTTTTTTCTGCTGCTCTCACAACTCGGTTAAATGACTCATGAAATTGCTGCTGCGACCCATTTGTTTGTATAGCCTCAATATGCGTGTGTGTGTGTTAGTGTGTGTGTGTGTATTAGTTTCAAGTGCTCACATTGCGCGCTTATGGCAAAGCAATAATGTTTGTGCGCCTGCCGTTGCCATTCGGTTAATAATTTAGGCTTAAATACAAACGAGCTCAAGTTGCCTTCCGTTACGTTGCGTATACGTTGCGTATACGCCATGCTGGACAGTTGACACATGTGTACATGGTGCACATTACAACAGACCGTGGCAGGCCAAAGTAGCCGCAAAGCCAATTGTTGAAAGCAATGCGAGCGAGAGAGAGAGCGCCGAGTGAACAGAAAGGCGAGAGGGCGTGGCATATCAAATAAATCAAAGCGATGCTAAAGTGCGAGTGCGAGTGCGAGTGCGGGCGTGTTAAGTGGGCTCAAGACAAGCTTGATTGGGCGCAAACTTTGTGCAAGGGGAATGTGTTAAAAGCAGAGCAGGGAGCAAGTCAAAGGAGGAAAGAAACGGTTTCAGGTGTTGAACACACTTTGCCGAATATTGAATGCTAAGAGCAAAGTTGTAGTCGAGCAGCGAGCAAAAACTTTGCCGAGGCTTCAGCTTAGTGAAATGTAAATACAGTAAAGTAAAAAAAAAAGAAAAGGAATTTATTTAATTGCACAAATAAATGTGCAAATAGAAATCAATTAACCAAACAGCAATGAAATTAATAATGCTAATTTTGCTGGTGAATTAATATTATTTTTTTAAAAATAAACAAATCTATATAGAGCAGCAACTGATGCATATTTTATGGCAGCAACAAAAGGATTTCCATGCTAACAACATTTTAGCATTTTTCCCCGGCCCCAAAAAAAGAAACGTGCTCAAAACGCACTCACATGGCCACGCCCACAGCCACATGCACACACACGTCGAGAGGCTGAAGAGAGGCAACCGCTTGGACCACAGCCTGGCTATTTTTGGGTACAATGTGGTGCCATCAAATTACTGGTCTCATTTTCTATGCAGAGTCTATTATAGCCCAAAATGTAGTCAAGGCAAAAATGCGACAAAAACGAGCGTTAAATTTCACACTACTACAAAACAACAACAACAACAACAACAACAACAACAACAACAACAACAACAACAACAACAACAACAACAACAACAACAACAACAACAACAACAAAAAATAACAAAAATACAAAACCAAGGCAAAGAGGAAAGCACACACACACACTGAAAAGCAGAGCAAGAAAAACCCCAAAAAAAAACGAATCAAAAAAACAGAAAGGAAAAGATATCCTGGGACTCACATGAAGAGCTGGACACGCAGCGGCAGCAAAACCGCAAATATGCAAATTCTTGGCAGGAAGGCAACAGCCTGAGAGTTTGAAAGCCTTGCTTAGCGAAGCTGGCCAGCTAGCCAGCCTGAGAGCATTTTGTGTCTTGTTTTGTGAAATGGAATGTTGAACTTTGAACCGTTGAACCGTTCAACCTCTAGTCTTGACTTGCCCGCTAATGCGTTGGCATGCGTTTAGCGCTGCCATCAGCAAAATGCTGTCGAAAAAATGCCATTCTGCAGACTTGGCCAAGAAACCAAGAATCCAAAAAAAGAAAAAAAAAAAACAAAAAATTGGTTATATTTTTTTCAACTTTGTTGTTTTGTTTTCGCTTTAAAAATTATGTCCTAGACGCGTCCACTTGCTTTTTATACCCGCTATCTATAGAGTAGAAGGGTATTATAACTGTGTGCCTGTAGGAAAAGTATGTAACATGCAGAAGAAGACAGATATATTCTTGATCAGCGTCACCAGCTGAGATTATACATATAACTATGGCCGCCTGTCTGCCTGTTTGTCTGTCTGTCCGTATAAACACCTAGAAGACTCTGAGGTCTTTAAAAGATAGATCATTATTTCTTTTTTCGACAGTAATTGTTATGTCTACACGCACATCAAGATTGTTAAAAACTTTTGTCACTGATTGCGATCGGGTAAAAAATAAAAGATATATATTACTTCTGTATGGCTAAAAACGACTACTAAAATCGGGGTTTAGATTCTTTGGCTGAAAATCTGGTACATTTCGAATGTAGTACTTACACGATATACCAAATATGCTCTTGAGTATATTTTGCGGTATATTATTCAATATATTTTACGAACAATACCGCTCTATTTTGCTTTTATTGAAAAAGGCGTCGCACATATATTTTAGTATTTTTAAATTATATTAATTTGCTATATTTTAAGAAAAATATCGCTCTACCGAGTATCTCATAGTCGAGCACTCCAAACTCTAGCTACACACTTGTTTTTTATTCATTTTTTTGTTGCTGCTGCTGCTGATTATGATCAAGATGTGAAGTGGAATGTTAGACCAAAAAAGAAGAAAAAAAAGGGAGAAAAAAGGTTCAGCTGTGAGTTGCCCTCGAAATAGACTCGACTTTATTTCGAATTTTATTTTGATGCTACATTTTAATTGAAGCTTTTACGCAAAATACTCGAATTTATGTTGGGCATAAATAATGAATTAATGTGCATGATGGATGACCCCTTTTATGCTCTATGAAATTCTAGAGGGTATTGCGAATCTCTTTTTTTTGTAGAGTGCGTGCCAAATTGGCTAAGAGGAAGCTTGGCAATTGGGCGCCGAAAAAATGGAAGAGAGAGCGAGCGAGTCTTTTGTTTTTATTTTTTATTTTTGTCGTCGTTTTGCTGCTCTTGGGGTAATGGCAACTGATGCCAGACGGCTGCAGCAATTTCTTTTCAGAATTCGAGGCCGAGATTTCAGTGCTGTTAAAATGAGGCTGCCAATGCAATGTACAAAGAGCTGAGAAACTTAAATTAGTTTATTTATGCTTTGTTTGGTCTGGACTTGGTCTTTTACTGCGCACAGTGTACAGTCTGCAGTCCGCAGTCCTCAGTTTTTGGTAATTTCTTTTAATAATTTGTCCTGGTCTCTGATAACTTTTGTGGGCCAAACTTTAGACTTTAGAGTGCGCCCCTATCTCGCTTTTTGGATTGCTGAACTGAAAGCCAGCTTTGCATTAAGTTTTCGCTGATTGAGTTGCCTTTCCGCGACTTTGGCTTTAAGTTGTCAGCGGCGATCTTTGTAAGTGGCTTAGACCAAACATAAAAGACAAGCAAACTGTGCGTAAAATGTTTGCGAAACCCAAAATGGAATTAATTACACTCAACGGACATGCAAAAAGTGGAAACCCGAACCCTTTTTCCACACCCTGCATTCAATTAATGTAAAAAAACGGGTCTAACTTTTGTTGGCATTTGCTTGTCTTATATTTCAGATGTAAAGAGTATCTGCTAGTTGTGCATAGCTCAGTTTTGTTGTTGTCCCATTGACTTGCATCTTGTATGTATGCTTGTTGTGGTGTAGCAAAGGATTCTTTTAAGGAAGCGCTGTCAGCGAACGCGCTCTTAAAGTCGCCACAAATATTTACTTAAGAAGCTTTTATGCAGCGCTCTGTTTTGCTTCAGCTCTTTGTTAAGAATACACTATAATAAGCAAAGGCAATTGAGAGAAATGAGCATTTCTGCATATATTAACAAGATGGGAAACTCCAGAGTTGAGAATTTAATAATAGACTTAAATGAGAATAATTTTAATGAAAGTATGGAAAAAGTAACAATCACAGAGAGAAGAAAATCTAGACATTTAAATATATTTTAACTATTATATATTGCTTAAAAATAGATTCTCTCTATGTAAATATAGTTTATGACTTTAAATAGAATTTCATTGATATTTAATATATTGTAGTCTCTTATTCATAAGTAGAATTCTGCAGTAATTCTGTAAAAAGTAAGCTTTGACGTTTAAATATAATTTCGTCATACAATTCTGTCATACAATTTAGACTTCCTTGAATAGAACACTTACTGGAATAAGGCAATTGTGTCAAAAAATAAATTGCTTGAATTCACAGAATGCATAAAAATATTAGATTCAATATATATTGTAAGTATTATTTTATTGTAATAACGAATTAAATTTTGTATTGCAAAGAGATGTGATGTATCACTAAATTGTGAAATCTTTTTCTTAAATATCATTTCGCTATAATTCAGTTAATTGTAAACAAATTGTTTTTATATTCCACGCTGCAGAGTATTCAAATTTCAGCTAATTGTTAACACGCTGCTTTCCCAGCCGCGAATTTTTATAATTTGTTTTAATGTTTTACTTTCTTTTCTGTTTAATTTGGCGCATGCGATTAATTCTTTTCTTGTTGCTTGTAACATTTTGTTTTTCGTCGAGTGGAGCGCGTGCTGCGGCTTTAAATCAAAACTTCATCGGGCGTAAAAAATGTTGGAGGAGGAGAGCAATAGATGTGAAGACGAGTCGAGTTGAGTTGAGTTGAACGGACGGACATACGGACGGACATGGTATGGTACTCTGTTTCGTAGATGACATGCCTCTGACATATCACTCAACGGGGCAGCTGGCAAACTCAGGGCCACCTGTAAATGCGACTGAGATGTGATGTGATGTGATGTGGGAGCGAAAGAGAGAGAGAGAGAGATGTGGCCATGGCCAGTGACAAATTAGCGACATCAATTACAGAAATTTATTTTGCTGCCATGTTTGTATTGCAGCCGTCTCGAAACCCCAAACGCCCAAAAGCCGCCTTCAAACTCATTTGTTGTACTTAATTTGGGTCGTTCTCTCTATCGCTCTAGCGCGCTCTCTTTCGCACTTTCGTTCGCTGCCTCGCTCACTTTTACCAAAATGTATGTGAGGCAGTTTTCTGTATGTGTGTGTGTGTGTGTGTTCATGGAACGGAAACAGTTGAAAAAGGGCAACGAAATGCGCATTTGGCATTGTTTTCTGTCTCGGTCAAGTGCGGAGCTCTTCCCAGCGACCAAAGCGTGGGAGGAAGGGAGGAGGGAGACAGATTTTTTAGGGGTTTGGGGGGTGTTGAACTAAATGAGTTTTATGATGAGCTGCTGCGGCTCGTCGCCGTCGTCGTTCACTCCTGCTGTTGTTGATTTACGTTTGTTTTGTTTGCTTGCCAAAATGCTTAGAAAGCAACATCAACTAACTGTTTGCCACACCAACCCAACACAACACACACACACACACTTGCGAATGTGTTGCATATAGTCATATATAGAACAGTAGTAGTATAGTGTCTGCTTGGCGAGCGATAAAAACTCGAATACTCGGTACTAAAAACAAAAGTTTTGCATTTGATTTATGTGCATTTCGGTTTAACTTTGTGTGTAGCGTAAAATAGTTGAGGCTAAAACTCGAAATTGAGCAAGGGGTTAAACAAAGTGGCAGCACCAAGATGAAGCAGGCAACGGGGAGCAAGGGGGAGATTAGCGGTGTCACTGCCAGCAAAGTTAGGTTAGCTGGCCAGTTCATAAATTCTAATGATTATAAATGCTAAGCCAAATGGCCACAGCCAGCTGAAAAGTCTATGCTATAATTATAGATATACGACGAGCATATAGAGTAAATAGTATTAATATAAGAGGCGGCCTTGGAATTGACATTTGGGCACGTGTTATATACTAAGGATTTAAGCGTGGCTGACATAAAGTGCAGGCATACATATTTTAGCCAAAGTACATTAATTGTATCGATGGAAAAGTACTGCAATTGACATATTCGATTACAGTTTTGACACAGCGATAAATATGGAATTAATGAAGCGTTTTGTGAACAACAAATTTAGCCTAGTCAATCATACAAACTCATGGATAAGTTAGTAAAATTAAAAGTACATTTTTAGTACGATATTTAAAACAGTTTTCAAATGTTTTATTTACTTTTCAGCTTTGAATTAAATATAGAAATTTTGAATAATAATTATAAGAATAAAAAACATAAATGAAAATTGTTAAGCAAGTTTATTGGTACCGACAATCATAACTAAAGTCTTTGTAATTTAAAAAAATTCAATATACAAATTTGCAATAATAAACGTAAACTAGAAAAGTATAAAATTCTTTACTTACTGTTGTCAAGCTTATAATCTATTCTAACCTGGGGGCTCTGCTAAGTCCTCTTCGTAAGCTGCAACTTAGATTTTACTTGTGGTCATGGCTGCCACATATTCGTTTCCTAGCACTAGTTAATCACACCTCAAGTTATGCTTAAGCTCACATGTGGTAGAAGAAATTATATTTCTAAATTCACTTGAACCTCAACGTAAGCTTTGAAGAATATTTGAACTTGTAAAACATGTGTTAAGTCATTTGTACTAAGCTTAACCTTGGTGCTTAAAACTTATAACTCACATCATTCTGTGCTTGGCTCATTAACTTGTCATTTAACCCACACACTTTTCCATCTCAAGCTTGTTCATATTTATCATGTTGCAACCCACACACACACATGTTGTATGTTCTTGCTTCGACAACAGTTTCAATTTCATTCGATTTCTACCCTTGGCCACAATTCTGACATCTCATAACATCATATTTGTGGTGGCGGTGGTGGTGGCAATGTCTTCATCATACACAAGAAATGATGTGAGTTGAGTAGATGGGGGATAGAGGATGGGATGGGGGATCAACAGCACACCAATCAAACCTCAAGCAGCATTCAATCATTGTCAATGACAGTGATGATAACACTCTTGGCTTGCCCCCTGTGTGTGTATACACATATAAATAGAGAGCGAGACAGAGAGCAAATGCATTGCATCCAGGACACATATTTAGACTGTCTGCACATTAAATATTCAAACAGCTGAATATGTCACTCATACACATTATTCATACACGACTGGAATACACCCACCGCTCATTTCCAAACATGAATACTATTCCGTTGTATACATCGCGTATACGCAATGAATCGCTTTGGCAATTGAACACAATTGCGCCGCAATTTATGCTATACAATTTGTGTGCGATGACCACGACATACGCATCAAGTTTTTCGATTTACCCGAAAAACTACTATACATATATATGAACTATATGTATTCATGGCGCCATTCGACGTCGTTCTCTGATGCGATTTTGGGCGATTTGCGACTGGCGATTGCCGATTGGCGATTTCGCCGATTCAAGTGAGCTCAAATTGTTTGTGTGCGCTTTATTGACGCACATTCATCAGATATAACCAAGCTCACAGACGCACATGTTTAAGTGCATTATGTGTGTGTTTGTGTGTGGCTGATTTTGCGTCTGTTTTTGTGGCACACTCCACTTGCTGCTGGAGCTGTTTTGACTGAACTCCACGTTCGAGCTTATCTATTGAAAATACATATTTAAATAGGAATCGATTTGGTTTGCGTCGCAGACAAATCTGGATACGTTCCCACAAAATCGAATGCAGCATTGCAGCCACACAATTTGGTCAACCCCATCAACAAGTCGCAATCCTTGTCTCAACGACATCTCAATTCGAGAAAGGGGTAAAACACACACACACACACAGGAGGAGGGATGGGAGAGCTACCACTCTAAGCACTTGAGCCGTAAATCCCTCTGGTCTGGGGTATGCTGTGCGTTCACTTGGAATGAGACATTGTCATCGTCATTGGTTTATGCAAATATTGCGCACAAGGCGTTTTCTTCTCTTTTTTTTCTCCGCTTCCTTTTCTTCTTTTTTTTTTTTTTAATAACAACTCGAATATGCAAATGTCTTCATATTATTTTGACGTGGAAATTTTAATGCACTGAAATATAAAATATTGTTTAATAAGTAAAAATCTCAGCTTCTAAACAGTTATATTTAAATGCAATAAAAACTTGTGTGAATTAAAAAATGTATTTATCATATATTGTTATTTGTATATCCTCTTTTTAGTAAACATTTTAATTCACCTTGATGCTTAGTGTTTTAAAAAAGAAACCAGAAAGTTTTAAACAATATAGAAGAAATGGTTTTACTTTTTTTAAAAGGTAAGAAAATTTAGAATGAACATAAAATATGCTTGTTTGAAATTTCTGTTCTTCCACATTAAGATTTTGAATTTATTATAATAATAATTTAGTATTATTTTCAATTAAAATTATATTCCAGCGTACAAAGTGTAGAGCAATTGAGGTTGATTGTGGCAATTAAATAATAAACTTTCTTTGTAATTTCTATGCAGTTTTAATTGGTTTGCTAAAAGTATTATGTAGTAATTACAATTATAATATTTTTACTTTTATTTTATTACTTAATTTCTTCTTACTTATGTAAAGCATTTCATTTAAATAATGCAATAATAACACTTTTTTATTTGGCCAAAGAATTTCAGGCAATCTCCGACAAAACAAAAGTGAATTGCTTATCGTAAACTTGTTTTTTTATTCCTGTAGAGCAAGTAAACTTTAATATCCTAGTAAAACTAAAAGCGTTTGTATTTTTTCTTTTGTTTTTCAATGTAGAATAGAGTTTTTTATTGCATAGTGAGGGTATAAAACAGGCGAGCTTGAAGAGTTGTTGTTTGGTCCGCTTGCGACATGAACTTGAGCCAAACCGCTTTTGTTGAGCGAAAGTCTCCCCTTCAATTCACTTACACTCGTTATATCATGGATGTACTCAGATTTCTTGGGGAATTTACATACGATGACGTCTGTAAGCTGACGATCTAATGATGTGAAAATGTTTAGCCTTTGTTGCCCCTTCGACTGAGGCACCGAATTCTTCGACTAATTTAAGAAAAATGTATTTTTGATTACATAAATTCTGCGCACTCTTTACGACTCGACTTCCTTTCGCTTTCATTTCTGTGAGCTTGGGCATTAATTTGGACTGGGTTTTGGGTTACGCCTGCGATATTTGCGAGGCAAACTTAATACATGTCTGAAATATAGAAATATAGCTGAGCTGGTAATAATTTAGTATAAGCGTTTCTTTGGGCCTAAACAAATATTGTGGCATGTAGTTGGCGACTTAAATAAATTAGCTTTGATTATGGCCAAGGCCATTTGGTTTGTTGGTTTCCCACAGGCTCGAGGCACCACTTGCCCCTCTTCTGGGCCTGTTGCTATTGCTGTTTGCTACTATACATAAGCACTTTATGTTGTAGATTGAAATACTTCCATAGAACGGCGAATGCTTAATTATATTGTTACTCGACGATGACGCAAAAAGAAAGCACGCAAACACAAAGCTGTGCATATAAATTGGTTAGTCAGGCAGAGCATAGTCTATATAGAGAGAGAGAGAAAGAGCGAGAACGGGTATATCAACAAGAGAAATCTGTGTAAACGGCATTAAAAATGTAGCAAAAATTTAAAGAAATGCTCGAAAAAGATAAAAGAAGTATTTGAATTTACTAAAGTGGGCAATTTACCTAGTCCAGCTTAATACATTATTTAGGAGTTGAAAAAAATGTGTTGTATGTATTCTATTTTATAATTACAGCAATTGCAAATCGGGTTTTGCTCGTTTTTCTTCTCTTACTATTCACATTATATTTGTTTTTGCTGGCCTTGGTTATCTTAGTACGTGCATCTCTTTGGCCTTGCTCTTTTTATTTTGTTTGTTTTTCATTTTCCTCTGCTCGAGTGTTGCTTTTATTTCAGTTGCTGTTTTTATTTATCTTTGCTACCTTCCCTCCTGACACTTTGATTTGTTGTTTGACTTTGCTTTATGTTTCACTCGCCACTTTCGATTTCAACAATTTCTACGTTGTCTCTTCGCTTTTTGCTTTTGCTGCTGCATATGCAGCATTTTTCCTGAGCGGCTCAGCTGTTGTATTTGTCCTCTACCCCATTAGTGCCAGCAAACGTGCTATAAAAATCAAAGTAGCCCACTCAAAAACCCATGCACCTAAAACACAAAAATCAAACCCTGTTTGCTTCCATCTTGGGGCTGAGCCTGGAAACTTTTCTGCCAAAAATGGACAGTGTCCTGCCACCCTCGGCTTATCCCAGCGCAAATCTCAGAGCACTCGGAAAACAAAGCTACAGAAGCGGGGGGCACAAAAAAAAAAAAAAACAGAAAAGGAAGAACTTCATCTATCTGTCTGTAGGTTCTCCACTATTTTTTTTGGGCATGAGGTTTGTTGGTTGTGCAACTTTTGTGTTTGTTTTTGCTTTTCCTTTTTTTTTTTTTGTTTTTTGGTTTTTGTTTTCACGGCTTGTTTATTTTTGCTTACACTTATCAAAATATTGGCGATACACATATTGTTTTGCGTTCTCTTCACGAGGCATAAAGATATCGGGGCTGCCCCGCCAAAAAAAAAAAAAAAACAGCAAAGAACGAGGAATGAAAGCAAAGCAAACGAAAGAGAGAAACAAAAATTATCTTGCACGCGGCCACATGCTGTTGAGTTTTTCCACCATGTGTGTGTGTGTGTGTGTGTGAGGGAGTGTGTGTGTGTGTGTGTGTATGCCGTAACTTTCACTTTGTTAACCGTCGGTCCCCATGCCCGGTTATCCCGATGCCATCCTATCGCCATATCCACTTTATTTGCCCTGGTTGCTGCTTAAGTTACTTTTGCGTTACGCTTGAATTTCCTTGCCTTACTTGAACTTTGTCTGCTTTTTGCTTTTTCTTTCCCTTTTTTCGGCACACCCCCACCCCCCCCCCCCCCACCCGTTTTGTTGTTCCATTTTTTTTTGTTTTGCGTTTTTTTTTTGTCGGTTGCCCTTTGCTTTGCTGAGCTCAGCAGCTCATTTTCAATCGAGCATGTGCGTTGCTTCTGTGATTTTTCTATCTATCTCGCATTTCGGCTGCCAGCAGCATTCCCCCCCCTCACACTTGTCCCGCTCCGCCCTCGCTCTTGGGCGTTTGGCATTTTCCGTTTGCTTTGTTTTTCGCCTGCTATTTTCATAAATAAATTTGCATGTCAAATGACATTGTTTATGGTATTCCTATATGAAAGACACACTCATATATCTCTCCCAGCTCAGCCCGGCCATCGTCTTTTTGTCACACGTTGTTGACATCTTTGTTAAAATATGTTTACATGCTGAAATTAGTCTCATGCTCTTTCTCTCTTCATTTGCAGTCTCTCTCCGACAGTTGACAGACGAAATGAATTCGTAATTGAGTTTTCCGCTTCTCCGCCATGCTACATTTGATTCTTTATGCTCCATTCGTATGTTCCTTTGCTCGCATTCTCGTATTAGATGTGATACATATATGTATTTTTCATACAACATTTGTTGTTACATTTTTTTTGCATATGCAATTATCAGACGCCCTTCGTTCGACATACTTTTTGGGTCATAACGAGGCGCCATCGAGGCGACTCATTTGTCGCACAGCGAACGAGGAGAAAAATTAACGTTCCTTCCGCTTCCCAGCGAACAGTAATTAATTCCACATTCTCATCACATTTTCCAAAGTGAGAGAGAGAGAGCCAGGCCATAATTATTGAAAATAAGCCAAGCGCAGCACATTTGTTGCCTAGCATCAACATCCCTCGATCTCAGCCTAGTCTTTAGCTTCTCAATCCCTTTCAATGCCAATAAAATCATTTGCTGATTAGCGAGTTCTGAGTTACACACACACACGCACACACACGCGCAGTTTCCTGGAGTTGGATTATCAGCAGAAAACAACAAATTTATAATATGCCTTGGCAGAAGTAGTAGGATTGCTCATACGCCATGTAAGCTCACCGAAGCCAACCGAGTACCAAGGGTGGAGGCAAAACAAAAGCAAGCAAGCAAAAGAATGAAAATTATGTCACTGCTTATGTCTTGCTTGTCTTAAGTCTTTTCGTTGCTGTTGTTGTTGTTGTTGTTGTGACTTCCTCTTTTGCTGACTGCTTTGATAAGGGCCACTGCCAGAAAGTTTCTTTTCTGTTTTAGCATGTTTAGGGGTGGAGCATCGGCTCGAGCTGCTAATGTCGTTTAAGGCCCATGGCTAAGTACATATTTACGAGAAATATCTGAAGCGAAGATGCTGTGATTTATTTTCGCAATTAAGGCATAACATGTGCCCTATACATTTTTCATAATCTAAGCAATATTTTCTCAACTATTTAAGTGCAGCAATGCCAGAGCGCAAATCAAATTTAAAAACTCTCCATTGCCGTCGAAGTGTTTTGTATTACATATTTATTGCTGCCTTTGCCGTTGAGCTCATCATATAGTCCAAGGCAAGAGCACTTGTGTAATCTTGTCGTCTTATCGTGTGCCAAGCAGAAGAAGAAGACGAAGACGAAGAAAGAAGTGTCGCACAGCGGCTTAAATGCAACCACCTTGTATTCCTTGAGGTATCTTCATCTGCCTTCGCTTTTATCCATTGGCAGTTCAATAGCAGTCGTAGTCGTCGTAGTCAGTGGCATTCATTGTCTACTACTCTGCGATGCCATCAACATCTTGATTG
This sequence comes from Drosophila niveifrons, assembly GCA_035046325.1. NCBI lineage: Eukaryota > Metazoa > Arthropoda > Insecta > Diptera > Drosophilidae > Drosophila > Drosophila niveifrons. The sequence goes on from JAWNOC010000046.1 coordinate 20,649,838, forward strand.
TGTCTCTCCTTCGGCCAATGGCTGGAGTTGTTGTCGCCGTAAATGCAAAGCCCAAAGCCCGAAAAAAATGCCACCCAAGCAGCTCAACATAAAGTAATCTAATGGCAGTCAGTCGGTAAGTACTGGCAAGCACTTACCATCATCATCCGGCAAGCAGGCTGTCGAGCTGGCACCTTGAAACTGCTTTCCTGTCCTGTCGTCCTTATTCCCAGGACGCAAATTATGCATTAAGCTGTAGAAAAATGCCGCATAATGTTATCAGCGCGGCAAGTCAAGGCGAGTCACGGCGAGACAAGGATGAATCAAGCACTGACAACACACACACACACACAGCACACAGCACAGTCACGAGGCCAAAGGTTATTTCCTGTGTCTTCTGCTGTTGCTATTGCTTTTGCTGGATGATTCAACAGAACTGCTCGCAGCGAAAGCCGCAATCAAAATGTGTAAATTAGCACTTAATGCAACTGGGCCTGACATCCTCGCATCGTCGCATGCTCTCTCGCTTCCTTGTTGCCTTGTTTCCTCATTGCCCAATGCTCAGCCTCTAACTGACATCAGGCAGAGCTTTACAGCACACACACACAAACATACACAGACATACACACAGTAACTGTCATTTGTTCGTGGCTTGTCAACTGTCGGCTCTCTCATCTGACGACTGTTGCCCGTTGCTGTTAGAGCTGCTGCAGTTGCAGTTGCCGTTGCATCTGGTCGACCTGCATTCATACATTTCATGGCAAATTGCAATTTCCACTTTAATCTCCGCTGTACTGCGGTTTAGTGCCCACGGTTCGCCCACACTCATCTTGTCAACGGCCGCAGCTTATAATTTCGTTTATAATTACATTGAAATCAAAAGCAAAACTCAAGCTGCAGGCAGCGACTGCAACAACCTGCCCACTGAATTTCCAGCAGCTGCATTTTCACCAGCTGGAAAATCCAGCTAAAAATGGGCGTTCCACCTGCCGGCGACACTTACCTAATTAGCTCAATGTGCCACACTGTCAGCAACCATTTCAATGTGTTTGTCAATGTGCCACTGACTGTGCCACTGACTGTGCCGCTGCCTCTACGCTTTGTATCCGTATCTGTATCTGTTGCTGCCCCAAGCTGCGGCACATCGCAGTGCGGCCCTGTGGCCAATTGATGCAGACCAAATATCCATTAGGCATATGCACATTTTTGGGTAGACAAATCTTCGGAGTTTAGGCTGAAATATGACTGAAAATTGCTTAACGAAATTTATGCAAAATATAAAAGATTTTATTTGGCAGAGGAAAATAAATCAACACTTGTCAAATCGCACAATTTTGCCTGCATTTTGAACCACTGTGCCCGAAATTAGCGATTAAAGTTTTAGTTTTGCAAATGTGCAAAAGGCAAAATTATTATTGTTCACATTTCGAACAGCGTAAAGCAGAGCGTATTAATTATTTAAGGCTTATGAAGTTTAGCTGTGTAGGCAATTTGTGTGTGGCACTCGTTTGTTTGTTTGTTTAGCTCGCTTGTGTAATTGCATTCCTGACAACAAGCAAAAACCTATGCATACAATAGAGCTGTTATTATTGATTACAAAATAAGGAAAACCTTTTCACAAAATATTTGCAAAAATTTGTGTCGTGTTGTGTCTGAAAGCGTGTAAATTAATAATATGCGAGACAAAAGTTATTCATTTATATTATGCATATTTTATAAATATTTTTAAAGTGCATTTTGTTTTTTATACCCGCTAGCCGTAGGGTAGATGGGTATTATAACTTTGTGCCTGCAGAAAATTTATGTAACATCCCGACAACATAATGTATATTCTTGATCAGCATCAGCAGCCGTTGCGATGTAGCCACGATGATCTGTCTGTCTGTCCGTCCGTCTGCATCAGCACCTTAATCTCAGAGACTACATAAAATAGTGATATGAATTTTGGTACATTCAATTATAACTGTAGTTTTTATTCTTCCAAAAAGTTTGATTGCGATCAGATAACAAATGTGAAAGTTATTTAAGAAATAATTTTGTTAAGGGGAAAACGCCTATTTGCCTAATAATCTGGTATATTTTGAACTGTATGGTATATTTTGAATGTAGTACTATATCAATATACCCAATACACATATTGGTATATTTTTAGTATTTTGTCGGTATATTAATTCGGTATATTTTAAAATTAATACTGCACTGTTAAGAATAGGTAGCGGGTATTCCAACGTCGAGCACACTCGACTGTATCATTCTTACTTTCTTTGTGTTGTGGCCGAATTAAAGTTTTGTAGCATACGTTACGTATACGTAATATTTAGTAAAGTATGTAAATTGAATTTTTTTGTGTGAATTTATGCTGTGCTGCAGCACGTGCAAATAGCTGAGTAAATTGCCAGAAGTTCTTTCATTCTGACTTTTGTCATTTCCATTGTCGCATGTGACCCATTGACATTTAAATGTCAAGCTGCAGCCAAAAGGAGAAGAGCTAAATACTAGCACGCCCCCCAAAAGAAGAGAAGTGTGATATGTAGTTTAGCATTCGGGTAAATGCCAGTTCATTGGTCATATCATATGGAGAATGGCTTAGGCCATTTGCAGGCATTTTCTGCATTTGCCAAACCTTTTTCTAATAACACATGCCAATTTATTTGGCTGGGGAGTCGTCGTCGTCGACGTCGTCATAGCCAGAAACGTAATAAGCAAATACTTGGCATAATTTGGCAAAAAGAACTAGAAACGACGTTTGAGCAAATTTCCAAACTTCCACGCCAGGGGACAGGACACTGACCACTGACGTAATCAAATCGACAATCAGTAAAAGATATGTGTGCGCATCGATGTGCCCGAAGGGTTGAACCAGGAAGCGGCAGCTCAAACATTTGCCAAGCCCGCAATGGCAACGGCAACGGCAACAACAACAAAAAATTGTATATAAAAAAAAAATGGGAGGAAGAAGGAGAAAAAGGGACGCGTCCGGCGTGTGGCTGCCTGGCCTGCAGCATATTTGGTCTGTCCCTAACAGTGCGTAAATTGCCATTTTGAAACCCATTTCAATATATACGAGCATTTCTTTTTTTTTTTGTTGCTTTGCGAGGGATCTGTAAAGTTACTTCTTCTGCATTGTGGCATAAATTGTTGCCCAATGCGAAGCAAGTAAACGAGAGAGAGAGAGAGAGACCTTGGCGACTTTTATTGCTTTTGCAATTTGTCAGCTGCCCGAGCAGCTGATGACTGGCGACTTTTGACTATTGACTGTTTGCTGTCTTCTGTTTCTCAAATTGCGCATACGCCGCGTGTAATGCGAGTGGCAAACAAAAACTTCAATTGTCAACTTGGCCTGCGTTATCTTGTTGCTGCTGTTGCTGTTATTGCGCTGTCATTTTATTGTCAGCCGACACTGGCACACTGACAACACACACACACACACACACACACAGCACAGACAGCGAGGTGGACAGCGAGACAGACAGGCAGGCGTAGATGGGGGTAGAAAGAGAGTGAGAGAAAGTTACTATAGTATAGAACAAGCTGGCTGTTGGCTGGCAGCCTTTGATCTTGCCTTGGCGCCTAGAAGCATGCAAAACATTTTACAGCTGCCAGTGATGTGTTCTGTGTAAATTGCGCACATAAGCGAAACGCACGTGCACGCAATGCCAGCACAACTCTTTCACACACACCCACACACACACATAGAATGCATACTTTTTGATCCAGTTTAAATGCCGCACAGCTGTGAAAGCGTAAACAAAATTTAATGTTGCTTAAGCTGTTTTAGGTTTTCAGAAATCTGAGCAAATTTCCTAATTTGCAGTTCTCAATTTCAGATCATTAAGACACGTAGCGAGGGTTGCTAAAGCAGTTTGAGCTGCATGGTAGTAAGTCTTTAACATATGGATTACTTGTAAATGTTAGCTTAAAGAATCATGCGATCTATTCTTTTCTTTTCTTTTATAGTGTTTTTGATTTTATTAAGATTGGCTTACTATAATAATTTTCTTAAATTCACCGCTTTAATTCCTAATTTAAGTTACCTTAAGTCAAAAAATGTGTTACAAATTTGTTTCACCTTCAGCTCATGTATGTCTTAAAACTAATTGCTTAATCCACCCTCGCTTGTTAGCTGTTGTTTTACTATTGCAAATGGCTTCGTGCGCTGCTTACATTAT